>JAMPIV010001683.1:812500-1496032 GCA_024509875.1 Oreohelix idahoensis
AAGATTTGTGAAGTAGTAAGTTTTAAATATGACAAATACCCAAGGAAGGGGAAAGACCTTTAATGGTAATGGAGTTTGAAAATCACATGTTATCTTATAATGTCATGTAGTAATATTTTGCATGACAGGAGGGTAGTGTGGGGAATAGACCACTACCACGATCAGACACGTATTTGCAATTGGTTTGGCAGTTGAGATTCAAAGATAGGTTGCTCCTGATTGGACTTCTTCTCTAAGTAGGAGGGTAGGCAAAACTTTCGCTTATATTCTGCAGCGTTGTAAGCCTACTTCACTAACTTTCAATTTTCATCAAGAAAGAATCATAGACAGCCAGGAACACAGAGTATTTGGACCCAAATATAGGACATGCCATAGGACTGAACGTGAATTCTAAGATTAGAAAAGAGTAGCTCCAGAGACACCACTTTGCGCTTTAAGTTCTAGGATCCTACTTCAAGTGCGCTCAGTTAGACACCTAACAAACCTGAAAAAGACGGTATCTTAAATCAGTTGCCCAACAGTATTCAGACGTTTACTGTGTACATTATATGTGTTCGCCCGAAAAACTCGGGGTAAGCTGTATTATGTACATTTTAGCATGTTATATTTGCATTTTGACATGCATAATTTTCTTGTGGGTGTACAGTGGTATATGAGGCTGGCAGCCTCATCACTGCAAATAACTTGACACATGAACCACCACAGCATGATCTGGTGACGGCTTCGTGGGGGTTTCCTCACCAGGAACCAACAGCTGAGGTGGCCTCAGGCTCTATAGAGAGTAGAGACTGGATGATGATATCCTGGTGTTTTTATTTTTTATGCAAGCACTTTAGTATATATATATATATATATATATATATATATTTATTTATTTATTTATTTATTTATTTATTTATTTATATTTTTATATTTATTTATATCAATTGTCGCCTTCCGCTGTCCAAAAGCATTTTCATTAGACTCATTGGGATTAAAAGAAATGATCAAGGGGGGCATAAAGTCTGAGGACGATGAAGTGGTGGATGGAAGTGGAGGTCGCCTGATGACTATGTCAGGAGACCCAATACTGAGCAGAGACATTGGTCTTCTTTCAGTTTGTGGTACAAGTTTGTGCTTTAAGTTGCCAGCTGTCGACGCTAGACACCAACATAAATTGGGTCTTGAAGACGCTTGATAACCCTGGTAGTTACCTCAGCCTTTATATATGAGACCGGCTACAGCCACCAGACTTGACTGTTGTAGAGAAGTACAGTCTAAGGCACCTGTGAGAATCAACAGTGGCTGAAACAGACGCCAATAGGCCCCACACTGGAAGCTAAGTAACATACAACCGAAACCAATAGACATTTCCAAATGTTCCATAAGTTCAACCACAGTTTAAATCATCCGATGATAATATATATATCATAGATCCGTTTTTTAATAAACAACTTTATTTATTTTACTTTTTTAACTATAAGTAATAAATAAACCTGTTTTTCTGTAACTTTAAAGATATAGTTGGATTAATCAATCTTGGGTGAATGTCTGTACTCATGTGAATCATACTGTTTTAAATACATAAACATAAAGAGCTACTAGATTAATAGTTGCTGAACCACCATCAGCTGGGGGCTCAGAAATACGAGCGAAAATATTTTTCTTCACAGAAGTGGCGGGAGAATAATACGTTCATGACAGTTTAGATGATCTCAGTTGTTATGCTTACTTTTCTTTAAATTCTTATGAGGCTCTCTTAAACTTAAATAGAAGCATCATCTTCTATTTGTATTTCTGCCAAGATTTTCATTATTGTACTCTAAGATTGGTCATTGTTGAAACACTACTGCGGAGCAGAGAAGACAATTATGTCACAGTACCTGAGTGAGAGATGTGGAAGGTGTGTCTACAAATGAAAAAGCCAACTTTTCCTTGATTTGAAACATTTTTGTTTCTACATCGTTTGTAGTATGGCGTCAGGTTTCTAGGATGTGTGTTGATTTAATTTCTTGTTTTTATTTTGAAGAAAACAAACACAGTGTCCAGCTTCGCAAACTTGTCCAAGAGAATGAACATCTATCTAGAAGACATGCTTGAAGTCTTTCTACTAAATGACAAATGCTCATTTCTCATGCTTATCTAAAAGCAAATTATTCTTAATCCCAGTCTGTTCTATGGCTAGTTTGATGAGTTTTAAGAAACTGGAAAACTTTTGAAAAACTTCAAGAAAGGGTAGGAAAAAAAATTTCCCCCTTTCAATTCAGGGATTCTACTGTCTGACTGCTGTGTATAGCTAATTCGATTCACAATGATTTCCTTTCTGGAGATGGGATAAGCCAAAGAAATGAATGTCCGATCTGGGTTCATAAGAATTAACGGAAGCTTTGGTAAAGAAACATCTGTCAAAGGAATCGTTCGCGGAAGGAGAAACAATTTGTTGATGAAATAGACACCGGCTTCTGTGGGGACAGTTCAGGTGTCAGACTGAGCATCAAGCGAGTCTTATCGAATCATTGATCAACTTATGCCTGAGACGGTAAAAGCTGCTGGAAATGCCAGGCAGAATGACCAAGCCAATTTGCCAAAAAAACATTGCGTGTTATGGGGAAGAATAACATTTCTTGGCAAATATATATATATATATATATATATATATATATATATATATATATATATATATATATATATATATATATATATATATATATATATATATGTGTCGGCGTCTGTGGCCTAATGGATATGAACGCAGTTTCATAATCCAGATATACCAGGTTCGAAACCTGCTGCAGGCGGTTTGGTGGCAGATCGCTTTGTGTGGATTTTTAACAATGGTATAAGCGCCGTACCGTTCAGAAAGCAATGGCTAACTACTGAACGTAAAAATTGCCTAGAAAAATCACAAACAGCCAATAAAAGCTGGGGTTGATTGCCACGTCCTGTAAAGGACAAAGACAACTGCACATTAATTTCTTTGATTTCTAAAAGGCTTTTGACAGTATACATAGGGACAGTTTATGGAAAATACTGAGGGCTTATGGAATTCCAAGCTGCATATTGTCAATCATAAAAAGCCTTTATGCCAACTTTACGTGCAGCGTTGGTCAGAGCAACCTAACCTTTGAGGTGAAGACAGGAGTACGACAGGGATGCCCCTTATCAACCACTCTATTTTTAACAGTCATAGACTGGGTGATGCGCCAAACAACAGAGGGCAGTCCAAGAGGAATAAGATGGACTATATTTTCTACATTGGAAGATCTGGAATATGCAGAGGACATTGCACTACTAAAACATTCACATCAACACATCCAGGAAAAAACGGATAGACTTAATAAGTATAGCCAGCAGGTGGGCTTGAACATCAATCTAAAGGAGTCAGAGGTCATGACGCTCAATGTGAGCAACCCTGAGCCCATATCAGTAAGGAATCAGCTACTGGAACAGACAGACACCTTCTCATATTTAGGATGCATAGTAACACCAGACGGCGGAGCAAGGAAAGACATCAACCACAGAATGAACAAAGCAACAACAGCCTTTTTTAGTCTAAACAACATCTGGAAGTCCTCTCAGTACAGCACAAGCACAAAATTAAGATTATATCAGAGCTGTGTGATTTCTGTGCTTTTCTATGGTGCGGAATGCTAGAGAGTTACAGAGAAGGAAATGTCAAAATTGTCCTCTTTTCACACAACATGCCTAAGAAAAATTCACCGAATCTTTTGGCCGAATACCATCACCAACCAAGATCTGCTTACTCGAAGCAAGCAAGAGGACATGCACACCACCATAGCTGGCAGACGCTGGAGCTGGGTTGGCCATGTCCTCAGAAGAGACCCCGATGCCATCACAAGAACAGCTATGCTATGGACCCCTGACGGAAAACGAAAGAGAGGCAAACCAAAAACAACTTGGCGGAGGACTGTGGAGGCTGAGATGCAAAGAATGAACCAGAGTTGGGGCACTGAACAAAGGATGGCCGCTGACCGAGCAAAGTGAAATCAATTTGTTGTAGCCCTACAAGACGCCACAAGGTGTGATGGCCACTGACTGCTTTGACGGTCGGCAGTTAATTATCAAAGAAGAAGAACTGTGTGAAACTGGCAACCCCATTTTTTCAAAGGCCAATAATATGAGACTGTGTGGGAGACTGGAAACCCCATCTTTTCAAAGGTCGATAATATGAGAATGTGTGTGAAACTAGCAACCCCATCTTCTCAAAGACCAATAACACTGGACAACAGCCAAAATGTATCCGAGACAAAAGTAGCTATTTTTAACTAATTTGGACATGCTGCTCACGAATATAAACTTTAAAATCGCGAATTAGCTCTAGTTTTCAAGATCGGGGGGCGGGTCAGTAGGCTGGTGGCTTCACCTTCCCGACGTGAATGACTGTGACATATTATGATAATAGCTTTCGTATATCTATTTCATTATCTACATTTTTTCTTTCACCTGGCTTTCACCTACACACGTTTTGTTAACATAAAACCCTCCTACACTCAGAGATCTGTCTCTTTTTCTAATTTAGCACGCCTATTTTCTTTTCTTTTCTCTATTTCCTTAGGAATGTTTACCAACAGACCTATTTAGCTAACGTTGAGCCGGTTACTTGTAATTATAAAGCAATTGATTGGAAATCGTCGTAATAGGATCAAACAGGGAGAGACGGAACGCGTAGAAAGGGGCGACTATGTCAAAAGAGTCGTAATTTTGGCTCAGGGGAAGATAAGCTAATGTAGTTGTAACGTATTTTTCGTAAGACAGTGATCAGGGGAAATAATTTGAGTAGAAGGAGTAGATAATTTGGAACAGAGGGCAGATAATCACAGTTACTCCCACCTGAATCCGTTCGTTTAGAAGTTAATTAAACACGGTGAGAATCGTCAGATCAACGGACGGGCGTCGCACGATTGCCAGAGTCTGCAAGCGGTAAAAGTGTCAATTGTCCCTCTGATTCGCAGATCGACCGAGGAAAAGCCCGAAATCTGAGCGAAGGCGTTAAAAGTAACAAGTCTGAGCGAAGTTCTGCAAATTTTATATATATATATATATATATATATATATATATATATATATATATATACATATATATATATATATATATATATATATTATATATATATATATATATATATATATATATATATATATATATATATATATATATATATATATATATATATATATATATATTTCAGAGAACAACTAGCTTCGATTTTCTAGACCACTGTTATAGAGATTTCTTAGTATTTTCGATTTGGAGTAGTTCTAGTTCTGTGTTCGCGGTAATTATTTTATTCACTAAGATTTTTCTGTGTAGAGTGATTTAATTGTTAAGTCCGTCATTTTTATTTCACTAGGAGTTTTGTGCAAAGTGACTAGCGAATTAATATAATCTATAGCTAAATTGTTTCGGCTGTAGCGTAAATCTAACTAACTGATATTAACCAGTAAGAGTTATTTTAATCGTCTAGTAAATGCACTATTCATTATGAGTACTGACGAAATATTTATTTATTTCTAATTCATGATGATTAAAAATATAAATGACTAGCGCTTATTTTACGGAGACTTTTATTAAACGATTCAATATGAGATACACGTGTAGTTCTATTCATAGTTAAATAACTGAGTGTATGAATATATTATATTTTACGCGGGTTAAGGATAGGATTGAGAATACTATATTATGGTTAAGTATTTGTATTTTTTTCTCCTTTTCACAGTATTGGGTCAAACCCAAAATCTACCAGCGGCTTCCATAGAAATCTGAGAATAACCATACAAAAGAACATTTTTACTTAGTATCTGGGTCTTCAAAGGTGAACCTGTCTGGCTTCTTGTTTACACCCAGAAAGAGACAAAGTACCAACCCAAAGAACATTAGGAAGAATAAATTGTGTAACTGGACCTATAGATCCAGATTTCTTTTTCCCATTTTTTCATATACATTCAGCCCGTGGTGGCAACAAGATAAAACATTTGACATATCAAACTTGTGACATTTTCCGACTATCGACCATTTGTGGTGTGACAAGGCATTTTTATACTGAGAGAAGTTACCGACCTGACATTCCTATGTACTGAAAATCTCAAGCTATTGACACTGTGAGCACTGTTAAATTTCTTACCTGGTCTAATTAATGTGACATAAACAGTAATCCTAAATAAAAGTAACAAAGTGAACGTTCCCCGGAGAAGTGGATTTAATCTGTATTTGAGGAGCTGGGGTTTTCTTTGCCAAAATAACACTGATTTGCTGTGTGCGTGTGTCCTAAAGATTGTTCCAGAAGGTGCAAACCAAGTATTAGGTAAGACCGAATGCACGTGGCCACAGTTGTCTGAGAAGAGAGGAAGGGTGAATGACTAATTCCCATACATATACATTGTAGAATCCATGTACTCACGTTGTTTATTTCTTTTAGTAAGTTTTGCTAATGCTGTCCCTTTCAGAATAGATTAACGTATAAACTCTGCTCTTTATTGTAGAGGGAAATCCTAGACCATAGCGTATAAATCTTTGACTCTTTGGGGTTAATAACTTTCTTCTAACGGGATCTTGTCTCAACAGAGAGAGGGAGGATTACACCTATAAGTCTATTTCTTTATTAATTTTATTAACCCATGTTTATTTGTATTTGATTGATATTCATAATATTGCTGTTGTAGAGTTTCTTTATAGTAAATAAAATTTACATAAAAACTTTATTTGCAGGTATTGGTCAGCTCGTCCCAAAATATCCCTATTCCATAAATATAATTTGTCACGCCTGTGCGTCTAACTGTCGTCACTTATGTGTGTGTGTATGTGAGTGGTTGATATATATATATATATATATATATATATATATATATATATATATATATATATATATATATATATATATATATATATATATATATATATATATATATATATATATATATATATGTATACTGTCTGACTAACAAAGTTCTGTTGTAGAGATAGGCTGACCGAGAGGATCTTCTCGAGTCCAGGGACAGACTCTACCTATTTTTCCACCATTTCACTCGTGAAAATCTATTTCTTATCTTATCTCTCACTGAGTCACCACATGCCTAGTTCTACTCAGAAGGGACCAAACTATGTTTTAATTCCCCTATCGAAAATCTACGACAATGACCCAGTCCTGCTCTTTTCTATAGCCCTGGCGCGTGATTCCCCACGAGACGGATAGCCTTGAGCGCCAAATGGATGACGCAATGTAACAGTCATTGCAACCACATTTCCTCCTTGTCATCATTTGTGTTGTGGATTCTGTGAGTGCAGACGTGTCGTTCAAGATGCCTCGTGAATGTGTGAACAGTGCGGATTATTTTTGCTATGTTTGCGGACAAATAACTTTGCTATCACAAAGGCGACCCATTACCGACGTGAATGACCCAGTCCTTCTCTTTTCTATAGCCCTGGCACGTGATTCCCCACGAGACGGATAGCCTTGAGCGCCAATTGGGTGACGCAATCTGTAGCAGTCATTGCAGCCACATTTCCTCCTTGTCATCATTTGTGTCGTGGATTCTGTGAGTGCAGACGTGTCGTTCAAGATGCCTCGTGAATGTGTGAACAGTGCGGATTATTTTTGCTATGTTTGCGGACAAATAGCTTTGCTATCACAAAGGTGACCCATTACACCGATGATAAAGAAAGCTTACAGTCTTTATTTTGGTTGTGAGATCGGTGGCCAGAATAGGTATTGGGTCCCATTCATATGTTGTCAATCCTGTGCAACGAATCTGCGCTGCTGGTTGAACCGAATGGACTATCGTTGCATTTTGCAGTTTCAATGGTGTGGAGGGAATCGACAAACCATCTTAATGATTGTTACTTTTGCATGACTCCTCCTATTGGACGTGGTATTTCTAAGAAGAAAAAGTGGCCTGTGACCTATCCAAATATTCCCTCTGCTATGCGGCCAGTGCCTCACGGGGAAGGACTTCCTTTTCCGGACCCACCAGAATCTTATACTCTGGATGATGAAGAAGATAATAAAGCCAGTGGACATCCGTCACCTGTGAAAGCATCTACATCAAGATATCCTTATTTCGTGCCTATTGAAGAGTCTGCACAGCCACATAAAATTACCCAGAGTTAATTGAATGATCTAGTGAGAGATCTGGAATTGCCAAAAAATAAAACAGAGCTGTTGGGGTCCAAACTGCAGCAATGGAATCTTCTAGAAGAGAATGTTCAGGTATCTGTGTTTCGTGCTCGGCAAAAAGATCTGCTTCCATATTTCAAAATGACAGATAACCTCATTGCTTGCGTTGATAAAGTGTGTCTGATGGCAGCACTACACATCAACTACAAAAGCGACGATTGGAGGCTGTTCATTGATTCGTCCAAGTTGAGCTTAAGAGCTGTGCTGCTCCATAATGGTAACGTTATACCATCTGTTCCACTCGGGTATGCAGTCCACATGAAAGAGACGTACAACAACATGAAACAACTGTTACACACCATCAACAATGACAAGTGTAAGTGGCAGATTTGTGGTGACCTGAAGGTCTTTGCCATCTTGATGAGGCTACAGAAAGGTTACACAACGTTTTGCTGTTTCCTCTTTCCGTGGGACAGCCGTGCCAGGACTTCCCACTACAAGAAAAAGGATTGGCCCCCAACGACAACCACTTGAACCGGGGAAAAAGAATGTACTTAACGAACCACTTGTAGAATCCCACAAGATCTTGCTCCCTCCTCTCCACATCAAACTTGGACTAATGAAGAATTTTGTAAAGGCCATGGATCGAAATGGGGCAGGATTTTTATACCTTCGTGATAGATAAATTTCCCAGACTTAGTGAGGCCCAAATCAAGGAAGGTGTATTTGTCGGTCCACAGATACATCTGCTCTTCCGAGATCAGCGTTTTGATGATATCCTCACAGGTGATGAAAAGTTAGCTTGGAATGCTTTCCAGCAAGTGGCCACAAACTTTCTAGGAAACAATAAGGCTGAAAATTACCAGGAGCTTGTAGAAACCCTCTTGCAGCGCTACGAGAGACTAGGGTGTAACATGTCTTTGAAATTACACTTTTTACACTCTCATCTAGATTTCTTCCCTGCTAACTGCGGTGCTGTCAGTGACGAGCATGGGGAACGATTTCATCAGGACATTACTACCCTCGAAAAAAGGTACCAAGGGAAATGGAATGCAGCAATGCTAGCAGACTATTGTTGGACCCTTGTGAGAGATGCTCCAGAAACTCATTACAAGCGACAGGCAAAAAGGTGTCGCTGTGAATCATTTCCGCTATGAGCATTATTATCATTTGGTATGTGTATGCAAATGTGTAAAACTTGTTTTATAGATATTTAAAAAAAACTAGAGCTAATCTGGCGTTTTAACTGCCATTTTCATATTCAGCAGCCCAAACAACATAAAGGTAACTTGGTTTAATCTCAGATACACACAAAAAGTCAAAACTTTTTGTCCAGTGTAATATGAGACTGTGCATCAGACTGGCAACCCCATCTTTTCAAAGGTCAATAACATGAGACTGTGCGTCAGACTGGCAACACCATCTTTTCAAATAAAATTGCTACAGAAACCACTGCAGATAGAGTATATGCTTTGAGGTATGCGTCCTCTAGAGGGCCATCTGTTGTGTTGGCGCCACTATCGATGAGGAGCGAATAAGGGAATGTATATATGAGTTTATGTGCCAATAAATGTCAGAAGATCGTTGAAAACGTAGATAAAATCTCCTGGGAGGTTCTTCGACAAGGATGGGGGCTGTGACGGAATTTAAAATTTGTTTTTAAATATTTCGTCTTCCTTTTTTTAATTCGTATGCTGTGAAGGGTCGCAGACTGATTACTGTACTAGTTTTAACATTATTCTGACTGCGAGGTCTTTTATATTTTGACAAGCATCACTACAGAACTTACAGACCTTGCATCTAAGGTTCAACGAGGCACGCCTCGCCACAACGACGAAAAGATGCTAAATAAAAAGATATTATTGGTTTTAAAATCCAGTGCAGCTGTTGTTTTCTGTACATTATTAAGACGTATGTTACTCCCTTGATCCACCGTCTTCTGGGTTGTCGACTATATCTGGTATCTGAGGATAAAAACCCGACCTGCTAGCTGGTCGGAATTCATTTTCACTACGTGTCCTCACGAACTATCGTTGATTTATTCTCTCTCACACTGTCTGTCTCACACTATCTGTATCACACTGTCTCTCTCACACTGTCTATCTCACACTATTTCTCTCACACTGTCTCTCTCACACTGTCTGTCTCACACTATCTGTACCACACTGTCTCTCTCACACTGTCTCTCTCACACTGTCTATCTCACACTATTTCTCTCACACTGTCTCTCTCACACTGTCTGTCTCACACTATCTGTACCACACTGTCTCTCTCACACTGTCTCTCACACTGTCTCTCTCACACTGTCTATTTCACACTGTATCTCTCATACTGTCTCTCTCACTGTTTTTATCATACTCTCTCACACTGTCTGTCTCACACAGTCTCTCTCACACTGTCGCTCCCACTGTCTTCTCACATTGTCTCTCTCACACTGTCTATCTCACACTACTTCTTTCACACTGTCTCTCTCACACTGTCTGTCTCACACTATCTGTACCACACTGTCTCTCTCACACTGTCTATCTCACACTGTATCTCTCATACTGTCTCTCTCACTGTTTTTATCATACTCTCTCTCACTGTCCGTCTCACAGTCTCTCTCACACTGTCACCCCCACTGTTTTCTCACACTGTATCTCTAACACTGTCTCTCTCACACTATCTCTCTCATACTGTCTCTCTCGCTGTTTTTCTCAAATGTCTCTCTCACACTGTCTGTCTCACACAGTCTCTTTCACACTGTCTATCTCACACTATCTCTCTCATACTGTCTCTCTCACTGTTTTTCTCAAATGTCTCACTCACACTGTCTGTCTCACACAGTCTCTCTCACACTGTCTCTCTAACACTGTCTCTCTTACACTATCTCTCTCATACTGTCTCTCTAACACTGTCTCTCTCACACTATCTCTCTAACACTGTCTCTCTCACACTGTCTCTCTAACACTGTCTCTCTCACACTATCTCTCTCATACTATCTCTCTCGCTGTTTTTCTCAAATGTCTCTCTCACACTGTCTGTCTCACACAGTCTCTCTCACACTGTCTATCTCACACTATCTCTCTCTCATACTGTCTCTCTCACTGTTTTTCTCAAATGTCTCACTAACACTGTCTGTCTCACACAGTCTCTCTCACACTGTCTCTCCAACACTGTCTCTCTTACACTATCTCTCTCATACTGTCTCTCTAACACTGTCTCTCTCACACTATCTCTCTCATACTGTCTCTCTCACTGTTTTTCTCAAATGTCTCTCTCACACTGTCTGTCTCACACAGTCTCTCTCACACTATCTATATCTCACACTATCTCTCTCTCTCATACTGTCTCTCTCACTGTTTTTCTCAAATTTCTCACTCACACTGTCTCACACAGTCTCTCTCACACTGTCTCTCTCATACTGTCTCTCTCACATTTTTCTCTTCCACAGTATCACTCACAAGGTCACTCTCACACTTCTTCTCTCTCTCACATTTTTTTCTCTTTCACACCGTCACTCACCCGGTCTCTGTCAAGTTTCTCTCTCACACTGTGTCTCTCTCATACTGTCTCTCTCATACATCTCTCTCATACTTTCCTCTCTTTCATGATGTCACTCACAGTCTCTCTCAAATTTTTTATCACTCTCATGGTGTCATTCTCACATTGTTTCTGTCTCTCTCACGCTTTTTCTCCCTCATATAGTCTCTCTCACTTTTTCTCTCACGCGGTCACTTTCGCACTTCTCTCTTCATCATCATCATCATCAGTTGCCATCTCCACAACGAAGGTTTGCTGTAATGGATCTCCAACGTCTTCTGTCTCTTGTCTTGGTGGTGTACTCTGATAGACTCTTTCCTGTCCATCTCTTGATGTTATCTTCCCACTTATAGCGCTGTCTTCCCCTTGCACGTTTGCCTTCAACTCTCCCTTCTGTTATGGTCTTCTGCAAGGTGTTATGCCTTTTTATGTGGCCAAAGTATTTTAACTCCCGAACTTTGAACTACCTTATTAGTCCTCATTTCCTACCTAGACTTTCTAGGACCTCCTTATTTGTTTTCATCTCTTTCCATGAGATACGCCCCATTCTTCTATATATCCACATTTCAAGAGCCTCAATTCTTTCTTCCAAATGCTTATTCATCGTCCATGTTTCTGCACCATACAGAAATGCAGAATATATATAACACTTTATGGTTCTCAGTTTTAATTTGTGAGATAACTGTTTGGATGTCAGTATATGTTTCATGTTGTTGAATGTAGCTTTGGCCATTCCTATTCTCTTCTTGATTTCTGTTTCACATCTGCCATCTTCTGTTATTATATGACCAAGATATACGTAGCTCTTGACTTGTTCCAGGATTTTCCCATTTACGCTTATCTTTAATGTGGGTTTATCGTCTGTTTTACTAATAATCATAGTTTTTGTTTTCTCAATATTAATGTCCAGTCCATATTCATGACTTATACTGTTCACTTGCTTCACTAGTTCTTGTAACTCCTGTTCGCTTTCAGCTAACAACACGGTACTTCTCTCTTACACTCTCTCAAATTGTTTCGCTCTCACACTGTGTCGCTCACACAGTCTCTCTCACATTTCTCTCTCACACTGTGTCTTTCTCACACTTTCTCTCTCTGTCACTGTCTCTCTTACACAGTCTCTCTCAAATTTTTCTCTCTCACGCGAAGTCACTCACAGTCTCTTTCAAATTTGTTCTCACACTCTCTCTACCACAGTATCACTCACACAGTCTCTTTTACACTGTGTCTTTCTTACATTGTGTCTTTCTCACACTGTGTCTTTGTTACACTTTGTCTCTCTCATGCTTTGTCACTATCACAATGTGTCTCTCACACACTCTTTCTCTCTATGGAACCTTAACATAATTACGTAACGCAAGGGAAAGGGGGGGGGGGGGGCTGCCTTGTTGTTACGCTTTGTTGGTGGTAAAGGGGGAGGGGGGCTGAAAATATCAAAAAATTGCGATACGTAATTTGTGAACGGCCTCTCCTAACAGTGTGTCTTTCTCACACCATTACTCTCAAACACAGTGTCTTCCTCACAATGTGTCTTTCTCACACTACCTCTATCATGCTGTTTCTCTCACACTGTGCCCTCTCACACCGTGTCACTCTCACACTCTATCCCTATCGCTCACTCTGCTTACAACCTTTCTTAGCCACTTAGTTTATTCTCTTCTTCTTCAAGTACCATGTCTAGTGACATGGCGACCATGTCTCTCCGCAACATCCTGTCTCCAGTACTGTTTATCGATTCTCCTGTTGACTCATTTTCTTGCCATGATATCAAACTGTCTTCTCTCTTTATAGCCCTCTATTTATAGATCTCTTTTCTTTCCATAATTCCTGTGTCTGAAATATATTCCAGCTTTCTTATTTTCATAACACGCCGGCAGAACACTTAATTTATAATTACATCCTCATTGACTCTTGAAATCATCCACACGCTTCCAGGGATTCCCCCTGTGGTGAAACTTGTTGAGAATCCAGCATATCACACTAAGCTTGGAGATGTAGCTTGAGCCCCAGGCGTAATTCTTTGGCTTTGACTTGGTTGACTTCATGCAGAAGGATCTCACTATGGACCCAGTGACAGGCAGGGGAAGCTGAGAAGTGGCTCTGTGCCGGACGTGACAATTCCTTGGGAGAGCCCAGAACCAGAGTACATTATTTTAGCTCTGCATAGTTGGAAAGCCCCTTGGATGGCGGGGGATGCACAGTATGCCACGCCCTTCTTACTTCTAGATTGGGACCAGATGTGATGATCCTTTAAATGCACGCCAAGCTGGAGAAACTGGAGCTCGTGACTTCAACTCAACACGTTTCGGAATGGCAGAAAAGCCACAGGAAAAGCCTAGATCTACAGTGTAGATAATACCAAGGAGTCTTCAACTTGGTACTGGCAGCAAAAGAGCGAGAAGCTCGGCAGCCCTAGTTAAACAACAACAACAACAAAACCAGAAATTAAAAGTTCATCCATATGCTCTAAGTGAACCATGTTTTACATCTCTGCAGATGTTGGATTGACCACGCTGAGAATTATGAGTGGATACTTGCTACACCGAGTCTTGCCGCCCTTGCTGTAAGTGGTTGAATCAAGTTTTAATTTAGTTTATTATATTTCCAACCTCTACACCTCACGGTAGAAGAGGAACGACTAACTAAGTAAGTATATTTCCATACGTTTCTTCTTTTCTTTTCCATTTTAAAAAACTTTTTTCTCTTTACTTTTTGTTCTTTATGCTTAGATTTGTTCTCACTTTCTTTTCTCTACTGTTCTTGTTTGTTTGTTCTTGGCGAAGATTTTGTTGGTTTTAAGTTAGGCATTTCTTTGTCCTTTACTTTACTAAGACGTAACCCACCTAATGTTTGTTCACTCGACCGTTTGTCTTAGTTATACGGCAGTACAAATCATTTTCTAGTACATGTACAGGCACATTTGCATGTACTGTATCCATATATAAAGTAGCCTGCATCAGTTATGACTGCCTATTTGAATGATGCGCACTTGAAGTGATAGGCCTCGACTGCCAGTTATCCATATATATATAGTCTCTCTTCACTTTTTCTTATTACTCTTGCTCCTCCATTTTTCTTTCTATCGCTCTTCGTATTCTCGTTTTTTAGAGAGGTTTCCATCGATCTCTTCCCCTCTCATGCTGTTTTTTTTTCCTTTTATGTCTTGTCCTTTTTCTATCTTTACTAATGTTAATTTTTAGTTTTGTGTATTTGCAAATGTATTCATCTGTGTAAATGGGCGTCTTTATGTACTTATTTGTGCCGGTAAATCTATATATGAAACATATGTGTATATGCCTTTTTATAGGTAGGTATTCGAGAGTTTTGACAGCGAATTTCTCCCTGGAAATTGATGAGGCCTTGTGGAGTCCTCCCCAAGTTCATTAAATTAATGAAAAAAACATACGACGACATAAAATGATAAAATTCATCATTAAGGACAACTAACAGAATCCTTTTAAGATGAGAACTGGAATGCTGCAGAATACCTCTTGTTGCCACTTTTCTTCTGACTGGTTTTTGACTGGACAATGAAAACATCGACATCAACCAACAGAATTGAAATTAAGTTGACTCGACAAAACAGCCTGGACAATCTAGAAGTGTTAACATATCGGCGTTATGTGCAAATTTATATATTTAAATGTGTGTGGGATATGTGTTGTGATGAGTATTGTATTGTTCTCTATTCTGTAGATCTCGATTATTGATGTTTTTCTCCATCAGATATGTTTCTTACCGTTTGTCCAGCTATGCTGTGAAGCTGTCAAATGTCTAATCATTGTTTCCTCTGCTTCTGTTGCCCACAGTCTTTCCAGTTACCACGAAGTTTTGCATTGCACCTCTTCTTATCTTACGTGATATATTCGCGTCTTCGCCGTTACATTTCTTTGTTTTCAAGCTTTCACAAATTCTCATTACTTAAAGTATGTCGGTTCCAAAGGTTGTTATAGCCGGGAGTTGTAGTGAGGATAAGCTCTCACTGCAGATAAATGCTTCTATGGCACGCGCCTCAAGCAGCCTCTGACAACCAAGTCCAGCTCCCGG
Organism: Oreohelix idahoensis; assembly: GCA_024509875.1. Lineage (NCBI taxonomy): Eukaryota > Metazoa > Mollusca > Gastropoda > Stylommatophora > Oreohelicidae > Oreohelix > Oreohelix idahoensis. Next base: position 828,181 of record JAMPIV010001683.1, read on the forward strand.
CCTTCACGTGTGGCTCAATTTGAGCCCGGCGGAACTGTTTTCACTGACGGGAGAAGGGGCAAAGTCGAGCGACTGGCGCCTTAAAACCAGCAGCTTCGGGCAGATAGGGCTCGTGATCGTTGGTTGGTAGCTTATCTAAGAGAAGGAACTCTGAATTCAAACCACCGCTGCCTTGCGGGAATATCCATCTATGGAATTGGCTTCGGGAGTAAACCCTGAGGATAAATCCGGAGTCGGAGTCCCTAAGGCAGTCTAATGTCGATTCGACATTATTCTGGCAACTCCTGCGACGTGGCTGGTACCAAACTGTATCGGCTACTGCCGTTCCTTTGGATCTACCAGATGTGTGGAGAGGGGGAACATGCTGCCATTTTGCCCAATTGGCGTATGGCATGGCGCCAGGGGCTACTTCCGACAGTGGGAGAGGTTCTAGGATCTCACTGGACAGCTACCGCCCGCTTCAAGCTGGGCAGTCCCCAGTCAATAAGGTGTTGTCCCGCCACTGTCTGCTTTCCTCATTGGGTGCATGGGGATTAGGGTCAAACCCGAACTGTGGACAGAAAATTTTGCACCAAGCAATTATCAGAATAATAGAAATAAGCAAACTCTCAGATTGGGATGCTGGAACGTCCGGACTATGTTGACTGGACTATCCGAAAACCTACAGGACGTAAACGATGTAAGGAAGACAGCCATAATTAATGATGAGCTTAAACGACTTCAGGTGGATATAGTTGCACTTCAGGAAACGCGCCTAGCAGACTCTGGAACGGTGAGCGAGAAGGACTACACATTTTATTGGCAAGGGAAAGATCTTAATAAAACAAGAGAGCACGGAGTAGGTTTTGCGGTCAAAAAATCGCTAACTAAAATGGTTGAACCAGGCGAGAATGGATCAGAACGCCTGTTAACGCTCCGTCTGCAAACTAGCACAGGTCCCATCACCCTTGTCAGTGTGTATGCTCCTACTCTGCACTCTGCCTCAGAAGCTAAAGATGAGTTCTACGAGAATCTAGCAGCAGTCATCAAAAGCGTACCTAGGCAAGAACAGCTTGTTCTCCTTGGTGACTTTAACGCTAGAGTGGGTGCCGATAATGTTTCATGGCCTTCATGTCTGGGCAGGTTTGGTATTGGCAAGATGAATGAAAATGGACAACGGCTCTTAGAGCTGTGTGTCCACCATGACCTCTGCGTGACCAACACCTACTTTCAGACAAAACCCCAGCATTAGGTGTCATGGAGACACCCACGACCCAAGCACTGGCACCAACTAGACCTGATTCTCGTCAGAAGGCCACTTCTCAGGTCTGTGCTCTCCACGCGCTCGTACCATAGTGCAGACTGTGATACAGATCACTCCTTGGTTTGCTGCAAAATCAGAGCACAACCAAGAAACCTCTATCGTGTCAGACATGAAGGGAAACCATGCATTGATACCAGCAAGATGTCAGACCCTGTCATGATCGCTCAATTTACTGCGACCTTCAAGAAAGTGCTCAGCAGCCCTCAGCATGGTGATACTGTTACAGAGAACTGGGAGCATCTACGGAACACCATTCAAAGTACTGCACTTGCCACCTTTGGTAAAAAAAACGGCAGAGTCAAATGACTGGTTTGATGCTTCATCAGATGTGATGGCACCTGTCATTGAAGCTAAGCGCAGTGCTATGAATGAATACAAACGTTCAACGAGTGCTAGAACCCTACAGATCCTGAAGGCTACGAGAAGCAAAGTTCAACAAACTGCTCGACGCTGTGCAAATGACTATTGGCTCCAGCTCAGTGAGAGCATCCAGATTGCAGCGCAAACAGGCAACATTAAACAAATGTATGACGGTATAAAGAAAGCACTTGGCCCCCAAAAAGTAAGACAGCACCGCTAAAATCCATCAGCGGAGAGAAGCTAACCGATAAGGGTAAGCAGATGGAGAGGTGGGTCGAGCACTACTCTGAGCTTTATGCTAGAGAAAATACCGTTACGCCTGCAGCCCTTGATGCTGTCAAATGTCTGCCAACTATGGAGGAGCTGGATGCCGAACCAACATTAGAGGAACTCAGCAAGGCCATTGATAGCTTGGCCTCTGGCAAAGCACCAGGCAGTGATGGGATTCCTCCTGATTTAATCAAATGCTGTAAGAGCACGCTATTACATCCCCTGCATAGGATGCTGTGCCAGTGCTGGGAAGAGACAACTATTCCTCAAGACATGCGAGATGCCAAGATTGTAACACTGTACAAAAATAAAGGAGACAGAAGTGATTGCAATAACTACAGAGGCATCTCTCTTCTTAGTATTGTTGGTAAGGTTTTTGCCAAAGTCATCTTAATGCGACTACACAAGTTAGCTGAGCGCATATATCCAGAGTCTCAGTGTGGATTCCGAGCTGGTAGATCAACAACAGACATGATCTTCTCTGTCCGCCAGCTTCAGGAAAAATCAAGAGAGCAGAAATGGCCTTTATATATTGCCTTTATAGACCTCACAAAAGCATTTGACCTGGTTAGTAGGGATGGACTCTTCAAAATCCTCCTGAAAATAGGCTGCCCTTCTAAAATGCTGGAAATGATAAAGTCATTCCATGACGACATGAAGGGAACAGTCCAATATGCTGGAAGCACGTCGCAGCCCTTTGACATAAGAAGTGGCGTTAAACAAGGCTGTGTTCTGGCTCCGACCCTCTTCGGGATCTTCTTTGCCTTACTCTTGAAACATGCATTCAGAGATGCAACTGAAGGAATATGCCTTCACACTAGGTCAGATGGCCGTCTGTTTAATCTTTCAAGGCTGAAGGCAAAAACAAAAATCAGAAGGGTCACTATAAGAGACTTGTTATTCGCTGATGATGCTGCAGTCGTCACTCAAAGCCAACAGGAGCTTCAGAACTTGATGAATCGCTTCACTAAAGCATGCAAGGACTTTGGCCTCACAATAAGTCTAAAGAAAACGAATGTGCTGAGTCAAGATGCGGTTGCTGCACCAGTTATCACTATCGATAACTATGAATTGGCAGTGGTGCACCACTTCACATACCTAGGGTCTACCATCAATGACAAACTCTCACTGGATACAGAAATCGACAGCCGCATTGGCAAAGCTGCAGCTTCCTTTGCCCGCCTCACATCGCGTGTTTGGGGAAACTCCAAACTCACAATGAAGACCAAAGCTGCGGTATATAATGCCTGCGTCACCAGCACACTCCTATATGGCAGCGAGACCTGGACGACCTATGCTAAGCAAGAAAGAAGGCTCAATACCTTCCATTTACGGTGTCTACGCCGCATCCTCGGCATTTCATGGAAAGATAAAGTGACAAATGTCGAGGTGTTGTCACGTGCTGGCCTTCAAAGTATGTATACACTGCTTAGACAGCGCAGACTTCGCTGGCTTGGCCATGTTCGCCGCATGGAAGATGGTCGCATCCCAAAAGATATCTTCTACGGACAATTAGCAGATGGCAAGAGAACAGTTGGGCGACCACAGCTGAGGTTCAAAGATGTGTGCAAGAGAGATATGAAGGCACTGGACATGGATCCAGCAACATGGGAGGATGAAGCTGCCGATCGCACTAAGTGGCGATGCTATTTACGGCACCACCTCAGATTGGGCGAAGAGAGGCTCACACAACAAGCAGAGGAGGGGAGAAAACGTCGAAAGGAGCACCATGAAAATAAGCAGCTGAGGGCTGTCACCTCAGGGGCGCATTCCCATAGTCAGTTATGACTGAAGGGGCTATTATTATAAAGTATGTCAGACTTCCGTGAGCTTATTAACATTCATTAATGCACTTTTTTCTTAGTACCGGTAATAATCTTGTTTGCATTATCTGATGTCCATGATTTCTTTATTTACAATAATATTAGTCTAATGTAACGCTTCAGCACTCACATCTATGAACGTATGTGCGTGTATGTATGCACATATTTGTATACATGTATATATGAATGCATGTATGTATGCACATATTTGTATACATGTATATATGAATGCATGTATGTATTTGTTATGTATGTATTTATATATACATATATATATGTATATATATATATGTATACATCCATGTACACAGTGTATGTGACTTCATGCCACAGCAGCAATTTGATACTGAGTTACTCATACATTATATAGAAGGCAATGATATAATTATAGCATTAAATAGAAAAAAAATGTCTTAAACCCCATCAAAAAGATGAAAAGTGGAATGTTTCAAAACATCCTTTGTCTCTAATTCATTTCCTAAGAAAAGCTTAACGTGTTTTTTTTTAAACAGCGTTGCTTGGAGTGATTCAGTCTGTCATTCAAATAAAAGATATTAATATTTCAAGGCTTTTTGTCATTCCTAGGCAAACGTCCTTTTCCTGATGAGAATTGTCTTCATTATGGTCAGACAGTTAGAACCGCACCCGAACGAGCCCAGTAACTTCAGGTAAGCTCAAGTAGGCTGACCTAGTAACTTCAGGTAAGCTCAGGTAGTATGACCCAGTAACATCAGGTTTGGTTTGGTTTTAAGGATCATCTTCATTGCAAACGGACAACTCCATCACTGCTACGATCTCCTTCCTTAGATCACACACGGAAGATCTCAGCACAGTGCACGAACTCCATAGCACTGGTGAGGATCCCAATATATGTGACAGAGGTTATGAAAATAGATTTCATACATCTACATGGTTTTCCACCTGGCTTCCTCAATTAGTTATGCACGTTTTGTTAAACGCAGACCCCTTCACTTCTTTATAGCTGTCAAATTCAAAATCTGGCCACGCACGTTTTCTTTTTCTCTATGTCGTATAAAATACGAGGAATGTTTACAGACTATGTTTCACCTAGAGAGAGGGGACGGGTTGAATATTTGTAGAACAAAGGACGATTATTCAAAAGTCGGAATTGTGATGGAGTGCACTTTCTCAGGGGGGAGATAATTTACAATTTACCCCCCCCCCCCTCCCCTTGTCCGTTCGTTCGTAAACACGCAATTAAGCTACGGATCGACGAGATCAAAGAGACGATTTGCCGTGGGACAACGTCCACTCGGCGGCGATGTAGCAAAATATGCGAGAATAAACGCTCAATTCAGTACGATTTAGGCATAAAACGATAATAAATACATTAGCCCGCATGTGTCTGACTGTTGGCATCTTCGAAGCCAGCACCGCTGCTTTTTGCACAGTGCTAAGCCTAGAGAACGATTTCACGGAAAAAGTCTGACACGCTTTAGTTTCGTTTTCGAGAAACACTACTAATATTTAACTTTGCCCAATCTGCTGTATACACTTTGTAGTCTAGCCTTACAATTAACTATTGGCGGAAGAGTGCCGCAATATAGCTATCTGAAGTAACACTTTCTGTCAACTTTGTAGCAAAATTAGTAGGAATCCTTACATTTTTTGGTAATATTACACGATACAATGCTAACTAGTAACGCAAATCTTAAACCCGCCCCGTCTAACCCCCGCTTCGATGACACAGTCTGCAACGCATATATTCACACTGCGAAAAAGCCAGCCAAGGCATAACCACGCAGACAATTTTATTTCCTCCTCGTGGTAGCATTTCTGATGTAACTAAAACAAGTAGTTATTGGAAAAAAATGCATGCTCGCAAGATGAAGGAGGGGAAAGATGGCGGACTTGTGTAAAATTGTATTTGACGATAAGGAAGAGCAGACTAGCCAATCGACCACCAGTTATTCAAAATTATTTGGGTTTTTCATTCAAACTGCATTTGAATTCAAGTAGTAGAACGTTACGATTGGCTAGTGCTGGTAGATATTAGTAAAGGCTTTGATTATTCATTGCCAGTTGAACTAAAATTTGTATACAGATACGCTGAAAAACAGCTGTGTTAATTTTAAACTTAAATCAAGAATAAATTCACAGTCTGTGCAGTTCGGAGGAAGCTGAGGCCATTTCTTCATAAAATCAGCGTCATTTGTTTATATATTTCTTGATTGTGGTAAGGATATTTTATGAAATTTAATATGTTGGTCCAACTACAAAGTTAGATACTGCTGTTGGGGAAAAAGTGAAGGACATGTCGGAAGCAGACATTGTTGAGTCCACACATTAAACGGTATCTGACTGATGTATGTTGTTATAATTATGTTGACATATTATTGTATTAAAATAGTTTAGCAAGCCTCTGTGTTCAATGAACACTGTTTAACATGCCTGAAGCAAATATAAGTGTAAAGAAAAGAAGAGAAGATCATATCAGAGGAAATGTGGTTACTCCACATTATTGAATGGAGGAAAAGTATGTGAACGTACAGTGGCGTATCTACTATAAGGACTTGAGGTGTGGTCACAACCAGGTGGGAGTCCTGTACAATTCGGGGCGAGTGCATTTGTAAGGCACGCGAGGCTGACCACATACCCACGTAGGGAATTAAGTGTTAGAATAAATGATCAGAGATAAAAGGCCAGGGTGTCCTTTTGTTGCAGAGGGTCTATGTTCCTGTTGCCGGCTAGTGACAGGAAACCTGCTGAGTGCTTATAAACGCCAACCAGTCTCCAACCAGACTTATATGCTGTTGAATATCCAGTAGGAGCTTTGGCGACTGTTGAACTTGAAATTTCTGCAACTACCCATCGTATTATCTTACAGCAAGGACTCTCAGGTGAAGAGTAAAACATATGGGGCATCTCTGACATTTTCTTGTGTTTAAAAATATTACACAGGAATTTTATGGGGGTATGAGGAACTACAGCCCTCATATACAGTGACTCTCCCGGTAGATAACTAAAGTGAACTCTGTAATATTTCATCCAGGAAGGACATTTATAAATTAGATAACTAAAGTGAACTAATTTAATATTCCATACAGGAAGAACATTTATAATACATAATAACTTTTAGTTATTGGGCAGATTATCCCAACAGTTTTAATTGTTCCTTTTATGTAAACTATCTTGTCCTTATTTTCAAAGACCTGTCCACAAGCTATGAATGGACAGGCAAAATAAATTGTAAATATTCGTTCAAAGAAAAACTTAACTGCTAGTTATTAACTTCTTTAATAGAAACTTAAAGTGTTTGATTGTTGTGTACCATCATTCATTTCTCCCCTAGACACTAGGTACACCATACACCATACACTAGAGCCAGAAGATTGACCGTGTGAGACCTAGGGAGGTAGCGTTAGGTTCTCTGCACATAATTCATCATCATCATCTATAGAGTCAGAGACCTACATTTGCTTGACCTCACACGGTTATAGCAGACACCTTTTCATTCTTTTTAGGATACCATCATAACCTCCCCAGCAAAATCAACTTTGCTAGAGGCGATTGTGTCAAAATTACCTTTCATACATAATTTGAACGAAGAATTCCCCAAAGGTGTTACATATCGCAAGAGCGAGCGAAGTTCTGCAAATTTAATATATATATAGTCCAGCTTTCAAACCCAATTATCCAGTACCCACACATTTTTGGAACATCTAACTTCGATTCTAGAGCCATTTGTATTAGTGGAGTTTCTTAGTTTTCGTTGGAGATTGTTTCATGATTTCTGTGTTTGCGGTAAATATCATACTAGAAGTTTGAGGGATTTAATTGTTGAGTCCATCATTATATTTCACTTAGATTTTCTGTGTAGAGTGATTTACTTGTTAAGGTCCGTCAATTATATTTCACTAGGATTTTGTGGTGTGTAAATTGGCTAGCGAATTAAAATAATTTATAGCTAAATTGTTCCAGCTGTAGCGTTGATTTAATTAATTGCTAGTAACCAGTAAGAGATATTTTAATCGACTAGTAAATGCGCTATTCATTATGAGTACTGACGAAATATATATTTATTTCTAATTCATGATGAGTAATTTTATCAATGACTAGCGCTTATTTCACGGGGTTTTTTGTTTTGTTTTTTTTTTTTTTTGAACGATAAGACAAGCTCTAAGTTTGTAGTTTCTAATTAAAGTTAAATAACCGAAGTGGATAATAATATATGGTATTTTACGCGGGTTAGGATAGGTTTGAGAATACTATATTGTGGTTAAGTATTTTGTATTTTTTCGTCCTATATTTAGTACTGGGTCACATACCCAAAACCTACCAGCGGCTTCCATATAAATCTGAGAATAACGGATCTAAGTCCAACAGTACAAAAGAACATTCTGATATAATACTGGGTCTTCAAGGTGAACCTATCTGGCCTCTTGTTTACACCCAGAAAGAGACAGAGTACCAACCCAAAGAATATTAAGAATAACTTTTAACTGGCCCTAAAACTATCCAGATTTCTTTTTCCCAATTGCATTTACATTCAGCCCGTTGTGGCGACATAATCAAACATTAACATTTCCTGACGTTCGACTGTTGTGGTGTGGCAAGGAATTATATACTCAGAGAATTTACCGACCTGACATTCTTTTATGTAAATGGAAAACTCAAGCTACTGACACTGTGAGCACTGTTAATTTTCTTACCTGGACTAATTAATGTGACATAAACAGAAATCCTAATAACAGTAACAAAGTAAACGTTCCCCGGAGAAGTGGATTTAATCAGTCTTTGAGGAGCTGGGGTTTACCTTGCCAAAATAACACTGGATTTGCTGTGTGTGTCCTAAAGATTGTTCCAGACGTTGCTAATTAACAATTAGGTAAGAACGAATGAACGTGGCCACGGTTGTATGGAAAGAGAGAAAGCAGGAATGAGTAATTCTTTTATCGTATAATCCATGTACTCACTTTGTTTATTTCTTACTTTGTATTGCTAATACTGTTCATTTCAGAATAGAATTAACTTAGAAACTCTGTTCTTTACAGTATAGTAACATCCTAGACCCTACTGCTATTCTTTTGACCTTTTGGGGGTTAAATAAACTTCTTCTTGTGGGATTTTGTCTCTACAGAGGGAATTACACTTAGGGGGTCTATTTCTTTATTTAAGTCTGTAACCTATGATTTTTGTATTTTTGTTATATATTTTATAACAACTGTTGTGAAGTTTCTTTTTATGATAAATAAACATTAACATAAAACTTATTACCAGTGTCGGTCAGCTCGTCCCAATATCCCTATTCCATTACTATAGTTTTCACGTTTGTGCGTCTAATTGTCGTCACTTATCTGTGTGTGTGTATGTGAGTGGTGGATATATATATATATATATATATATATATATATATATATATATATATATATATATATATATATGTGTGTGTGTGTGTGTGTGTGTGTGTGTATATATATACATATTAATATAGAAATGGAACTGTCTGAACACCTAATTTTAGTCGTAACCGACAGGTTGGACTAGAGTAGCTTCTCAAATCCAGGGACAGACTCTACCTTTTCACCAACTCACTAGTGAAAATCGATCTGTTTACCTTATCTCGCACTGAGTCATCACCTTTGTCAGTTCTATTCAGACGGGACCTAACATTGTTCTTAATCACCTATCTGAAATTTACGACAGTGTACAGGAATAACGCATGCGTATAAATATTTTTGTGGTGGGTAGGTGTCCTAATTTTTAAGCACAGGTAGTGTGACAGCGTCCGATTGACAGGGTGGTTATAGCGCTGATCTGTCGCAGTAAAGGTACCGGGTTCGAATCACGGTACCCACGCGCTCCAGTCTACCCAGCTGTTTGTTTTTAAGGTTTCTGAATACGAATAAACAAAAAGAAATGGGTTTCAATACACATCTGTTGTTGGGTGATTCTTTCATCTGTTGTCTAGTCTTCTACTTCTTTATTTCTCACGAGTGCCTGAAACATACCTTTATGTGTGTATTATTTATTTAGTTACTGTTTACAGGCGTCGGGTTTCCCCTTTTTATTTGTTTTAAAATAGACATACGATTGAAAGATTGAGGAAATTAATTTGCTTCAGTTTGTAAAAGAAAAACATAATACACATTAATACTTAGAATTATTAATGCTAAGATAATTAGAAGTGAAGAAGGAAAATGATCAAACAGTAAAAAAGAAGAAGAATAGTCTTACTTAGTCTTTCCACTTCTACCCTAGGGTGCAGAGGTTTGCCAGAGAGAGAGAGAGAGAGAGAGAGAGAGAGAGAGAGCGTTATTTAAGCGCTATCATCTACCTTCTTCCTGGCCTGGTTCCAATCTAGTCCTCGGCCCTTCAGAGAGTATTTAATTAAGGTTGTCCTCCCAGCGAACCCGGGGTGAATTTAACGATATTAAGAATGCAGTATCACAATTTGCAGATGACTGTGCCATTTGGCGATCTGGAAAAAACTTGGACCATGTTTACCAAACACTTCAAAAACAAATAGACAATGTTTCAGAGTGGATGAATAGTTGGGGCATCCAAATTAATGTAAACAAACCAGTAGATATGATATTCAGCAAAGGAAATTTAAAAAAAAAAAAAAATAACAAAATCAATATAACCATTAAAGGACAGAAAATTTGTACCTCCTCCACAACTAGATTTCTGGGCATAACTTTAGATAAACAACTAAATTGGAATAAACATATAGACAATTTAGTAGAAAGCTGTAGGGGACCCCTTAATATACTAAGGATAGTAAAACGTAATGGATGGGGGGCCAGCAATAAAATAATGCTGATGTTCTACACGTCTTTCATCAGGGGGAAGCTAGATTATGTCAGCATAGTCTATGACTCAACTGCAGCTTCTAACAAAGCAAAACTAGACAGAATTCAAAATGCAGCTATCCGAACCATTACAGGGGCATTTATATCAACACCAGTAGAAGCACTAGAAGTAGCTCTTGGCAAACCGCCCCTTGGTCTAAGACGGAAAGAACTAAGATTACATTATTGGAGTAAAGTAGCACAAGAAGTGACCTACCCAGCACGTAAAGCATTTGTCAAAAACCAACCAAGTATATGGGACGTCCCCTTAAATAAAGTCAGATATCCAACAGGGTGGAGAACTATAGAAGATCTAACACAGTTCAAAGAATTTTCAAACACAACTAACAATAGTAATAAATATAGAAGCACAATACCGCCCTGGGAACTAAAAACACCAATCATAGACTACTCACTTACTGAAAAGATCAAACAAAACACAGAAGATAAGGAAGCTAAAACGATAAAGCAGAAAGTTCATAAATCAACTTACAAAACAAAGTCTGGCCGTCTACACTGATGGATCCAAGGGTGATAGTGAGCAACTAGGTGCAGGAGTAGTAATACCACAGTAGGGAATTAAGAAGAGCTACAGTGGAACTGAAGGGGCTTCGATTTTTACCCCAGAGATTGTAGCAATTCTAAAAAGTTTAGAAATAATCGAAGATAACCCACCACAAGCTGTTACGATATTTACTCACTCACTATCATCACTGCAAGCACTAGAACACCCAGGTAAATGTAGCCGGCCAGACATAAAGGAAGAAATTCTTGCAATTAATACATCACTAGGGAACAGAGGATGTAGTGTGAAGTTAGTGTGGGTTCCAGCACACATAGGTATAGCTGGTAACGAGTTGGCAGACCAGAACGCCAAGAATGGAAGAATAAGTAAAAACAATATAAGAGCAGGACTGGGAAGGTCGAAGATCAAGAGCCAAGTGAAGCTAACTATAAACGAGGAATGGAAGACAACATGGAAGAACAGTAGAAAAGGCAGACACCCGTTCAAACTGCTGAAAGAACCAACAAGGACGTGCCAGGTCAGAGAAGAATTAAAGATACCGTCGAACAAAAAGGTGTGGCGTCTCCGTCTCGGTGCAGCATACTTTATAATAGAGGAGCCACACTGCCAAGAATGTCAGGAAGAGAATGACATAGACCACTACCTGATCCACTGTAAAAAGTTTGAACAACAAAGGCTTGAATTAAAAACTTACTATAGAAATCACAATATAGACATGACAGGGGATAAGGTTTTAAGTATAGATGCCCCAGGAGAAGCCCAATCAATACTTAAAAGATATATACATGAAACAAAGGAAAACATGTAAGGTTAGTACTTCAGAAAAGACATTCAACCAACTAGAAATTAAGCAACAAGAACTAAATCATTAAAAAAAAAACAACAACAGAAAAATTAGCAACTACTCATAAGACAAGGAAAGACAACGAGGTTAAAAAAAAACACAAAAAAAAAACAAAAAAAAAAAACAAATACTTATACAAATTAAAACCAAGTGTAAAGGACAATAGTTATCTATAAACAATACATAAGAGAAAATAAAATGACAAATACTAATATAAATTAAAACCAGCAACTGCAAAAGACAATAGTTATTTAAGTTGAATACAAAATTAGTAAATAAAATGACACTAAATACCCCAATTATAACCAATTTTTAGGTTGAACAGGGTAGACCAAGATGGAACGAGAAGAGGCAATAACGGGCAGCTGTTAAGTGCCCGCTCTCCACCCATCACCGCTTCAAAACAACAACAACGAACCCGGGGTCGTCATGGAGGTCTGGATCCTTGACTTTTGGTTTTCCATATTTATCGTGGCAGCCGATCATCTTCTATTCTGCCTGACATGGTCAAACTATCTTAATTGGAGCTGTTCCACTCGGGTCTGTAGGTTCAGGGTTTTGAGGCCATGACGTATCGTCTGGTTACGGATCATATTTCTTCATGTTACTTCGACCACCTTCCTTATATACCTCATTTCTGAGGTTTGGAGCGGGCTATTATGGGTTGTAGTCATTGCCCATGACTCCCACCCATAAGTAAAGAGTGGGACATAGGTGGAGCCGTATTCTTATATGATAAGAATAGAACAGAATAAATATGAGACTGACAAGAAGTCAGATAGGCAGATTACAAGAGAAATAAGAACACTGAGATAATTTAATAAAGAGAAGGAAAATGCTACTGAGATCAAAGAAAAGTTCAAATAATGAGAACAGTAGCAACAAAAACAATTTAAACCAAGTCACTGAGTACCATTGGCGTGCTCACGGGGTGTGCGAGGTGGTCCCTGAGGAACCATAATGTCTTTAAAAGAAAAAGTTGCATTGGGTTTTAATTCAATCGCACGATACGGTCTCTTATATGTTAGTTGTGTATAAAGAAACTTTAACCCGTTTTAGTCACTTTGGATTAGTTCAATATGTGAACTACCAAGACAATAAAAACTTATTGTACTTTCAAATACGCGGAATCATGACCAAATGGGTGGTACATGAACCGAAATATTTGTCGGAAAGAGTACCCCTGATAATCAGCTTACCTCTTGTAAAGCTGTTTATAGATATCTCTGTCGTTATGCATGGAGCAATTTTAGCATTTTTGGTCTCTTAAACGTAAATTTGTCAAGTACAGCTCAGTTGTTAATAAAACAAAATCTAAGTTTCGTGAGTTTTAATTTATATGACGTGTGAAAATAATGTCCTTTATAATTGAGTACACAATAAACATACGCCTTTAAAATGAATTACAAAATAACAATTCCGTGTTTTACTTACTTACTTCTTTATCGAGTTACGTTTTGCTTAGTTCTGTGCCCAGGAGATATGTTTTTCTCATTGTCACATAATGATGATGATGTCAGTGTAATACAGATATCGAGCATATGCTGTAATGAGGATGATGATATCAGTGTAATGCAATTATCAAGCGTATATTGTATTTATGATGATGATGTCAGTGTAATACAGCTATCAAGCATATGTTGTAATGACACTTACTTACTTAGTCGTTCCCCTTCTACCGTGAGGTGTAGAGGTTTGGAAGAGAGAGCGCCAGACTATCCTATTGGCTGTCTTCCTCCTGGCCTGGTTCCATTCTAGTCCTCTGTCCTTCAAAAATTGTATAATGTTGTACAACCAGCGGACTCTGGGTCATCCTGGGGGTCTGGATCCCTGGCTGTTTGTTTCCCGTGCTTGTCGTGGTAGCCGATCTTCTCCCATTCTGCAGACATGTGTGGCAGTGCCGGTGTATGCAGGGTTTTCAGTTTACTTTACAGAGAGTAGGTTTGTAACTGGCCTAATCACCAGAGATCTAGATTTCTCTCCTAAATTGGGGTTACCAGGTTCGATTTTCTTCTCCTAGGTGTTGATGTAGCAAATTTAATTGAGATGGATAGATTTTCTTAGCTTAATCTCAAACTGTAGCAATTCACCTCCTCAACAGCGTTTTATTTCATGCACATCTTTTAATATCTTTCAGCATGAAACTTAAATTTCAGCAAAGTCTGGAATTCAGAACATTTTTACAATAATAAGCACAATAAAGTTCTAACATATCATCAGATGCTTTCATCGATGCAAAGATCCCTTTCGCATCTTTATCTCATAGGCCTACTCAATTTGTCAAATATGGCGAACTTTTTCATTCCACCGTGTTCCTTCCTTTAGGTTAACGTCTTATTTTAGGTTCGACGACATTTACCCATCTCTTTAGATTAGTCCTTGATTTCTTTATCATCATAAGTATTCCTTGAGTTAAATACTTTTCAACACAAGGATATTTTCTGCTCTACATGGTTTGAGGTGTAAGACTAGTTTTGCAAATTTACTCAAATCCTCGAACCTAGTTCTGATGCAACTAGGGTTGGGAGCTCTATTCAAAATATACATTGAATGATAGTCACTACTTACGCAAGTAAGAAATATAACACCACTCAATGTCCTGTAATACACATATTATAATAAATGTTGAAGTTGATTTCCTCAAACTAAGGAATATGTAGAGCTGGACCAGACACGTCCTTTTCAGTCGCGCTCCTTCATTCTCTGCTAGATGGCGTCATTGTTCTACATTCCCCGGGGTAAATCTGAGCTATCCGATTGGTCAGGGGAAATCACCCAACTATTAGAAATAGCGTGTAGAAGCGACTCTGCCCTAAATATGTGACACTATAATTTATTATATTCTGTTTCTCATAAAATATAAAATTATGGGGTAGTCTGTGCTTCCTCCGTCTTGTTGGAGTATAGCCTGTTTCCAAAGGAACAACTATGTACACGGCTACATATAGATCCCGGGGCTCCGCAAATGTATCCCGTAGGGAGACATTTGAGTACTATCAATAACAAAAATTCATCCCCAAAAATTTCTAAGTTCAAAAAAAAAAAATTTCAGAAAAATTTAAAGTTCAAAAATTTTTCTAAGTCCAAAAATATTTCCCAAAAAATTTAATTTAATTCCTATACTGGGGTCCTATGTCTATATGAGGTCGTCTGCTATGTAAAAAAACTAGTAGTGGACATCAACTTCTAAAAGTGTAACTTATTCATCACATCATAATATTTTTCACCAAATTTACAAATTGGCAACACTGCCCAACAAAATCTGCAAAACAATCATAAGGTCATCACTAACAAAATGTGACGAGTGGCAACACTGGGGAATGAACAATAAACTATCTTATTTGCAGAACTTGGCTGCATTATCATAATCTATTACATTTCATTCAAAAATATAGTTGATTACATTCTCTTAGATATGGTGGGGGTTGTTATCTCTTTTCTGTACTGTTATTTGCTCCATATTAAAAGCCTGCAAGTACTTAAAAAATCTTTTTTCTTCCTGGCATACTTATTTATTTTATTTTCCAAGTACTCTGCAATATCCCAAGAAATGTCCAAAATCTCCAATTCCTATGGTAATGGCAATCCACTTTCATAAAATAGCCAATGTTTTCATGGGTACTCATCATTTTCTTTTTCTTTTTGTGAATGAGCCACTTGCTCATTATTACATGTAGAAAACATCTCTAGACATAATATGCATATTTTATCAGACGATAATATAACCAGCATCATTTTATAAGTAATCATTTTTCACAATAAAAGCATTAAAACCTCATGGCTTATCCTTATTTATTTATCTGAATGTTTCCTTGTTATTGACATTTTCCAAATGGTAAGTGTATAAATTCGTTCCAAGTCCATCACTGTAAAGAATGTTCTATATTACATTCCTTTTTTTTTTTTTTTCAAAATATGTGATGTTTGTCTCCAATATCCGTACGTCTGGTGGTGATCCTGTCCATTAGTCAGTTATTTCTAATCATTCCTTCTTTTCTGTCAACACAGTATTTTTTCTGTGAACTCTTCCCTAGAAATAATATTTATATTTTTCTTTCAAAGATCTTCTTTGACTTACCATACATCAATTTTCAAACATCAAACTATTCAGCAACCAACAGACGAATATGTTACTATCATATTATGAAATATAAGGGAAAAGGAAAATATAGTTTCAAATCATCATGAATTTTCTACATTGGGTTCCGTATTACTTTATTTTCTCTGTTAAGACATACTGCTTATACTCTTGACAATATGTATCCATGTTGTCACTCTCAAGGCATCCTTGTATACAATTTATATTTGTCTCCTTTTTTTTCATAACACCAATGTATCATTTATGGTGTTCCAATATCATTGTGTCTATTCTAGTCCTCCTGTTATCTTGAGAATTCATCCTTAGTAACTCCCTATGTACCTTATCTAGCAATACATCTATGCAAAACACATCAAACAATTATTTATGGAACAATCAACTGAGATGTAAGAACTGTTTGACAATATGAGATAAAAAAATTTGGGGGTCATCACTCAAAAAATGTGACATAGAAAGGAAGAAAAAATATTCAATTGATCGTGAGGAATCTACAATATTCTTATAAGACAAAGTTCCTTGCACTCTGACTACTATTTATCCATATTATTTTTGGTTATCCTTGCATACAGTGTACCATTTCCATTTTCTTTATAAGTCCAATTCATCGCTCTTGGTGCTCCAATATTTAAAATGTGGATCCTTCCTATTCCTCTTATTCTGTACTGGAAATACATCCTTATTAATTGTCCATGTACTATATCTGCGAATATTTATCAACAATATATCAACTAATCATTTATGGAACTATTAACATAAATGTCTAGACTTTACTAAAACATGAACAAAAACATGTCTTTTTACATATGTGCAAAATTTCGACACCAACTCTGCCTTCGCTGGTCGAGGGTTAGTCAGAGTTATGTGGTGCCTGTAACATCCGCTGACTACAGCCAGATGGGTGACTTATGGTACTTATAATTCAAAAATCTCATCCGTCAGTTATCTTAAGTGTGGGGCGGGGGTCTATTTCTGGTGTCCTTGACAAAGTTTGCTGCATTTCCAATCTAGGTATTCTTTTCTTATTTCATAATATCTCCATGATATATCTGTGACATGTCTGTCCTTGGGATAACATTATTATTTTTTTTTTCTCCAATATCCTCTGGGTGAGCAGATCTCAGTACGTCCAATTTCATCAATCATGTATTTTTTTCTCTCCTGTAATTCTGGGTATGTTATGAGTATAGTACATTGTCAATTTATTTCCACTATCTTATAACATTCTGTAATTCGTGATAAGGAATAGTCATTTGTTATACAACAATGTTCATATTACAAAGGCAATGAGCAAAAATCAAAGAGATATCTTCTCCAAAAATGCGGATGTATCTTTATTTCCTTTACCTCTGGGCGTAGCAATTATTCAGTCATTATTTTTTTTTCTCCATTATTTAATCTCCATTTTGTGTCCTTAGTACCTGTGGTTCCATGGGATTATCATAATTCATTTGTGTCTCTTGTCTACTGATAATCCTTCAATAATGACTTCAAATATGGTCCTCATATGTGCAACAATCAATTTGCTCTGATTTGTTCCATGTCCATGGTATTCATCAACTATTCTATTATATCCTTGTCTTATCTCGTAACCACGAAAGACTAAAATTATTCCTCCTTCAATGTTAATGTGGGGGATTTTGTGCATAAACATTACAACAAAATCTCAGCTGTGATAACATAAAGTTTCACCATAATATAAAATTGCATCTTCATCATACATAAACAGTTGCTTCTTCATCTCATGTGCCATCAGTGGTATCAGGTATGGGGTGTTCAAATCTGGGGCAGCATATACAAATGTATATATTCATACAGTATCAACAGAATACTGTTGGGGTGTCATTCTGCATAGTTGTTATGTGCAGATATTTTTTTGACAGGGGTATGACTGGCAGAGGCGATGTGAACAAAGACTAGTTGTTCCCTCTGATATGTTGTGACTATTTTCTCTCTTTTCTTTTATGTCAGCTACTAATGTCAGGGCAGTCAATGTTATATGGCATTGGTTTATCATCATCAAAATGTGTGAGGGTGGCATATAAACATATAGCAATCCTGTAAAACCATTTAGAATGTTTTCTCTTCTTATTTTTCTGTTATGTTTTGTCTCTTTTCATTTTTTCCTTTTTCATTTCTTTTCTGTTTTCTTTTCTTTTCTTGTGATTTCTTTTTTCTTTTCTTGTTTTACATTTCATTTTCTTTTCTGTTTGTATCACAAGTACGAAAGAATGATAAAAATCAATTCACTAAACCCTAGAGATACTATCAATATTCTTAATAGTAAATCCTAACCAATAGGGCTGCAAGTAATAGTTTAGGTTAGAATAGAATGAATATTGTAGTAGTGTCTGTTGTCAATAAGTGGCGAGGAAAGGGTACATCAAGGATCTCCTGATTACAACATGATTGTAATTCCAAGGAATGAATATGATTGGGATTGAAAAGATCACAAGTCTAGAATGTCGTCTCAATATAGTGGAAAGGAAAAATAGTAAGTTAAAGATGTTGTAACAGTGGAGTGAAGAAAATCTTACTATAGAGGGTCAAGGTTGGGATATGGAATCTCTTTTGGAGAATGTTTAAAATTCTTGACAGTACTAATATACATCTGGGTCTAAAATAATAATGTACATTTGAAAATAAATAATCCTGTGGAGAAAAATAGCATAACATGCAATACTAGTTTTGGGTATGAATTATATGCTGTTTAACAGATGTCATAGTAGGAACAGTATGCTAGATCAAGTGATAGATATAAAGGAGTTTAGCATAATTGAGATCAAAGAAACATTAGTATGAGGTAAGAAAAAACTACTGGTGTAAAGTGCCTGCATGAAAATGCACTAAGATGCGAAAGTACAGAACTCTGGAACTGCAAGGACAAGAAGTCTGGTGAATGAAGCGTGGAATATGATCAGTTCAAAAGTAGAGATCAATGTTACAACAGAATTATGTGACACATGTGTTATAGGTAAGGTTGTGTAACATTCGAAATATTAAGAAAATGTCTGTAACTAAATAATGTCTGTAAACTCGTAACACCGTGTGTTATCAATTGTTTTGTCATTTTTTTATTTCACTAAACTATACTATCTAATGAAAATATTCCGTGTGCTGGTCTCGATGCATCAGTATTCTAAGGCTGGAAAAAAGTTTCTCAGTGGGGCTTTTGACATCTTAGTCTGGAAGCAAGTCATTTGAACTGTCAAAACTGAAAATAAAGTACATAGGAAGGTTAGTACATTGTTAAAAAGGTTTTTTCACATATGCGTTGACCGTACATGGGATGGCATGTACATTGAAGACTCGAGGGGCGTGTCTTTCAGAACAGCTTCGCTAGTTCTTTGAATTCCTTCATCGCCTCGAGCATTGCAATTTCCCGACTGGATAGGCGAGCATCATACTGAGTAGCAGTGGGGACGGGTGTGATAGGCGACGACACTGCATTTGCTGATTGTTGGGGCACTGAGGACATTGACGAATGCGGTGATGGCTTAACATCATTTGATTGCGGTGATGGTTTCACTGTGGTTAGGGTTTGTATGGCTGGAACATCTGTTGGTTTTGAGGCAGGTATATGTTTCGCCTTGATTTTTCTTCTGACCTGGTTGTGCTGAACGTTAGCACCGTTTACAATGGGCACAGTAATTTGCACACTGTTGTTTTTGACTAGTTTAGATGAGGCTAACACTTCTCGGCTTGGTTTTGGAACATGATTGCGTTTCTTCAATATTTTTCGTCTGATTTCATTTTGTGGCAATTTCATGCATTTAACGACAGGAGGTGAGTCATCTGACCCTGCTGTATAGGCGCGTTTGACCCTGGGGCTGACTGGTATAAATAATGTGCTGTCCGCATCACTGGTTTCAATAGAACTGGCTGTATCAATGTCTGTCTCTTGTTCATATAGTTCTACCATTTTTCTGTCATGTTGTTCGTTGGGGTCTGACAAAGCTGTGCCGGGGCCGACACTGTCTTCTCTCATGTCTTGTTCTGTTTCGTCTCCATAAAGATTGCTGGTATATGGTTCAACAATCTGCTTGGGTATAGTTTCTTCAGGATCTGATTGTTCTGAACGACCAATCTTGTTCTTGTGGTATAGCAGTGTTTGGTTTTCACTAGTGTTAAAACTAGAACTGCCTGAACTGGGGGTGTGATAGGTATCAGCTGACGATTTATCACTGCGGGAGTAAGTTTGAGTGTGGATATAAGGTGTTTTCGTGTTGTCATCGTGTGACGTCTGTGGCATGATTTCTTCATTTCTAATGCGCAGGTCTCTGTCTTGTAGTCTATTACGTAATTCAAGTGGTGGGATGTCCTCTTCACTTTCTGATGAATTCCTTTGTTGTCTTGCTCGTTGTATTTCATCTGTAGGTGGTCTGGGTATGTGGTCGTCTTGGTAAAATTCAGAGTCTGTCGTCTCTGACTCTGATATGTCAGACGAATCTGCGCTGGATGGATTATAATTTAGGGTGGCCTTTCTGACTGGTCTTGTATTTGTCGTCAGAGGCGGAATGGGTCGGTGATTATCAATTTTGAGTTGTTTTACGTGAGCTTTTGTTTGGTGTTGTTTCTCTTCATTCCAGATAATGAAGTTTACAGGCGTAGTTTGTTTCATGATTTTGTAGCCATCCAACCATCGGTCATCGAATTTTGAACTGCGTACATGTTTCTTGTAGTATACTCTGTCTCCTATTTTGTACGTTGGTAGCTTGGCTGATTTATCATGTTGTTTCTGTTTCTTGTGAAATGCCTTCTGCGTATTTCTTTGTGCAATCTGGTGAGCTTTATACTTTTCTTAAAGGATTATTTCGACGGGGTCTTCTCCCATGTATTTTCTTTGTGGGCGAAGTAGGTTGTCTAACGGAAAGTTTGGTTCTCTTCCGTATAGCATGAAAAAGGGTGACATTCCTGTGGTATCGTTCACGTTTACTCGGATGGCTTCAAGAGCTTGGTTAATGTATAGGTCCCAGTATTGGTGGTTCCCCTTGATATATTTGCTAATAATATCATGTAGGGTGGCGTGCATGCGTTCATTTCTGCCATTTGCATTTGGGCAATAATAAGTGGTTGTAGTATGCTCAATATTCAGCTGGTGTAAGGTGGCTTTAAATGGGTTACCGATAAACTGTTTACCGTTGTCTGAAATGATTCGTTTTGGACAGCCATGCCTGGGAATGAATTCTTGTAAAAAAATTTGCGTGATGGACTGCGATGTGGCATCACTGAGTGGGTAACTTTCTGGCCAAACAGAGTATTGGTCAACTATGTGCAGGAGGTATTTGTTGCCTGATTGGGTGAGTG
The DNA here is from genome assembly GCA_024509875.1 of Oreohelix idahoensis. Lineage (NCBI taxonomy): Eukaryota > Metazoa > Mollusca > Gastropoda > Stylommatophora > Oreohelicidae > Oreohelix > Oreohelix idahoensis. Next base: position 849,525 of record JAMPIV010001683.1, read on the forward strand.
GGTAAGGACCTGATAAGTCAATCCTTACTGTTTGCATGGGGTAATGGGAAGGTTGCATTTCTTGAAGGGGAATTAAATGTGGCTTCATGTTCCGCAATTTACATGTTTTGCAGGTGGCCACGCACTCTGTAATGTCTTTGTAGAAGGTTTGCCAATAATACCTTTTCTTTATAACATCAATTGTTTTGTCTCTTCCCATGTGCCCGTTGTTATCATGAAACTGTAGCAATACTTCTGGGACTAGATGTGCTGGAATGACTTTTCTTAGTGTACCTTCTTGTTTACTATCAATATAGTATAGAGCTCCATCCGTTGGGTGTACTGTAAAATCTTTACTTTTTGTTGGGTTTTCCTTCACGTATGTGAGCAGCTTAACAATTTCTGCATCTTTCGCTTGTTCTACTCTCATGTCAAACATATCTTGACTTTCTTCTTCTACTTGAGTGGCAGAATCTGAGGTACTTCTTCGACTTGATGAAGTAATTTCATTAATTTCTTTAGCATTATCGTCAATCTCTGAGGATGTGCCATCATTTTTGACTCTATTTGTTTTCACTTCAGTTTCATCATCATATTTAATCCTGGATAAGAGGTCTGCACAGGTGTTCATTTCGCCTGGGATATGTTCGATAGTGGTGTCGTAGGACTGCAAATTCATTGCCCATGTCTGTAACTTCTTTGGCTGTTCTTGTGTTTTGGTGAGCCAGTTAACCAAAGGTTGATGATCAGTTCTTATAATGAGTTTAGTCCCTCTGACATAAAAGTCAAACTTTTGGTCCACCTATTTTTGTGACTTTGACAATGCGTTGGATAGGAATGCAATGGGTTTCTCATTGGGAATGTTTGGTAGGATGGGTGTTTCATCTTCTAGTACTGGTTGTACCAAACATGCACCAATTACGTTATCTGAGGCATCGGCGTATAGTATCATGGGCTGAGAAATGTCTGGATGTCCAAGCAGTGGGATGGTGGTTAGGGCATTTTTAAGATACTCAAAAGATCTCTGGCAGTCTTCTGTCCATTTGAAACGTGCATACTTGCGGGTAAGGGCTATCAAAGGCTCTGCTGCTCTGGAGAAATTGATGATGTGGCGCCTATAGTAACCCACTGTACCAATAAATGAGCGTGTTTGTCTCACCGTCTTGGGGCTAGACATTTCTCTTATGGCTTTGACTTTATCTTCATCAGGTCTGATGCCATGTCTATTGATGACAAAGCCTAAATATTTTGTTTCTGTCTTTAGAAACTCACACTTCGACAGTTTTAACTTTATTTGGTGATGCCTGAGTCTATCAAACACTGTTTCAACCTTGCGGAGGTGGTCTTCCATCGTGCCTGCGGTATCTATCAAGATATCGTCTATGTATGCCAGGGCAAATGGATGTAGACCCTTTAACACTTCATCCATGAGTGACATATATGTTGCTGGCGATCCTTTTAGACCAAATGGCATAACATTCCAAAAAAAGCTTCCTATATGTGAACAGAATGTGGATTTCTGTTTTGCCTCAGATGTCATGGGGATGCACCAAAAGCCTGACCTTGCATCAAGTGTGGTAAAGTATGTAGACTTTCCTAACGTCGCAAGTAGATCGTCTATCCTGGGGAGGGGGTAGGAAATGACTTTTGTGATTTTGTTAAGGGCACGGTAGTCGCAGCAAAAGCGACTGGAGCCGTCTTTCTTTGTTACGATCACTATGGGTGAGGACCATTGGGAACGGGATCTTTCGATGATTCCTGCCTGTAGCATTTCATTTATAGACCTTTCCACTAGTTCTCTGTTTTTCAAGGGTGTATGATAGGGTTTCATATGTATTGGCTCCTCGGTAGTTGTTTGAATGTCCATTGTGACAGTGTTAGTTCTGCCCAATTCCATGTCGTTTAGTGCGAATACATCTTGGTGCTTTTCTACAAACGTTTTCAAACGTGGCTCATTATCTTCTGTGGCATTCAGGGTTGCAAGTAACTGAGCTATTCTCTCTCTGTGTTTATGATCTGCCACTATATTTCTGGTCTGTCTTGCTGCCTCCGTTTCCTTCCCATAGTATTGGGGCATTTTTCTTGCATCTTGTGAAAATCTCTGCTCCTGGTATGTGGCTTTCTTTTGCGTAGTTCTTTGCCGTTCATTGGGCTGTGCTTGGTACTGTCTCCTCTGCCATGTGCTGTGTGCATTTCTATTTGTCACTACATTTACTGTATATTCATTTCTTATTATATTTCTGGGGTAGTCGTTGTTGTGCCATTTTTTCTGATTATTTCTGCCGTAACTGCGCTTATCCGCGTACGTTACTGTGTTTCTTCCGTTTGTGCTATAGGGCTGTCTTCTTTCCCTGGGCGAAAATTTTTCATTCTTTCTATTTCCAACTTTGCTGCTGTAGTATCCTCCTGTGGTGGAGTCGTACAAGAATTCCTCCTTTTCTTCGGAACATTCAATTGGTTTTGGGACTTTATCATATCCACCTGTTTTTGAGTTATATTGATACTCCATGGGGCATGTATCGCTCTCTTGTCGCTTTGGATATCCTCCTGGCAAGACAATTTCTGTTTCTCTGTTACTCTGTGATATACAGCACTTCATCTTTTCTCGTGGTGTGCTAGGGCGCAAGAATGAGTAATTATAGTCATTTTCATACTGTAGCCTTTCTCTTCTTATGTATGGACTGGTTCGTTTCTGCCATCTGGGTAGGGTATGCTGTGGTGTAACATAACTGTGACTGATATTGCTGCCTTTTTCTGCATAAGCCTTATAACTGTTTACTTTCCGTGTACTATGGTTATTTGTACTGCGATTTCGTGCATTATGTCCAGTGGGAGTGGTTGAGACAATTTGTGGATGGTCTCTATTGGTTTTGGTTTGTCTTAACGTTGACGTATCCACTTGTGCTACAATTGTGCCTCTATTTATAGTGATAGTTTTTCCTGACATATTCAATATCATGATGGGGAAATCTCTAGCCTTCGAGACTTCAGCGATTCCCTCTGTAATTTGCAACAATGGGTCATCAATAATGCTTTCTTCTGCTAGGGGCTGTATTTGGATCGATTGCCCTGGTGTTATGTACTCAGAATTTTTTACTCTGCCTTTTGCTATGACCAGGGAGTTTGGAGCCACCGTTATGGGAGCTGTAAGCCTTACCAAAGACGCTATGTGGATATCGTCCTGGAGATCTATGTATGTATTGTTGACTTTGATTTTCTGGAGGTCATAGTATATTCGAACTTTGTGTTTGTTAAAAAAATCCCTCCCTAGGATAAAATTTCTAGACATGTCCTTAGTAATAATAAATGGGTGTTCAAAGTTTGTTTCGCCTAAGGAAAATTTTAGCCATGCTGTCCCAACTGAATTTAGTCTTTGTCCCGTGACTGAAGCTAGGTGTGTTTTGGACGGTTGAAATCGTACTAAGTGTTGGATCCTCTTGAACAGCTGGAACCTAATAAGGCTGATGGATGCTCCTGTATCTACCAGTGCCCTATATTGTTGGCCCTGTATAGACATGATGCAGGAACTGGGGTCCGGATGTATTTTAGTTCCATCATGCAGCGTTTCTTCATATTGTATTTTTTTGGATGGTCCCACTTGACAATTTCTGTTCTGTGTTGTTTCTTTTGTTTTGGACCATTTTCTGTGATTGTTGCCCTCACTAACGGTCCTGTTTAGTGAGTGGCGCGTCCGTTTCCCTGACGCATGAGGGGTTGAGGTGTGCCTCTGGTATACTGATTTCTGGTGTAATCACGTGGGGGTGGTGCGGGTTGTTGTGGTTGATAACCTCCTCTTCTGAATGGTGCATTATTGTAATTTGCTCTACAGGACTTGTAACCATGTCCGAGCCTACCGCATGTGAAGCATCCGTTTGTATTGACATTATTGACGTCGTTTTGCCTCTGTGTGGGGGGTCTATAATTGCGGGGCCTATCATCTCGTTGTCGTGGGCGAGTCCATTGCCTCCTGGCATGGTCAACTTCCATAGGCTCATGCTCATCATGGTCCCTATATTCTGGTCGGGGTTCCCTACCTGCTCTTTGTTGGAACCTTCGGTGAAGATTTTCCTCCTGTATTGCTGCTTGGATTGTTTCAGCAATAGTCTTGGTGTCTTTTCTAATAAGATGCCTTCTGATATTTTCCGCTCTAAGGCCATCGGCAAATATCCCCACTAACTGTATTTCTACATCAGGTGTGGTAGGGATTTCTCCGCAAAACGCCTCTTCTGCCATATTGAGGAATCGATCTCCAAAAAGTTGTACAGATTCATTTCTTTCCTGTTTCATGCTTCTAAGGACTGACCAAGCATGCATTTTGTCTATGATTTCCCCATATCTCTGGGTGAGCTCTTTTTTTAGGGACTCGTAGGTTTCTGTGGGGTACTGCTGGGACCTCCTTCTTAAAAAATCAGTCACGTACGAATCAGAACCTAACAGAGCGATTTTCTTTTTCTCTTCATCCGTTGTTGCCTCTGCTAGTGCCGCAAATTTTTCCATGTCGGACAACCATCTTCTGAATTTTTTCTTGTTTCCATCGAACGGCTGAACAATGGATCTAACCTGTGTGAATTTCGCGTAGTTGTCATTTTTCTGTAGGGTTTCAGTAATTTGCCGTAGCGCTATTATTGTTGGTCCTTCCATATTTTGTCTGTCCTGGGGCTGCAGTGGTTGTGTATTTACGGGTTGGTTCTGTGGTTGTTGTTGTTGTTGTTCCACACCAAGCTGTTGAAAATTATGTAGTAAATCGTCCATGGTCTATGATCGCTAGTTATTCGCTTTATCAAAGAGAAGTGGTCACGGGCACCATATTACCATAATGTGGCAGTGCCGGTGTATGCAGGGTTTTCAGTTTACTTTACAGAGAGTAGGTTTGTAACTGGCCTAATCACCAGAGATCTAGATTTCTCTCAGATATTGGGGTTACCAGGTTCGATTTTCTTCTCTTAGGTGTTGATGTAGCAAATTTAATTGAGATGGATAGATTTTCTTAGCTTAATCTCAAACTGTAGCAATTCACCTCCTCAACAGCGTTTTATTTCATGCACATCTTTTAATATCTTTCAGCATGAAACTTAAATTTCAACAATGTCTGGAATTCAGAACATTTTTACAATAATAAGCACAATAAAGTTCTAACATATCATCAGATGCTTTCATCGATGCAAAGATCCCTTTCGCATCTTTATCTCATAGGCCTACTCAATTTGTCAAATATGGCGAACTTTTTCATTCCACCGTGTTCCTTCCTTTAGGTTAACGTCTTATTTTAGGTTCGACGACATTTACCCATCTCTTTAGATTAGTCCTTGATTTCTTTATCATCATAAGTATTCCTTGAGTTAAATACTTTCCAACACAAGGATATTTTCTGCTCTACATGGTTTGAGGTGTAAGACTAGTTTTGCAAATTTACTCAAATCCTCGAACCTAGTTCTGATGCAACTAGGGTTGGGAGCTCTATTTAAAATATACATTGAATGATAGTCACTACTTACGCAAGTAAGAAATATAACACCACTCAATGTCCTGTAATACACATATTATAATAAATGTTGAAGTTGATTTCCTCAAACTAAGGAATATGTAGAGCTGGACCAGACACGTCCTTTTCAGTCGCGCTCCTTCATTCTCTGCTAGATGGCGTCATTGTTCTACATTCCCCGGGGTAAATCTGAGCTATCCCATTGGTCAGGGGAAATCACCCAACTATTAGAAATAGCGTGTAGAAGCGACTCTGTCCTAAATATGTGACACTATAATTTATTATATTCTGTTTCTCATAAAATATAAAATTATGGGGTAGTCTGTGCTTCCTCCGTCTTGTTGGAGTATAGCCTGTTTCCAAAGGAACAACTATGTACACGGCTACACATGGTCAAACCATCTTAGTTGGAACTGTTCTACTTGGGGCAGCAGGGGATGGGATTTTAGGCCTTGACGTATCGTCTGGTTGCGGACCATGTGTATTCTTGTTACTTCATTCACCTTCCTCAGATACCTCATTTCTGCGGTTTGGATCTGGCTTTTGTGGGTTGTAGTCATTGCCCATGATTCGCATCCATATGTCAAGACTGGGACATAGGTGGAGCAGTATACAGCCATCTTCTTTTTCTTACCAACCTCTCTCTTGCTGAGGAATCCTCGATTTATGGCCTGATAAAGTCTCCCAGCTGCTGCTTTTCGAGTGGCCAACTCTTCTTTGATGCCTCCCTTTCGGTCTATAATAACTCCGAGGTATTTAAGGTGGTCGACCTGCTCCAGGACCTGTTCTCCCAGCTTAATCTGATGTCTTCTTTCTTCTCGTGATATCACCATGGATTTTGTTTTAGAGCTGCTTATGACCATCCCTCTCTTCTCCAGCTCTTCCTTCCAGACTTGCAGGTTGGATTGGAGATGTGCCTCTGATTTAGCAATCAGGGCAACATCATCAGCAAATGCCAGCTCTGAAATACAGACCTGTCCCATCTTCCAGTACCCCACTGAATACTTTCTTGTTCTCTCCTTACATGCCTTGATTACATCGTCCATGAGGAGTATGAAAAGATAACGTGACAGGATATCACCTTGTCTTACACCAGTGGTGGTTCTGAACTCTTCTGACTTATGGTTTGCTGTCCTCACATAATTTCTGCAAGACTTGTAGAAGCTCTGTACAGCATGAATCAGAGGTGCTGGAATGTTCTTCCTTGCCATACAGACCCAAAGTTTGCTCCAGAGGACCCTGTCAAACGCCTTTTTCAGATCTATGAAACAAAGAGGGATCTCACTCTTATACTCAAGGGCCTTTTCACTCAGCTGTCTGAGTGAGAACATTAGGTCTTGATTACTTCGGTTTGCTCGGAATCCGCACTGGACCTCATCCAATTGTGGCTCAGCTAGGCGTCGGAGTCTCTGCTCTAGGAATCTAGATTTTACCAGGGACACTGAGAAGGGATATGCCTCTATGGTTTCCACATTGTCGATTGTCACCCATTTTGAAAATAGGTGTTATGATGGCAATCTCCCTATCCTTTGGTATGGTCTTGTTGCACCACGCTGCCTGTAGGACCCTTAAGAGTAATAGGTCGCCTGATGCTCCCATGTACTTAACTATTTCTGGTGTTATACCATCATGCCCTGCTGCGTTGCCCATCTTGATTTTCTCCAGTGCTGCCTTCAGTTCTTCCATCTTTATGTCATCTTCACCATCATTGGTTTTCTCTTCTGTGCTAGTGGTTATCATTTCTGATGCTTCACTATGCTCACCATCCAGGAGTTCTGAGAAATATTCTTTCCATCTTTCCTTTACTTCCTTCGGGGCAGTAAGCAATTTGAATTGCTTATCCTTTATAAATTTGAGAGGGCATTATTTTTCCTTCCTCGTGTTCTTTAGGGTGTTATAGAACAATTTCTGTTTTTCTTGTGCATCTTTTTGTACCTTTTCTCTAAATTCTTCCCAGGACTTCTGTTTTGCTGCTAGCACCTTGTTCTTTGCTTCTGTTCTGAGTGTCACATATTCTCTATATTTCTCCATTTGTCATGTTGTGTTTTTAGCTCCTAAGTAATGTTTCCATGCCATTTTCTTTTCTCTTATTTTCTCTTTGACTTCCTCAGTCCACCAGGGTGTCCTCTTTCTCTTGTTCCCAAGTCAGACTTCACCACATGCTTCTGCAGCAGCTGTCTTTATGATATCCTTGAATTTAAGCCAGAGGGTTTCCAAGTCATCAGGTTATTCTTCTGTGTTGCTCACCGCTGTAGCAATAAGCCCCTGATATCTGGTCTTAATTTCTGGCTCTCTCAGCTTGTAGGTCTTAATGCTCATTTCTCCCGTTCGTTTACTTAGTTTCTTGCGTGATGCTGGGCAGTTCCTAGGCTGAGCAACTCTGTCAGTTGTTCTTTTGATTGTAAGCAGGTAGTGATCACTTACAATCTCTGGCCCCCTCCAGACTCTAGCATCCCGTACATGTTTGAATGAGCTCCTCCTAACAATGGCATAGTCGATCACTGACTTCTCATTCTTTGTTGGTTCATATCTAGTGTATGCATGTATGCGCTTATGAGGGAACTTTGTGTTTGTAATGATCAGATTCTGCTCTTTGCAGAATCTAAGGAGTCGCTTTCCATTGTCATTGAGAGTATCTTCTCCATATCTTCCGATAACTCCACCCCATCTAGCATGGTCATTTCCAACTCTGGCATTGAAATCTCCGAGCATGATAATTTCATCTAGGCAGTCATCCACTGAAGCAGCTCGAAGAATTCCTCCTTGACCTCTGCTCTCTCATCCTCATTTGGCCCATACACTATGACCAGGTTGACTATGGTTTCTCCTTCTTTTAGTTTAACAACCATAATGCGCTCCGAGACAAAGTTCCATCCCTTGATACTATCTTTTTGGTTTTTGGCCACAATGCAACCCACGCCCCATTTAGCTCTTTCAGATGTGGGTACACCACTGTAGAGCAGCGTGTTGCCATCGAGATCCATGACTCCTTGTCCTTTTTTCTTTGTTTCCGTCACCGCCAGGATTTCTAGTTTTCCTTTCCTCATCTCTTCCACCAGCTCCTCTTCTTTCCCATTTAATCTTCTTGTGTTCCAAGTTCCATAAGTCCGTAGTCCGTTCCAGTTTGTCGCCTTTAGAATCAGTCCGGTTTTCTCTCTTGTAGTTCTCGTAATCAAAAGTTTTAAGCAAACTGGTGATTGGCCTGTTGTGCATTTGCATGGTGGAAGGGCTGCCTCCTTACGGCCTCCATGCAGGCCGCCCTCCTCCTTTTTCAGCCGGCCTTGGGACCGGCCTAGGCGGAGTTTGTTGTAATGATGATGATGATTAGTACGATGATGATAATGGACAATGTGTGTGTGTGTGTGGGGGGGGGGGGGGGGGGGGGTGGGGGGCGCGCAAATGATAAAGTAAGAGAGATTGTTTGCGTGAACAGTAAATTGCATAGACCTGTGTGTATGTTAAGTGCGAATGAAAAGTGGTCAGTCTAGTTTATACGTGAGTTTGCCTCGTTCGGATTGTGGGTCAAAACACGGGAGAATTCAAAGTGCGAAGTGGTTAGTTTTAGACGGAAAGGTGAACTGAAAGGTTGTGTGTAGAGAGGAAAAGTTGGCTAGATGTTATGGCTGAATCTTGTTGTTTAATTCTGAAGGAAGAATTAGGAATTATTACCTTGGGTATTTGTATTTCATGTAATGTTTGTGTTTCATGACTTTTCCGTAATACGGTGTTCAGTTTGGGACTAAATTTCGGTGTTGATTGGTTACTCAGGAATGAATGTGTCAATTATGGTGTAAGTATACAGGTAGCATCTTTGAGGATTAATTAATGTGACAGCATGCACCTCCCAGCATGTGTCACTCATCAACGTATTTCAAGTTTTGTAGAACAACACAAGTTACAGCCAGAAAGATACATATTTTCATAAATGGGTGCTTGGGTAGAACAGAATGATTCAAATGGTATGACACGATCACTAATATAGAGCTGATGATATGAACCAGACAGGTGCCAGTTTAACAAGATGTGAGAAGAATACAATGGCGTTATATGAGACAGACATTGATAAAACCAGTTGATGTGTTACAAGGCAGACATTGTTCTTTAATCATAGAGTAGAAGATGTAGGGAAAGATACAAAAAAGAAACACGGAGAAAGGAATTAGATATAGACAATTAGGGGATATACGATATACATATGGAGCCCGCTGAGCTTTAGGGGTTTGAACATGGCGTGAAAGTGCTGTCTTCCAGTAATAGACTGGTTAAAGCGCTTGCTTCTCGGTGCAAAGTTACGGGGTTTGACACCCAGTAGCGTCATACTTCAGTCTCATTCACTAAAGGAGTCCCTCTTGCCGGAAGCCTGGACCGAAGCACTTGCAGCGCTGGTTTCTTTGGCAGTAAGTTTGACATGATGAGGTTGCTAGCTTCATGCCCCAACCTGACATTACTCCAGTCTTCTTGTTCGTTTTTGATTCATAGCCGCCGACCGTCAAAGCAGTCAGTGGTCATCACGCCTGGTGGCGTTTTGTAGGGCAGCAACAAATTGATTCCACTTTGTTCGGTCGGCGGCCATCCTTCGTACAGTGCTCCAACTCTGGTTCATTCTTTGCATCTCGGCTTCCACAGTTCTCCGCCAGTTTGTTTTTTGTCGGCCTCTTTTTCGCTTTCCTTCGGGGATCCATAGCATTGCTGTTCTTGTACTGGTATTAGGGTCTAGCAAGCTGTAAATTATACCTGACTTTGCTCGTGAGCTATGGAAGGCAAATGCAGCGAGGAGTGGAGCCGGTTATCCCGCAACATAAAGCGGTGATATAGTATCGTGACGTCTCTATCACTTCACTCCTCTACGGCATACACACACGATGACAACAGAGAAAAGAATTACAGTGTTCTTAACTTACAATGTATGCGACTTACGACCACTCCTACTTATCGATCGTCTTCCAAAAGTTATGTTTCATTACTTATTACAGTACAAGACTTTACAGTACAGTAATTGTTATGTTATAATTTGTAGATTGTCTTGGTAATATTTACCTTTAGTGCTCCGGCGTTCGTCATGCGTTGTAGAGTGAGTTACCTCCCTTCCGCGGAGGGGTATCGATTTTTAATAAACATAAAATATCGAATTTATTCTACTGAATTAACGCCTTTAATAACCATTTTAATGCGTTATTTATTGTTTTTATTTACGTCTGTGTGTGCTTATACTTGTTAATACAGTGACTATCAATAATTCGGACACATTTCACAATGTTAGGTCGAACGAATGTGCACTGATACACACTACTGAGAATTTGTTTTGTTTGAGAGAGCAGTCAGTTAGAGTGAGGATGCGTGCAAGAAAGAAAGTTAAACAACTGCTTGAAAACATACCTTTATGTTTGTCTAATATTTATTTAGGATATTGTTTGTCTCATACCTAGAGGGATTTATGTGGCGAAAGTCATGTAGAAATGATGACGTTTTCAGTTGCTTTCATCTTCGCCTATCTACAAATTATACTCTGTGAAGAGAGTACTCTTATGTCTGAGAAAGTAAGAAATTGTTCGTCATTTTCCTTAGAGCTCCCAATGGAGCATGGTACGCCCACTGAAGCTGGCCTCCTGGCAGGAAGACTGCATGCAAGCATTCATCTGCTCTTGCAGCGCCGGTTTCTTCCAGCAAATCTATATTTACAAGATGATGTTGCTAGCTCAAGCACAAACCCATATTAGTTTCATCTTAGGACATAATTAAGTTTTGTTTGTAGAACCGAATCACAGCCTTGTGCCAGAAAACTACCCAAGCGCTAGACATGCAATCCTTCCACACTCCTCACGTTAAAGTAAATTGTATTGTCAACTTTAGTCATAGTTGTACATATTAAAGGGTATTCACTCTTGATATCGGGACAAACCGTGGCGCTGACGGTAAATTTTTCCCAGACATATCACTTGCTAACATTTCCTTATGGTTCATCTAGAATATAGTGATTTCCGACTTAGAACCACTTCGACTTACGACGGAGTTGCCGGAACGGAACACAGTCTTAAATCGAGGACTACCTGTACTTGTCCAAGACGCTGTAACAGGAAACTAACTACAAATGATAAGTTCCGTTGTAACTGTGATAGGGCCGTAAAGACACCCCGGCTTCCCCCTTCATGTTCAAGGCATATTTATCGCCCATATATTTTCGATGTGCGCGCAGCACGCTGGGATGTGAAAAGTGATAGAAGATATATTAGTTTAGGCCACAATAAAGCCTAAACTATAATGGTGTTATATTTGATGGTCGTGTGTTATAATTGATAGTTGTGGGCCATATTTGTGTTTTCATGCCTAATAGAGCAATAAAGGCGAGTGTTATTTGCGTGGCGCAATTACTACGCGCCGCGCAGTAAGTTGAGTGATTCGCTCGAGGGCTTATATAAAGAGATAGCGAGCGGCAAACAGGCCAATTTGAAGATTCAGACGAGACGAGAGAGAAACGAAGTTAAGCTAGCCCTGTGTCGGTAGAAGAGGAACAGAGACATGACACGTGAGTTTGATTTAAAAGCAGATTTGCTTATTTCCTAGTGAAATTACCATTATTTCCCTGTAGCTTTAGAATTATATTGAGCGTGTCTGTTTTAATGGTTAATGAAATAAATAGATTGATGTGTTTCCGGGACCTTATAATTTAGTCTTGAAATATAAATGAGTGAAAATAATATGCGTGGATTGATTTTAATAGTGTAAGTCCAAATCACAAATGTAAGAGTTTAGTATCAATTATTTCAATCATCAGACCGGGCAAGAAAGGCAAATATAGTATGAAACTATCTCATACATGAAACCAGGCAGAGAAGCGATTTATTACTTTAATTTAGATAATATTTACTAGTTGGGAAGATGGCAACCGGGAGGACCACGTGTTGATGACCATGTGTAAAAGAAGGCGCCAAGGAGTCTGCATTTAACACTCTTAGTTATCACTTAATGTTACGCAGTTTTATAAAGTGTGAATTGACACGTGGGTGAAAGTAGGTTAAATGTAATTTTCTTCAGTAATAGAAGTAATAGTTTTCGTGTGAAATCTCCTTTAAGGTGATGACTTTAGTTCTAGTTGTTAAGTCAAGAGTAATTTTATTTTGTTCTTTAATGTAAGAGTAATTAAGTGTATTTCACGATTATTGATTATTCTACTGTATATCTTTAGTGGGTTACTTTGACTGAGGTGAGAATATGTATTTAGATTTCTGGAGAGAGCGAGGCACTCCTTGGTGCGTAAGGCACGTTGAGTCAGGTGTTTCTCTGTTTGCTCCTGGTGGAGCATGGAAACACCAATGAGGCTGATGTCCATCACAAGCCCACAAGAAGCATTTTTATGCTATTGCAGTGGTTGTTTCGGTAACGATGTGTTTCATGTGATGAGATTCCCAGGCTCATCAGTGATCATATACGACACGCTTGTTGCCAGGCGCACCAGTCGTCACATACGACATGCTTCAGAGTGCAGTGACGAATATTGAGACGGATCAGTTGCGAGGTGGTGGTTTATTCTTATTATTGAGAGTATTTGTTGTACATATAGTTGCAGAATATTATTTTATGTCCAGTTGATTATTATTTAATTATTGTTATGTGAAGAATGGTTTGTGAGAGCACGTGGGCTCACTTGGAGATATATATTTCTCTTCTCCGCTCCTGGGGGAGCATGGAGCCACCAGTGTGGTTTGCCTCCGCATGAAGCATTCAGATGCTCTTGCAGTAGTGGTTTCGGTAGCAACCTATATTACACGGTGAGATTGCCAGCCTCATGCACAACACCATATTAGTATCGCTAGACGACATGCGTGAGTGTGTGTGTGTGATAGTAGAACTCTGATTCTTAAGGCAGGGCTGTATTTATTTTTACAACCCATTCAGTGATTAAGTGCACACTGAAGCAAACATTAAACAAATAAACCAACAAACAAAACACCAAACAAACACCCCGCTAGTGCTCGATTGCTAATCTGAAGAAGCAAACAAAGCAAAGACTTGTTAAAATCATAATAGTTAAATAATGATACTCTCACCTGCCAAACAGTCCTTCCACGCCACCTGACACCCTCAACTATCACACACACACACACTCACGCATGTCGTCTAGCGATACTAATATGGTGTTGTGCATGAGGCTGGCAATCTCCCCGTGTAATATAGGTTGCTACCATAACCACTACTGCAAGAGCATCTGAATGCTTCATGCGGAGGCAAATCACAATGGTGGCCCCATGCTCCCTCAGGAGCGGAGAAGATAAATATATATCTCCAAGTGAGCCCACGTGCTCTCACAAACCATTCTTCACATAACAATAATTAAAAAATTAATCAACTGGACATAAAATAATATTCTTCAACTACATGTACAACAAATACTCTCAATAATAAGAATAAACCACTACCTCGCAACTGATCCGTCTCAATATTCGTCACTGCACTCTGAAGCATGTCGTATGTGACGACTGGTGCGCCTGGCAACAAGCGTGTCGTATATGATCACTGATGAGCCTGGGAATCTCATCACATGAAACACATCGTTACCGAAACAACCACTGCAATAGCATAAAAATGCTTCTTGTGGGCTTGTAATGGACATCAGCCGCATTGGTGTTTCCATGTTCCACCAGGAGCAAACAGAGAAACACCTGACTCAACGTGCCTTACGCACCAAGGAGTGCCTCGCGCTCTCCAGAAATCTAAATACATATTCTCACCTCAGTCAAAGTAACCCACTAAAGATATACAGTAGAATAATCAATAATCGTGAAATACACTTAATTACTCTTACATTAAAGAACAAAATAAAATTACTCTTGACTTAACAACTAGAACTAAAGTCATCACCTTAAAGGAGATTTCACACGAAAACTATTACTTCTATTACTGAAGAAAATTACATTTAACCTACTTTCACCCACGTGTCAATTCACACTTTATAAAACTGCGTAACATTAAGTGATAACTAAGAGTGTTAAATGCAGACTCCTTGGCGCCTTCTTTTACGCATGGTCATCAACACGTGGTCCTCCCGGTTGCCATCTTGCCAACTAGTAAATATTATCTAAATTAAAGTAATAAATCGCTTCTCTGCCTGGTTTCATGTATGAGATAGCTTCATACTATATTTGCCTTTCTTACCCGGTCTGATGATTGAAATAATTGATACTAAACTCTTACATATGTGATTTGGACTTACACTATTAAAATCAATCCACGCATATTATGTTCACTCATTTATATTTCAAGACTAAATTATAAGGTCCTGGAAACACATCAATCTATTTATTTCATTAACCATTAAAACAGACACGCTCAATATAATTCTAAAGCTACAGGGAAATAATGGTAATTTCACTAGGAAATAAGCAAATCTGCTTTTAAATCAAACTCACGTGTCATGTCTCTGTTCCTGTTCTACCGACACAGGGCTAGCCTAACTTCGTTTCTCTCTCGTCTCGTCTGAATCTTCAAATTGGCCTGTTTGCCGCTCGCAATCTCTTTATATAAGCCCTGGAGCGAATCACTCAACTTACTGCGCGGCGCGTAGTAATTGCGCCACGCAAATAACACTCGCCTTTATTGCTCTATTAGGCATGAAAACACAAATATGGCCCACAACTATCAATTATAACACACGACCATCAAATATAACACCATTATAGTTTAGGCTTTATTGTGGCCTAAACTAATATATCTTCTATCACTTTTCACATCCCGGCGTGCTGTGCGCACGTCGAAAATATATGGGCGATAAATATGCCTTGAACATGAAGGGGGAAGCCGGGGTGTCTTTACGGCCCCATCACATAACATTACAAGCTAGCAAGTTATATCAGCTGGACAATAACGAAACCTGGCGTGACATACATATACATAGTACTACTAATTTACCTTTCTTAATAACGTTTCATCATCAGTGACCTTCATCTGCCTAAACAGCAAAGTCCATCAACACATTTACGCCAAACCATCCTGTATGTGTCGTCCGTGCAGGGTCTTTCTGAGTCTTATTATCTCTTTCATGTCTGACTCTAATCTCCTTCATCATGTCTTGTTCAGCCTCACTAAAACTCTCTCACTCTGCCATTCTAGAATAACGATTGTCTTCTATTGCTTTCGCTGGGTTTCCTAAATGTCAAGTTTTTCCAATGCCAACGACTTCTTTTCCAATCACCATCAACATTACCCTTTATCTGCCCATGGAGCATGGACCTTTAATTGTCCTGTGCCATCCGTACAAGGTCTTTCCATATCGTCTTTATCCCTTGTATTTATGTCTACATAAATGTGTTTACTTTTCCATGTGTTTTTCAGTCTCCCTGTTACATCTCTTTCCTTGAGGGTTCCAGAACAAGGACTGCCTTGTTAAGCTATCGAAACGTTACCCCAGTGTTAGTCCTATCCATCGCCTGCGTCTCCTTTTCTTCTCCTGTTCCACTTGGCGCCTGCCTAGTTCTTGTTATCAGTTCCATATTGGCGCCTGCCTAGTTCTTGTTATCAGTTCCATATTGGTGCCCGTCATGTACTATTTCAATTCTTCTATTCTACTCAAGCACGGAATCTGTAACTCTATGTAACATTTTGGTTGTTTTTTTTTTTTTGTTTTTTTTTTTCAAAGAGATTTTGATACATTTTGGCTTCAGAATTTCTTTTTAAAAATTTTCACTAACCCAAATCTGAAACGAACTCTATTTACGAAAGGAAACGCAAATTATTAGATACACTATGACACAATTAGGAGATTGTTTATATGTAAATCTATGTGCCAACAGATATAAAGACAGTTTTATAACTTCTGGATCAGTACGCACTTTACTAATTGGTATTTAGTAAAAACTATTTAATCGACAATGAAAAAGTAAAATGGTCTATCTCCAGACGAGCAGTCAAGGCTGTGGGAGTGCTTGTACCTCTGTTTGGAGTTCAGTTCCTTCTCTTCGTTTACCGGCCTGAAGTCAAAGGTGACTTTCCTAAAGTTTACGAGCTGCTTGGTAAGATCTGCTCCAGTTTGCAGGTTAGTTAGTTTTCCTCCTTTTTGCCGTTTTATTAATTTTTACTCGACTATTTCGTTCTTTCGTTGGCTGTTTGCATTCGTGTGAAATTGTTATTATCAATTCAAATTAAACTAATGATATGTTTAACTACTATAGTTTTCTGGTTGGCGGTTAGTTAAAATCTGATTTAAATTAGTACTTGTCTGGTTCCCTTAACTGTCCTGAGAAAAACAAATGAAAACAATGACTCAAACAGCCTGTCAGAAGCACTAAAATAAATAAAAAACAAATTCAACACAAAGTGAAAGTATACTGAATCCCTGCCCACTGCTTGATGCATGGAAATGAGAAGTCAGACTGGTCGAAGAAAGAGTGGGAAAAGTCTAACTTACAAAGGAACATATCCTATACTTTCATCTACATTTCTGAAATTACGTGTGTGCGTTGTATCTACAAGGCTCGTGTTGTTTGCGCGAATCTCTGAAGAGCCAATAAATAATAGGCATACTGCTTCGTCAAGCATGTCGTAACAGGGTACTAATATGACGTTTTGCCTAGTGGTTGCTACTTCATCATGTAAAACAAATGGTTGCCAAAACCACCGCTGCAAGAGTGTGTAATTTTAAATAAGTTTTTCCTTGAAGGTGACAGTCTACATTGATAGTCTCATGCTCCATAAGACGAGATAACGGTGACGGTAACGACGACAACAATAATAATGATGATGATGACTATGTACATAATATGTTAATGCAAAACTATATACTCGTATATGTAACACTGGTTGAGTTAGTTATATAGCAGATACTGATGGTAGGGAGTGAACTGTTAGGGACTTCATTTTAGTACGTCCAGCTTTATGGTGGAGGGGTTTGTGACCAGTTCACTTCCTCGCTGCTTGTGCCTTCCATAAATCAAGAGCAAGGTCAGGTACCCATTTACAGTTTGGTAAACTGGAACGTGACGCTAGCAAGTTTCGATCCCAGAAGCCAGTACCGTTGTGGAGAGAGTTTATATATGCATCTTTGGTTAACTATTAGTGTGTCTGCCTAACTGTAACTTTATCTGCATCTGTCATTAATAAACGTTTGCGTGCAGTGCCGTTGATCCCTTATAAGACAAAGAAGGAATAAATAGGACTATTTGTCACGGGATTTGCCTCCCTTTGCTCTGCAGTAGTGGCCCACCAGTGGCAAAACTCAAGAGTATCTAAAATGGGTCTTCAAAGGTGTCTAGCTTCGCACAAGATTACTCTTGGCAGAGTTGTAGATAGAAGGATAATGACTCTTCTATCTCAAGGCAGTTTTCACAAGATAATTCAGAAGTCAAGAAATATGCTGCATAGGACAGAGCACTATTAACTTATATCTGATCCGGCACCTTTTGTGAAGTTTTAAGCAATGGTGTGGCTTGTTCGAGCCCCCAGCTAGTTTAATCCAGCGAAATTCCTTTTATAATTACTTTTGGCTCTGTGGCTGTAAATATAGGTATATATATATATATTATTAAAGATTTTAGATCATATATGCGCTCTCTTATCTATAAGAAATAAATCAACTATGAATTTGTAAAATAACATATTACAAATTTAATAATCCATTAGTCTTTAACAAATTTAAATAAATATGGAGGAAGATGATTTTATGAAGTTTTAAAAAATGTGTCTTTACTGAGACTTAATTGGGGACTGATAGTTATTAGTGTCCGTTGCGTGCCTGTTACAAAAGACATAACTTGTTGAGTACTGCAATGGGTCGTTGTCGGGTTCATTCCTAATGTCAAGGTGGGTGTCTTCATAACATGTCCACTGTAGGTAGTTGGTGTCGAACACAACTCTTGAATCATAAAATTAGTGGCGAAGATTCTTACTTCAGACTGGTCTGGTACAAAGAACCGTCTTGTAACCTCGAACCACGAAATTTAGAAAAATTAAAAGAGCAAATGCCTCTGCTAAGTACATTTGTGGGCTGAAGATTAACAGGCGCATTGTCTCGCTGTCCACCTACCAATGTTAGCCTCTCTGAATAATTATTCTCCCTGCGTATACACAGTATAACTCAGGGAATATGATTAGAACAATTATTCTTCTGGTTACTTTAATGGGGAAAATGTATCTGGATAGTTCGAGAGCAATGGCTTGCCTGAATTACAATTAACAAGGTACATATATCTCACAAAATGAAACTATACACTTTAGACACATGTGATGTAATCATCACTTTTCACTGCTCCATTCGGAGTCTGGGGTCGCTTCTGCGTTCGCTTTCCTGAGCAAACTAGCATAAAACAAATACCAGTACTTGCTGTAGTGGTTTATTAACATACTATTTTCATATGTTGAGGTTGCCAGCCTCCTATGCCTTGTATAACCACTTAACAAGTACAGACATGTCACAATTCACATGGTAAAATAAATGTTTACATCATCGTCATCATCAGCTGCCATCTCCACAACGAAGGTTGGCTGTAATGGATCTCCAACGTCTTCTGTCTCTTGTCTTGGTGGTGCACTCTGATAGACTCTTTCCTGTCCATCTCTTGATGTTATCTTCCCACTTATAGCGCTGTCTTCCCCTTGCACGTTTGCCTTCACCTCTCCCTTCTATTATGGTCTTCTGCAGGGTGTTATGCCTTTTTATGTGGCTAAAGTATGTTAGCTGCCGAACTTTGATCTCCCTCATTAGTTCTCTTTTCATACTAGATTTTCTAGGATCTCCTTATTTGTTTTCTTCTCTTTCCATGAGATACGACCCATTTTTCTATATATCCACATTTCAAGAGCCTCAATTCTTTCTTCCAAATGCTTATTCATCGTCCATGTTTCTGCACCATACAGAAATGCAGAATATATCTAACACTTTATGATTCTCAAATGTTTACAACTTTCCCCAAATTACTTGGGAACACAATCTCCTGGCACAGTAGAATAGACACAGCAACTTTGTTTAGATGCTTCGAACACTTGATCTGGGAAATCTTAGTACTCCTCTTATGTCGAGTGCTCTGATTCCTTTAGTTTCCAGTCTTGGTATTTAAAAATGCGGGTTCTCTTTTAAATTATAAAGACACCCAAATACTTTGATCTGTCACTATTAATTCTGGAATACTTTGTCCGTTCCTTCTCTCTGGCTACTGGGAGCTGCTAATTTGACGTTTGCGACGCAGTCTGATTTGTGTCTCTGATCTTCGATAGATAATATTTCCATTTCTCAGTTCAAGTGCCAGATTAGTACAACCTTGGCAATGAAAGCCAAAGCCTATTCAGGCACTCACATTAAACTAATGGTAAGCTCTTTAGAACTATGTGGGTCAGGGTGTTAAATCCTTACTATCCCCCGCGCGTTTTAAAATATCAATTTTAAAATTTAAACTCGTGACCAATTTCAAATTTGGCAGTAATACCTCCGATTGTATTTGTACAAACTCACATACACATCAATGAGCTTATTTCCTGACTAATACCTTCCACCTATATTGTCTCCTCTGACGAGTTATTTGTAATATTGCTACAGAGATGGTCCAGTGGAAGCGATTACGTATTATCACCTGTGTTTGCTTAGATCCCTCAGAAGGATTTCTTAGACAGCCAATCTGGATTTCTTTCCATCGATCGTACGCGACCACCTCGTGTCAACAAAGATCGACTGTATCAAAGGGGGCTAAAAGTATTATCCGCTGACCTGTCTAACTAGCCTTGTAATACTACGATTCACATGGTGAAACGTAAACCGGTATAGGGAGTGGTCAGAGCGAAAAATGTAGGTGCAAAAAATATGCTAAATACTAGGACGATGAGTAAGGAAAATAAAGAAATAAGTTAATAATGCAGGAGATAACGAAAATGATGAAAAGGGCACAACTGATTTCATCACACTACTACTCACTCAGGCATCTCGTACAAGGTGACTAATATGAGGGTACGCATGGGGCTGGCAACCTCATGATGTAAAACAAATTGCAGCAGAAACCACAGCTGTAAGAGCAACATGTGAATGTTCTATGTAGGCCTCTTGCAGGGGTGTCAGAAACTGTGGTGGCCCTATGCTTCAAAGGGAGCAAAAACATGATAATGATGATGACGATAATGACTTTTGTGTAGCAATATTCTCTAACATTTGTAGAACGTAAATATTTGTTTTCTCTTCTTTCAGGGCTCTGTAATAGTCTTGGTATTCTGTTACTTCAATAAGGAGGTAATGGTTTCTTGTTGTCGTCTAATTACCGTATTTATCTTTATCAACCGTATTTTCAGTTCATTGTTCCTTTTCTTCCTGACTTTATTTCTCTGCTCCATTTTTTTTTCTCTAATGTTCGTTTTTCATATATTCGCTGTCTTCCTGTACCTTCCATTCGCCTTCTCAATATTGCTTGTCTTCTCCCACACTATTACTTTATGCGTCTATCGGATCACTTCCTTCTCCTCTAGTCTAATTCCTCTAGTCACATGATTTCTTTTTTCTCCCATGTTATTTTTGTTTGTTTGTGTATTCCTTGCGTTAGCTTTCCTTTTCTGTTTTTAGTTTTTTTGTTCGTTATTTTATTATTTTAACATACATTTTTATATTTATGTTTTCTATTTAGGAATGATTGGGGGGGTGGCTTTCTTTTACATTATTATTCTTTGCAACTCTATTTGGCCTTCTTGCTCTCCTCCCTCTTTACTTTTGTCCTTACTCACTTTTTCCCTCAACTCATCTCTATCAATGGACAAGTCAAATAAAGAAAATAAAACACAGCCATCCAAGACAGGGGAAGGTCCTCTCGCGGGGAGGCGTATGATGCAACACAGAGAAAGCCGAAAGGAGTCTGTGTTGCTGACTAACCTTCTTTCTTCTAGGAGAACTTCCAGATTTGGCACCTGGAATGTTCGGACATTGAACGAACAAGGGAAAGTGGCACAAGTAGCAGCAGAAATGAGGGAATACAAAATCGAGGTTCTGGGAATGTGTGAAACAAAGTGGAAGGGGGTAGACAGGAAGAAACTCATCACAGGTGAATTGGTGCTGTCCTCAGGACACGAAGACGAAAGTTCACACCACAGTGAAGGGGTAGCTCTTATGTTATCTAAAGAAGCACAGAAAGCACTCATTGAATGGGAAGCTGTGGGACCCAGAATAATAACAGCTATTTTCAAAACAGCTAAAAAGAAAATTCATGTCAATGTCATCCAATGTTATGCACCAACTAATGACAAAGAAGAGTCTGTGAAAGAAGCATTTTATACTAAACTACAGGAAATTATGGATAAAGTAAAAAGAAGAGACATCACAATTTTGATGGGTGACATGAATGCAAAGATAGGTACAGTCAATACTGGATTTGAAGAAGTCATGGGAAAACATGGGCTAGGAGTAATGAATGAAAATGGAGAACTATTCGCAAACTTCTGTGCTTCAAATCAACTGGCTATAGGAGGAAGCATGTTTCCACATAAGAGAATACACAAGGCAACATGGATATCACCAGACCATAGAACAGAAAATCAGATCGATCATATATGCATAAAGAAGAAGTTTAGATCATCATTGCAGGATGTAAAGGTATATAGAGGAGCAGATGTGGCATCAGATCACCATCTTCTGATAGCCAAAGTAAAAATGAAACTCAAGAGATATGCAACAATGCAAAATTATAGACAACAGTTTAATGTAGGACAGCTAAGAAATCAAGAAACAAGAGACAAATTTGCGGTCACAGTATCCAACAAATTCCAAGTGCTCCAACAGTTGGAAGATGTAGAGGATACAGAAGACTATTGGCAGCAGGTCAAAACGGTATGGAAGGAGACATGTGAAGAAATACTGGGGAAAAGGGAAAGACAACAAAAAGCATGGATAACAACAGAAACCATCAATAAGATAAAAGATAGAAAAAACAAGAAAGCAGAGTTAAACACAAGCAAAACCAGAAGTTCCAAAGCCAAGGCTCAAGAAGTGTACACAGAAGCAAACAAAGAAGTAAAAAGAAGTATCAAAAGAGACAAGAGGAAGTATATTGAGGAGTTGGCAAGAGAGGCAGAAGATGCTGCAGCCAAAGGAAATATGAGAGAACTGTATAGCATCACAAAGAAGCTAACAGGGAAATACAAGCAAACAAGTTGCCTCATAAAAGATAAGAATGGGAAACTGCTCAGCAATATACAAGAGCAAATGAAGAGGTGGACAGAATATTTTGGGGACCTTCTCAATAGACCAGCTCCACAAAACCCGCCGGACATCCAGCCAGCAGAAGAAGAGCTACAAATTAACGGTGAAAGACCAACGAAGGAAGAAATAAAGAAAGCCATAAAGCTTCTAAGAGATGGAAAAGCGTCTGGACCTGATGGCATTCCAGCAGAGGCCATCAAAGCAGATATCGACACGGCTACAGAGATGTTATATAAATTACTTGGTAAAGTCTGGGAAAAAGAAGAGATACCAGCAGAATGGAAGGAAGGATATCTGGTTAAGTTGCCTAAGAAGGGAAATCTACAAGAGTGCACAAATTATAGAGGAATAATGTTACTATCAGTGCCAGGAAAGGTATTGAACAGGATTATCCTTGAGAGATTAAAGGAGTCCATAGACAAGAAATTGAGAGATGAACAAGCAGGTTTTCGACAAAACAGATCATGTACAGACCAGATAGCCACTTTGAGAATAATAGTTGAACAAAGTCTGGAATGGAATTCACCACTATACATCGGATTTGTGGACTACGAAAAAGCATTTGACAGTGTGGACAGAGAATCACTTTGGAAATTGATGAGGCATTATGGAGTTCCCCTGAAAATCATTAATTTAATAAAGAAAACCTATGAAGACATGACGTGCAGAGTTCTTCATGAAGGACAGCTTACAGAACCATTTGGGATAAGAACAGGAGTGCGACAGGGATGCCTCTTGTCTCCATTTCTTTTCTTGCTGGCAATAGATTGGGTTATGAGATCATCGACAACACACAACAGAAATGGAATCCAGTGGACTCTGACTAAGCAGTTGGATGATCTGGATTTTGCTGATGATTTGGCTCTCCTGTCCCATAACCGTAATCAGATGCAGGACAAATTGAAAACACTCGATGAGAGGTCACAGCAATTGGGTCTGAAAATACACAGGGAAAAGACAAAAATAATGAGAATAAATGCAGGTAATGAAAACAGGTTTGAACTTGAAGAAACGCCAATACAAGATGTAGAATCATACACATATCTTGGCAGTAATATAGACAAAGTTGGAGGGACAGACAGCGATATCAAAATAAGAATACAAAAAGCAAGAGGAGCTTTCATTGCATTGGGAAATATATGGAGATCAAGAGAAATAGGATCCAACACGAAAATAAGAATCTTCAACTCAAATGTGAAGTCAGTCCTATTGTATGGCTCGGAGACATGGAGAACAACAAAGACAACAACCAAAAAGCTACAGACTTTCATAAATGGGTGCTTGCGTAGAATAGAGGGATTAAAATGGTATGACAAGGTTACCAATGTGGAACTGATGACAAGAACTGGACAAGTGCCAGTGGAACAAGAGATGAGAAGAAGACGATGGCGATGGATAGGACACACACTGAGGAAACCTGTTGATAGCATTACAAGGCAGTCCTTGTTCTGGAACCCCCAGGGCAAGAGAGGCAGAGGAAGACCAAGAAGTACATGGAGAAGAGAGTTGGAAACAGAGGTGAAAATGATGAGGAGAACATGGAAAGAACTTGAGATGATGGCACGTGACAGGAGGACTTGGCATGTGTTTGTTGAAGGCCTATGCTCCTTTGGGAGTGGAGGGTTATGAATGAATCTCTATCAGCCTTATCTTCTTTACCAACAGATCCACCATCTTTTCATCTAACCTTCATCCATTCTTTTTAGATTCGAGTCTGTCTTATGCAATCACTTGTATAATCTGTTGGTTTAAGAGGAATGTTACTACACGACAAACAATAAGCATGCTGATGTCATTGCGTACACTGATGGGTTTGTACACCGTGATGAGAAATCAGGATTGAGCTTCTCGGCGAGAGTAAAGCGCAGAGTTGTCGCTGAACATTGCGGAGCTTACATGACGAACAACCTCTAGCTTGAGAATAGAGATAACCAGCAGCTACAACAGCCATGAGCTGGCTCTCTGAAACTCCATCAACTAGAGCAGTTATTGTGTTGGACTCTCAGTCCTTGCTTCGGAAGGTCCAAACTGGATGGCTACGGCATGAATGGGAAAATTCATAAAAGCCTCTAATCTTCAAGAACTGGTGGTGTTGATCTACTCATGTAGGGGTATGCGGCAATGAGGGAGCTGACAGACTAGTCTCTACAGCACATACTGGGGACACAGGATTTGGATAAGGGAGAGATACCAAGGACAATTAAAGATCGTCTGTTAGAGAGCGATACTGCAATACATGAATTAACAAGGCTAAGATTGCTGGAATTTGCCATCAAACTAGCAGGGATGACCTTATGAGAGGATGTATCTATCGGGTATCCAACCAGAAACAATTTGCATTCATACCCTTTGACATATGCTAAAGGAGACTTAGCACCTATGAGTTTTCCCGAAGGGAAATGATTTTGATTATGATCAACAATTCTAATCAACAATACTACACAACAATCTAGCGTCTGTAACATTTTAGAGATACTATCACTACACAACAATTTAGCATCGGTATTATGTCAGCGACACGTTACAGCTCAACAATTTAACGTCAGTGGCATGTAAGAGATACATCACTACACAGCAAGTTAACATTGGTAGTATGTAAGTCACATATTACAGCACAACAATTTAACGTCAATGACATGTAAGAAACAAGTTACATGATAACAATTTAACATTGATAGTAGGTAAGTGACACGTTACAGCTTAACACATCTACTTTCGTAGTAAGAAACTGACACGTTACATGACAACAATTTAACATTGGTAGTATGTTAAGTGACACTTTACAGCACGCCAAGTTAACATTGGTAGTATGTAAGTGACACGTTAGTTCACAACAATTTAACATTGATATTATGTAGGTCACACGTTACTGCACAACAATTTAAGATTGATAGTATGTAGGTCACACGTTACTGCACAACAATTTAACATTTGTAGTATGTAGATCACACGTTACTGCACAACAATTTAACATTGTTAGTATGTAGATCACACGTTACTGCACAACAACTTAACATCGGTAGTATGTAAGTGAGCGTCCGATTGACAGTATGGTTAGAGCGCTGATCTCTCGCGGCACAGGTGCCGGGTTTGAATCACGGTACCGAGACGCTCCAATCTACCCAGATGTAAATAGGTACCCGACTTTGAGTTAGGGAAGGACATGATAGCAAGGAAGGGAACTGGTCACCCCACCTCTCGATGCTGGTCCTATTATGGTGTAGTCTCTAACACTTCACTCCCCTACGGCTGTATCTGCTATGGGACTACCTTTACCCTTTTCTAGTATGTAAGTGACACGTTACTGCACAACAATTTAACATCGGTAGTATGCAAGTGACACGTTACAGCACAACAATTTAACATTGGTAGTATGTAAGTGACACGTTACAGCACAACAATTTAACATTGGTAGTATGCAAGTGACACGCTACTACACACAACACCGCTATATCAGTAGTATTTAAACTACACGTTGCTACACAAATGTGAGATCGGTAGTAGGTAAAAGACACTTTACTACACAACATTCAAACATCGGTAGTAGGTAAGAGATACTGTACTACACAATATTCAAACATCGGTAGTGTGTAACAGACCCGCATTCTTTACGTTCCGTTATAGTTTTACTGTTATACTTATTTTACAAAAACATTCTATTTCTTATTTATACTTGTTGAATTAATGTACTTTGCTGTCGCTGCATTTAGGTTCAAGGCCATTTAAAGACGTCTTGCTTGCGACTTCAGGGAAGAAGCGGCCTTCAGGATTTGAACTCGCGATCCTGCACTATGACAACACACCTCCCCACTGAATCTAGCCGCTACCGCATGTCAAACGGAAGCAACGACTCAAGCCAAATGATCCCTCTTCGACCAGTTCATCATGACAACAGTTCTGACCGGAACAGCACAAAGAAGATGGACGACAATTTCATTAATGGAGACCTTAAAACAATTCCTGAAAATTTGGAAGAGGGTTTACTTCTGTACCCTGACAAATAATATTCCAAGGAAAAAAAACGTAGTGCACTACATGGTACATTACTTTTAAAACTGTGCTGACTGTATCAAAAAAAGAATATATCTTTAATTGAGCAGCATTAGCCCGTGTGTTACTGAGGCCAAAAAGACGAACAAAAAAATAGAAAAACTGTAACCTATCACACACGTTGTAAAAGGTGACTAACGAAGGTTGGGCATGTGGTCAGTTAACATATCCTGTAGAAAAAAATAAAAATATATAAAATAAATATTTTAAACACAAGCTTTCAATGCACTAAAAAGCCACAAAAAATTTTTCAAGGGGTTTATAGCTTGCAGTCAAAAAATGTAACATCAAATTGACAAAAAGCATGGGGCGATTAAGCGCTTGTCATATATTCTATCCATAAGTGTGTAATGAAGTATAAAGCAGAAGTTAATTTCATGTAGAATCAGCGCCCCAGGCTTTTTGTCAATTTGATGTTACATATTTTTACTGCAAGCTATAAACTCCTTGAAAAATTATGTCTGTGCACGCGCTTGTGATAAAGTGTGTGGAAAGGGGGGGGAGGGGGAAGTTTCAATATTTCTCTCAAGAGAGAAATTCTTGTTGGAAAGAATACACTTAGATTATTTGCAGTTATCACCCATTTCACTGATACAAAACCCAAAAAAAAAATTAATATTAATTCTAATTTTATTCATTTTATTATTTTCACGACTGATTATTGTATTGTCATGGGGAATACACAACTATGCCAAGTTTCAGAGCTATTGCTCATCTGGAAGTGATTGAAAAATTATTGCAAGATTTGAAGGTGACAAGAGAGTGACATATGTTGCAAGTTAAAGAAAAGCCTATAAAAAAAATCACAAAAACTTCAGCAAGGTCGACCAAAGTAAACGATTTTAATTCTAGGTCATCCATGACGCAAGGTCTTCTATTAAAACAGGAGATGAAACTAAGACGCTGGCGATGGGATATGACGTGTGTTGAGAAAAACTTGTTAATTACCTCACAAGGCAATCCTTGTTTTGGAATTTCCAGGGTAAGAGAGAGGGGGTCCCCCCCCCCCCCCCCCCCCCCCAAAAAAAAAACACAATGGAGAAGAGAACTGGAGACAGACATGAACAGGGTAAATAAGATATGGAAATACCTGGAGTGGGTGACACAGGACAGGATGACCTGGCATATATTTATTGAAGGTCTATTCTCCGCGGGGAGCTTAGTGTGGGTCTAATCCATCGACATTATATTACGGCTCAGGTCTAAATAAAAGATCTGGTGTTTTGGTTTTATTGATGTCTCTACTGTCAAGTTTCGGACATCTTTGTATTCCAGTAAGATCCATAGAGGCAGTGTGTTGATATTAATTGTCATTACTCAGGCTTGGCACTCACTTAATGTTAAAAGGTAAAGGTAGAACCAGATACTACCGCAGCGGAGTGAAGTGTTAGAGACTTCACAACACTAGGTCTAGCATCGAGAGGTGGGGGTGACAATTTTCCTTCATCGCTGCCCTGTTTGCTTCTCTAACTCAAGAGCAGAGTCAGGTACCCATTTACAGCTGGGTAGATTGGAACGTGTCGGTACCGAGAATCGAAAGCTCCACCTGTAGTTTAGGTAAAGGTAGTCCCATAGCTGATACTGCCGTAGGGGAGTAAAATGTTAGAGACTTCACCATACTAGGTCCAGCATCGAGAGGTGGGGTGTCCAGTTCCCTTCTTCGCTGCCTTCTCCTTCCCTAACTCAACGTCAGGTATCCGTTTACAGCTGGGTAGACTGGAGCGTGTCGGCACCGTAATTCGAACCAGCACTTTTGCCGCGAGAGACCAGCGCTCTAACTACTATGTCAATCGGACGCTCCCACTTTTGGTTACGGACTTATAAAGAATATTATCATTATGTTCTTTGATGGCTCCCTATGAATCATAAGGTCATTATTGCAGTTGGCCTCCATTTGGAAAGCCGGTACCTAAACACCCATTTGCGTTTATGGCAGTGTTTCCTGAAGCAATTTGTTGTACATGATGACGCTGTCGGCCGCAAACACAGCTTCATATTAGTCGCCTTTTACGACATGGCTGTGTGAGTAGTAGTCCTGCTCTTTCTTGACCACTTCAGAGACCGCAGGTGACTACAATGGAAAATGTCTTACTTGCTTTGAATGCAATTTTATGCATTAATGTTTACAGTCTGATTGAAAAAAACTTAAATCCCAAATCAATATTGGTCCAAGAATTTGGGAACAGAACCTTGTTAAAGCACTCTCTCTGTTTCTCTCTCCCTCCCTCTGCCTGTCTCTCTCTCTCTCTGCCTGTCTCTCTTTCTCTGTTTCTCTGTCTGTCTCTCTCTCTCTCTTTCTCTATTCGTGTCTGTCTTTCTCTCTCTTTCTCTGTTTCTCACTGTCTGTCTGTCTCGCTCTTTCTCTGTTCATGTATGTCTGTCTGTCTTCCTCTCTCTGAGCCGCAGAGGGGTTAGAGCGCTTGCCTTCTGGAGAAAAAATACCGGTTTCCGGTCTCAAAATACGGCGACTTCACACTCTAGTCTACCCAGCTGTAAATTGGTATATAATTCTGTTCTAAAGTTAGTGAAGGAAAATGCCGCAAGAAAAGGAACCGCCTCTTCAAGCGTCTGTTAAGACCCGGCTGCTGTAGGTGTCTAGCTTTTACTTCAGGCCACTTATACCACTCACTTGTTCCACAGATAGCACAACCAATCGGTACCACCGACCCAAATTTCTTTGGGAATACCGACTTCTAGCTCAAAGAAATTGTTACGGCAACTTGATTAAGATGCCTTTTACGCGTGGGCTTGGATTTTACTTTACAATAGACTCACAATATGACTTAGTGTTCAGGTTCCTAGGATTCCGCGCTTTTCGTATTAATAAATGTAGAGTTGTCGTTGCGGAAATCCACAAGATGCTTAAACACGTTGTCCGGTCCTTTAAAATGGAATTCTGATCCTATTCTTTACTCTGGCTTGTCTGGCTGCCTTCTTGACGAGTTGAATTTCACTGTGCGATAAACTCACAAGGCGCTAAATTATAAGGCAACATTCGGCCCACATCCAGATTGCAACTATATGACAATGCTCCAATCAGAAACGTTGTATTTTTAAATCTCAAATGCCAAGCCATTAGCATGCAAATTGCGTATATTTAGGTAGGGTCTATTCCCCTTACTTCTCTCGGAAAATTCCTGTGACATCCGCCAAAAAAATGCGCTGTTTACAAGTCTCCTCTCTATTAATGGTATGCCAGCTTCCTTCTATTATCGATCATGTTTACACTCACGAATTCATAATCTATCAATCTCTTTCAAGATGGATAATTATTCTCCTACCCGTCTTGTCCGAAAATGGTTATCTCATTTACGCGGTCTAGCCAGCAATCATA
Source organism: Oreohelix idahoensis (assembly GCA_024509875.1). Classification (NCBI taxonomy): domain Eukaryota; kingdom Metazoa; phylum Mollusca; class Gastropoda; order Stylommatophora; family Oreohelicidae; genus Oreohelix; species Oreohelix idahoensis. The sequence continues at coordinate 879,522 of JAMPIV010001683.1, forward strand.
ATACTGGTCAGACAGAACTATTTTCCATGATAATATAATCGAATGTGATCATCCCAAGGTTGTTTATTCACTAATTCGATCGCTCCCCGGCACTGTCTGGTCTGGTATGGAATATGTTACAACATTAGTAAACCATGCTTCTCTCTACAGATCCCAGGTGTCAAAAGGGGTTCACATGAAAGTGATTTATTACCCTAATCAGCAAAGATGGTCGCTGAAGTCCCGACATGACAAGAATTGTGGGAAGGGAGTATAAACAATGATTAAGTACAGAAAATAAGACGTGACGCAATAATGTCGGCGATAAACATGAATGCTAGGAAGAGAGAATGGACAATTCTGCCACAACGATCGTGATGGATAAAGTAATTACTACAGTCAATGAAATTATTCTTCTGAGTGATTTTAATATCGATAAGCATAAGCCACACCAAACATGGACCAACATCATATTATCGTATAACTTAAAACAAATAGTCAACAAACCTACAAGAGTAACAAAAACATCATCCACACTAATCGATCACATCTACGTAAATGTCCAAAACACGTTATAGAATGCTCCATCCCTACTTTTACTATGAGTGACCACTATCTCATATGTTGCAGGGGCAAAAAATTGGTACAAATCTCCAAGATATAAACACATCAGTATTGAATATAGAAGTCTTAAAAATTTCAACCCAAGAATTATTTTTAAATGATTTGCGAAATGCGCCTGTCACCAACGTTTACCATCTTCTTGATCCTGACAGCGCCATCGCATATTGGACACGGACATTGTATAGTTAAGCATTTGCCTATTAAAGAAATTCGCGTGGAAAGGCAAATAAAATCTCCAAGGATCACACAAGAAGTACTTGACGCTATGAGGCAGAGAGATCGAGCGCACAAAAATAAGGACATCATTACATATTGGGCAGTAAGAAACAAGGTACAATATTTTATTCCAAAAGGAAAAAAAATTACTTTATATTTTAGTTCAAAGCAAAAACAAAGAAAACAGTAAAAATATATGGAAGGCAGTCAAAATATTAGTGAAAAAACGAAATTCGCCAGATTCACAAACTCCCAATACTTCATTTACTTGTACAGACTTCAGCAATCAACCCCAGACTTAAGGGTCTTTTATGTTTGTACATGCGCCCTAATATAACCGCCTAGGTTGAACGGGACGCGCTTCGTCAAAACGAGGCAAAACTTTATTTTTTTTTTTTTTTTAAAGTAGAAATCAACAATATAAAATCCGCAATACTTTCTTCCCCTTTGTGACTTAAGCAAATTATTTACATTCTTCGAGAACACGTGAACTAACAGTTTTCCATCCTCGATTTCTTGTATAACAGTTAACTAAGTTTATAACTGTCTTATTGACCTTAAAGATAATAACTCATCGGGACTTTATGGAATCAGTAATCGAATACTGCATTATGCTGCACCAGCTTTTAGTGATTCACTAACATACATAATCAATATATCGCAGGAAGTTATTTTCCATCTGCCTTTAAAATCGCTAAAGTATACCCTCTTGTTAAACCAGCTTCGTCTGATAATAGCAACCTTGGTAAGTATAGGCTCATTTCTCTTTTATCGTCGCTGTCCAAACCATTGGAAAAACACATACACAAAACAGCAATAGAACACCTAGCCAATAATGACCTGCCAATTGACAGTCAGTCGCGGTCTAGACCAAAACATTCATGCCACACAGCCTTAACTGGCAACTGGCATCTAAACATCAATAACGATAACATATGTGAAGCAATCTGTGTAGACTTTAAAAAAGCATTCGATATGATAGATCACACTATTTGAATTCGAAAATTAGAAACGATGAAAGGAAATCTTAAGCTGGTGAAGTTAATTAAATCATTCTTGTCAGACAGACAGCAGGTAGTGTCTTAAAGTGATTCCTTGTACAACCCAACAGTTGTCAATACCGGTATTCCTCAGGGTTATATTCTCGGCCCTCTTCTCTTTGCCGTATACATTAACGATCTTCCTCTGCACATCAAACACTCATCCTGTGACCTGTTTGCCAATGACTTTACGTATTTTGGAGAATGTCTGGATAAATAGTAATAAAAAATGAGCATCAGGAAAGGCAAAAATGCAAGACATGCCTATGCGTCCGATTCTCAACCCTTGGAAAATTAAGTTTTTTTCTTATCTGTCTGCCTGTCTATCTATCTAACCTACCTGATTCTGCTCTTGAGTTAGAGAAGGTAAGACAGTGAGGAAGGAAATTGGTTACCCACCTCATAAAGCTGGATCTCGTATAGTTGAGGCATTAACAATTCACTTCCTGTGGCAGTATCTGACACGGGACTCAAAGCTGTTCACGTCTGGTAAAATTTTCGGCAAAATAGTCCTTAGTCATTCAACAGCAGGTTTCCAATATTTCACGAGTTCTTATTATATGCCACCATAATCTGATTCGTTCGATTGGCAGCGCTGATTTCGCATCGAAGATGCCGGTTTCGATTCATGGTATCGACACATTCTAGTTTACACAGCTGTAAATGGGTACCTGACTTTGCTCTTGAGTTAGGGAAGGATTAGGCAGCGAGGAAGGGAACTGGTCACCCCCACCTCTCGATGCTGGACCTAGTATAACGTCTCTAACAATTCACTATATATATTTTAGGGTTGGATCGATTAAAAGATCGAAGATTAATCGATCAATTTCAAAGAATTTTATTTATTATAAAACATCATTTTCTTAAAAATCACTAAGGACTTTATTTATTTTACTTGTTATGAGGCAACATCGTCCTGGAAATAAAATGAAACTACTGAATAGCTAAAACCAAACAATTTATTATTATTGACCATACTTAAAAATTCCATATCACAAACCCCTAACATAGCAAATGCTCTCGCATTTAAGCAAACAAAAGAACATCAACATTGCTAAAAGAAAAAAAAAAATGGAATAATCGATTAAAATGTCTTTTTATCAATTAAATGATTTAAAATGTTAATCACCATTTTTGGTATAACTAATAAAATTCGTAATTACGAGTAATAAAAAAAATTATATTTTCCTCGGAATAACGAATCTTATTTGTTATACTAATATTTTTTTCAATCACTCCATTTTGCCGCACTCCGAATTATGCCGCCTTGTTCGCCCAATGGTTAAACAGGACCTGCATACCGCATTATGTCTTGTCTGATCTTGACACAGATGAACCTTGACTACTACCTGCCGTGTTACATTTTATGGGTCCAGTAGTGCCGAGAATCGTCATGGGGAGCTTACGTGTCCAATTTTGAATAGATTGGACACGTAAGCTCCCCATGACGATTCTCGGCACTACTGGACCCATAAAATGTAACACGGCAGGTAGTAGCCAAGTGTGTCGCACTGAATATTGTGAACTGACGTTACAGCAGGATTTCTGAAATATTGCCTATCTTGATACATCCTTATGCCCCAAAACCAGATCTTCTACTGTTGAAGGCTCCAAGTGCCAATCGATCAGGTTCCATTCTTATTAAATATTATAAGACAGCTCTTTGTATGTTACACAAAACCCTTGCATTCTAATGTACTGATTTGTGTATGTATAAACGTATTCACTTATGTATTGGTTTATGTATGTATTTATGCGTTACTAATGTATTGGTTTATGTATGTATTTATATGTTACTTACGTATTTATATATTGTATTATGTTTTCATTCATACTCGTAATTCTATAATTCACTTATGTATTAATTCATAAGTGAAATAATGTACTCTGTTATAAGTTGTCATGAATATATTCCTTTTGTCAGAAACGTTTAGATTCACACATATTTTTGTATATTCACTTGTCTTACGGGGAAAGTCGTGGGAAACGGATAATGAATTTAGGAGCGTGGCTAGACATCTGATAATGTAAAACTATATCCAGCAGAAATCACCACTGTACAACTTATAAAGTGATTTGGTGTAGGCTTCCAGCCAGCTGAAAGGGAGTAATCTGTAGTTGTGATCACATGATTGTTGGTCAGATACGTTTTGATCGTATGACCCTTAAAGGTCAGATAAAATGGTATTCATTAACTCATTAACTCATTTATTCATTCACTCATGCTGCCATTCGTTCACCGATTCATGTATTCCTTACTAACTCATTAATTCATTTATTGATCCATTCATTCATGTTTTGATTTATGTATGAATTAATGCTTTCACGTATGCGTTAAATAATGCATATTTTCAGCCATGTCTTATTGCAAACAATTCTTCATGTATTATTTAATCAAGTATTTATCTAAGTATTTCTTTCTGCAGGTTTATATATTTACTTCAGTCATAATTGTTTTTCATCGTCTTTTTTGTCCGAATATTATTGCAGTGATATTACTAGGGCAACAAAGAATAATAACACTACAACCTTGAGCTGATGGCATGGTTTGATATATGGTTGTTGAAAGCCTATGCTTCTTGAGGTTCTGAAAGGTGATGAGGATGATGTTGATATTACTAGTGGAACAAGGAATGATAACACTGCATGTGTTTTATGAGAGATGACTAAGGAGGGTTGGGCATGGGACTAGCTGCCTCATCCTATAAAACATTCAAGCTACAAAACACGTCAACACAGAAATATGGACAAGTCAAAACGGAGGAAGATAATTCAATTTAGCTATCCAAGACAGAAGAAGGTCCTTTGGTAAAAAGGCGCATGAAGCTGTCCACAGAACGTTACAAGCAGAAGTAGACAGAACAACGCACATGGAGGAGAACTAGAGATAGTAATGGAAATGGTCAGGAAGATATGGAAAGATCCGGAACTGATGGCATGGAACAGGAAGACGTGACAAGACCTGGAACTGATGACATGGAACAGGAAGACGTGACAAGACCTGGAGCTGATGACATGGAACAGGAAGACGTGACAAGACCTGGAGCTGATGGCGTGGGACAGGAAGACGTGTGGCAAGACCTGGAGCTGATGGCGTGGGACAGGAAGACGTGGCAAGACCTGGAGCTGATGGCGTGGGACAGGAAGACGTGGCAAGACCCGGAGCTGATGGCGTGGGACAGGAAGACGTGGCAAGACCTGGAGCTGATGGCGTGGGACAGGAAGACGTGGCAAGACCTGGAGCTGATGGCGTGGGACAGGAAGACGTGGCAAGACCTGGAGCTGATGGCGTGGGACAGGAAGACGTGGCAAGACCTGGAGCTGATGGCGTGAGACAGGAAGACGTGGCAAGACCTGGAGCTGATGGCGTGGGACAGGAAGACGTGGCAAGACCTGGAGCTGATGGCATGGAACAGGAAGACGTGGCAAGACCTGGAGCTGATGGCGTTCTGTGGTCTACCTCTGTCTTTATTACCCTGGAGTTTCCAAATCAAAGACTTCGGTGTAATACTGTCAACAGGTTTCCTCGTTCAGTGTTCTATCCATTACCAGGGTTTTCTTAGTCCTTTGGGAGCTGGTGTGTGATGATATTTGTGATATTTAGTGTGATGATTATGATATTTGTGTGGTGATGATGATATTTGTGATCATTAGTGTGATGATGATAATATTTCTGATCATTAGTGTGACGATGATGATATTTGTGATCATTAGTGTAATGATAATCTTTAACTGTCACGGTTAATGCGTGGCGTCTATCACTAAAGTTGATATAATAAGCGGAACAATGTCCGTGGCCAAATAAACACATAGGGTATGTCGACAGACACGTATCAACTGGAATGCCAATTAGTTGGTCAACACCTCTTTAGAGTTCACGAGATACAATTTATTCAGGTACTGGTACTTGCTCCATCAATTATAACAAATGTTCATGCCCCAAGGCAAAGGCAGTACGGTGTTGTGTTCATAATGTCGTTAAGCAGTCCGTTCATCTATGTAAACGCTGTCCTTGCATTCTTTTAAGTTTAATATCTCGAAACATTCGACACAATATTGAAAAAAGTACTCCCTGTCATACAAATAAGCTAGTGACACCTCAACTGAGCATGTTGGTGCCCTAGTGATGGTAAAAACTCAGGGAAAACACAGTAGACCGCAAGAGCAAACACATATGCAACCTCTCGCATTAAAACACAATCGGTATCTCTCCCTTGCAGACGATAAGACCAAACTTCTGCTCAAATTGGCGTCTGCTACCGTACTTTCCCGGTATGACGTCATTTTCGTTTATTTTCAATCAATCTGTAATAAAATATAAGAAATGGAGCTCTCTCGAGCTGAAGATTCTCCACACATAATCGTTATGAATTGTAATCATAACAACAGTATTGCCTCTCCTGCGTTGCAGTAGTGATCCAACAGTGGCCAAAACTCAGGAGTATCTAATATGGGCTTCAAAGGTGTCTACCTTCGCACAAGATTACTCTTGGCAGATATGTAAATAGAAGGGTAATGACACTTCTATCTCAAGGGAGTTTTCACTAGATATTCAGGTAATCGAAAACAATGCTGCTTTGGCTGAGCACGTTAATTCTAGAAAATGCCGACCACTTTTGTGAAGAATTAAGCAATGGTTAATTTTAGATTGTAAAGCCCCCACCTCTGATTTACTCAGTGGAATTCTTATTAGTCTGATATAGCTCTGTTTAGAGTGTGTGTAGTAAATTTACTGAGACAAACATGCAGTACATTTAAAATGATTAAATCGAAGTTAAATTTGTAAAATTACAAGTACCAAAATTTTAATAATTTCTTAAGTTTTAACAGTTTGAAAATAATTGAATAGTTTAGAAGAAAAGTTTCATCATTGGTTGATATTAGAGTCGATGAAAAAAATTTCACTTTGGCAGCGTATAATTTGCACTTAGCTGCCAATGGTAGTTTCTGCTCTTTTACTCTTTTCTCGCTCGTCGCTGGTCAAGGTTGTCGGATGTAGCTCGAATTAAAGCTTAGGCCACTGTTCCCTTCTTATTCCAGAGATAGTTCTTTCTGCTGGTACCACTAATAACTATGATAAAAATAGAAACGAAACACTCTCCTGAGTATTGCGTTTCCTGACACATACTTATGTGTCCCCTTTCTTCTATTCTACCATCCCATTTATCTCAGAATTTACCCTCGATGAGAATTAAATTTAATCCCTCGGGATAAAACTTTCTTTACATTTAAATTGAATAGCGTAAAGTGTTCACAATATAAATTAAAAATGTTTTCATTTATGTTTACTCTGATTTGAAAAGTTTGAAACTTCCATTAATTTTAAAGTGCATATATTAACATCGACATTTACACTGGTTTGAAACTGTAAGTATTATATTTAGAATGTACATCATTTCTTCATCTTTTCCTCCCTGTTCCATATGGAACCTGGGACTACTTTATGATTTTAGTTCTCTTTACAACATTAGCAATAAAGCAATCACCAGCCCTTGGCAGCGGTGGTTCATAAAATCATCATTCTATACGCTGAGGTTGCCAGCCTCAAATAACTAGGACATCCACTAGCGATTTTCACATATTAATATTCACATGGTAATGTATATATATATATATATATATATATATATATATATATATATATATATATATATATATATATATATATATATATATATATATATATATATATATATCTTTGTTAGTTCACATGTTAGTAATATAAAATGTAAAATGACAACTTACGCCAATCCTAGAGACTTGAGTAGGCCTCTTACACGCGTCTGGGGTGTTGTTTCTTTAATGTTAGAGATTTCCTTGGCTGAATTATAAATCCTGATGAATACTCCAATAAAAGGTATCTGGTCTGATAAATGGAAATTCTGGAGTCTAACTACTGGCAAGTCTGGTGTCTTTGCCAAGCGTCAATCTCACAATTTCCTAACACTGAAACGCGTCAAAAGTGAGGAATGCAGTAAGCGACCCATAGCTTGACTGCCTGCATCAGGGTCAGCTAACCAGAGCTGACCAAGACCCTACTCCACCTCCACGTGGTGGTCCTGGAAACAGACTGTATCACTGCAGTCTGGCTGAAGAGTAGGGATCGAAGAGGGAAGGCAAACCCGGTCCCAATAAATGCTGTGCGGAAGTCGGATGTGTCTGCCGAAAGGCGCAAATACCGCAGCTTCGCTGTAAACGGAAACACCGCAACCAACGTCCTTTTCAGGACGAATGAGGAAGAAGAAGAAGAAACCCGTCAGGTTATATTCACTTTCCTCTCCCGCTCTGTTTGTTATGGAGGCTAAGAAAAAGCTCCAATCATTTCAAACATGCGGGTTGGGGGAAATTCAAAATATTTTCGACATGGGAAAATTTTTAACGTAATGTAGAGGTCATCTCTTACATATATGGAATGAAAATATCCGATTTCCGGGCAGACGAACTCACAGACATATCGGTAACCTCACACGACAATGTGTGTAAGATGTAACAAATTATTACTTTCATGTAAAGTAATCTCTTTTTAACAATGTGTACCTGAAACGATTATGTCATGCTTGACTGTCCAGAATGTGTCGCACAGACGATTAATCTCTTATCTGTCGCGCACCCGGACCTAATCTTAGCAAAGCTTTGCCGCACCCTTGCAAACGTGATGTATTCTCATCAACAAGGGGTGTTAGATGTTGGATCAAACAAACTTTCTGCTACATAGCAAACAGAAAGAAAAGGGTGCGACTCGAGAAATAAATCGCAATAACATCAGTACAAAAATGTTACTGATACTGCCGTAGTGAAAGAGAGATCAGAAAGAGGACGCACCAAAATCTATCTTGTGACATTAACAGAAAATGCTCATCACCGTGTGATGGTATGGTGTTTTATTTAAGAAGTCGCTTGGCAGCTTTTAGGTTTGACTTAGCTACAAATGGTAGTTTCTTCTCCCGCTGGATTTTGTGGGTTCTGTGCAGACTTCACTGGAGTTCTTGCGTCTCTGGTCAAGATAAAAGGCACAGCACGTTCCAGGTAAGATCAGGGAGTAACTGCAAAGCTGGTCCCGCATCTCTAAGACCCTCTGATGATGGTGTCTAGTTCGACGTCAGGCCACTTCTTCCCTCGCTTTGATCCAGAGATTAGTACCTTCATGGTACTACCAAATAAAATGGTAAAAAAAAGAGAAACGAATACCCTCTGAGTATTGAGTTTCCCGATACATACTTATGTGTCCCCATCTTCCTATTCCACAATCCCATTTACCTCACAGTTAACCCTTGATCAGAATTAAGCTTAATCCCCCGAGAGAAAACTTTCTTTACATTCAAATTGAATAGCTTTTTTATTTACTTTACATTCAAATGAGAAGGTTAATAGTATAGATAGAATATGTTTACATTTACATCTACACTGATTGAAATGTGTTCACAATATAGATTGATTAGGTTTTCATTTACATCTACAATGGTTGAAAATCTTGAAACTTTCATTAATTCAAAAGTGAATATGTTTACTAGTTTGAAAATGTAAATATTATAATTAGAATGTGCATCATTTCTTTCATCTTTCCCCCCTGCTTCATATGGAACTGGAACTACTTATGCTTTTAGTTCTCTTTAAGAAACTAGCGATAAAGCAGTCACCAGCCCTTTCAGTGGTGGTTCACAAAATCATCATTCTATATACTGAGGTTGCCATCCTCAAATGACCTAGACATCCACTAGCAATTTTCACATATTAATATTCACATGGCAATATATACATATTAGTTCACATGTTAGTAATGAAAAATATAGAATGTAAAATGGACAACTTAAGCCAAACTTGGCTCACAGACTGTTTGTCCAGAGGTATAAAGGCACTGGAATAGGCCTCTCACAAGTTTCTGGGGTGTTGTTATTTTAACAATGAATTCCCATATGACTCCGTGTTTTCAGTTTCCACAGATCCCGGTTGTCCTTGTTAAATAGTAGAGTTTATTCTGGACTCTGAAGTCCTCAAAATTGCTCAAAGTCCAGTCTGATATATGGAATTGATTCTAGTCTTAACTCTGGCACTCTGGTGGTCGTCTTGGCAAGCGATTCTCACAGTGAACTAGACTTGAAAAAAGTCAGGTTATATTGCCTGTCTTCCCCCGCATTTGTTTGTTACGAAACTAAGCAGAGCGCCAATCGTTTCAAACATGTGTGTTTTGGTGGGGTAATTTCAGAATTATTCCCTCCCGAAAATATGTGCGTGATGCAAAAGGTCACCTCTCCAATATATGGCAATAAAACATTCAATTGCATTCTCTTCAATGCCTACAAATACATCTTACTTTCCTCAAGGTGTACAGGAAACGATTATGTCATTCCTGTGCGCTGACTAATAAGTTATCTCTCCGTAGTGGCTATCAAACTTTCTGCGTATTACCGTCTTAACGGAGGACGCACCCTGGCCTCATCAGCGATTAAACAAATGCGCTGGACGATTTTAGTGTTAATCTGTAGTCTGATGTCGGTCACACCCGAGATTAACCAACATGGCTGTCGTTCAATATTGCATCACCTGTCTACTCTCTCAGCAGGGATGGTCAGGTAAACAGACAAGACGAATTATTACTGAAAGGAGTGAAAGAACGTCTGAAAATACAAAATATTTACTATTTAGCAGAGAAAGAAAAAGGTGCCGACCGCTGAAAAGCACGTAATTCGTCAGAACACCAAATGTAACTGATTACTGCCGTAGTGAAGCAGAGGTCGACCCAAAATAATAATGTAACAATGATCATTAGTGTTATGATAGTTATGATCATTTGTGTAAAGATTATGATATTAATGATCATAAATGTTACTTATAGTGTCTATACAAATTTATATTGTAAGCCAAAATGTTGATGGAAAACTCTTAGAAGTAATTATTGTTGTAATATTGCTGTAGCTAATTATTAATGTAACATTGTTGTGCGGTTATTAAAGTAATATTGCTGTAATTAATGTAATTATTAACTGTTTCTGATAAATGGGTTATTGTGACAGTCACTGAGGAAATACGTTGTTGTTTTTTCTTTGTTAAATTCTTTATGCCTCATTTTCAATACATTTTTGTTATTTACTAACTTTGTTTCGGGCATACGATACTCGCAAAATATCCCTATTTGTAGTGTACTCTCTTGTGTGAATATAGCGACCTGAATTGTTTGACCTGTTTGGTGACAGTAAAATGAATCTTTGGAATTGACTGGCGATAGTCAGCTCAGTTCTTGAACCTGTTTGATGATAGCAAGCTCAGCTCTTGAAATGGATGAGAACCAGCTGAATTCTTATATTTTTGGTTTGTGATAGTCAGCTTAATGTTTAGACGTGTTTGGTGAAACTAACTCATTTCTTGGACTTATGTGGAGAGATGTTCAGTTTTATTAATGATAGCCAGCTCAGATCTGGTGCGTGTTTAGTGCAGCTAGCTCAGTTCTTTTATCTATTTAGTGGTTGGTATCTCAGTTCTTGGTTATGTTTAGTGAGAGGTAGCTCAGGTCTTGGATATGTTTAGTGTTTGGTATCTAAGTTCTTGGATCTATTTAATGATTGGTAGCTAAGTTCTTGGATCTGTTTAGTGAGTAAAAGTTAAGTACGTGGATCTGTTTAGTGAGTGGTAGCTAAGTTCTTAGATCTGTTTAGTGATTGGTAGCTCAGTTCTTGGATCTGTTTAGTGATTGGTAGCTCAGTTTTTGGATCTGTTTAGTAATTGGTAGCTAAGTTCTTGGATCTGTTTGGTGAGTGGTAGCTCAGTTCTTGGATCTGTTTGGTGAGTGGTAGCTCAGTTCTTGGATCTGCTTACTGAGAGGTAGCTCAGTTCTTCGTCTCGTTTGGGGATAAGCTCAGTTTTGGAACTAATTGGTGATAGCCAGCTCAGGTATGGGACCTGTTGATAATAGCTAGCTCAGTTCTTCGACCTGTTTGGTGATAGCTAGCCTACTTCTGAGACCTGTTTGGTGATAGCTTGCTCATTTCTTGGGCCTGTTTTGTGTTAGATAGCTCATTTCTTGAACCTGTTTGGCGATAGCTTATCTCTAGGACCCGTTCAGTTATAAATAGCCTACTCTTGAACCTGTTTGGCGATAGTTGGCTCCGTTTTTGATCCTGTTTTGTGATACGTAGCTCATTTCTTTGGCTTGTAAGGAGATATGCTTACTTTTTGGAACTTACTGGTGATAGCCAGCTCAGTTCTTGAACCTTTTTTTTTCTTTTAATAGTTTTTCCTCGTTTTGGCGAGGCGCGCCCCGTCAACCTAGTCGGTTATATTATGGCGCATGCCCAAATATAAAAGACCCTTAGATCTGAGATTATTATCTTGAACCTGTTTTGGTGATAGCTGGCTAGGTTCTTGGATCTGTTTAGTGATAGCTGGCTGGGTTCTTGGATCTGTTTAGTGATAGCTGGCTAGGTTCTTGGATCTGTTTAGTGATTGCCTGCTCATTTCTTGGACCTGTTTGCATATACGCTTAGTGTTTGGAAGTTATTGGTGATAGCCAGCTCAGTTCTTGGCATGCTAAATTCTTGGACCTCTTTGGTGATACCAAGCGCAGTTCTCGGACCTGTTAGAATTAGATGATAACCAGCTCATTTCTAGCACCTATTTAATAATAGCAAGCTCAGCTTAATCTAGATCTTTCTTATTCCTCTTCCCCTCTCCTTATGCCCAGCATTCCTTTTTAATTTGAGCCCTGTTTTTTCAGTTTTCTTTCTATGTTACTTGTACGGTACCATTTTAAAATGTGATGATATCTATTTTAATTCATTTTAATGCATTTTTGCGAGCGCCAAACATTTCCGCCTGTTTTAATCTCGCCATAGATGGCGTTAATGCACCCTACATGTATGTACATCTTGGGAGCCGCGCTGGTGTAATGGTTACCACGCTGCGCTGGCGATCGAGTGATTCAGGTCCGAGCCCTGGCCAGGACATTTGAAGCAGTGTCGTCGACCCGGACTTGGACTGGAATAACCTGAACGGCTCCTTAGCTGACCCAGCTGTAATGGGTACCTCCGAAATCAGTGAGTATCTGCCTGAATGGCGAGAGGACACCTGTCATTGTACAGGGAAAAAAGGGATACTCATGGGATGTACATCTTCATTAGATATTTACTTATACCCATCGAATTCAGGGGATTCTTCTTAAACTTTATCCCTCAAAAACCATTATTTTTATTCGTGTTAAATAAAGATTGTTGTCTGTTTGTTTGTTAGATTCTGTGTTTATTTTTGTTTCTTTTGAGATCGATTGATTAATCTATCACACGTTCGACAGCGTTGCTTTCTTTGTTGAGTTTTTGGTGCACAAACGAAGCAAACTGGAATGGGTAATTAAGATGTAATCTACTTAAACTTGTATAGTTTACGTTGTCTCCCATACCTAAAAGGTTGCGGACATTCACAACATGGCATAGTAAATCGTTGCGGATACCCCTACTTAAAGACTGGCACAGTATTTTGAGACTAGCAAGATGTACCAAATAAGGTATTTTATATTTGGACATGCGCACTAATGTAACCGACGCAGCCTTGGGTCTAGGTTGAACGGGGCGTCTGGACAGAACGGGTCAAAACTTAAAAAAAAAACAGCAACAACAACCAAAAACAATGAACTGACAAGATTAAATATCATTCATTTACCTTTTTACTTCTATCATTCATTTACCTTTTTACTTTTATCATTCATTTACCATTATACTTCTATCATTCATTTACAATTTTACTGCTATCATTCATTTACCTTTTTACTTCTATCATTCATTTACCTTTTTACTTCTATCATTCATTTACAATTATACTTCTATCATTCATTTACAATTTTACTTCTATCATTCATTTACCTTTTTACTGCTATCATTCATTTACCATTTTAATTCTATCATTCATTTACCTTTTTACTTCTATCCTTCATTTACCTTTTTACTTCTATCATTCATTTACCTTTTTACTTCTATCCTTCATTTACCTTTTTACTACTCTTTAAGCATGGAACCACTGCTGCAGCTGTTCCCCTCACGGGAAGCATTCACATGCTCTTGTTGTGATGGTTTATGTAGTAATTTTTGTACATGTTGAGGTAGCCAGCCTCCACACAACCTCATATTAGTCGTCATGTACGACATGCTTGAGGAAGCGGTAAGCCTATTCTTTCTTTATATCATTACAGATCCCACGAGAGCTACAAGGGGCAATATGATTACATTTATATTTTATCTTGAACATGATAAAAGGAAACATCTGGTTCTAAGAAAATCAAGACTGTCAACATGGAAGAGCACAGATAACCATACTACTGCTTAATCATTCATCTTCTACTCTGGGGTGTAGAGGTTTGCCAGAGAGAGGCCATATTATTCTATGGTCTTCCTCCTGGCTTGGTTCCAACCTAGTCCTCGGTTTTTCAGACATTGTCTAATGTTGTCCTCCCAGCGAACTATGGGCCGTTCTGGAGGTCTGGATCTCTGGCTCTTAGTTTCCCATATTTGTAGTGGTGGCCAATCTGCTCCCGTTCTGCAGACATGGCCAAACCATCGTAATTGGGACTGTTCTACTCGGGTCTGCAGGGACTGATGCTATGGCGTATCGTCTAGCTGTGGACCATGTCTCTTCTTGATAACCATACACAAATAGATCGTGACACTAAGAATTAGCTTAGTACTAAACGTCCCTGCGTCTTGAAACAATCACACCAGCTTGTTCGAGAAAATACAGAAATAGCCCGCATTACACTGTGCATTGAGTGAAAGTTATCTTAAACACCGATTAGAATCATCTCACGTAAAGGCCTACAATAAATTTTATTAGGATTTCATAGATCTCTTCGCAAGTAAACAAGTCAAGAAATTACGGAGTACTTTACTCATTTAGTTTCATAATGAAAGAGTCACCCAATAAGTTTCGTGTTTATGGGTTGCTTTTTTAAATTTTATTTTACAATTCAGTTAAAACTAAGGACACAGGGTTGAATATTTTTATAAATACAAACACCATCACAGGCAGTAATTAAGGTGGGCAAGGTTTTATTATAGACATCAGTTCAGAGTCCAGCGTTACTAGCTTTCCTGTCATTTTTAAGCGTCGCAAGTCTCCTGTTATTTTAACCTTTGCCATAACAATCAACAGCAATCCACAACGAACAGGGACAATCATTTGATCATTTAGATGTATACCTACAACAAGTAGTCTTTGCTCTTGGACAATTTTTTGTAGCGCTCACGCGAGGAGGGAACCCAGACAATCTCAAAGTATATATTCATGACACAGGCTATCGAGGCAACAACTTTAATGATAGCCCTACAATTACACAAAAATGTGATATAAGAGATTAGTCACATTACACTTCTGTAACTATTCCCATTTCTTGGTCTTCTAAATGTGTTGCAAAGGCTGGAAGTTTACGATAGTAAATAAATAAGTAAATAAAGGTAATTAACAGGTACTCGGACATAAAAGATGGTATAGATAACAGAAAAGAAAATATAAGTGATAGGCTTACCGGGAACCGAACCTAGGACCAACCAGACGGCGCCATCGCCTTGCTGTGACAGTACATCGTGAATGGACGCTGAGCCAATTTTGAACCCCCCAAAAAAGTGCATTATTGGCTGAGGTCATTCTCATGACATTCACACAACTATGGTATAGGACCAGTGGACGACCAGACAGTTTTAAAGACGCAATCACTAATATAACTTTCCTATCAGCAAGTATAGACCAAATAAAGGCTGAAATACTTGTGTCCAGTAATGTGTAGTGGAAGACGAATAACACAGAATAGACGGGTAGGTTGAAGTCAAGGATGGGTGAACTCTTAAATAAATTTAAGTTTAAGATACTGGTTTTAATTCATCTCCCGTCATTGTTTTGACGGATGTACTTGTTCGTTACATAATGAAAGAAAAAAGATCTAGAAACTTACTAACGTCAGTAAAAAATAAAAATAAAACCATGTAGACTGCATGTGATCACGTTCGTTGTTTTGGCAGGACAACTGAAAATTAGATACACGAAAGTAATGACAGCATTTAAAAACAAATTACCAACTTTCACAATATGTGCTTGCATAGAATGGAAAAATTGAAATGGCCTGACAAAAGCCCCCAATGTGGAACTGATGACAAGAGCCAGACAAAAGCGACTGGAATAAGAGTCGAGAAGAAGGTGCTGCCTATGGCTACGTCACCTGTTAAGTCATGTTTTCGAGTGGGAGTTAAGTGTTTGGGATTCTTACGTACGGGTATGATTTTTTTTATAGACATGCTAGTAAGCACGTTTAAAGTTATGAGATGATTTTTTATTTGGGTGCTTTGTGTACAATATTTTTGGAACATAGCTCAACTGAGTATGTGTGTGTTAGTTTTTTTTTAAATTAAAGAAAGTGTTCAAATGTTCTGAGTAGTTGGGGGAGAGATACGGGAGAGCTGAGCTCACATCTCAAGCTGTTAGATCGCGCTTGAGCGTAGATTTACTGAGTTGTACTGACAAACTATAATCTCGGTCATTAGGTATCTGGCAGGGCTTCGAGACGGGGATAGTCTCGCTAGTGTGACCAGTGGGTTTTTGAAGGGATTCGATATATATACTATTCAAATGCCATGGATTTTTCAGCTATTACAATGTATGATGTATCGCTGTTTATTCGATCAGATTCATTATGGATAATTAGCACATGTTTGCCATTGTAACTTTTCAACGATTGTTTGATTCGCTGTTCATGCGATCAGAGTCATTATGGATTATAAGCACATGTTTGCCATTGTAACTTTTGCAACGATTGACTTTTCATCGATTCGCTGTTCATGCGATCAGATTCATTATGGATTGTTGGCATCTGTTTGGCCATTATAACTTGTGACAATGTACTGTTCGTGATGTCAATGTTGCTGTGATCAATAAACGGTGTATGCGTTGAAAAACCTTATTCGCATTATCCTTTGGTCTATTTCCTAACCTAGCGTTACTGTTGTGTGGGTGACATCAGAGACATACGAATTTAAAGAACTCACGACATTCGCCCATTATATTTACACACCTGTCGGCCACTAACAGTAAGCCCGACATTACTGACATCGACCTTGTCAGTGGTACTACACCACAACACCCACCGCAAACATTCAACAATAACAGAAACACTAACATAACAGCTTGTAACTGTTGCGCACATAATTCTTTTGTATGGAATTATGCGACGCACGGATTACAATAGGTAGGTAGGCATACAAATGTACGATAGGACTAATTGATATGAAAAAGAGATTACTTTTGTTACAGTCAAAGTTATATCACCCATGATTTGATTTATACTTTTAATTATATGAGTGATCTCTCTTGAATATATTGATTTGGCGTATGAACACTAGTTTTATGCATTTCGCATGTTGTGATAGCCAGAAAATAGATTGATCTTGTTCAATATGTTTATGGCCTGAATTTATATGTATTACTTGTCTAGTGCAAGAAGATTCGGTCTTATATTGTATATCTTTGTATGTTTAGGTCGGACTATATTCTTTGTGCTGAACTCTGGGGCAGGTATTCGTTTTTCGAGACATGCGTAGTGAGTCTCGACGAAGCCGCCTGATAATGGCTGTGTGTGTTTTTTGGGCTGGTTCTGTAAAATGGTTGAAAGTGATCTGTGAATGATCTTTCAGAAGGAGATTGTGTCTCTGCGAGATGCTATTGTCAGAGATTCTCCTCATGTACTCTATTGTGTTTAATTCGGACTCCAGGTATTACCAGACCCTTTAATGATCTCTACTTTGTTAGATCTAGATGGACATCGTGTTATCGAACATCTAGAATCGTTTGTATATCGACGAAGATGACAGGTTATCTTACAGCTCTTGTGCACTACATGAAGCAACCTTATTGATATAGAACTGTATGGAAACTCTATGAGAATATTTAATCCATATTACGAATTAACTTCGGCCCATCATTTATCCTTCTTCTGAGTGAGTGAGCGAAACTCAAGAAGGTGGCCATTTTGGATTACTGTCATTACAATGGATCACTGTCAAGAGAACGGAATATTTATCCTACTATCGGACAGTGGTACGGAGATCTTGCTATGATGGAAAACCCACTATCGTGGTTTAACATTATTGTATAAACATCTGATATATACAGCTTAAGAACTTAACCAAGAAAAAGGGTTCGGTCAGTGAACTCTTATCCATGTCTACATATCCACCTCCACTGATGCGTTCAGCCAGTGGAAGTATAAGGCGATAATACACCACAGCATTGAGGGCTCTACATATATCGTCTATTGTATTTATGCTATACGAAATGATGTTTGATGTTGCCACCTACTATTCAAATACCATGATTTACTGTGTCAACATGTACCTATGACTGTATCCGTTCTGTCCAAGTGTGTGCGTCCTAATAAACAGTACGAAACGACCACAGCAGTCTGTATCGGTGACTTATAGCTATGAGTGAATGAGTGCCTTATACTGGTCAACATACGAACATTCCACCATTCGCATAACTAACACTTTACACTCTCACTCCATATCTGCATAACCCTGCGTCGGTCGAGTTGACCTTTGTTCTACCTGCAGCACCCATCATATTCACCACTGGTTTTCGTAAGGAGAAGAAACCATATATATTTTACAGTGGTAGGCCAGATTCCTGGGTCCAGCCTTCGCAGTCTTAATCTTGAGAAGTCACCTAGTGTTACAAGACCGTTTATTTTGGCCAAATGTGACACACATCAACACCAGTAGGACAATTATACAGTCGATGTCAGCTTGACCTGTTCTGACAAGTGTAGACAGAATCTGGGTCAGTACTTGTTGACATTTTCCGCAGTACAGACAGTGTTATAAAGAAGTGATTGTCTATCCTGCTGAAGAAGAATTGCAGTGTTGTTAGACAGAGAAGTGCATATATTTCATCGTTGGATCTTCATATGCTACATTTGTTGAACATTGTAATAAGGTAGTTCAATAATTTAAAAACTTATTAAAAGTGGCAAATTATTTTGATTAAAAGTTAAGCCTTCTCTATAACACATTCTTTCCGCAACACTCATTTGATCTATATCTATTTGATTAAAGTAATATATGCATTTATGCTATTGATGTCTACATGTTATTTGTTTATATGTAAATAGTTGTTTATATGTCTGCGGGCCTGGATGGGTGGTGACTAGTATAAAGGTATACCGAGTGACATTGGTCTTCTTATACTAGGGTTCTGTAGGGAGCAAATTTCTTAATTGAATTTTGCAGGCAACATCTGTTGCTTTTTTTTGTTAGCTGTGACGACTGTGCTCATCGTTGTTTTTGTAATATTTTTTTCTGTTCTTTATTTTTGTTTGATTTGTTTGTATAATTGTAGGTCTCATCTTTCCTTTCATTCAGTTCTTTACACCCTTATGTTTATACTCTGTGACGTCACTTGTTTTGTTTAGTTCATTGCAGTTATCATCACAGATTATGTGATTATTTACTTCAGTTTTCTATTTTAATTTAATTTGATTTCTGCAATTGATTTTTTATATTGTCTGTTTTATGCTTGTCCCTTTGTTAATGTCTTTGGTTGACATATGATATGAGGTATATTTGAGTACACGTATGTTATATTATAGACCAGTACTTTATTATTATTATTACTGTACAAGGAAGTATACAAGACCTGTATAAGGCTTGTCTCTCACAGTGATTGGGATAGAAAGATATTATTTTCCACAGGTACTCAAGTGATCATTTGTTTCATTATAAACAAGATAACCATATAAGGTCTTTGACTAAGACTAAGAGAGTGAAATAAAATGAAGTGAGTATACAAGTCTATAGTACAGACTTGTCTCCCATTAAAGTGGGATAAGGTAATTTATTTACTTTTTCAGGTTACTGATTTCATAAGACAGGATGGCTAATTAGGTAATACTTTTTATCCAGCAAGGGTTAACCCTTGGTAAGTCTGGTAAAGAATATGAAGAATATTCATCTGCTCATTTGC
Source organism: Oreohelix idahoensis (assembly GCA_024509875.1). Taxonomy (NCBI): domain Eukaryota; kingdom Metazoa; phylum Mollusca; class Gastropoda; order Stylommatophora; family Oreohelicidae; genus Oreohelix; species Oreohelix idahoensis. Next base: position 899,363 of record JAMPIV010001683.1, read on the forward strand.
CATTGCATTAAAATCAGAAGAGAAAAAACTAAAAGATGAGAATAAATGGAAAGCAGAAATTGAACAAAAAGAAGATTGATGCTGAGAATTTTCAGATTGCAGATGCAAGCTGAGGAGAGAAAAGCTGCTGCTGAGGAGAAAAAAGCTGCTGCTGAGGAGAGAAAGCTTCAAATGGAAGAAAAAAGATTAGACAGAGAAGCTGAACAAAAAAGATTAGACAGAGAAGCTGAACAAAAGAGATTAGACAGAGAAGCTGAAGCTGAACAAAAGAGATTAGACAGAGAAGCCGAGGAGAGTAAGGCAAAAAGAGAACATGAAGAAAAACTATTTGCATTTGAGTTAGAAAAAATGAAATTGACAAGTATGAGTATTGTTAATCAGGCATCTAGTGGTAATGGTAAACCCTTTACTTACAAGGTCAAGGTACCAGCGTTCAATTCCGCCAGTGACGATATAACATTCTGGCTTGATAGATTTGAACGTGCTTGTCGAGCTCATAATGTGGATAAACCACAGTATGTGAATCAGTTGTCTATAAATCTAAAAGGTGATTCTCTGACTAAGTTAAGTTTAGTTGAAGAGGCCGACAAGGACAATTACGATTTTGTCAGGGCGGCCTTGATAAGGAAATATCAGTTGACTGAGGAAGGTTACCGTCTTTTGTTTAAGACAATGAGACCTGAGGCAGGTGTAGAATTCTCAGAATTCGTTGAAAAAACACGTCTTACATTTACACGATGGATTGAATTTATCCAAAACAGAAAAAACATTTGAGGCTCTTATGGATTTATTGCTCAGAGACAAGATCATGTCCTCTGTAAATAAACCATTTCTTGAATTCCTACATGAGCGTAAACCCAGTACACTAAAACAGATGCAAGATTATTGTGACCAATACGTCACGGCCACACACCCTGACGTAACTCTTAGCAACACTAAGGTTAAAGAGGGTATGCCAGCTGCTTCAGCGACACAATACAATCAATAATTACTCACAATAAGTTTCAAGGAGCTCAAAACAAAATTTGACAAAAAAGGCTAATTGGAATAGTTATCAAAACCAAGGTAACCCATCGAATCAGGGTTCTTCTTCGAAGAACTGGAATCGGGCTGACAGTCCTCGATACCAGGGGTGGCCATAATTACAGAAATTTCCGTAAAGGAAGTCACTATAGGAAACTACCCAAGTTTTCCTTCATGGAAACAACAAACCCAACATTACAGGGATACTCTTTAAAATGAGCATGAAGATTATGATCATGAACATTATGATTCAAACCCAAATAGGGGTTATAACAGAGGAGACAATAATAACTATAGAGGTTATAATAATCGAGGTAGATCACAATACAAAAGACGTAAAGCACATTACCAGGCTAACTCTGCACAGCAAGAGTTCCATGAAGCCGGTAATCAAAATAATGATAAGAAAGACTATAATAATGTAGGATGTTCTGCTTTTGATTTTGGTAGAGCGTCTCAATGCTCCCAATGCAAAACATTATTCGATCCAACCACAGTTTCTACTTTAAGCTGTGGTCATCCTCTTCCCGCTCTTCCTGCGTCAGTCGCGCATGATGGAAGAGGCGCTCTTGTCTTCAATAAAGGTCTAGCCGATGGTACTCCGGTATCAATTCTTTTCGATTCGGGGTGCACTACCATTGGTGTCAGGCAGTCACTCGTAGATCCTTCTCGAGCCACTGGCAAAGTAATCAAATGCGTAACATTTGGTGGCACATTGGAGAAGTACTCTACTGCCATTATCAATATTGCTACTCCCTTCTTTACAGGAGATGTGCACGCATGTCTTCTGCCGAATCCGATCGCTGATCTTATCATCGGTCGCATTCATGGAGTGAAAGAATGTACTCCGCAACAAATTGATGATTGGGAAAATAAGAATACGCAAGCTGCTAATGCTGTAGTCACTAGAGCTCAAGCTCTTAACATGCCTCAATCTTCGCCTTCCGAAGATAATGATGCGCAGAACCAAGATGATCCCTTGGAAATTTCTCGCGACTCATTTATAAGGAAACAGGAAGATGATCCTACTTTAAAAAAATTCTTCACGCTAGCAACAAAAGGTGATCCAAATAAAGATACAAATAATAAATCTTGGATTACGATGAAGAATGGCGTACTTGTACATATGGTACAAGACTCCGCTATGTCCAGTCATTCTCAAATTCTTGTGCCCACAAATATGAGAGTTAAAATTTTACAGCACGCTCATGATTCTCAGTGTGCTGGGCATATGGGTTTTTCCCGTACTAAATCTAGAGTTCTTGCATCTTTCTTTTGGCCTTTCGTGAACAAGGACATACGAATTTATTGTCGATCTTGTAAGGTATGTCAAGAAGTTAAATCCAAAGGTCCACGTCATGCTGCACCTATTCAGGCTGCAGATATTCCTATTCGACCATTTCAAAAAATGGCGATAGACATCATCGGTCCATTTAAGACAAAGTCTGCTAGAGGACACCAATTTATGCTGACGTGTGTTGATATGTGCACACGTTGGCCAGAGGCTATTCCTCTGAAGAGCATAACTACTGCCGATATTGCAGATGCTCTTTGGCTCATATTTTCTCGTCTGGGATTCCCAGGAGAAATATTATCAGACCATGGTAACCAACTCATATCGGATACCATGTCTCAAGTGATGTCGACTCTTAAGATAGAGAGATCTCTGAGTAGTATTTATCATCCTATGTCTAATGGGATGGTAGAACGTCTGAATAGAACGCTAAAAAACTTGTTAGGTAAGATAACTGAAGACCATCCTCAAGATTGGGACAGGGTTTTACTCGCGGCTCTCTTTGCATACAGAGAGGTCGCCAACGAACATACAGGATTTTCTCCCTTTGAACTTGTTTTTGGTGCGAAACCGCGAGGTCCTATGTCCTTACTTCATGACCTTATAACTGCTGATAATATTGTCGATGGCACAAAATCCTCTTACGAATATGTCATTGCACTTAGACACAAGATTATCGAGGCATGCAAATTGGCAACTGCTTCTTCTGAATTTGCGAAACAGAAGGCAAGGCAATTTGCCAATAAGAAGAGATGCTTGCGACAACTTTGTCCAGGTGACAAAGCATTTGTCTTGCTACCTTGTAGGGAAAACAGACTTCTTATTTCTTGGAAAGGTCCGTACGACGTAATAGCAAAAGTTTCCGATGTTGACTATATCGTCGATATTGACGGGAAGCATAAAACCTTCCACATCAACATGCTCATGGAATTCCATGAACGTCCGGATTATTTACAACCTGTTTTCCAGGCAACGGACGATCCTCCAGTCCAACATGGACATTACTCATCACTGTCAGTAATACAGGATGAGGAAACGAGTTTCTCGGATGTGAATCTCCCTTTTCCGATGATTCCACTTCATTCTAATGAATCATGGAAAGACGTTACGATCTCTCCCGAGTTATCTCTAGGAGAACAGAAACAAGTTTCTACTATGTTACAACAATTTCAGGATGTCCTTACTGACATTCCTGGTCGAACTAATGTCATTGAACATGACATTATTCTTACTGACCATAATCCTATAAGAGTCAGACCGTATCCTATCCCGATACATTTTCAAGCACAGGTTGAGAAAGAGTTGGATGAGATGATAGATTTGGAAATAATTGAACCATCCACATCAGCATATTCTTCGCCGATGGTTATTGTACGGAAGAAAGACAATAACATACGTCTTTGCGTTGATTATCGCAAATTGAACCAAGTGACGAAATTTGATGCTGAACCTATGCCTTTACTAGAAGAGCTTCTTACTAGACTATCGAATTCTCATTTCTTCACTAAACTTGATTTGTCTAAGGGATATTGGCAAGTTCCTCTATCCGAACACGCCAAACCGTTTACGGCTTTTTCGACACCCAGGGGTCTGTTCCAATGGAATTTCATGCCTTTCGGCCTTATGAACGCCCCTGCAACATTCGTACGCATGATGCTGTCATGAAATATTCTAATCCACATAAATAAATTATTAGGTAAATATGAAGCCTAACAAATAAAATTAATAAAGAGAAGAGCAATGGTAAAATGACAGTGCTGTCACAAGGAATGTACTCGAAATCCCCCTTGTTTTCTGCTTCGTCTGCAAATTGTAACGCTTTCACGTTGATATAAAAGCTTACTGTATTATTACCCGCTTTCTTCAATGAAACGTGTGCTGTATTTCTTGGAAAAGCATTGAGAGGCCCTGCGTAATGACCTAAATTAATCCTAACATTAATTATATTACGTTACCAAAACGAACGAACAGATGGACAAAAGGATAGCGAGAAGGGAGAGGCAGAAAGCCGAACACTAAACACGCTTCGCGCGATACGCAAATGCTGCCATCACGCGTGTAAGTCTACATGCACTAATTTTTTTTTTCAGACGGACAGTGATAAAATACACTACCCTTTCCCAGAGTTAGGTTTATAAATCATAACAGACTCTTATTAGAAAAGATAACAATAGATGGGTTTACGTTTGAACACATAACAGTACCCAGACAGCACATCTTCGAAACAGGAGGTAGAAGAAATTGCATATTTTGAACGCAGCCACGTAGCTCCTTTAAATTAGTATTTTTGGGTTCCTTAGGGCTTGCTGACAAAAAATATGTAAAACGTTACGCAAATAGTCCAGGAATTAATAAATTATACCCAAAATAAAATATTGGGGGTGCCTGACAGCATAAAATCATTTCTGCTCATAAGATTTTTTTTTTAACGTGTTTGAAAAAAATTTACGTTACAGAAATAGCCTACCATGTAAACTCCAAATTGATTGGAGCGCAACAAATGAAAGCCTAACCACGATTGGTCGGGCTATAAATACTATCTTGGTTGTTAGGGGAGACGGGAAAAGATAACATTTTTTCAAACACTTGTCGAAACGGGGCTCATTGGTCAGTCTCGCTGATATACACACTTGGGAGCGTTAGTTCGAGACCACTTGTTTAAATGATCTTGATAAAGCATCAGTGCGTTGAAGCCAGCTTAAATTTTGCTCAATAAAAGCCTGGAAGATAAGCAGATGGAAATTTGTGCCAGTTTGTGCCAGAATTCATTGCTAATCAACGTATCTGTGTTATTCGTATGAATTGTGGTAAGCTTGAACCATTTAATATCTTTTAATGAAAATTGAATGTGAATTGTTGATTTATGCCTGTATATATATATGTGTAGTTCAGTGGCAAACGTGAGGTAAAGCCTAAAATGCTCCAGCCTGAACAGAGGGTGTCGGAGAGAAGTAAAACGGCATGGAATGGCCAAACAGTACACTGACACCTGGATGATTGACTAGAAAGAAATAATGCTGGAAGTGCAGAGGCGTAGTAACCATTAGGAAGGGTAATACTGGAATAAAGTATTTCAGATGAAGCTGACTGTGGGCCTAACGCTCTGAACGCAATGTTTGTGATGTATTGTGATCAGTGTAAAAAGAAAATATAAATTAGTTATGAAGTAGAAGGTACATCCTTCTTGATTTCAGGGACAGTGGTCTTGATGGTACTGAGCAGCACCTGGTCAGAGCTTTGCTGAATCCAGAGTCGGACAGCATACTCCTTGGTCTTTTTAGCTATCAGTGAGGTGTCTCCAGAGCCCAGAGGAGAATTCGAGCAGAGGAGTCCTTTCCTGCCGCCATCACGCCAGATAAGCTAACTTGGCCAGCTGAGCTCAACATTATGTCCCCTCATCTTGAACTGATTTTTTTAAAATTAACATTAAGAGGGGAATTTACTTGTCTTAAAATCAGGAACTGTGAACATCTCCAATACTAGTCCCTAAAGACAAACTATTGAAGTCATGATGACAAATACCAACAGAGCTTGAACAAAACAAAACCAGTATTACCTCATTTTACTACTACACAACTGACACACATAGAACATTTGTAATAATATATGTCACTACAATATTCATATTAAATACATTCTGTACATAACTTGTAATTTAAATTGATTGTGATTCCTGGTTCCCTTGTAGTTGAATCAGGACACATATTCATTCATGCCAGTAATGAATACATATTGTTATTTGAAAGTTTATCAGTGACTCTTTTAAGATATCTTTGTAGAGTGTTATATGTATGTGAGTGTCACAGTGTTGTCAAGAGTAGTGGATTAAATTAAATTATTTATCTGTCTGTTGTTGTGACTTACACTTCACCATACACATACCCTAGACACATAACGTAGCATCACACTATTCCAGAATAATTCTGACTGAGATATATAGATATGTGGTAGCAAGTAAGGTTATCTATAATACACTACTCTTAATAGATATAGATACCTTCACAGCTGATCTCAGTCAGTACACTAAGTTCCCTATAAGTATTTATAACATCCCACTTCACCACATATATTGGGGTCTCGCTCTTGGGATTTTGAATCTTTAACTATTAAAAATATTGGGGGTAATTCACTTCAGGGAATATAAGAATTAAAAGGTATCCTTGGGTGGAATTAAATAAGGTTGAGCTCACGGTGCCTGTGTTGTCCATTAGAGATTGAATTGTTGGTTAGACATTGTATAAATTTACATAATAGACAATGGCGGACCTGGCCAAATTTCGATCTGCTGCGGTTCAGACTGCAAAAGAGTTAGGATTAGATGGGCAAGTTATGGTTGCCTATGTCACGACGGAATGTGACAAATTTATTGAACGTGAAGAAAGAAGGTTTGAAGCCGAAAGAAAGTTAGAGGCTGACAGGGAAATTAAGAGGTTGCAGATTGAGGCTGAGGCTAAGAAATTGGAGGCAGAAAGAGAAGACAAACGATTAGCTGCAGAAAGGGAAGAGAGGAGATTAGCTGCAGAAAGGGAAGCAGAAGATAAAAGATTACAAAGGGAACATGAGTTACGACTAAGGGAGTTTGAGTTTCAAGGCCATGCTCCTGAAAATGGTGCCAGTCCCTTTGCCTCTGATGCTACGGTTACTCAGGGAGCCTCGACCTCAGCTATGAACTTTCATTTAGATCATTTTGTTGAGAAAGACGATGATATTGAGAGCTATATAAATAGGTACGAACTATTAGCTACCACGTATGGGTTAGAGAGAGAAAGGTGGAGCTTAAAGTTATCTCAGGGACTTCGTGGGGCAGCTTATGAAGTTTTTGCAAAAATGAGCAGAGGTGATCAGGAAAATTATGACATGCTAAAGCAGGCTCTTTTGTTAAGGTATGAAAAGAATGCAGAGTTTTACAGGAAAAAATTTAGGAATGCTAAACTACTGTCAGGTGAAACCTATCACCAGTTCTCTGCACGCATAGAGACATACTTGGAGAAATGGACTTCTCTGGGGAAAACCCAAGATCTTAAGGAAATGGTCCTTATAGAGCAACTAAGAGAGTCCATGGCTCCAGACCTGAGAAAGTTTCTCATGGAACAAGGTGCAGAGAGGCTGGGTGAGTTGCTAAATGTTGCTGAAAGGTATCAAGCAGCTCAAGCAGAGGTAACAGGTAATAAAAAGAAACAGGTGGACAACTTTAGGGCACCACAGAACTTTAATAAATTTGATCCTAGGGATCAAAATAAAGGTAAGCACCAATTTGATAGGCCACGGTATGAAAATAAAAATAAATTCCCACAATTCGATGAAAGGAAATATAATGAAAGAAAATCTTTCAACCAAGGAAAAAGGTGGTGTAAGAATTGTCAGATGGACAATCATGACACTGACCGTTGCAGAAGGAAACCTGTGTATATGGCAACCCTTCAGGTCAGGTCGACCTCAAGACAGGACGAGGATATTATGTTAGATACCACTCCAGAAGAGATGAGGAAGGCACAGGCTGGGGATAAAACACTCAAGCCTTGTTTCAGAAAATTGTCAACTTGTCATACAACTCCAGGCAAGGGAGATTTTTACATGAAAAAACAAGTTGATGTATAGGAAGACCGGAACTAGATCCCATGGTCACGGACAGCTGGTTCTTCCAAAAAGATACAGGACAGAATTAATAAGGAGCCTACATGTGAAACCAGATGGGGACCATGAGAAAATAGGTACCATCATTCAAAAGGTGGCTCACAATTATTATTGGCCCAAAGCAAGATGGGACATTGAAAATTTTGTAGAAAGGTGTAGCATAGCACATGAGGGAACACCCACAAGTGGGAACATGGATCAGGACCTGGACACGCCATGGGGCAAAATCAGGCCTGACAATAAAAGGAAAAATAAATTTGATAAGGTGGACCAAATGGAATGGGAAGCCCCTTTTCACGGACAAGCTTCACTTAACTGTTTTACAATGGCCACTATGCGGAGAGTGCAAAAAGGATGTCTTACCCCAGGATAAGCCGACAATCCCTCAATCGGACTTAAACAAACTGGAGGAAGAGGATGTAGAGAGGAAATCTCTCATCAAGAATTTTAAGAGGGGAGACAGCCCCAAAAGAAAAATTGGTAGCGGTCGTTTTGTGAATGATAACTCTGGGAGGAAAAATCATCACTATAAAGCTTCGAGTGGAAGAGACCATACCGGTGCATGGACAAATAGGTCCACACAATTAAAGGTCCATATGTAGCTTTGTTAAGAACGTGGACTGATGAAAAGGCAGAGGAAAACATTACATCTTCATACCAATATGTGAATGAGCTGACCACTCGGTTGAAAACTGGCTGGAAACTTGCCAATGAAAATTTGAAACAAGCCAGGAAGAAACATGCTGCCTATTATAACAGGAAGGCGAAAGACAGAAATTTGGCTGTGGGAGAGAAAGTACTGCTTCTTTTGCCCGGGAGTCAGAATAAGTTACAAATTGGATGGCAGGGTCCATATACAGTTCTAGAGAAGGTGTCTAGAACAAATTATAAGATAGATAAGAAGGGGAAAGAAAAAATCTATCATGTGAATCTCCTGAAGAAATATTTGGAAAGAGAACATCAGGAAGAGACACACTTGTTGACCTTGTCCATCGCCATGGAGATGAAAAAGGAACCACTTTCATCATTTGAATATCCATTACACCCCTGTGAGACAGCAGCACAGGTGAAAATCAGTACACATTTAACGAAAACTCAGAAAGAGAGAGTGCAACAGGTTCTAAAGAATCATGCAGAGGTGTTAAAAGACCGACCAGGGCATACAAACCTATTGGAATATGATATGAAACTCATAGACTCCACACCTGTCTGTATGAAACCATATTCGATTCCGTTTGCTAAGGATAAAGCTTTGAAGGAAGAGATAGACTATCTATTGAAGGAAGGAATTATTTCGCACAGTGAGTCTTCGTATAGTTCCGGGGTGGTACTCTTAAGGAAGCCCTCTGGAGAACATAGACTCTGTATAGATTACAGGAGACTGAATGCTATTACAGAAGGACAGGTGGATCCATTGCCGGATACAAATCAGCTGTTTGCCAGACTAAATAAAGCTAAATATTTCTCAAAAGTGGATCTGAGTAAAGGATACTATCAGATTCCAGTAAAGCCTGAGGTTAGACCATACCTAGCTTTTAGTACCTCAGAAGGACACTATGAGTTTAATAGATTGCCATTTGGATTGAAGAATGCGCCTAGTGTCTTCTCTAGAATGATGAGAAAATTATTGGATCCTCTGAATAATCCCTGTATAACAAATTTTATGGATGATATCCTTATAGCAACAGAAACATTTGAGGAACACATTGACTCTCTGAACATGCTGTTTGATCGACTTAGGGAGGCAAAGTTAACAGCCCGACCAACCAAATGTTGCGTTGGATGTAAAGAATTGGAATTTTTGGGACACACAGTTTATCAGGGAAACATGACCCCTGACCCAAAGAACTTAGAGAAACTACAGAAAGCCCCGAGACCACAAACCAAGAAGGACGTGAGATCCTTTGTCTCATTATGTGGTTTCTACCAGAAGTATATCAAAAACTTTAATTCCATATGTGCACCTTTAACTGAATTGACACGTAAAGGACTTCCAGATCGCATTACATGGACACCACAATGTGAAATGACTTACCAAGAATTGAAGGAAAAGCTCACAAGTAAACCCATTTTGAAATTACCTGACTTAAGTCAAGAATTCATAGTAAGGACGGATGCAAGTAATATTGGGTTAGGTGCAACTCTACTACAGAAATCAGATGCATTGGATGGGGAATTAAGCCCAGTGGCATATGCTAGCAGAAAGTTGAATAAAGCTGAAATCAACTACTCAACTAGCGAAAAAGAATGTCTTGCAGTAATATGGGCAATAAAGAAATTCAATATTTATCTATATGGGAAGGCATTTAAGTTGCAAACTGACCACAAACCTTTATCGTTTTTAGCACAGGCTAAGCATGAGAACTCTAGGTTACTCCGATGGTCTTTGCTTCTGGCTCCATATAATTTTAGCATTGAATATATATCTGGAAAAACCAATCTGGGAGCGGATTTTTTAAGCCGCCATCCGTGTGATGAGAATCACCGTAAACCCCAGAAATAATAATAAATTTCTCTATGTGTATATAGAATAAAGGACTGACATATAATGTCTGTTTTAAGAGGGGAGGTGTCATGAAATATTCTAATCCACATAAATAAATTATTAGGTAAATATGAAGCCTAACAAATAAAATTAATAAAGAGAAGAGCAATGGTAAAATGACAGTGCTGTCACAAGGAATGTACTCGAAATCCCCCTTGTTTTCTGCTTCGTCTGCAAATTGTAACGCTTTCACGTTGATATAAAAGCTTACTGTATTATTACCCGCTTTCTTCAATGAAACGTGTGCTGTATTTCTTGGAAAAGCATTGAGAGGCCCTGCGTAATGACCTAAATTAATCCTAACATTAATTATATTACGTTACCAAAAACGAACGAACAGATGGACAAAAGGATAGCGAGAAGGGAGAGGCAGAAAGCCGAACACTAAACACGCTTCGCGCGATACGCAAATGCTGCCATCACGCGTGTAAGTCTACATGCACTAATTTTTTTTTCAGACGGACAGTGATAAAATACACTACCCTTTCCCAGAGTTAGGTTTATAAATCATAACAGACTCTTATTAGAAAAGATAACAATAGATGGGTTTACGTTTGAACACATAACAGTACCCAGACAGCACATCTTCGAAACAGGAGGTAGAAGAAATTGCATATTTTGAACGCAGCCACGTAGCTCCTTTAAATTAGTATTTTTGGGTTCCTTAGGGCTTGCTGACAAATAATATGTAAAACGTTACGCAAATAGTCCAGGAATTAATAAATTATACCCAAAATAAAATATTGGGGGTGCCTGACAGCATAAAATCATTTCTGCTCATAAGATTTTTTTTTAACGTGTTTGAAAAAAAATTTACGTTACAGAAATAGCCTACCATGTAAACTCCAAATTGATTGGAGCGCAACAAATGAAAGCCTAACCACGATTGGTCGGGCTATAAATACTATCTTGGTTGTTAGGGGAAACGGGGAAAGGTAACATTTTTTCAAACACTTGTCGAAACGGGGCTCATTGGTCAGTCTCGCTGATATACACACTTGGGAGCGTTAGTTCGAAACCACTTGTTTTTAAATGATCCTGATAAAGCATCAGTGCGTTGAAGCCAGCTAAAATTTTGCTCAATAAAAGCCTGGAAGATAAGCAGATGGAAATTTGTGCCAGTTTGTGCCAGAATTCATTGCTAATCAACGTATCTGTGTTATTCGTATGAATTGTGGTAAGCTTGAACCATTTAATATCTTTTAATGAAAATTGAATGTGAATTGTTGATTTATGCCTGTATATATATGTGTAGTTCAGTGGCAAACGTGAGGTAAAGCCTAAAATGCTCCAGCCTGAACAGAGGGTGTCGGAGAGAAGTAAAACGGCATGGAATGGCCAAACAGTACACTGACACCTGGATGATTGACTAGAAAGAAATAATGCTGGAAGTGCAGAGGCGTAGTAACCATTAGGAAGGGTAATACTGGAATAAAGTATTTCAGATGAAGCTGACTGTTGGCCTAACGCTCTGAACGCAATGTTTGTGATGTATTGTGATCAGTGTAAAAAGAAAATATAAATTAGTTATGAAGTAGAAGGTACATCCTTCTTGATTTCAGGGACAGTGGTCTTGATGGTACTGAGCAGCACCTAGTCAGAGCTTTGCTGAATCCTGAGTCGGACAGCATACTCCTTGGTCTTTTTAGCTATCAGTGAGGTGTCTCCAGAGCCCAGAGGAGAATTCGAGCAGAGGAGTCCTTTCCTGCCGCCATCACGCCAGATAAGCTAACTTGGCCAGCTGAGCTCAACATTATGTCCCCTCATCTTGAACTGATTTTTTAAAATTAACATTAAGAGGGGAATTTACTTGTCTTAAAATCAGGAACTGTGAACATCTCCAATACTAGTCCCTAAAGACAAACTATTGAAGTCATGATGACAAATACCAACAGAGCTTGAACAAAACAAAACCAGTATTACCTCATTTTACTACTACACAACTGACACACATAGAACATTTGTAATAATATATGTCACTACAATATTCATATTAAATACATTCTGTACATAACTTGTAATTTAAATTGATTGTGATTCCTGGTTCCCTTGTAGTTGAATCAGGACACATATTCATTCATGCCAGTAATGAATACATATTGTTATTTGAAAGTTTATCAGTGACTCTTTTAAGATATCTTTGTAGAGTGTTATATGTATGTGAGTGTCACAGTGTTGTCAAGAGTAGTGGATTAAATTAAATTGTTTATCTGTCTGTTGTTGTGACTTACACTTCACCATACTCATACCCTAGACACATAACGTAGCATCACACTATTCCAGAATAATTCTGACTGAGATATATAGATATGTGGTAGCAAGTAAGGTTATCTATAATACACTACTCTTAATAGATATAGATACCTTCACAGCTGATCTCAGTCAGTACACTAAGTTCCCTATAAGTATTTATAACATCCCACTTCACCACAGATGCGTCGGATCTTATCTCATCGTACAGATGTCATTGCATATCTTGATGACATCTGTCTTTTCAGTGATACTTGGGAAGATCACTATTTAGGGTTAAATGAATTACTGTCTACCTTGCGCGAGCATAACCTGACAGCAAAACCATCTAAAGCCTGTATTGGTTTTAGCGAAATATCTTTCTTAGGTCACCGTGTTGGTCATGGTTTCTTAAAAACAGAGGACCATAATACAAGTAAAATACTTAACATTTCTATTCCTAAGACTAAAAAGCAAGTGCGAAGTCTCTTAGGTCTCATACAATTTTATGGACGATTCATTCCGAATCTGTCTTCGATCATGACACCTCTTTCTTCCTTGCTAAAGAAAGGGTCTCCTAATATAGTCCATTGGACTCAAGAATGTCAATCCTCTTTGGATAAGATTAAAACTATGTTTTCTACTTCACCTATTTTAGTGTTACCTACTAAAGATAAGACATTTATTCTTCGTAGTGACGCTTCATCCACAGGGATTGGAGCAGCACTAATGCAAGAGTACTCCGGAACTCTGCATCCTGTGATGTATATTTCTCGGAAACTAAATGCCGCAGAGAAGAATTACTCGGTCCTAGACCGTGAATTATTGGCTATGGTTTGGTCAATCCTTAAACTTCAAAGATTTCTTCTTGGCGCGCATTTCATTGTGGAAACTGACCAGAAAGCTCTTACGGCTATTCAGAGTAAAAATCTGAAGAGCGCGAGATCAACGCGATACTCGATTGCTCTTCAGCCTTTTCATTTTTCGGTGCGAGCTATCCGTGGTTCAGAAAATGTGATGGCAGATATCTTATCTAGATGCCCACATGATTCCACCTAACCGTTAGATCCTGAGATTTCTACAGGCCTAACTCTACTAAACTTTTTTCTATACTAAAATATGTACACATATGTAATATATCATATATTGATTGTATCACTACTTAGCGGTTCATTAATGTATATTCACCGCTGTTCTTTCCATGTTTTTCGTCTTTGATAATCATGATGTTAAGATACCTAAGATGAAATTTTTGGATGAACTATTGTAGAAATTGTGGCATTGCCAGTATTGTAGTAGGCGTTGCTGACACCTCTCTGGAAATATTTATACTTGGAGAAATACTTTCTCTAAGATCCTGAGATATATTCTCACTTGTCGTGCCATATGACGACATAGCCTCACATTAGGCGTTACATTTGTTCGGAATGCTTATCATCTGCGCATTGTTATTCGTGCATTGTATGTTGCTCCTAGATGAATTTCAAAAAAAAAATGTTCCATTTTTTTCCCGGGGGATGTGGTAATCTGTTGCGCACATAATTCTTTTGTATGGAATTATGCGACGCACGGATTACAGTAGGAAGGTAGGCATACAAATGTACGATAGGACTAGTTGATATGAAAAAGAGATTACTTTTGTTACAGTCAAAGTTATATCACCCATGATTTGATTTATACTTTTAATTATATGAGTGATCTCTCTTGAATATATTGATTTGGCGTATGAACACTAGTTTTATGCATTTCGCATGTTGTGATAGCCAGAAAATAGATTGATCTTGTTCAATATGTTTATGGCCTGAATTTATATGTATTACTTGTCTAGTGCAAGAAGATTCGGTCTTATATTGTATATCTTTGTATGTTTAGGTCGGACTATATTCTTTGTGCTGAACTCTGGGGCAGGTATTCGTTTTTCGAGACATGCGTAGTGAGTCTCGACGAAGCCGCCTGATTATGGCTGTGTGTGTTTTTTGGGCTGGTCCTGTAAAATGGTTGAAAGTGATCTGTGAATGATCTTTCAGAAGGAGATTGTGTCTCTGCGAGATGCTATTGTCAGAGATTCTCCTCATGTACTCTATTGTGTTTAATTCGGACTCCATGTAATACCAGACCCTTTAATGATCTCTACTTTGTTAGATCTAGATGGACATCGTGTTATCGAGCATCTAGAATCGTTTGTATATCGACGAAGATGACAGGTTATCTTACAGCTCTTGTGCACTACATGAAGCAACCTTATTGATATAGAACTGTATGGAAACTCTATGAGAATATTTAATCCATATTACGAATTAACTTCGGCCCATCATTTATCCTTCTTCTGAGTGAGTGAGCGAAACTCAAGAAGGTGGCCATTTTGGATTACTGTCATTACAATGGATCACTGTCAAGAGAACGGAATATTTATCCTACTATCGGACAGTGGTACGGAGATCTTGCTATGATGGAAAACCCACTATCGTGGTTTAACATTATTGTATAAACATCTGATATATACAGCTTAAGAACTTAACCAAGAAAAGGGGTTCGGTCAGTGAACTCTTATCCATGTCTACATATCCACCTCCACTGATGCGTTCAGCCAGTGGAAGTATAAGGCGATAATACACCACAGCATTGAGGGCTCTACATATATCGTCTATTGTATTTATGCTATACGAAATGATGTTTGATGTTGCCACCTACTATTCAAATACCATGATTTACTGTGTCAACATGTACCTATGACTGTATCCGTTCTGTCCAAGTGTGTGCGTCCTAATAAACAGTACGAAACGACCACAGCAGTCTGAATCGGTGACTTATAGCTATGAGTGAATGAGTGCCTTATACTGGTCAGCATACGAACATTCCACCATTCGCATAACTAACACTTTACACTCTCACTCCATATCTGCATAACCCTGCGTCGGTCGAGTTGACCTTTGTTCTACCTGCAGCACCCATCATATTCACCACTGGTTTGCGTAAGGAGAAGAAACCATATATATTTTACAGTAACGTAATTACCACGTTAACAGTGCTTCCTATTGCTAAGTCACCGATTTACGAAACTGTTGGTAGCATTACAAAGCAGTTCACGGTCTGTAACCCACATGGTAAGAGAGGTAGAGTAAGGCGGAAAAACACATGGAGAAGAAAGCTGCAGACAGATATGAAAGGGATCAGGAAGACATGTACAGACCTGGAGCTGATGGCACGGAACATGAGTTTGTTGATGGTGTATGCTCTGTGGGGAGCTAATGGGCAATGATGATAATGCATACAAATGTCAAACCTGTCCTACTATGCGGCTAAGATAAACTAAATTATGTTGCTAGTTAACTAACTATGTAGCATCCACTTGCGAATCCAAGGGGGTGGCGACGGGACGATCGCCCCTCCCTTGGGACTTTGAAACCTTTATTTCATATCAACCGCTCTAGTATGTTTCCCCCCACTTGGGACTTAAATGTAAGTAATCGTTAAGTCGGACGAGGGAAGAATTAAAACATATCTGGGACTGAACAATGGTAAGTACCCTAAAGGTTACAAACGTAGTTTGCAAGTAATTCTACGTGGCGGGACAATGAAAGACAATAAAGAGAACCGCCATACAACAATAAGACAAAAGATAGCACCAAACAGATGACACAAAGGGACTTCACTTGAGCCCCAAAAACAGAGGATTTTGTGACAAGAGATGGATAATTTCTGTATCGGGCGTCCAAACCGAAATACAACAATATTATAGTTATGCTTTAATATAAAATATGAATGAATTTTTATCAAATTTTGTCTCTTTGTAATAGTACTCTACTTTTATTTAATTACATTATAAATGATTTTTTTAAAATATAAAAATGAATATTTTTGAGTTCTGTAAAATTGTGTGCGTGTTTTTTTAATTGTCTAAAATATGTGTAAACAAGGGGCAGGGGAAGGGGGGGGGGGGTGCCTTATCATTCTCATGTATCGCCCCACCCTTGGACAATTCCTAGATCCGCCAATGGTAGCATCTTGTAATTTGAACACATTTTTACATCTTTGCTTCTGCCTTTCTCTTCTCTTTATTACATCGTCTCTCTCTCTCTGTCTCTCTCATTCTACACCAGCCTCTGTCGCATCATACCTTTATTGCTGTCAGAGTCGTCTTTAGGGTGGAAAGACCAGGGCAAGAGGACGGGGCTGAAGAGAGGGGGAGGGGGAAGAGAAAGTATTTTTTCGTCGAGAAGGTCGACTTTTCTTCGACTATGTTACAATCTGCCTATGTCAAAGCACGCAATGTAAATCTTCTATAAGAAAGCGCGAAAACTAAAGTGTGACATATTTAACCTTTTTTTATTTTTAAGTATTTTGAGTCATGCTGTAAATATTACCAGTCTATATCGCTCCAAAATGTAAGACGCAGTTAGTATAAGTCATCATATTTGGTCTGTCCAGTGGCGGCTTTCTTTAATGAGCTGTAGAGCTGCAGCACTCCCAAAGAAAAGGACTGCATACTGCTGTCTCTACTACAACATTATAATACATAATACGGACAGACCAAAAAATTGAGGTTACACCGAAGGGGTTAAATAAAAAATAAAAAATTATCTTACACCGTATGTGCTGCAAACGATTTCAGCTCAAGTGACCTTGACCTCTTATAAGCGAATGCTTGTCATACACACAGCTAGAGACGAATTACGATTGGTTTGAAATTTTTATCATGAGCTGCAACGGATCGCAGCTCGTGTAAATTATCTCTAATTAAAGGGAAGTTACAATGAAAATTTTAAACACGAGAAATAGTGCATACAAGTCTGTGTAACCGGTTTGAGACTCGGGAAGCTGCTACGACTGCCAATGATTACTCCTAGTTGCAGTAAACGTTTAAAATAACTTTTCAGAACTTCTTGACAGATTTTAGATGAGATAAGACACTAATCATTTGTGTCTGGGTTGATATTTTACATGGTGGTCACAATTTGTGAGTATTATGTATAGTATTTGAAATGAATGAACAGTGCAGCACCCCCAATGACAACCCCCTGGAACCGCCACTGGGTCTGTCTACAAACAACTTCTTTTTTTTTTTTTTTTTTGGAGCGTGCCGAATCATACACTCTCCTCTCTCCTATATCCTTCCGCCCACTCTAATGTCACATCGTATTCCTCTCTGCAATAACATCCAGTACTTTTATTGGCTTATAAATATGGCTCGTCCCCTGTCAACTTTCATATATAATTCAGACAATACCCCCTCACTCACGCAAACATTCGCGTCGGTCGGAATAGTTCTAATTATCCTAGGTTTTTTCCCGCTGTGTTGCTGATATCGCATTATTCTACAAAGTGTGAACATCTCATCAAGGAAAGTCTCTGAGAGATGGCATCTGATCGTCCTGAAATTCCCGAAGGATTCTTGGGTGCTCAGCCAAGATTTAGTGAGCTGGGACTGGAAACTAACAATCAAAAGGATGCGGAATTTAGTGTGAAGGGAGACAATTACGTGGTGATCTCGCTCAAAGCTAAAATACCTGTGAAGGTAAGTTATTGCGTAATAGTTTTGTTTACTTGTATGTGCATTTTTGTTTGTATAGTATGATATCAATCTGCGTTTGAACATAAATGAAATAGTCATACAGAAAATAATAACAAGCATTCAGATATTGATGTGATCTTTTTGTATGGCTCTGCAATATAGAGAACAGAAGAGCAAACAAAAAGCTAGACTTTCATAAATGGGTGCTTGTATAGAACAGAAAGATTGAAGTGGTGTGACAAAGTCACTGATGTGTAATTAATGGCACGAACTAGACAAGCGCCAGTGGAACCAGGAATGGGAAGAAGACCCTGGAGATGGACACACATTGAGGAAACCTTTTGATAGCATTACCAAGCAGTCCTAGTGCCGGAATTCCCGGGGTAAGAGAGGTAGAGAAATGCCAAAGAACACACGGGGAAGAGAACTAGGAGACAGACATGAAGAAGATACTGAAGGACCTTGAACTGATGGCACAAGACAAGAAGACTTGGCATAAGTTTGTTGATGGCACAAGACAAAAAGACTTGGCATAAGTTTGTTGAAGGTCTATGCTTCTTGGGGAATGGAAATGTCATAAATAAATGACAGTACGTGACATTTGTATGCCCTACAATAAGTCACTCAAGTCGTTTCTGTCTTCACTGTGTCATTATTTTATATTGCGTTGTTGTTTTTATTACAAAGTTTATTTGCTGCATCAGATTCATGTTCGACTATCATCATCATCATCCCCTTTTTCTTTTGCGCTCCTAACGGAGCATGGGACCATCACTGCATGTGGCCCCTTTTCAGGAAGCCTGCACCAATCAGTCACTTGTTATTTCAGCATTAGTTTTTTCCTGGCTATTTGTTCTACATGACGAGGTGTCCAGCCCCATGCACAACCTCATATTAGTAGCCTTATACGACATGCTTGAACGTGCGTTAGGCCAGTTCTATCTTTGTCTCTTCAGAGACCGCCAGGGGCGGCACGGGACGATTTCTGTCCTCA
Organism: Oreohelix idahoensis; assembly: GCA_024509875.1. Lineage (NCBI taxonomy): Eukaryota > Metazoa > Mollusca > Gastropoda > Stylommatophora > Oreohelicidae > Oreohelix > Oreohelix idahoensis. The sequence continues at coordinate 918,594 of JAMPIV010001683.1, forward strand.
CTGCGTAATTCATTTATACTGCGATGTTTGTTTTCTGATTGTTTATTTGCTGCATCAGATCTTGTACGACCTTTTGATAATTATGACTAATCATAAGTTATAACATACTCTGACCTAATTCCTGATCGTACCAACAACAGCCTAGGCCAAGGTTAAATCACGTGCTACAGTTAGTGTCGAATGTGGGTGGGGGCTGTTGTTCATGAAGATATATTGTTTAATAAACAAGACGCGTTCTTGTTGTGATGTGTACCAGCGCAGACAAATAATTAGACATATGTGACTACGGACTGTATGACTTAACGCCATGCGTCAATGAGGCTAACATTCACTGATCTCCCCCCCCCCCCCCCCCCCTCTTCCCCCCCCCCCCCCATGTGCGGAATACTTCGATTATTCTGTGATGTGCATATACACGCTGTCTACACACGTATTTATGTGAGTATCTAAACACACTATTTACATCTGACTGCATGCAGCACACTTTTTATACACGACTGTGTATAAACTCACTTTGTACATGTGATTATGTGTAACAATACACTGTATATATGGCTCTATTAACACACACCCTACCCTATACACGATGTGTACAAACACACTATGTATAAAGACGCCAATTATATGCAGAGCGGGCCTTAGAGGATTCGGCACCAGGAGCGACCGGTTTGATATCCTCAAAGTCCCTTCTCCCACACTGCTTGACTCGAAAGTTTTTTTAAACTCTACTGGAAAATAATGTAAGATTCGTGAATAAAATTTCCATAATTATTACTTGCAATATAAATCAAAGAAAACAAAAATAAAACTAAAAACAAACACACAAACAAAAAATAAAATTAAACATGACAACAAAAACAACCAAATAAACAAATACAAAACGAAATTGTAAAATTATACCACACTTTGGTTTTAGTTTTTTCTTATAAAAGCTGTACACTGTGCACTTTGATGTGGGCTAATCTGAAAAATCCAGCTTCTTATTAACGAAAAGATATTCTTTTTTCCTCGCCCCATTAACCGTAGCGCCCACAGTAGTCGCCCAGGTCGCTCTCCCCTAACCTCAGCCCTGCTTATATGTGACTATGTACAAACGCTTTTATTCGATGTATAAACACACTCTGATATGCGAGTATGTGTAAATACATTCTGTATTTGTGACTATTTATAAGCACACTCCTGTATGAGATTATGTATTAGCTTAACTGAGTGAGCGTTCAATTGACAGAGTGGTTAGAGCGCTGGTCTCTTGCGGTATAGGTGCCGGGTTCGATTCACAGTGTCGACACGCTCCAGTCTACCCAGCTCTAAATTGGTACCCCACTTTGCTCTTGAGATAGGGGAGGAAAAGGCAGCAAGGAAGGGAACTAGTCACCCCTCCTCTCGATGCTGGACCTAGAATAGTGAAGTCTCTAACACTTCACTCCCCTTATCACGGGATTTACTCCCCTTGCTCTGCAGGGATGGTCCAATAGTGGCCAAACTTCAGAGTATCTGCTGAGGGTCTTCAAAGGTGTCTACCTTTCGCTCAAGATTACTCTTGGCAGAGATGTGAATTAAAGAATGGTGCTTCAGTTCTAGGGAGCCTCATAGGAATTTAAAGAAATCAAGTACTACAGCTGATAGGATCCAGGCCGTGTAAACTTTTTACCTTTCCTGACCTTCTATGAGTTAGGATTTTGCTCGTTCTGATGAGCCCCAACTGATTTAACTCCGTAAAATATTACTGAACTAGCTCAGTTATAAGAATTTAAACTGGCTGAGACATACGGGTGCAATTCACCCAAAAAGACTAAATCAACTATAAATGTGTATATTTACAGACAACAAATTTAAGAATATGTTATCTTTAACATATGTAAAATAAATAAGGGTGAGGTTAATTTAGATAGTCTTTAAAATTACCTCACAGGTGATGGTCGGCTTTAAAAAATTGTTTAATAGAGAGTTCACTTGGCAGATTTGAATGAATATTTAGCTGCTAGTAAGATATCGGTTGGTTTCTGCTCCAGCGACGCTTGTTCTTTGCAGGTTATGGACTGGGTCACTCTCGTTACTGGTCAAGTCTGGTGCCGCAACACGTCCCTCGTAGTATCGGAAGGTAATTCAGAAGATGGTCCAGCGTCTATTATGCCCGTCTGCTGTAGGTGTCTAGCTTTGACTGCTGGCGCCACTTATACCACTCACTTGTTCCACAGATAGCACCACCATTGTTACCACTGCCTAGTATCATGGAATAAGAGAGAAACAAATATCCTCCTGAGTATTTGGTTTCCTGAAACAAAATCTGGTGTTCCCCTCCTCCCTTTCCATTCCACTATCCCATCTGCATCAGAACGTTACCCTTTCTGAGCATTAATGTTAATCCCAGTGAGCGGAAAACATTAATTGCCTTTATATTGAACATGTTTACATTTACATTTGCACTGGTTGAAAAGGTTAATATAATAAGTATGTACATTTGTTCTATCATCATCCCCTTGCTGCTCCATATCGACCTTGGGACTACCTCTGCTTTTGTTTCTCTATGAGAAACCCGCATAAAGCAGTCACCAGCTCTTGCACTTCTAACATGTTAATACATGCAAATTATAGAATTATAAAATGTACAACTTACCCCAAAATATCTTCGGGAATATAACTTCTGACTCCGAGAAATAGTTACGGCAACTTGATTACGATACCTCTTACACGTAGTCTGGGGTGTTACTTTACAATAGACTCAAACTATGACTTAGTGTTCAGGTTCCAATGATTCCGGGCTTTCTGTTTTAATAAAGGTAGAGTTATTGTTGTGTAAATTCACAAGATGCTCAAACACGTTGTCTGGTCCTTTAAAATTGAACCCTGATTCTATTCCTTATTCTTGCTTGTCTGGCTGTGTTCTTGACGAGTTGAATTTCACAGTGCGGTAAACCCACAAGGCGCTAAATTATAAGGCAACATTCGGCCCACATCCAGATTGCTATTATATGACAAAGCTCCAATCGGAAATGTTGTATTTTTATCTCAAATGCCAAGCCAATAGCATGCAAGATGCATATATTTTCCCTTTTCTCAAAAAAATTCCTGCGTAACAAACGCAAAAATAAATGTGTTGTTTATAAGTCACCATATTTGGTGTGCCAGCGTCCGTCTATTATCGATCATGTTTACACTCACAAATTCATAATCTATTACATGTAATCTCTTTCGAGATGAATAATTATTCTCCATCCCATCTTTTCCGGGAATGGTTATGTCATTTATCCGGTCTTGGCCAACAATCAAAAGACTGGTCCGACAGAACTATTATCTGGTATAACACAGCCCTACCAAAAAAAAAAAAATTTTGGTGCCAAACATTTTACTCTTGATTGTACATAAATGAGGCCTGCACAATCCAAATATCACATTTACTTGTCTGTAGCAGCTCTAGTTTTTGAGATACATACATTTTTGTATTTCATTAATACAGGGTGACCCAAAAAAAACGGGCCCGCACGCGCACTTTTTGTGCGCGCGCGGGACCGTTTTTTTGGGGGGTCACCCTGTATTATTACAATATTTTCTATATAAGGCTATGTAAAAAAAAATTATTGCTGTCTAGTCCTTTACAAATGAAAACTGCTTGTTTACTCTCAGTTTCACAAGAATCTTCCCAGAATTGCCTTTTTTAGATTTTAAGCCACTGCATGCATGTTAGTATGCTACTTATTTTATTACACTTCTAACAGAGAATGGCATCATCTTCAAGAAGAGTATGTTTTCTTTCACCGCATTTATTTTGTTATATTTGTGGAGAGTACACTTTCAAAGAAGAACATAGGAAGCATATTACTGTTTTTTGTGAAAAAGGCATACTTTGCTTACTTTAAAGTAAAACTAGGTGACCAGGACAAGTCTTGGGCTCCTCATATTGTTTGCAAAACATGTGTTGAACACCTGCGACAGTGGACTTGTGGGAAAAGAAAATGTTTAAAATTTGGAATTCCAATGGTTTGGAGAGAGCCCAAGAACCACTATGATGACTGTTATTTCTGTGTTGTGAATATTAAGGGAATTAATGGAAAAAAATCACAAAAAGTGGAAATATCCAGATTTAGATTCTGCTAGGCGACCTGTTCCACACGGAGATGACATACCAATTCCAACTTTCAGTCAGATTTCGGATTCCCTGCTAGAAGATGAGACAGCAGTGGCATGTGGAACGACAAGTGACAGTGATAGTGATTTCGAAGATGATTTTTCAGATGCTCAACGCTTCGACCAGCTTGAACTAAATGATTTAATCCAAGATCTATATCTCTCCAAGGAATCTTCAGAACTTTTGGCTTCAAGATTAAAAGAAAAAAAAATTACTGACTGCTGAAATAAAGGTTACATTTTATCGCAGCAGAGAGCAAGGTTTTATTCCATTCTTTTGTAAAGAAAACAACCTTGTATTTTGTACTAATGTAGGAGGTCTTGTTAACAAAATGGGTGTAAGTTATACACCAGATGAGTGGCGACTTTTCATTGACAGCTCTAAAAGAAGTTTGAAGGGTGTTCTCTTACACAATGGTAACAAATATGGCTCAATTACAATTGCTCATTCTACTACAAGGAAGGAGGAGTATGCTACAATAAGCACAGTTCTGGAAAAATTGAAGTATTTAGAACATAACTGGATGGTTTGTGTAGATCTTAAAATGATGAACTTCTTGCTTGGCCAGCAAATGGGATTCACCAAATATCCATGCTTTATATGTTTGTGGGATAGCAGGGCCAAAGATATGCACTGGACAAAGAAACAGTGGCCGTTGAGGGATGAATTTAAAGTTGGAGAAAAAAATATTGTCAATAAGCCTCTCATTGATCGAAAAAGAGTTCTACTGCCACCATTACATATAAAGCTTGGCTTGATGAAGCAATTTGTTAAGGCACTGAACAAAGATGGTACCTGTTTTAATTACTTATGCAGAAAGTTTCCAGAATTGAGCATAGACAAACTTAAAGCTGGAATTTTTGATGGACCTCAAATTAGAAAGTTAATAAACGATCCAAATTTATTGATTCCATGAACAAAACAGAGTCCACAGCCTGGTCATCATTTGTTTTAGTTGTGCAAAACTTTCTGGGTAACTTTAAAGCAGACAATTATTCTAAATTAGTTGGAAACATGCTGTCGAGTTTCTGTGAACTTGGATGCAACATTAGCATAAAATTGCACTACCTACATAACCATTTACATTTATTTCCGGAGAATCTTGGCGACTTTAGTGAGGAGCAAGGTGAAAGGTTTCACCAAGATATAAAAACAATGGAAGAGAGATACCAGGGACTTTGGGATGCCCACATGATGGCAGATTACTGTTGGACCCTTAAGCGTGACTGTCCGGGCATATCACATTCCAGGAAGTCCTCAAAAAGATCCTTTTTGCGTGTTGACTAAACAAGTGCTAGTGATAAGGTTTTATTACATTTTTGGTAATATATGCACAGTAATTACATATAATATGAATGCAGACTAAAGTCAAAATGCCACTGATAGCACCTAACTCTAGGATTGTACATAACAATTGCCCTACTAATATGGTCATTCTTAGTTATCTCAAAAACTAGAGCTGATAGAAAAAAATCTGATTACATTTTTGGAATCAGCAGCCCAAAATTACCCAAGAAGAGCTATAAAATTTAAGGCACCAAAATGTGTGTATACCAGTGTAATCGACTGTGATCATCCCAAGGTTGTTTACCCACTAATCCAGTCGCGCCCCTGCACTTGTATGGTGTGGCAGGATATGTATTACACATTAGTAAACCACACTTCTCTCTACAGATCCCAGGTGTCAATATGGGTTCAAACGAAAGTCATTGATTACCCTAATCAGCAAAAAATGGTCGCTGAAGTCCTGACATGACAAGAATTGTGGAAAGGTAGTGCAAACAATAACTAAGTACAGAAAATGAGACGTAGCGCAATAATATCGACGATAAACGTGAATGCTAGGAAAAGAGAACGGACAATTCTCTCACACCCCTACGGCAGTATCTAGTATGGGACTACCTTTACTTTTTTACCTTTAACTGAGTATAAGACTATGTATAAATACTCGGATATGTGACAGTGTAATAACATATCAGCCCCGTGTAGTTCCCCTGGGGTCAATGAAGAGACAAAGAAAAAGAAAAGGGCTACTGCAAACTCAGGCATGTATAACAAGGCGATAAATATGAGGTTGTCCATGAGGCTGCCAACCTCATCATGTAAGATACACTGCCACAGAAACCACCGCGACAAGAGCATGTGAATGTGTGACGCAGGCTTCGTGCAAGGGAACCAGCTGCTGTAAGGATATGAATGTTTGATGCAGGCTTCATGTAAGGGAACCAACTGCTGTAAGGATATTAATGTTTGACGCAGGCTTCATGTAAGGGAACCAGCTGCAGTAAGGATAAGAATGTTTGACGCAGGCTTCATGTAAGGGAACCAGCTGTGGTGAGAATATGAATGTTTGACGCAGGCTTCATGTAAGGGAACCAGCTGCAGAAAGGATATGAATGTTTGACGCAGGCTTCATGTAAGGGAACCAGCTGCAGTAAGGATATGAATGTTTGAAGCAGGCTTCATGTAAGGGAACCAGCTGCAGTAAGGATATGAATGTTTGATGCAGGCTTCATGTAAGGGAACCAGCTGCAGTAAGGATATGAATGTTTGACGCAGGCTTCATGTAAGGGAACCAGCTGCAGTAAGGATATGAATGTTTGATGCAGGCTTCATGTAAGGGAACCAGCTGCTGTAAGGATATGAATGTTTGATGCAGGCTTCATGTAAGGGAACCAGCTGCTGTAAGGATATGAATGTTTGATGCAGGCTTTATGTAAGGGAACCAGCTGCAGTAAGGATATGAATGTTTGATGCAGGCTTCATGTAAGGGAACTAGCTGCAGAAAGGATATGAATGTTTGAGGCAGGCTTCATGTAAAGGAACCAGCTGCAGTAAGGATATGAATGTTTGACGCAGGCTTCATGTAAGGGAACCAGCTGCAGTAAGGATATGAATGTTTGATGTAGGCTTCATGTAAGGGAACCAGCTGCTGTAAGGGTATGAATGTTTGATGCAGGCTTCATGTAAGGGAACCAGCTGAAGTAAGGATATGAATGTTTGATGCAGGCTTCATGTAAGGGAACCAGCTGCATGTTTGACGCAGGCTTCATATGAATGTAAGGGTTTGACGCAGGCTTCATGTAAGGGAACCAGCTGCAGTAAGGATATGAATGTTTGATGCAGGCTTCATGTAAGGGAACCATGTAAGGATATGAATGTTTGAATGCAGGCTTCATGTAAGGGAACCAGCTGCTGTAAGGATATGAATGTTTGATGCATCAATGTTGTGAACCAGCTGCAGTAAGGATAAGAATGTTTGACGCAGGCTTCATGTAAGGGAACCAACGGCAGTAAGGATATGAATGTGTGATGCAGGCTTCATGTAAGGGAACCAGCTGCAGTAAGGATATGAATGTTTGATGCAGGCTTCATGTAAGGGAACCAGCTGCAGTAAGGATATGAATGTTTGACGCAGGCTTCATGTAAGGGAACCAGCTGCAGTAAGGATATGAATGTTTGATGCAGGCTTCATGTAAGGGAACCAGCTGCAGTAAGGATATGAATGTTTGATGCAGGCTTCATGTAAGGGAACCAGCTGCAGTAAGGATATGAATGTTTGATGCAGGCTTCATGTAAGGGAACCAGCTGCAGTAAGGATATGAATGTTTGATGCAGGCTTCATGTAAGGGAACCAGCTGCTGTAAGGATATGAATGTTTGATGCAGGCTTCATGTAAGGGAACCAGCTGCAGTAAGGATATGAATGTTTGATGCAGGCTTCATGTAAGGGAACCAGCTGCAGTAAGGATATGAATGTTTGACGCAGGCTTCATGTAAGGGAACCAGCTGCAGTAAGGATATGAATGTTTGACGCAGGCTTCATGTAAGGGAACCAGCTGCAGTAAGGATATGAATGTTTGATGCAGGCTTCATGTAAGGGAACCAGCTGCAGTAAGGATATGAATGTTTATGAATGTTTGATGCAGGCTTCATGTAAGGGAACCAGCTGCAGTAAGGATATGAATGTGTGATGCAGGCTTCATGTAAGGGAACCAGCTGCAGTAAGGATATGAATGGTTGATGCAGGCTTCGTGTAAGGGAGCCAGCTGCAGTTAGGATATGAATGTTTGAATGCAGGCTTCATGTAAGGGAACCAGCTGCAGTAAGGATATGAATGTGCTGCAGTAAGGATATGAATGTTTGACGCAGGCTTCATGTAAGGGAACCAGCTGCAGTAAGGATATGAATGTTTGATGCAGGCTTCATGTAAGGGAACCAGCTGCAGTAAGGATATGAATGTTTGACGCAGGCTTCATGTAAGAGAACCAGCTGCAGTAAGGATATGAATGTTTGAAGCAGGCTTCATGTAAGGGAACCAGCTGCAGTAAGGATATGAATGTTTGACGCAGGCTTCATGTAAGAGAACCAGCTGCAGTAAGGATATGAATGTGTGACGCAGGCTTCATGTAAGGGAACCAGCTGCAGTAAGGATATGCATGTGTAACGCAGGCTTCATGTAAGGGAACCAGCTGCAGTAAGGATATGAATGTTTGACGCAGGCTTCGTACAAAAGAACCAGCTGCAGTCAGGATAAGCATTGTGTTGGCAATCGCATCACGTTCAATAAATTGCTACTTAAACCGCTGCGCGGGAGCATGTGCAGGCTTCATGCAAGAGGACTACCAGCAATGGTGGCTCCATGCTTTGTAAGGAGCCTCAACGAGATGAATGTATAAATACAAATTGGTATATCATAAATGGGAACCAATGTGAGGTGGTGCATGGTTTGGACACCTCATCACGTACAAGGAAGTGCTACAAAAACCACAGTCATGTATGAATTATAATAGTAAAACTGCGCATTGAATGACATGGTGGCGAGATAAACTACGTGTTACCACACTAATGACAATAGTCTGCACATTCCGTAATCCGCTGAATTTCCTCTACTGTATGATCATACAATATTTTACGCAGATTGTTCAGATTGTACGAAGACCTTTTTCGTTGTAGAAACTGGTTGTTCGATGTCTGCCCTGGCCTTTTAACTAAAACTACAAACATCGCGCTCGAAATGACTGATGGTTATATCACAATAATGAATAATGTTTGTCTACAATTGTCAAGACGAAATGAAATGTTTTGGTTTGGTTTTAAGGACTACCTTCATTGCACGTGGACAACTCCATCAGAGCTCCGATCACACAAGCAGGATCTCACAGCACAGCGCACTAACTCCCAATGTATATATATATAGGAATCACACATTCTATAAATATTTTTGTGGTGTGTAGGTTTCTAAGTTTTAAATGTTACCAGGGCAGCGGCTTCAAAGGCCTACTCTTTACGATTTCCAACTGTTGTTGGATTTTTAACGTGCGCAACTTGCACACGGGACCTCCTATTTTTTCGCCCTTATCCGAGAAGGCTAGACATCTGATCTCACTATCCAAGAGACCAGGGGGAGTATGTCATCATAACGACCACTAGTTCTGGAAAAAAAGACATTTTCACAAATTATGTTCCCTCAACTGGTAATCGAACCCGGCACCTCTAGAGCTCGAGGTGAACGTCATACCTCTTAGCCACTCCGAACCTCACGAAATGAATTAAGACGAGCAAACACTATGAGTTACATATGATGTCACACCGTGTAAAGGATAGCACGTATTTGTATGTACTTCTCCTTCTTCTTCTTAGATCCTTAGCCATTGACTGACAAAGCAGTCAGTGGCCATTACGCCTAGTGGCGTCTTGTAGGGCAGCAACAAACTGTCCCCATTTTGCTCAGTCGGTGGCCATTCTTCGTGCCGTACCCCAACTCTGGTTCATGCTTTGCATCTCAGCCTACACCAGTCTCCGCCAGGATCTCTTTGGTCTGTTCCTCTTTCGCCGTCCCTCTGAGGTCCATAGCATAGCAGTTCTGGTGATGGTGTCAAGGTTTGTATGTACTAGCTTGCTACAAATTAGCACCATTTTATAAGCATACTATGGTGGCATGCCTGTCTATAACTTACATGTACTTCATGAGATCTTTATGATCACTTTCTGATACGATCGTGTCAGTCATTTTTTGTAGCCGTATTTTTTCCCATCATTTTTCGCTAATAAAGTTCTTAGAAAACAACAAAATAGTTATATTATATCCATTTACTTTTATTCCTGTCAAATCTTCTAAGAATCGCTGTATTACTTCCATCGTCGTGTTGACATTTCCCTCTTTTTTTTTTTATTACGGTAATTAAATTGTGCCTTCTTTTGGCGAGGCGCGTTCAGTTCAACCTAGACTCTGGCTCCATCGGTTATTTTAGGGCACATCTTCAAATTTTAAAGACCTTGCGATCATGACTAAATGTAGACATTTCTCTTCCTATTGACTATAGATTAGGTTATGAAAACATCGACTTCATCCAACAGAAATGGATTAAGTGAACTTGATGATCTAAATTTAGCCGACGACCTGGCTTTCCTGTCCCATAACAGTAATCAAATGCAAGACAAAATGAAAATTCTTGAAAAGAGGTCACAGTAAGTGGGTCCGAAAATACACAGGGAGAATACAAAGACAAATTAGAATAAATGCTATAAACGATAACAGTATTGCACCTGAAGAAAATACACTACAAGATGTAGAATCAGGCGAAGTTTACTTTTTAAACAAAAAAGGATACATGTACCTTGTCAGTAATATAAACACAGTTATAGGGACTGACAATGACATTAAAAAAACAATACAAAAGACCAGAGGAGCTTTTATGGCATTGAGAAATATATGGAGATCAAAAGAAATCAAGTCCAACACAAAAATCAGAATCTTCAATTCAAGCGTCAGGCCAGTGCTATTTTACAGCTTTGAATAAAAGAACAATCAAAACAACAACCAAAAAGCTACAGACTTTCATAAATAGGTGCATGCGTTGAATAGAAGGATTGAAGTGATATGACAAGAGCACTAATGTGGATTTAATGACAAGAACCAGGCAAGTGCCAGTGGAACAAGAAGCAAGAAGGAGACGCTGGAGATGGATAGGACACACATAGAGGAAACTTGTTGATAGCATTACAAGGCAGTCCTTGTTCTGGAATCCCCGGGGTAAGAGAACGTAGAGGGAGACTGACAAAAGAACACATGGAGATGAGAACTGGAGACAGACATGAAGGGCCTGTGGGAGACATGGAAAGACCTTGAGCTGATGGCACGTGACAGGAAGACTTGGCATAAATTTGTTGAAGGCCTATGCTCCTTGGGGAGCTGAAGGTTGATGATAATGACAGAAGGAATGGATCAGGTAATATTATACTCCAGTCTCTAACTATTTATCATTTCCGCTTTAAATGCCAGTTACTATTACATATTCTTACTTAGTCTAAGACTTTTGCTGACGACGTCGTTCAACGCTTTTAATCATTTTGATTACTTATTTATTGTGGAACGCTTAAGTAAACTTTTTAAAAGGCAATGATAGGCATAATTTCATGGGTATAAACAATGTTTAACATATCCTCGTTTCATACCAGGTGGTGACCAAACTGACTCAGGTGGCCTCAGACAAGGATCTGTCAGACTTTGTACTGGTGCAGAGGAAATGTAAGAGCAACATCCAATTCCACTTGGGTTTTCCTGACAACGGTTGGTACAAGTTCATAATATTTGCTCTAGAAGAGTCTGATACTTCTGACTCGCTGCCAAACGTTTATAACTACCTGATCAACGTCAGTGGTATCAAGACACCAGCCCAGGGATTTGTCAAGACGTACACGAAATTCTATACCGACTGCTGTTTTCTGGACGAACCTCTGATTCTGAACTCGAATTCCGACTATCTGGACAAAGTAAAGTTTGACATTACCGTCCCAGGTGCTGAGAAAGTGGCCGTGCATTGCGTCCAGGAGTGGTTTCATCTTTCCAAGAAAGGCAGCAGATGGGAAGGAATTGCAGACCTCTCCAAGTACAAGGGGAAGGACAGTAAGGTCAAGGTCATGGCAAACTATGAAAAAGAAGGCAGTACGTACAACGCACTTCTGGAGTATATCATCTAATTTCTAAAGAAATAACTTTGATGTCGGTGACAAGAGGCGAAGCATTCGCATTATTCAAATTGAATTCATAACATTAAGAACTCTGTTTTATAATAAATTCCCTTCTTCAAAGGGTTATTCATATAAGTTGCTCTTCGTGGAGAATTCTACATTTAGTCTTCATATGTTTAATTGGATCCGTGCATTAACAGATGGATCAGTAACAAAGGCAACGAAAGATGGTGCAGGAGTCTTTCTGAGCTTAAACAATGGCACACATAAAAATCTCAGTCGCAGCAGGAAAATTTCGAATGAACTTCAGAGCAGAGGCCTTAAAAACTGCAGCAGAAGTCGTATTGACAGAAGAGGGCTCCGAGAGATAAGTATCCCTCTTCACAAATGTGCTGTCAGTAATGCCAACGCTGAAGAGTCAGAATAATGCCGACTTGGATGACCTAAGAGTAACACTCCACAAACTATGTCAGCAATTCAAAAGAAATATGATACAGTGGATCCCATCTCATTGCAACATCCCTAGAAATGAAAAGGCTGACTAATTGACAAAGGAAGGTGGAAAGGTACCTAAACTTGACTGTCACGGAATTTCCTCCCCTTGCTCTGCAGTGATGGTCCAACGGTGGCCAAAATTCAGAGTATCTACTGAGGGTCTCCAAAGGTATCTACCTTTCGCTCAAGACTACTCTTGGCAGAGATGTGAACTGAAGAATGGTGCTTAAAAATCTAGGGAGCCTCAAAGAAATTTTAGAAATCAAGTACTACAGCTGATATTATCCAGGCCGTGATAAACTTTTGTTTATTTCCCCAAATTTTCTATGAGGATAAAGAATTTGTTTCGCCTGATGAACCCTAAACTAATTTAATTCTTTCAATAGTTCTGTTTTTATTTTTGCTATTGTTCTTTCACTCAAAAAATGGTTAAATCAACCATTCAGGTGACAATATTTGTGTTAAGAGATCACTTGGCAGCTTTAAGTGGGTACTTAGCTGCCATTAAGGTGTCGGTTTGCTTCTGCTCCAGCCGATGTTGGTTCTCTGCAGGTTGTAGATTGGTTCTGTCTAGTCAGTGGCCAAGTCTGATGGCTTTAACACGTCCCTCAAAGTATTGTTGGGTAATTACGAAGATGATTTGGCGTCTTCAAGGCATGTCTGATATTGGTGTCTAGCTTTGACTGAAGGCCATTTATACCACACACTTGGTCCACAGACTAGTACAACCAGTTGGTACCTTCTTTCTTTCTTTCTTTCTTAGTCGGAACTTCTTCTACTCCGTAAACAGGGTGTAGAGGGGACCCAAAGAGCTCAAGGTTCCTGGGCAAAACATGCAATCAAAATGTTTGACATACAGGTGATTAGCCCATTGTGCCCAGTTGGTACCACCGACTATTATTATGAAATGAGAGAGAAACAAATATCCCTCCTGAGTATTGGGTCTCCTGACACGAAAGTCATGGGTCCCTCCCTTTCATTCCACCATCCCTTCTGCCTCAGAACTTTACCCTTTCTGCGCATCACATTTTAATCCCAGTGAACGGAAAACACCTCTTCCATTTATAAAAAAACATGTTTATATATAAAGATGCACCTGTTGAAAAGGGTTAATATAATAATTATGTACATTATTTCTATTATCATCCCCTCCCTCCTTTATATGGAACTTGAGACTACCTCTGCTTTTGGTTCTTGATGAGACATTCGCATGAAGCAGTCACCAGCTTGTGGCCGTTGAAGAAGGTTGTCTATGATGGTTTAAACTTTGCATTTTTATTTACATTTTCCCTCCTTTCCTGAGCTGTCTTTCTCATGTTCTTCTGTGCCACCGTGTGTGCTGTCTGTTTTTGTAGCATTAGATTTTCCATATGACTTTCTCCCATATATTTTCTCCTGGGTTTTAATAGATTATCCAATGGTAGTACCGGTTCTCTACCGTGCATCATGTAAAAGGGTGAGAACTTCGAGGAATCGTTGGTATTGACTCTAATTGCCTCTAATGCGTTCGGCAGATACGAGTGCTATTCCAAAATCAACCTCCGATCGGCTGGTAAAAATTTTTAAAAATTGACAATAACATCTAAATACATACAAAAGTTACATACATCACTGCTTTACTTTTCCACATAGTCACCACCCAAATTTAGGCACTTGTCGTACCGAGGCACGAGATTTTGTAACCCCTGGTCAAGGAACGGTGCCGCTAGGGTACTTAGCCAGTTGTTGACTCCATCCATGTTTTCCTCGGCGGTGTCGAAGCGCCGGGTAGCCAGCCAGACCTTCATCTTGCCGAAGAGATGATAATCGCTTGGTGCCACGTCCGGGATGTAAGGGGGTGGTTGAAAATCTCCCACTTAAACTGCTGTGCGAGCAGCAGTGTGGGGCCGCGCGTTGTCGTGCAGGATAATGACGCCACTGGTGAGCATTCCGCGCCTTTTGATCCTATATAAGTTATTGCCTCTTCCGTTTTATACTGATCATGTTTTCACTCCTAGATCTATCATTGATAATATCTTTTCAGATTGACAATTATTTGTCTTTTGCCTACAACAAATCTGCCAGGAACCGGTTACATCATTTTCGTGTAACAAAATCTCATTCGTTATCTTAAGTGTGTGTCTTAATCTGTCACCAGCTTTATATTTACCGACACGTTTTTGTGCAAACGCACAACTCTAATGCAACAAACCTGGGTTCTTGTTCCACCCCAGACAGAAAGTCGGTGGTAACAATAGTCGTATTAGTAATAAGACAAACTACTGTGGCCATCTCCGCTTTGTTTACGTAATAATCCGGGCTCTCCCATTCACTGACGTTATCTTCTTATAAACACGTGGTATCATTACCCGAAGTTGACCATCAATGGTCAATATCGTCTCACCTGTGTCTAATCTCGCAAGGGATGGCCAAATAAACCCAGACATGACATGACTTAAAGGAAGAATGTGTAAACAAATGAATGGCGCACAGTGTTTCAGTGCGTAAGAGGTAGATCAATAATGTAGGAGAGAAGAGCAACGCCAGTAAAAGAGAACGGACAATTCTGTCACATTGACACAAGCATAACTTATGAAGAGGCCAAGAGTTTTATCAAGCGCAGATCCAGGAGCAAGTGAGAATCAGAGTATTCAGGCCACCATCAACAAACAAAACATGGTGCATATTACCAATGAACAAGTGGTAATATTCAGACTTCGCACAGGTTACAACATATTGGGATACAATCTGTTCAACACGCTAATGCTGGGAACTACCCATTAGTGTGTTTGGCACCGATAAAATGAGTGATGAACAACTGCTTCAAAAACGTCTTATTTATGAGCAACAGAGAAAGCACATATGGCCGTCACCAATACCATTCCTGGAAGAAGAAAAAACTCTACGGAGATACAAATAGCCTCAAGCTTACCACTGCTTTCTTTGAAAATATTCAAGTAAACGTCTGAGAGTGTACGGAGAAGAAGGTTTAGTGTCGTAATTTATAATGGAAACATCAACAACAGATAACGGAAAACACAGAGACGACTTATGTTGTGAGCAGTGTACAATTTTTATAGAAATTCAAGTGTACTGCTTATGCGATAAAGAAGTATATGACTAATGAATATGAAGAAGATATAGAAGACTATGACGATGGAATGTAATGATGAGCTTGTAAACCCGGAAACACAAATGGAGAACTATGTGAAAAAAGCCTTCCAATTTTTCTAACCAATTTGTATTTAGTATTTGTATTCTAATCCCATGAACTTTCCGAAATCTCTCAGGAGAGAAAGATAAGATAGGACTATTGCTCCTTCTTACATTTCTTAAGAGGTTATAGTATGAGGTTGTGCACGGAGTGGCAATCTCATCATGTAAGACAAACTGCTACAGAAACCACTGATGCTAAAGCACGTGAATGCTTTGATGCAGGATTCAGGCAAGGGGGACAGTTGCAGTTGTGGCTTCATGCTCCATAAGGAGCAAAAAAATGTTATAAATTAATCAATGATTTGTATTCTAATTTGTTGCTATGACCATCAAACTTATGCCAAGTCTTCCTGTCCCGTGACATCATCTCTAGGTCTTTCCACGTCTTCTTCATCCCCTACATGTCTGTCTTCAGTTCTATTCTCCGTGCGTTCTGTATAATAATATTATTTCAACTTCATTGTTATCAACCCAATCCTTTATTCCATGTTTCTTTCGCCAACCGCACCCCATCACCTACTTTCGTAATAAAATCCTGCTGTTGACATGTTATAAAAGAAAATTTAGAAAGGTCTGATTATGAACTAGAGATGGGCTTAATTAATAATTTATGGCATTAGGAGGCGAGCTAAAGGTTAAAGTAGCGTACAAAACAACGAATATTGCAAATATACGGTGATGAATCAATGATATGCTAATGTGGAAATAGTCCAGATAGAGCGACTGTTGCAAGCATACGGTGTTCTGTCAGTTTTCTGAGCTGGTTCTTCGTCTTTATCTATGCGTACTAGATTCTGTGATGCAGCGTCTTGCAAATTAATCGTTAAAGACAGTATGCAGAAGAAACACAAGTCGAAGCCTATGTCCTTTCTGAAGTATTTAATCTGTGATTCAATCAATCAATACCCTTTTGCTATGCAAGGAGCATAGGCCTGCAACAAAAACCTGCCATGTCCTCCTGTCATGTGACATCAGCTCAAGCTCGTTCCATGTTTTCCTCATTATTTTCACTTCTGTCTCTAATTCTCTTCTACCGTTTTTTTTTCCTTGTTGGTCTACCTCTGTCTCTCTTTCCCTGGTGATTGCAGAACAAGGACTGTCTAGCAACGCTATCAACAGTCAATGTGTGTCCTATAAATCGGCAGCGTCTTCTTCTCATCTCTTGTTCCACTGGCACTTGTCTAGTTCTTAATCTGCGATTAGTACCTTTGAACTTGGCTGCGAGTGCTTGGTAATTTTATGTTTTGCGAGAACAAGTTCTTGGCACTGTTGCGTTAGGTAAAATAACAGGGAAAAAAGTCTCTGGAACAAATATGAAGTGTGGGGTAATCTTTACCTTTACAGTAGTAAATTATAGAGTGACCTCTCCTTGGATTGATAGACCGTAACATTTACAAAGAATAAGACAAACATTACGAGAGGAAGTCACTCTATAATTTACTACTGTAGTCTAAATGTAAAGATTAACGAAGTCTGGTTCACTTTAATAAAAAAGATTTTTTTTTTTAAACCAAAAGGTAAATATGATAAAACATTTCTACTAGTTCTTAGAGAGTCCGATTGACACAATGGTTGGATCGCTGGTGTCTTAGGCAAAGGTGTCGGGTTCGGTTCGATTCACGGTATCGTCACGCTCGTCTACCCAGTTGTAAATTGATACCTGACTCTGCTCTTGAGTTAGGGTAGGCAAAAGGTAGCGAGGAAGGGAAGTGGCCACTCCACCTCATAAAAAAGCTGGACCTAGTATTATGAAGTCTCCAACACTTCACTCCCCTACATCAGTATCCGGTATGGAACTACTTTTACATTAACTAGTTTGTTAGAGCCCACATCACGATTGTATGCGGAAGTATGGATTATTGGACGGAAAATTGAAGGAAGAAAAATATGGCAGTAGATCCGTGAAATTAGACCTAAGTCACAACCACAGGACTGTAGCAAATCGCTTTCTCTAGCGGCCTGCGTAAAATATGTTAACAGGATTGACCCAGATCATGAACTTTTTGTGCATTGTGGAAAAATGTTATTAGACTCATGTTGGAAAAATACCTTGATCGTCTCACGATTTTGTTTTAACTAACTGCAGAGGAACACGATGATAATGTAAGCTTTATCTCCAGGTGTTATCTTCATCATCTTCAAACACGAGACATCATGAACTGCGAAAACACATTGAGGATATTGTAAAAAAAAAAACAATCATTGACATGAATGTTTTGTGGAATGTCACATTTTGGATTTAGTATACTCGGATTGATTGGAGGCACGAAACAATACCATATTCAAATATCGGAAAACAAAATTGTTATCTTCAATCTTCTTCTTGGATCCTTAGCCCCTGACTGACAAAGCAGCCAGTGGCCATCACGTCAAGTGGCGGCTTGTAGGGCAGCAACAAACTGTCCCCATTTTTCTTGGGCAGAGACCATCCTTCGTGCCGTCCGCCAACTCTGGTCCTTGCTTTGCATCTCAACCTCCACTGTTCTCCGCCAGGTTGTTTTTGGTCTGCCTCTCGTACGCCGTCCTCCTGGGGTCCATTCTCTTGAATAAGCTTCATTAATTATAACCCATCAGAGGGTGAGTGGACTAAATTGTGTTGAATATTCATATTTTTGTACACGGCAAAACATATGAAACTTTTGTCTTGCACACTTCTGATGTCATAGTAACATGAATAATTTCGTGCATATAACATTGATCACATGGTGGTTTTTGTCAGGGGTAAGAGTTCAACGCGCACTGTTGTTCCAGGCACGTACAATAAATCATATTTCTTCCCTTGTTGTTGTTTCTTCTTTGTGTGTGTGTGTGGAGAGGGAGTGGAGCGTGGAGGGCTTCGTAGACGCCGTTGAAAAAAAAAAGTGTCATGACGTAGATGAATCCAGAATTCACTTGCTGAGCATGTTTCCATTATTCCATTTTGTGTTACCGAGATTGAGAAGTTTTATCACAGCAATATGACATCCTTAGCACCATGGAAGCATACACATATTTTGTTTTTCAGTGTAAATGTAGCCAATACTCCAATTATGAAACAAAAAGACATATAGGTAGACATGTACGTAGTTCGTAGATAAGAATGCAGGTATGTAGAAAGGTATTAAGCTAGACAGAGTGACGGATATACCGACAGACAAACAGGTAGGTAGGTAGATAGGTAGATGAGTAGAACGAACGAACGAACGAACGAACGAACTTTATTTTCGAAGGGTAAAGAATTGGGCGCGCAGGCCCGTCTAACATTCTGCCCTTCCACTCTCATTAATCTTGCATACTATATCCTTTCATTCCCACATGATGCTTTAAGCATTAATTTAAAGGCATGCAACATTATAAAGTTACCATAACAGCATTCATTTACAGTATGCAAGCATAATAAAAAATAAAAAAAAATGAGTAGGGTTTTTTTTGTTTTTGAAACAAACAAGCTAGTAAATGAGGGAAAAAAGTAATAATAAAATAAAATAAATAAAACAATAAATAAAAATAAATAAATTCTGTATACCGACACTCACTCATGCGGTCAATCCGTCTACAATTAATCTGTATTTTTGGTATGCGGGTACATTCTCACGACTCACATTTCTAAAGTACAGTATTATGTGGGTACATTCACACATACATTACATTATATAATAATATTTTAAAGTGAATATAATAATGATATTACATGGATATAAAACAAATTATTCACACACAAAAATGAGCGGAAGAGGAAAAGAAATGTTGACCTATGGATGAGATGTTGACAGGCAAATACTGTTTCTATGGGGGTAGATAATCAGTGTTCAGGAAGTGTTTGAAAAGTGCTTTGTTAAAAGAATATTGTGTAGGTAGGCTTTTTAGGTGGTGTGGAAGGCTGTTCCATAAGTAGGCACCAGAGTAGGCTAGACTCTTTTTGAACAGGTCGATCCTAGGTTTGGGCAGACGTAACTGATGTAATCGTTGTCCCTCCCTTCTACTGGTTTGAAACAATGATCTTAGGTACGACGGGGCATTGTTAGATAGAATTATGTGAGTCAGCTTGGCTTTGTTGTAGAGAAGACGTTTTTTTAGCGACAGTATTTTGGGTTCTTTTCCTGTCCTTGTGTGTGGTGTCGTGCGATTATCGGTGATCAGACGCACTGCTCTCTTTTGCAGGGAGTGCAGTCTCTTCAAGGTGGAAGCAGGGCAACAATCCCATAGTGTAGAGCAGTAATCTAGATGTGCCTGTATATGTGAGGTGTAGAACAATAGTCTAGTGTCTGCGTCTAAGAAGTGTTTTATTTTGGCTAGCTGGTACGTCTTTTGTGCTATGTGTTTGGTTAAATTCCGTACATGGGAGTTCCACGTTAAGTGCTGGTCAATCGTGATCCCCAGAACTTTGTGTTCTGTTACATGTTCAATTTGTATTGATTCCGCGTGTAGCTGTAGCGATCTTTTGGTGCAGCTTAGGAGTTTCTGTCTGGTGGTAATCAACATAGATTTCGTTTTTGTTGTGTTTACTGGCATACGATTCATATTACTCCATTTTGTTAGATTGTCTACATCGCTTTGAAGAGTCATTTCAAGTGCCACGCAGTCATTGTCACTAGTGTAGATAGTACAATCATCTGCAAAGAGGTCACAAGTTGAATATTTTAGATGTAGTGGCAGGTCGTTGATGAATATTGCGAAGAGTAGGGGCCCAAGAATAGAGCCCTGAGGTACTCCTGTAACTACCTTCGAGAAATCTGATGCCGAGTTGTTGTGAAGCACTAACTGTTGTCGATCTGCCAGGAATGATTTGATGATGTTTAGTGGATTAGAGCCTATTCTGAGGGTTTCCAACTTTTGAACCAAGATAGTGTGGTCAATCATGTCAAATGCTTTCTTGAAGTCAACAAAAACAGCACCACATAATTTTCCATCATTTATGTTCGACAGCCAGTTGTCTGCCATTTTGGTGAGCGCTGTGTGACAGGAATGTTTGGGTCTGAAACCTGACTGGCTATCAATGAGCAGTTTGTTTGTTGTTAAGTGTTGAAATGTGGTGTTGTAAATGTGTTTCTCTAGTGGTTTTGAAAGAGATGATAGAAGGGATATTGGTCTGTAGCTGTTGGGATCGCTATGTGAGCCAGATTTATAGAGGGGGTACACTTTGGCAGATTTAAATGCTGTGGGGAAGTAGTTGTGTGCAATACATTGGTTGTATACATAGGTTAAGGAGTCGCAAATGATGGGCGCAGCGTAACGTAGAATCTTATTGCTGATACCATCAAGCCCAGATGAATTGTTGTTTTTTAATGCCAAGATATATTTGAGAGGTAGTTAGGTAGGTAGGTAGGTATGTAGGTAAATAAATAGGTGGACGGACAGACAGACGCATGGATAGATGAATGCATATATGGATGGATGGATAGAGAGATAGATGAATGGATGGATAAATGGATGGATGGATAAATGGACGGACGGATAGTGTAATGGCCGATTGTACCTTCGTATCTGGCTATAGAAGAAACTAAAATGCTATTGCCCCTCTACTTAAACCAAAGCGAAATATTGACAGTATAATTTCTACTTATTTGTTTTCTAGTCATTAAGATTAGATAACGAAGCAGCTGTCAGTGCCATCACAACTGGCCTAACTGTCGCAGCCATAACTATAAAAACCATAACACTTCTGAGCCGGTGAGACTATCCCGTAATTGAGCTCAGACAAAATGCTGACATGTGCCCTTTATCAATAATCAATGGAGAATTATGCCATTTACCATCTCTCTCTCTCTCTATTTCTCTTTCTCTCTCTCTCTCTCTCTCTCTCTCTCTCTCTCTCTCTCTTCCCTCTCTCTCTCTCTCTCTCTCTCTCTCTCTCTCTCTCTCTCCCCCTCAATTTTTAATCGAACCAGGACACTGTTACATCGGGGTTTTCTTTCTTGTTGGGTTTTGGTTTAGTTCTTGTAGTGTAAGGTATTATAAAAGTTCATGCATCATGCTGACAACACGAATGGACACGGGTATGGTCATCACAGGACATAACTGGCTGAAGAACACAAGATATCTTGTAGAGGGTCCACGATAAATTCGTTTGACATTTATTTAATCTAGGAATATTGGCATGGTTGGAGAATCGTGAGTACGGTCTCCGCAAAAATACATACAAGGGCTGTCCGGAAAAGAACCGGCCATAATTAATATTAGAAAAACCGTTTGCGCGACATCGATGTAACTTGCTAGCCAAATAGAGTGACCTGCTATGCACATACGCGTGCAGTGTTGACGTTGCTGCACCAGTCAGTGCGACCGTTAAAGGCCGTTTAGTGAGCACGTGCACTTTGTGGTCGTCGCATTCAAAATGGCTTAACGAGTAGAGCAAAGAATCTGCATCAAATTTTGCGTCAAGCTTCAACATTCCTCCACGGAAACTATTATGATGATTCAGAAGGCTTTTGGAGACGATGCAATGAGTGCTACACAAATAAAGGTGTGGCACAAACGCTTCAAAGATGGTCGAGAATCTGTTGAATGTGATCCCATTTCTGAACACCGGAAAATGTTGAACGTGCACGGGCTGCAATCAACAAAGATCGGCGACTGACAGTGCGAGAACTAGAAAAAGATCTGTGAATTCCGTCTCAGTGGAAACCAGCGAAGATGTTAACACACTATATACCCCAATATAACCGTTTGCAACCCTTCAATGGGTTTTGGTTGAACAGGGTATCACAGCAAAATATTAGACCCAAAAAAAAAAAAAAAGTCTCAGTGGAAGTCGCTTTATTAATTGTTTGGCCTGAAGAAGCGTACTCGCGATAGACAACACCTTCCCAATCAAAAAACGCAGTCAACATGGTCTTGATCTTGCTACGAGTTTGCCGCGCCTTCTTCGGGCGTGGAGAACCAGGCGACTTCCACTGAGACGACTGCGCCTTCGTTTCTGGATCATAGCAGTAGATCCACGATTCATTTCCGGTTATGACTTTCTTCATGAAATCTGGGTTATTGGTTGCGGTTTGAAGCAAATCATTAGCAACTGTGGCACGAAGTTCCTTCAGCTCTGGTAGCAGAATCCGTGGAACGAATTTTGCCACGACACGTCTCATACCCAGATCCTGGGTCAGAATCTCGGAAACAATAGTTTTTGGTATTCCCAGATCTTTTTCTAGTTCTCGCACTGTCAGTCGCCGATCTTTATTGATTGCAGCCCGTAAACGTTCAACATTTTCCGGTGTTCTGCTTGTTGCAGGCCTTCCAGAAATGGGATCACATTCAACAGATTCTCGACCATCTTTGAAGCGTTTGTCCCACACCTTTATTCGTGTAGCACTCATTGCATCGTCTCCAAAAGCCTTCTGAATCATCATAATAGTTTCCGTGGAGGAATGTTAAAGCTTGACGCAAAATTTGATGCAGATTCTTTGCTCTACTCGTTAAGCCATTTTGAATGCGACGACCGTGCTCACTAAACGGCTTTTAACGGTCGCACTGACTGGTGCAGCAACGTCAACATTGCACACGTATGTGCATAACAGGCCACTCTATTTGGCTGCCAAGTTACATCGATGTTGCGCAAACGGTTTTTCTAATATTAATTAGCAATGACATTGGAGAATTTTTCAAAACAACTGTAGGAGTTCGCCAGGGATGTATCCTGTCCCCAATGCTCTTTAATATATATCTAAAACATATTATGCAGGAGGCTCTTTATGATTATAAAACAACCATATCAATTGGAGGCCGACCTCTTTGCAATCTACGTTTTGCTGATGATATCGATCTGATAGCTGGAACAGAATCAGAACTTCAAGACCTTACCTCTAGACTGGAGAAAGTAACAAGAACATATGGGATGGAAATTAATATAGAAAAAGCAAGATATTGGTGAATAGCCATAAGAAACATGTTCCGACCAACATTACGTTAAATGGGCAAACGTTAGAAGAAGTTAACACCTTTAAATATCTCGGGTCCACTATATGTAGTGATGGGAGATCAAGTAAAGAAATCAAGACAAGACTTGAGATGGCCTCAGCTGCCATGACAAGACTGAATGTGATCTGGAAAAGTAATATCAGTTTTCCTGTGAAGATCAAATTATACAAATCCCTTGTATTATCTATTCTCTTATATGGATGTGAGAGCTGGACACTCACTGCAGATACGGAGCGAAGGATTCAGGCTTTCGAGCATAAATGTTATAGAAGAATTTTGCGCATTTGCTATAAAGAGCACAAAACAAATGTCTATGTTAGAGAGAAGATAAACACCTATGCAGGCCACAAAGAACCACTTTTGTCAGTAGTGAAACGTCGAAAGCTTGCCTGGTTTGGGCATGTAACTCGTCATGACTCCCTTTCGAAAATGATCCTCCAGGGAACAGTCGAAACGGAGAAGAGGAAGGCAAAGAAAATCCTGGGCTGATAACATCAAAGAATGGGCAGGACACGGTTTTTCCACACTTGTACGCATTGCTGAGGATAGAGAGCAGTGGAGGACCCTGTCTGCTGATGCTTCCACCATGGCACCCCTACGACCCATGACGACTTACGGGTTGAGATGAGATGATGAATATTAATTATGGCCGGTTCTTTTCCGGACAGCCCTCGTATGCGTGGTCAATCCATAGACAAGGCATTCATAGTTGTCAGTCTTCAATACATATCGTCTCAATTATTCAGTTCTGGCCCCTGTACTATAGGTTCGTGCAGAACGATGACACCCAAGTAATGTGGACTGGACAACGTGAATATAAAAATACTCGAGTTATACTTCTCTGTAAGAGGAGGAACTTCTGCATAAGTTCAGGACCATCTTAGAAAACGTAGTGGCGGCTTTCAAAGTTAGTTTATGCCACTTAAATATATAATATTCCTCTGCAATTCTGGGAGCTTGAAAAACACCTCTGACTAGGACGACTTGAAGTAACGAAAGGCCACGAATATTAGCAGTTAGAATAAATTAGCGCAAACGCGTTACGTCATTGACAACCGGTGACGTATTAAATATGCAGCGTTCAAGATAAGGTAAAAACCGTGCAAAACCATGAGTTACCACAAAGAGACATATTTCCTCAATAGTAATGGCTATAAGCCTGTGTGTGGCAATAATACATAACAAATTAACATTTGTCCTTTAACAATTACCCCGCGCTGGGGCGAAAAAAATCAAATTGATTTGATTTTTTTATTGATTTATTTGATACTCGACATCAAAGAAATTATGGAACAGGAAATACGGCCAGAATTGATCACATAACAAAGTCAATAATCAATCAGTTTAAACAATCCTAGTCACAGTTTGTATGCATTTGTACTAATTGAAGTAATGATGAAAAACAGAAAGACGTCAGTCATAAGTCATCAGTCAAGAAAAGAAAAAGAAAGTCAAACATATTAATTACATACATAAAAAAATTGGAAAACATTAAATTAAATTAATGCCTTAGTGTTGCTTAATAGACAAGTAATGGTATAAAAAAAGAAAAGTAATGTGAAGATGCATGGAGAAAAAACATATTTAGTGGTTACCTCCGTGAATGATAACAGGCATTCAACCATAGGAAGAGACATTATTTTTTTTTTTAAATCACGTCAGATTACATCTCAATAGAATTAAATTAAATTAAAATAAATTAAATAAGTAATGTCAAATGATGGGATCACATTCCCAAATATGTCCAGTAGCAAGTTTAGCGAAGATAATTGTTAATAATAGCGTGTGAATACACATCAGTATTTCTGGCGCAGAAAAATTTCCACAAATCAGCAAATGTTTCTGAACACAGTTATAACTGCGAGTTCTGTCATCAGGAAATGCAAGTCAGAGTTAATATTAGTATTCACAAGAAATCCACCAGAACACTTGTAAGTTCATGCAATGTTATTGTCTGAGAATACTCTGAGAGGCTCGTGTCAGCAATGTTCGATCTGAGTATGCCGGTAGAGGGCTGATGGATCGTGACATGACATATTTCGCATGAGTGTGAGAGAACTTTTCAACCACTGTTCGATCAGGATATGCCGCTAGATCGCTGACGGGATGTCTTAGCAAGTTTAAGCGTGTGCCGTAGGCAAGTTTGACAGCAGTGTTAATGCATATGTTTGAGGACATCTGGACAAGACGCCAGCCACCACATTTGACGAACTTGGGATTGCCTGAATTTCGTATTGAAAAGGCTGCAGTAAAGTTGAAAAGCGAGCTAATTTGGTATTTTTGTGGTTAGCACGCTTGAGAGAAGCCAAAAGACTTCTGTGCAGTCTGTAATATGAATGGTGCACCAAGCAGGTATCAATGCAGTATCGTAATGGCGAAGTACAACATCGAACACCAGCATCAATGCTGTACAGTCAATTGGACCAGCATCTGTGCGAATATAATAAAAAAGATTTATATCTAGCAACCTCAATATAGAAGGATTATAAAAATTCGACTTAATAAGTTCTAATGTGACCTGGCATTCTTGTGACGAAGGTACGTGATTTGGTAAACCCTTCCTTAATAGAGAGGACAGGTCAGCAGTGACAGCAGAGAGATTGGCAACATCTCGACTGTAAAAATGATATAGACCGAAGAGACTACGAACTTGTGATAACGTAGTAGGAGTGGATAAGTACAAAATCAATGAGACATTTCGTGGTAGGTTGCGCACTAACACGGTGCGTGAAAGAGTATAGATATCAGCATATTTGGGATCGAACCCACGACTCACGTTATCAGCACGAAAAAAGTGTGCTGGGTGAAAGTGACCTCGCGGTGAAAAAGAAAACATGATGATTACAATTCAGTGAGCACGTCATGATGGAATGAAAACGTTCATCATACTGTATAAGCTGAGTATGATGATAACTAGCAAAGCAGACATTGCTGTACCAAGGAATGATAGTAGCACTATAGGTAAATAAAGAGAACAAGCTCATGGGTAAAGGATCTAAGAAGTGTTCTTTCCAAGATGAGCGGAAAATATATATGTTGTGTGAACCTATGACGTGGTATTACATCACATGATGACTGATCAAGCTGATCATCACAGGTTATGAAATAAAATGTATAATCATGTCATTGGTGGAATGATCCATCAATGCCAAATGACCACTGTCATTAGCAAAAACAATGGTACTAAAAGCAAAAATGAACAAAATAAGCAGTAATATTCTGTGAAGAAATTGTGGGTAAGTAGTAGATAACAATTTCCCAATTATATGGTTACATGACATGATTGCTGACAGTAGCATCACAGTGATCATAGGCGATAAGTACATGAAATAGATAGTAGACATAGTTAGGTTTGTGACATATGTGCACCTGTATGTAAGTACATCATAGGATGTTGGTGCATCATTGTCATATTGAGTGATGTCTTCTGTTAACTTAGACTTAAAGTACACACTGTCAGAAAAACCAGACATCATATCTTTGTGATCATCAACATGAGGAGTAATCTCATCGTTATCCAAAATGGTACAGAGACCAAAACTGGAAAAAACAGTGTTACAAGTATGATAACCGCTGGCGGGTAAATGAGCACTAGTAAAGCCTGCGTTTGCAGTGAACTTGTGAAGGCGTTCCCCCTGTTCAATTTCTGCTGGTGAGCAATCTTTGCTCCCGTGGATACGACCAATAGTCAAATCAGCTACAGGATTCCTCAATATGCATACCTTAACCCCTGAACAAATAGTTTACGAATGTGAACAATGGCTGTGGAATAAAATTCAACAGAACCACATAAAGTAATACATTTAACAAAACCATCAGTTGCACAGAAAGGATGTACAAGAGACTGTCTTACCCCTATAGTTGTACACCCCGAGTCATGGAGTACAGGCACTTGGGTATTATTCAAAAAACATCTGTGAAGCAGCAGAGTGCCAGTGCCATCATGGGCCGACAAACCTGTTACAGCTAGCAGTGCGTGACCACATCTCAATATCGAAGTACTATCTGCCTGAAAAAGAGTGAGACAATCTGGACAACGTGAGGCAACCTCAAAATCAAAGGCACAACATGCAGATGACTGATTTATAACACTATTGTCCTGACTAATTATAGGTGCGTCCCCAGTAGGTGCTGAACCAGCATTGTGATTTGGATGTGTTGTAGCACGAGAACGTGATCGATGTCCCTGGCGATCAAAAGAACTACCTTGATTCTGTAGTTTTGTGGGGTATTTCTAGGGTGAAAATGTCGATTGTTGGATCCATAATTATACCAATTTCTATTAGGAGGATTAAAATAGTCTTGCCTTCTCCAGTTGGAGTTTTGCTGTTGGTAGTTGGGTCTATACTGAGGTGACTAATTTCTGAACTGCTGTCTACCTCTGTTGAAATTTCCACCTCTGTTGAAATTTCCATTATTGTACCTCCCTGGTACAAAATTCATATCAAGGCTATGAGATCTAGGTCTAAAATTATTGTTGTTCCATGTTGTGGCTGAAGCAACAGGAAGAGATTCTTTAATTACATTGTTACTAACACAAGCACCAGGATGTGCCGTGCAATATTGTCTACCAATTTCTTCGAGTGAAGAAAGGCTAGATGGTTTTTGCTCATGCAAGAAGGACCAAAATGATTTACTCACAGAGGATAACACTTTATCCCTCAATAACAAATCCATGAGGCCATCATAGGTTTTGTCAATACCCGAAAGTTGAACCCATCTGTTGAAAGTCAAGCGAATAGCCGAAATGAACTCCGAGAAGTCCTTACCAGTTTCATGAGTCATTGTTTTGAAATGCATACGATACCCCTCTGCATCAAGCTTGTAACGTTTCAATAAGAGAGCCCGAGCAGCTTTATAATTAATTATGTTTGGCTCGTCCATTGTCCATTGTACATAGAGCAGTCAATGGTTCTCCATTCAAGAATTCCATAAGTCTAGCACACCACTGAGATTTGTCTAATTTATGTGCCTCACACACACTTTCAAAGCGGCTTAAAAGGCAGACCCATTATTATTTTTACTAGAGGAACCATGAACCTCTGAATTATCATTTAGATTACTCTGACCTCTTAGTTTTAATTCTTCTAAACGAAGAAGCATCATCTTTTCCTCATGGGCTAATGTCAAAGTTTTCCTCTTCTCCATTTCTCTTTCATGTTGCATTTTAACATTCGTTTCCTCTATCTCATGAAGACGTCTCTTCTCCTCCAATTCAATCGTTATCTTCTTCTCTTCCAAATCTTCAAGACGCTTTTTCTCAGCCTTCTGTTCCTCTAATTCTCGCCTCTTCTCAGCTTTCTGTTCCTTTAATTCTCTAGTTCTCTCCTTTTCTTGTTTAGCCTTTGCCAACTCAGACATGGCAAAGTCCTTCAAAGCTTCACCTTTTAAACCAAATGCTTTGCACTGCTCGACAAAGTATCCAAATTAGCCATGTTACTTAATTACGTGACTCACTTAGTCGAAATATATACTATGGCTTGTTGCTTTACAGTCTGATGTGAGCAAAGAATGTAGCCGTATTATATATCAATAACAGCAATGCAAACTATGTAGTACCAATTTTGCGAAGAAGAAAAACAAAACAATGCAAGAAAAAAATACACATAAAGCAACAGTATAAGATAAGAATATAGACAAACAGTGAAACACTAGCAGCAAGAAAAATAATATTAATGGGAAACTGAAGGGAAAACAGCAAATGGAACAATCTCACTGCTAAGAAATGACAACACAGGACCCAGACAGAGTATAAACAGGTAAATTGTATAAACAAAGTGATAGGCAGATGAGGAAAACAGAACGAACAAAACAATCACAAAATAAGGAAAATAGTAATAGACAAACAATGCATTCACAAATGAAAAGACGAAACTTCACAACTAACATGAACTATTATAAAAAACAATCAGTGGTCGGAAACATCTGTGAGTTTGCTCAAACGGGAAAATACCGCTGAATGAAATTTACAAAATTTTCTACAGACACGTCCAATGTGCGGTCATCTTACAATGACATGTATTCGCTAACATAGGATCTCCACCCAACCTTCCCGCAAAGACATGAAAAAATGAACCGCAATGAAAAAAAAAACCGGAATAATTTACCAGCACATACACTGGATAACACATGCAAAAAATTACAGGCCACTTATCTGAAAAAAATGCGATCCGTCAGATGCTCGTTCGTAGACGAATTCAGCGCTGCCTGGAGATCATGGTGCATCAAAGTAAGTAACAACGGTACTGCAAACAAAGGCCACGTAAATCAAATGTAGACTACAGCAAACTTGAATGATGACATCTGGAAGTGGACTTGATGTGAAACATACAGTGCAGAAATCATGGTGATCGTTGACGGGTTAAAAAAACCGGCAGTCATGCGCAATCCAAACAATAGTTATACAGATGAGGGTCAACGGTGAAATGTCATAAATAACGTACTGGAAATATTATGACTGAAAATGTCATGCAAAGTCGAACCTAACCATACTGGCTACCAAATTAGGTTGTTACATCGGGGTTTTCTTTCTTGTTGGGTTTTGGTTTAGTTCTTGTAGTGTAAGGTATTATAAACGTTCATGCATCATGCTGACAACACGAATGGACACGGGTATGGTCATTGTTGCAGGCCGTTTTCTCTTGTTAACACTGGGTCATATATTATAGAATACTGTTCCATGTATTACTAATAAATCAGTGATTAATATCTGGCCATTTGCATTGTTCTTTCATTCAATTATTTTTCCTCGTGCTCTTGTTGGTAAATCACGCGAAGGTGGGATAACACATTGTGAACATAATAATAGTTGAATTCCAAAAGTTAATTGACTTGATAAGTCCTTTATCGAGTCCACACATTTTAATATACCGTTTTACACATAAACAATCCACACATGTTGGTTATGAAGAAAATACATATTCAATTTAGATCCTACGTCGTATATGATCTATCTGCAAATCAGTCCTTGTCAAATACCATGAATTACTGTAGGCAGAACGTCATAACTATATGTACGCGCGGTTGGTGATCCCAACGGCCGACAGCGAGATTATGCGTCTGGCAAATATAAACTAATATGGACTGTTAATTCATCCCGTCCTAGGTTTAGTCAATTACTAACCTGTAACATTTCATCTCTTTTCATAATAACAGTGGACTGACCCATGTCCATACTTAAATACAACATAACTGTGCGGCACTCCATGCCCGACACTAGAAGAACATAAGGACACGTCTTTACAGCTCGACGGTCATACAAAAAGGGGTACGGTAACCTAGTCACCCAGCGTGACCTTACCGACGCCAACACGTCATAAATCGATCGGGTGTATAGCGTTCAATAGTATACTAATTGTTTACATTATATTAAATGCTGTAACCCCTAAAATTGCACGCTGCCAACCTATAGCAGACGATACCAATTAAAATACCGTAACAATTCCCTGTCCACCGGGGGGGGGGAGAAATCGATAGATTTTTTTTTCAAAACTTATCTGAATGAATAATCTCAAAAATTTAACAAAAATGCGACATATGGCCTACGATGTTCTGACTAGAACAGTGTCGTGGTCATGTCGACTAACTAACAGTCATATAATATACTAACGATCATGTTATACATAAATGTTATATTAGCTAAAAGAAAATGTCTAATGTTAATATTTAATTACTCAATTAAGTTAAAGTCTGTCGTAATGATATGTCATGTCAAGACTAATCTAACTAATTAAAATTAAACTAGTTAATTATATTAATTGTGTATTAGGAATCAAGTTATTAAAAATCTAATGCAAGAAAATGAAAGACGATGTCATGAGAAAAGAAAAGAAAAAGAAAAAACCAAATGAGAAGTAAAGTAGAGAAAGAAAATAACGTATAAATTTAACTTAGTTATGTGTGTTTGACAATAATTATATGTGTTAAGTGGTTGATACCTAACTTAACTAAATAAATAATAAACTAGTATGTAATGTGTCAACATAATTATCAAGTATGCAATATAATTGTGTAATTAATAATTACATCTAAGAATATTATCTAAGGATTGTGTGAGTTTTCTTTTATTTCTTTCATTTTTTTCATATTTCATTTTTTTTTCTTTTTCTCACATTTCATTTTAATTTCCATTACTTTAACTACTAAGTTAAAATCAATTAACATTGGACATGACGATCCATCCGTAGTCCTGATCCTTGTGAATTCCCATTAGAAGAAAATGTTCAATTGTTCTGATTCAGAATAAATGTAGACCTTCTTAACGTCCAATAATTCATGTCACATACCGAAATTAGTTCGACTGGACTTCACGTAATATTTCCGAAATTGTTTCAAATAGTTTTATCCTGAATGGACACAAACCAAAGTCCCGGCGTAAATACGAACACCTTGTCTCTTGATTTTGTTCATTTCGTATAACGTATGAATTGTCGTCGAAGGTTCATCTCCATGTCGAGAGTTCAACGATAGGATTTAGTCTCTTGTGAAACGTAATTTCGGTTGATGTATTCGAAGAGTGTCAGTGTTAATCACTCGACATCCAAAGGATTTCTGGAGAGTGCGTCTGCGACGATGTTCTCTGTTCCAGAAATATACTCGATTGTAAAGTTGAACGGCTGAAGAAGAATGGCATATCTTGTCAGCTTCGGGCTCTTGTGATTAGGCACTCGTAAGAAATAAAGAAGTAGAACACTTGGACAACAGAAAAACAACAGACGTGAGTGGCTTACCCAGGGTTCGAACCCCGTACCTTCCGTACGACAACTCCGCCTAGCTATCAAGCGAATCACACTGACCCCACGGCCAGCTAGGCATCCCCAAAAAAGGATGCTTTACTGACTATTTATCAGTACGAAACACAAGATAACACAGGAAGTATACAGTGGGCAACTCAGCCCCTTAATGACGCAATCACTTCTGTTGTTCCCTATTAACAGTATGTGTCAGTCCAAACAAGACAAAGACCTTGATACTGGGTCCAGTAAATAGTAGAAGACTTAAGGACAGTAGTATAGAACAGAGGGTAGGTTTCTGGTATTGTATAAACATAAATAACACATAAGGAAGGGAAACCCGAGGCCTGTCAACAGTAAATTAATATTAGACAAACATAAAGGTATGTTTTCAGGCACTCGTAAGAAATAAAGAAGTAGAACACTTGGACAACAGAAAAACAACAGACGTGAGTGGCTTACCCAGGGTTCGAACCCCGTACCTTCCGTACGACAACTCCGCCTAGCTATCAAGCGAATCACACTGACCCCACGGCCAGCTAGGCATCCCCAAAAAAGGATGCTTTACTGACTATTTATCAGTACGAAACACAAGATAACATTAATTTACTGTTTACAGGCCTCGGGTTTCCCTTCCTTATGTGTTACTCTTGTGATTAGCACGACGTAGTGATGCCACCGCCTTCTGATCCGTTTGGATCACGAAAGGTGCTCCTAGTAAGAATTTCTCGAGCTTTGTGATCGCCCAGATGACAGCTAGTAACTCCATGTCGACTGTGGAGTATTTTACTTCTGGTGGCTTAAGTTTCCGTGAGACGTACAATGTGGGATGGAGGACGTCATCATGGTACTGGAGCAAACAAGCGCCAATTCCGTAATTACTCACATCTGTACGGAGGATAAACTTTTTGGAAGCATCAGGTAGTCTCAAAATAGGTGGATGTGAGAAGATATCAATTATTTTACGAAATATTTTATCACATTCACCAGTCCATGTCACCTTCACCGGCATGTCTTTCTTTAACAGTGATGACAAAACAGCCGTGATAGATGACAAGTTAGGTACGAATCTACTGTAATATTGGACTAGTCCTAACAAGCTTCTAACCTGTTTCTTCGTTTGAGGAACAGATACGTTTAAAATTTTGGAAACCGTACTAGGAAGTGTTTGGATATATCCCGCTCCAATGATATGTCCCAAAAAAGTTATTTCATGAAACGCTATTTGTACTTTTGTAGGTTTAGCAGTTAAATGATTCTTTCTTAATGTGTCCAAAACATATTTAAGTCCCGAAAAATGTTCCTCAAATGACGAACTAAATAAGCATATGTCGTCTATGTATGTAATGATGTCTGGTCTACCTGACAAAATCTGTCGCATCATGCGAATAAAGGTAGCTGGCGCGTTAACAAGCCCAAAAGGCATCACATTCCACTGGTATAGACCTTGTGGAGTGGAAAACGCTGTGTAGTATTTAGCTTTTTCGGTTAGTGGTATCTGCCAATAACCTTTAGTTAAGTCTATCTTAGTGAATATAGTGAATATAGATAGACGTGGCAGTAAGTCGTCGAGAAGTGGATGTGGTTCGCTATCAACTACAGTTTGTGCATTTAATTTTCTATAGTCGACGCATAGTCTAATGTTATTGTCCTTCTTTCGGACAATGACTAATGGAGAAGAAAATTGAGAATTACTAGTCTCAATAATCCCTAAAGACAACATCTGTTCAAGTTCTTTAGTAGTTTTAGTAAGAAAGTGTAATGGAACAGAATAGGGATGTACACGAATTGGTGTATCATCATTAAGAGTGATGTCATGACTAATGACTGATGTGAGACCTGGAACGTCGGTCAACACATCTGGATAAGATTGTAAAAGATCAGCAATCTGTTGATGCTGTTGCGGTGTAACCGACGAAGAGATGGTTACGTCCCGCCAAGATTCAGTAGGTAGTACTACAGGTACAGGTAGCGCCAACTGTACCTCAGGAAAAGATGATTCTTCTTCCTGGATAACCGATAGGTTAGAATAGTGACATGTAGGTACTAAAGTGTCATCTAGTTCATGAAAAATAGCTTGTAGATGTTCAGGACGAGTATGAAACTGTTTTAGCATATTTATATGATATATTTTGTTATGTCCCTTAATGTTTAGGACATAATCGACATCAGAAATCTTATCAATAACCTGGTAAGGACCATTCCATGAGATCAGTAGTTTATTATCGTTATGTGGCAATAACACATAAGCTTGATCTCCTGGAAATAATTGACGTAATCGTCTAGTTCTGTTTTGGAAAGTTCTAGCTTTCGCTTTAGCAGCCTCAGATGAAGCTGTTGCCGTTTTGCAGGCATCAATAATGTTACTCCGGAGATTAATTACGTACTCATAGGATGACTGGGTATCCTGAGTCATCTCGGAGTCAATCAATAAATCCTTTATTAGTCCCATAGGACCTCTTGGTGGAGCGCCAAAGACTAACTGGAATGGAGAGAAGCCAGTTTGTTCGTGTGGCACCTCTCGATAGGCGAACAAAACAGCTGGGAGTACTCTGTCCCAGTCCTGTGGATAGTTAACTGTAACTTTATGTAACATTTGTTTGAGTGTGCGGTTAAGTCTTTCTACTGCACCATTACTCATGGGATGATAAATGCTTGTAGCGTAGCAAATGTTGCGTAAGTATTACATGTGTTGATAAATGTCCCGTGGATGATGTCACATTTGCCACACAACGTTGAGGGTGTTGTATTTCATCTGCTTCTCTAAAGGTATAACAATCCTGGCCTTTGCAGAGTAGTGTGCCACCCTCAGACACCAGGGATGATGAGGCGTAGTAACTTGGTGTCTGTTGTCTGGTTTAAGTGTGTAGGATGTAGATGTGTATTCAGACAGTGAGCATTACAAGCAAGGCAATCCACACAAGGACGTCACGTTAACTCACGACGTGAAAAGTCAATGATGCTTGCAACAGCTAGTGACGGTTTTGTATAATTTATTATAAACGCCACAATGACGAAGTGTGTAGACATAAACAAGCAGGTACATCATAGGTACGATCAAACAGTCATTATTACATATGTCGTCAATTCAACAGGCACAGCAGACAGCATCAAAATAATGTGCATCATCTGCCTTTTAGGATATCGTAAAGCCGCTGTACATGTAGTCAGGTAGTAAACTTCCCCTTTCCATAAGAGCTAGAAGATATCAACTAGGAGATTAAAGATGGTCTCCTCGATTTGACCTCAACAAGACAGGCATGTCTTTTGAGCGTCACATTATCGTCCTCTATTGTCCAGCAAACAGCAAAGGTATCAAACCTAGATCCATCAATAAAGTTCAGGAAGCAAATAGTCCGTAGGACAGGCATCAATCGATGCGTGACAATCTAAGTGGATCGTGAGCTGAGCAAACTAGTCATATCGTAGACTTTAGAATAAGGCAGGCTAAGCAAAAGTCAACATCACAAGATGGCGATAAAGTTACTCAGCAAAAAAGGAATTAAATGAATAATCACATATGCCTCCAGGCATTAGGAATAACACAGAGATATATCATCTCAAGATAGGAACAACAATCATGAGGACTCCTTCCTGAATAAACTAAGCGAAGACTAGCACATAGCTACGTCTCGCCTTCACAGCTTCTCAGCACAGACTGACCTGGGCGGAAATCGTTTTACCAACGCCACAAAAAGGGACATGCGCAGAAAACGCGAATCGAATACAACTCAGGCCAATTTACGAAACGAAGAATGTTCTACAATGTTCGACTTAAGACCTATTACCTTAAAAGGAAATGAATCTTGAAACATTGCGATTGCCAACTGTTTTCAAAGAACTGACGATCTGAGCGCTCCATATATGGTCGTGACTCAAAATCGTTCACACAGCTATCGGCAACCCTAGCTATCAAGATAAGACAACTTCTTAACGATAGCTATCAAGATTAGACGACTGTAGAAATAAAAGTGACTACAATTTCATGAGTTCCTTCCCATGCATTAAAAAATGAATCTAGTCAGAATGCATGGTCAGAATAAGTTGCTACAAGTTTTTAGCAGCAACATTACCGCCACCTCCCGATAAAAAAAAATGTGCAACATTTTTTTTTTTTTAAATATCCAAGAGTAAAACCAAAAAACGGTTTAACAACGCACGAATTATGCGGGGATAAGTAATTGCACTGCCTAATATGAGGCTAAATTGACACATAAAGTGTCTGGTGAGAATATTTCTCAACAGATAAAAAATCTGATTTAAAAAATATATCGGGGAGGTGCCACCAACACACACTACGCTTGCATGAAAATACAATATAAATATGCAAGTTCATATCATTATAATCAAATAGCAGTGTCATAATCTAATACCGCTTAGAATGGATGTACACATCTGATATTGAATGTTAAATATTACATTATCTAAATGTTTAATATTACCATTACACAATGAAATTAAATATAAATGAAGATCGAGGACACATCTCCTGTCGTTCCAAAGAAACTGTACAATGTGGAACTCTCCATGTTTGACAATAGAAAGGTAGCTTCTCAGATCAACAATAACGTGCTGAGAAAAAACAAACAATATAATTCTATTTAATAGCCATTAAGTTTCATACTATACAATACATTATTATTAATAATTGTGGCCTTTGGAACTTTCGGCCCTTATATTAACTACTCAGTCTTCTTCTTATATTAAAGATGGGAACAGAAGAAGATGATAACAAAGCACAATAGTATGTGTTCACCTAAAGTGAGGACAGATGTGCTAATGTATTGTAGTAATATAGGTGTGTTATGGCTCTGTCGTATATCTAGAAATAGAACAGAAGTATTAGTTGGAATCATGTGGGCATCTAGACAGAATGTCAGCCATCACATTATCCGACCCACGGATAGCTCGTACCGTGAAGTGAAAAGGTTGAAGAGCAATAGCATATCGAGTGGATCTCGAACTCTTCAAGTTCTTAGTCTGAATAGCTGTAAGAGCTTTCTGATCAGTTTCTAGAATGAAATGTGCGCCCAGGAGGAATCTTTGTAGTTTGAGAATAGACCAAACCATAGCTAACAATTCACGGTCTAAAACCGAGTAGTTCCTCTCTGCCGCATTTAGTTTTCTAGAAATGTACATGACAGGATGCAGAGTTTCAGCATATTCCTGCATAAGTGCTGCTCCGATCCCAGTGGATGAAGCATCACTTCGAAGAACAAAAGTTCTATCAAGAGTAGGTAATCTTAGGATGGGAGGAGAAGAAAATATACTTTTAATCTGGTCTAAGGAAGATTGACATTCCTGAGACCAACGAATCAGATTAGGCGACCCTTTCTTCAACAACGTTGACAGAGGTGCCATTATCGAAGATAGATTCGGAATAAATCTCCCATAGAATTGAATTAACCCCAAGAGACTCCGGACTTGTTTCTTCGTTTTAGGTACAGAGATGTTCAATATTTTCGAAGTATTGTGGTCTTCTGTCTTCAAGAGACCATGACCAACACGATGACCCAAGAAAGAAATTTCACCAAAACCAATATAAGCTTTAGAAGGTTTTGCTGTCAGATTATACTCACGTAGAGTAGACAGTAGGTCATATAAACCCAGATAGTGATCTTCCCAAGAATCACTGAAGAGACAGATATCATCTAAGTAAGCGATGACATCTGAACGATGAGAAAGAATTCGACGCATCATGCGAACGAAAGTAGCAGGGGCGTTCATAAGACCGAAAGGCATTACATTCCATTGAAATAAACCCCTAGGTGTAGAGAAAGCAGTCAGAGGTTTGGCATGATCTGCTAAAGGCACTTGCCAATAACCTTTTGACAAGTCAAGTTTAGTGAAGAATCTAGAATTAGAAAGTCTAATAAGTAGATCTTCTAGTAAAGGCATAGGTTCAGCATCGAACTTTGTGACTTGATTTAATTTGCGATAATCAACGCAAATTCGTATGTTCTTATCTTTCTTCCGAACAATAACCATGGAAGAAGAATATGGAGAAGTCGATGGTTCAATTATGTTTAATTGGATCATTTCATCCAATTCCTTTTCCACTTGTGACTGAAAGTGTATAGGGATAGGATACGGCCTAACCCTAATAGGATTACTGTCGGTAAGAATTATGTCATGTTCTATGACATTCGTGTGACCAGGGATGTCGGTTAGAACATCCTTAAATGTCTGTAACATCGACGAGACTTGACGATGTTCATCAACAGAAAGATTAGGAGAAATGGACACATCTTTCCAAGATTCCATAGAATGTAGTGGAACCACTGGAAGAGGGAGATCGACATCAGAAAAAACAGATTCCTCATCCTGTATGACAGACAGGGATGAGTAATGACCATGAGGTACAGAAGATTCGTCCGTTGCCTGAAAAATAGGCAGCAAATAGTCTGGACGCTCATGAAATTCCGTCAGCATGTTGATATGGAAAGTTTTATGCTTTCCATCTATATCGACCACATAGTCAACATCGGAAATTCGTGAGACTATTGCATATGGACCTTTCCATGCAATCAGAAGTCTATTTTCCCTACTGGGGAGTAGGACGAATGCTTTGTCACCTGGACAAAGTTGTCGTAGACATCTGTTCTTGTTAGCAAACTGCCTTGCTTTTTCTTTAGCAATTTCTGACGAAGCAGTCGCTAGTTTGCATGCCTCAATGATCTTTTGCCTCAGAGCAATGACATACTCATATGAAGATTGAGTGTCATCACTAATATCATCGGCAGTGATGAGATCGTGTAATAAAGACATAGGGCCGCGCGGACGCGCGCCAAAGACAAGTTCAAAGGGAGAAAATCCTGTGTGCTCATTTGGGACCTCTCTATAGGCAAAGAGAGCCGCAGGTAAAACCCTGTCCCAATCTTGAGGATGGTCTTCAGTTATCTTACCAAGTAAAGTCTTGAGCGTTCTATTCAGACGCTCAACTAACCCATTAGACATAGGATGATAGATGCTACTGAGAGATCTTTTAATGTGTAAGGTAGACATTACTTGAGACATAGTATCAGATATGAGTTGAGTGCCATGGTCTGACAGTATTTCTCTGGGGAACCCCAAGCGAGAAAATATCAGCCAAAGAGCATCTGCGATATCTGTAGTAGATATGCTCTTTAGAGGGATAGCCTCTGGCCAACGTGTGCACATATCGACACATGTAAGGATAAACTGATGTCCTCTGGCCGACTTTATCTTAAAAGGGCCAATAATATCTATGGCCATTTTCTGGAATGGCCGAATAGGGATGTCAGCAGCCTGGATAGGCGCAGCATGTCGTGGTCCTCTAGATTTGACCTCCTGACATACCTGACATGATCGGCAGTATATACGAATGTCCTTGTTAACAAAGGGCCAAAAGAAAGCCGCAAGGACTCTCGACTTTGTACGGGAAAATCCCATGTGTCCAGCACATTGCGAGTCATGAGCATGTTGCAATATTTGCACTCTCATACTCTTGGGAACAAGAATTTGCGAATGTGCTGACGTAGCCGAGTCTTGTACCATACGTACAAGTACGCCGTTTTTCATTTCTATCCAAGATTTTCTTTGTGTATCCTTATTTGGATCACCTTTCTTCGCAAGAATGAAGAATTTCTTTAGCGTAGGATCTTCTTCTTGTAATTTTATGAACGAGTCACGAGAAATAACCAAGGTACTATCTTGGCTATGAACTTCATTATCATTATTCAACGAAGTTTGCGGTGTTTGTAGAGCTTGTGCTCTTGTAACCACTGCATTGGTAGCTTGCATATTATCATCTTCCCAAGCAGCAATCTGCTGTGGGGTACATTCCCTAACTCCGTGGATACGACCAATAATAAGGTCCGCAATAGGATTAGGTAAGAGACAGGCATGCACATCTCCCGTAAAGAAAGGAGTGGCAATGTGAATTACAGCAGTAGGATATTTCTCTAGAGTGCCGCCAAATGTGACACATTTGATAACCCTTCCTGTCGCACAGGATGGATCTACAAGCGATTGTCTAACACCAATAGTGGTGCATCCGGAATCGAAAAGTAGTGAGACCGGAGTATTATTAACAAGACCCTTATGTAGGATTAGAGAACCTCTCCCGTCATGTGCAACCGAAGCAGGAAGAGCGGGGAGAGGGTGACCACAACTCAAAGTCGATATTGTAGTCGGTTCGAACAAAGTACTGCATTGGGGGCACTTGTTTGCTCTCCAAAGTCAAATGAAGAACAAGTGACAGCGTCAGAGTTTTTATTATCAGAAACCTGATTACAGGCTCCCTGAGATTCTTGTTGAACCGAGTTAGCCTGCTGATATCTCTTTTTTTTGTATTGAGATCTACCGCGACTACTATTACCTCTGAAGTTATCACTGTTGTTATTGTCTCTGTAGTTATTATTGTCTCTATTATAACTGTTATCATGTTTCGAACTACAGTTTCCATGATTATTATCATGTCCACATTGATGTGAACATCTATTTGTTTGGTTTTGAGGTCTACGCGAGGAAAAACCTCTGTTACCATATCCTCTTCTGAAATGCCTAAAATTATTAGGTTGGAAGTAACGAGGACTGTCAGCTCGTCTCCAATTCTTCGACGAAGAATCACCCTGAAATTGATTTCCATAATTTTGACCGTAACTACGGTTACTTTTCTTATCAAAATTTTGTTGGAATCTATTACTAGTGTTTTGACCATAAGGTGCTGCCGAAGCAACTGGCAGACCTTCTTTTACTTTAGAGTTACCAATGGTTGCGTGAGGATGAGCAGTTATGTATTGGCTACAGAAATCTTCCATTTCTTTTATTGTTTTAGGTTTACGTTCATGAAGGAAAGCAAGGAAAGACTCATTAACAGAAGACATGACTTTGTCTCTAAGTATTAAGTCCATAAGTCCTTCATAAGTTTTTTCTGTCTTAGACAGCTCCACCCAACGTAAAAAAGTAAGACGTGTCTTTGAAATAAATTCAGAGAATTGCACACCAGTTTCTGGTAACATATTTTTAAATTGAAGACGATAGCCGTCTTCGTCAAGTTGGTATTTTTTTAACAATATAGCCCTGACAACCTCATAGTTGTTCTTGTCAGGCTCATCTACCATGCTTAACATACTCAAAGCATCACCTCTAAGTATTTTGGACAAATGATAAACCTGCAATGATTTATCTATGTTATGTACTTTACATGAAGTTTCAAATCTGTCCAAATAGAATGTTATATCGTCGATGGAAGCATTGAATGGTGGTAGGTTAAGTTTGAAAGTGCTTGCATTAGTCTTATCTGAGACCTTATTTGCATCATTAGCATTACCTATGTTCATCACCCTTAATTTCTCAACTTCCAAAGCTAAGAGTTTTTCTTCATGCTCCATTTTTGCTTTTCTCTCTTCAGACTCTCTTTGTAACTTCCTTTCTTCAACTTCAGCTTGCTTTTCTAACCTTTTATTTTCAGCCTCTATTTCAAGTCTTTTATTTTCAGCCTCTTTTTCAAGTCTTTTATTTTCAGCCTCTATTTCAAGTCTTTTATTTTCAGCCTCAAGTCTTTTCTCTTCAGCTTTTGCTTCTGCTTCTCTTTTTTGTTTTTCCATTTCCATTTGGAATCTTTTTTCATCCACCTGCATTTGCAGTTTCTTTTGTTCAGCTTCCATTGCTTTATCATATTGAGCAGTTGCAAATTCTTCTAACTTATCACCAGTCTTCCCAAGCAATTTACCCTGCTCAATAAAGTGCTCAAATGTAGCCATGATGAGTAATAATATGAGTCCACAACCTGAAATAATTAATTATCTTATTTCAAATTTAATTATAACAAGTCTTAAATGAAGCACTTGTTTACTCACAACACTATATTATTATCCCAATCTCTGTGGGAAACAAGTCTTATATCAAAGAACTTGTGTATAGACCTTTTTGAAATATCATCAATCAACTCTTGATCATAGGTGCACTTCCCATTCAATAGTGCACAATACTATTCATCATTTATTAATCATCAGTGTAGTAGTAATGCATAAGCATAACCCACTATTAAATGTGAATTAACTACTATAAGTGTAACCAATGACTATGTAAACACAATCACAATGTAAACAATAACAATGTAAACATTACACTGTAAACAATACAATGTAAACAATACAATGTAAACAATACAAAGATTTAGCAACAATACGAATACATTCGTAGAAATCAACAAAAAATAAAGCGAAAATTAAAGAAATATCACAAAAAATGTGATGATATCTACGAGAAGATAACACAAATACAAGACACCACAGTGTATAAACAAAAATGTTGTATGAAACTAAACTATAGTAAAGAGGAGGCTAGCAAGTACAAACAAATCAAAACAGAACTAAAGAATGCAGAAAAATAACGAAAACAATACTAACACATGTCATCACAACTAACAAAAAATAGCAACAGCAGTCGCTTTGCAAATTCCAGTATCGGAAATTTGCACACCCTATAGAAAACGCTCACGATAGACGACCTCTATCACGTGGTATGATCTAAGGGAGACTCCGCCCAACCGAAAACCCGCAGAAACATAAACATATAAATATAAATATACAAATAACACATAAACATATAACATGTAAACAAAAGAATGAGATGAAACACAGAAGACTCAGTAGAAGTATAAGGGCACAGTTCACAAACAAACAGGCCACTTAACTTATGGAACTCCAATCGTCAGTACAGCAAACAGGATGTAATCAGCATTCTGAGATCAAAGATCCAACGTTGATTGCCATCTGTACTTGCATCAAAACAGCTACGACGATGGTTGAGACTTGAGTTTTCAAACGGTACATGCAGTGTACAAGAAGTGTAGAACTCGTCAGCGATGGAACTTGGCCTTCTCCAAAGCAGAACAGCAACAAATCGATTCTCCCGTATGTAACAAAACTGGGAAATGTCACTTTCTTGACTTGGAACAGCAATTGTTGAAAATTCCAAAAAAAGTTCCTGGGCAACGCCGAGTAATTTCGTAACTCTGCACTTCTGTTGTTGTCTTGTAGATGTTGTCTGTAGACTGTTGTAGAGTGCTGAATGAAGCGGGTAAGGGACCCCGAGTATGCTGGTACCAGATCAAACCAGCTTATGGCCACCAAATGTAGCGTAGCAAATGTTGCGTAAGTATTATATGTGTTGATAAATGTCCCGTGGATGATGTCACATTTGCCACACAACGTTGAGGGTGTTGTATTTCATCTGCTTCTCTAAAGGTATAACAATCCTGGCCTTTGCAGAGTAGTGTGCCACCCTCAGACACCAGGGATGATGAGGCGTAGTAACTTGGTGTCTGTTGTCTGGTTTAAGTGTGTAGGATGTAGATGTGTATTCAGACAGTGAGCATTACAAGCAAGGCAATCCACACAAGGACGTCACGTTAACTCACGACGTGAAAAGTCAATGATGCTTGCAACAGCTAGTGACGGTTTTGTATAATTTATTATAAACGCCACAATGACGAAGTGTGTAGACATAAACAAGCAGGTACATCATAGGTACGATCAAACAGTCATTATTACATATGTCGTCAATTCAACAGGCACAGCAGACAGCATCAAAATAATGTGCATCATCTGCCT
Source organism: Oreohelix idahoensis (assembly GCA_024509875.1). NCBI lineage: Eukaryota > Metazoa > Mollusca > Gastropoda > Stylommatophora > Oreohelicidae > Oreohelix > Oreohelix idahoensis. The sequence continues at coordinate 962,587 of JAMPIV010001683.1, forward strand.
TTTAGGATATCGTAAAGCCGCTGTACATGTAGTCAGGTAGTAAACTTCCCCTTTCCATAAGAGCTAGAAGATATCAACTAGGAGATTAAAGATGGTCTCCTCGATTTGACCTCAACAAGACAGGCATGTCTTTTGAGCGTCACATTATCGTCCTCTATTGTCCAGCAAACAGCAAAGGTATCAAACCTAGATCCATCAATAAAGTTCAGGAAGCAAATAGTCCGTAGGACAGGCATCAATCGATGCGTGACAATCTAAGTGGATCGTGAGCTGAGCAAACTAGTCATATCGTAGACTTTAGAATAAGGCAGGCTAAGCAAAAGTCAACATCACAAGATGGCGATAAAGTTACTCAGCCAAAAAAGGGATTTAATTACCTGTTCATAAGGAATTAAATGAATAATCACATATGCCTCCAGGCATTAGGAATAACACAGAGATATATCATCTCAAGATAGGAACAACAATCATGAGGACTCCTTCCTGAATAAACTAAGCGAAGACTAGCACATAGCTACGTCTCGCCTTCACAGCTTCTCAGCACAGACTGACCTGGGCGGAAATCGTTTTACCAACGCCACAAAAAGGGACATGCGCAGAAAACGCGAATCGAATACAACTCAGGCCAATTTACGAAACGAAGAATGTTCTACAATGTTCGACTTAAGACCTATTACCTTAAAAGGAAATGAATCTTGAAACATTGCGATTGCCAACTGTTTTCAAAGAACTGACGATCTGAGCGCTCCATATATGGTCGTGACTCACAATCGTTCACACAGCTATCGGCAACCCTAGCTATCAAGATAAGACAACTTCTTAACGATAGCTATCAAGATTAGACGACTGTAGAAATAAAAGTGACTACAATTTCATGAGTTCCTTCCCATGCATTAAAAAATGAATCTAGTCAGAATGCATGGTCAGAATAAGTTGCTACAAGTTTTTAGCAGCAACAATGCTACTGAGATTTCTATCTATATTCCAGGTCTTCATTACTTCTGTCATAGTCTCAGATATGAATTGAGATCGATGATCTGATAACAGCTTCCTAGGAAAACCTACTCTAGAAAAGATCAGATGTAGTGCATCAGCTACATCTGTGGTAGTGGTGGTCTTCAATGGGATGGCTTCTGGCCATCGTGTGCATAAATCAATGCACGTGAGAACAAATCTATGTCCTCTGGCTTATGGTAAAAGTGGACCAATAATATCAATGGCCATCTTGTCAAAGGGTCTCACAGATATGTCACAAGCCTGAATAGGCGCCGTGTGAAAAGCTCCCCGTGCTTTCACTTCCTGGCATTTAGTACAGGATCGTACGTACTGTGAAATATCTCGTGACACTCCCGGCCAAAAAAATGAAGATAATACTCGAGAACGTGTCCGAGTATATCCCATGTGTCCTGCGCACTTAGAATCATGTGCGTGTTGAAGGATGTGCCGTCTGAAAGCAAAAGGGATCATGACCTGTTGTCTTACTTGATTCTTATCCATCAAACATCTAATCAACATGTCATTTTTAATCATAAAGCAATGATTAGTCTTATTGTTTAAAGTAGGATTGTCAACTTTGTTGACCAGAGCAAAAAAATTTTTTACTGATCTGTCTTCCTTCTGTTTTGCAGCAAAGGACGCTCGGTCAATCGAAGAATGCACATCAATATTTTCATGTTTGACTGTTTCCTTTTTATCAGTGTCCATAGTCTCAAATAGTTTCGTCTGTGCTCTGGTAGTCACTGCATTCCTAGTGCATAGATTATTTTTTTCCCATTCAATAATCTCCTCTGGTGTACAATCCTTACTGCCATGTATGCGACCCACCATAAGATCTGCAATTGGGTTCCTTAACACGCATACTTTAACGTTGCATGTGAAAAAAGGTGTGTTAACAAATATAATGGCGGTTGGATAAAATTCTATTGTCCCTCCGAAAGTCATGCATCTGACATGTTCGCCTGTTGCACAACTAGGATGAACAAGTGACTGCCGGACTCCGATCGTTGTAGATCCGGAATCTCTCAACACTGAGACAATGGATCCATTAACAATTCCCCTGTTAAAAATCAGAGAGCCTGTTCCGTCATTGGCCGCCAGACCGACTTCTGGGAGAATGTGTCCGCAGTTCAGAACCGTCTCTTTTGCCTTCTGAAATACAAGATTACATTCTGGGCAACTATTTGCCACGTTATAATTCATTGCATAACATGTAGACGAAGACTGTATTACATTATTATTATGTGAACCCTGAACCCCAGGGGTTGTACCATTGGTAACTGCTGCCCCTGTATTATGATTATAATTTGACGATCTACGAGAATGAGAACGATGACGAGAATAATCATTTGAATTATCCCGTTGTCCCCTGTAATGACTGTTATCTCGATGTCTCGAGCTATGATTATTGTTATTCCAGTTGTTACCATTATTATAGTTATATGACCGATTATGACTTGCGTTACGTTGACTATTGTTGTATCTGGACTGAGGTGAATAATTTCTATTATGTGGTCTTCCTCTATTAAAGTCATTGTTATTGTTGAAATTATTCTGTCCCTTATGGAAATTGACATTATAATTTCCTTTGAAGCGACTTCTATCTACGCTGTGTGTTCTTGATTTGTCATGACTGTGGTATGACACATTAGAGGCCACGAGTAGAGGTTCTCTTATTAGCGAGTTAGAAATGCTCGCATTCGGATGAGCAGTGCAGTAATTTAGTGAAATTTTTTCTAACTCATCGATTGTAGAAGGTTTTCGTTCTTGCAAAAAGGCGAAGAACGGTGGGCTGACAGAGGATAACACTTTATCCCTTAGCAGTAGATCAACTAACTTGTCATATGATTTGTCTACACCTGCCAGTTCCACCCATCTGTTAAAGGTATTGCGTATGTTCGCAATAAAACCTGTAAAGTCCTTATTATTATCTGGCAAAATACATTTAAAACGTAATCTACAGGCCTCTTCATCCAAGTGGAAACGACGCAATAATAAGATCTTAATGGCATCATAGTCTGTAGCTAATGTTGGATCAATATTTTGTGCTGCACTTGCGGGTTCACCATCTAAAAATTCTTTGAGTTTGAGTGCCCATGCAGTTTTGTTAAGGTTATTGACTTTGCATACATCCTCAAAGCGTAATAGCCATGCTGATAAATCATCAACATGTAACTTGAATGGTGGTAGCTTGAAATAATAATTGCCCTTATTATGGTTAGATGAAGATCCATTTTGAACATTATCATTCTGGCTTGCAGCAGCACTTTGTGCCTGAAGTTTTGCTGTTTCATATTTAAGACGATGCAATTCCAATTCTTGCTGTCTTATAATTTCCTCTCGTCTCATTTTATTCTCTTCCTCTTGCCTAGCAATTTCTCTTAATCTATTTTCCTTTTCAATTTCTTTCATTTCACGGTCTGCTTCTTCCTTCTTCAGTGCAGCTTTTTTCTGAATCTCTTTTTGTTCAAGCTCTTCTAAATCTGCTTTATATTTCGCAAGTTGTTGTTCCGCATATTCACGTAGTTCCTGTCCTTTCATATTAAAATCTTTCCCATTTTTAATAAAATGGTCTAAGATAAGCATCTTGACGTTAATTTTGTAAGTAATAACCGATCTATAGTAATCAACAATAAAATCTAAGTAATTATTGTACTTACTCAACGTATGAAAAGTCACTCTAAATAATTATAATATTATTGAACTTTTATTTGTAAGTTCCACCAATAAATATAATATTTTGTAAAAATATTATATGTACCCAATAATATATATCATAAATGGTTATGATATTTATTTATTTAAGATGCTGAAATTATATCATGCACTTAATATTAGTATTTAATAATTATGGGTATTGTCCCAATATAATTAGGTTATTCAATCAATGATATGTGCTAAGTCAGAATGTAGTACTGGGAAAATGTACTAGTGAACATATAATATGTCTGTCATATTCAAGGCAGACCATAAATTTATATTTAATTATCAATATCTATTATATTATTATGCCCCAGTCATCATATCCAAAGTGCATCACTAGTGTGTTGAACTACTACTGCAAATTGATGCAAAGTCCCTGAGTCATCATCAAATTTCATAAAAATTAATTACATTCAATTACAATCTTATTGTTGAACAAATTATAATATTAGTATTATATGAATAATGTATGAGATGAAGACAAACAAAACAATTCATCAACCAAGGATTACAGAACAGTAGTACGATACGACAAGGACATTTCACAAATAAAAAATGAATTTATAAAATAAGCAGAACAAACTGGAAGTATCGATAGGTCAAAGAAAAAACCAAATGGAGACTGAATCTACGTACACAAGAAATAATGACGTATACATGGACTCATAGACAAACTTTAAAATATACATATTCATAAATAAAAAATAGTTACGTCAGGATTGACGAGATAGGTTACAAACATGATACAAAACTGAATAAAATAAAACTGAATATGATCAAATACACCATTAATTTACAACACTGCACAGCTAACATATATTGTCAAACAATGGCAAATACGAACAGACAAGCCCATCGGCAGAATTCATCAATGGAGTCCTTCGTTAAGTGCGATTGTTTAACGGCCTTAAGGAACAATTAAAATCAATTCGGGCATCCAGGGAGCCATAGAATTGGTTTTAATCCGCCGCACCAACCACCCACAAGTTAATAGCAAAAACATACAGTGGGAAACAAAGAATACATTGAACATATTTAAACATGCCTGTACGAAAAGGCGAAATGGACTTAGCAATGTGTTCTTTCAATGACAACAGTCACAAATAAACTTATCTTTTTAATGATCCGATCGATGCTGTTTGCACCAACGGGCTGGACTAATGTCTAGAACTGCTTGCTCCTCGTTGGCAGATAACGGTATTTCATCTTCCGGTCTTCTTAGATCTTGTAATTTTCATCAAACTTGGAATGCGTTGAAGGTTGTCCTTTCGAAGTGGGGTATCTACACACGATTATGTGACGTCAGATGGACCTCTCGTAGTTATGCGTGTCACGTCATATTTATGTAATCACGTGATTTTCTTGCAATCGTAAACAACTTTTGTCCTTATGAATGAGATTTCGGTCACAGAAAAAAAAAATTTCTCGATTCCCCAACACTGTGCACCACTTGTTGCAGGCCGTTTTCTCTTGTTAACACTGGGTCATATATTATAGAATACTGTTCCATGTATTACTAATAAATCAGTGATTAATATCTGGCCATTTGCATTGTTCTTTCATTCAATTATTTTTCCTCGTGCTCTTGTTGGTAAATCACGCGAAGGTGGGATAACACATTGTGAACATAATAATAGTTGAATTCCAAAAGTTAATTGACTTGATAAGTCCTTTATCGAGTCCACACACTTTAATATACCGTTTTACACATAAACAATCCACACATGTTGGTTATGAAGAAAATACATATTCAATTTAGATCCTACGTCGTATATGATCTATCTGCAAATCAGTCCTTGTCAAATACCATGAATTACTGTAGGCAGAACGTCATAACTATATGTACGCGCGGTTGGTGATCCCAACGGCCGACAGCGAGATTATGCGTCTGGCAAATATAAACTAATATGGACTGTTAATTCATCCCGTCCTAGGTTTAGTCAATTACTAACCTGTAACATTTCATCTCTTTTCATAATAACAGTGGACTGACCCATGTCCATACTTAAATACAACATAACTGTGCGGCACTCCATGACCGACACTAGAAGAACATAAGGACACGTCTTTACAGCTCGACGGTCATACAAAAAGGGGTACGGTAACCTAGTCACCCAGCGTGACCTTACCGACGCCAACACATCATAAATCGATCGGGTGTATAGCGTTCAATAGTATACTAATTGTTTACATTATATTAAATGCTGTAACCCCTAAAATTGCACGCTGCCAACCTATAGCAGACGATGCCAAATAAAATACCGTAACAGTCATCACAGGACATAACTGGCCGAAGAACACAAGACATCTTGTAGATGGTCCACGATAACTTCGTTTGACATTTATTTAATATAGGAATATTGGCATGGTTGGAGAATCGTGAGTGAGGTCTCCGCAAAAATACATATGCATGGTCAATCCATAGACAAGGCATTCATAGTAGTCAGTCTTCAATATATATCGTCTCAATTATTCAGTTCTGGCCTACAGGTGCGTGCAGAACGACGACACCCAAGTAATGTGGACTAGACAACGTGAATATAAAAATACTCGAGTTATACTTCTCTGTAAGAGGTGGAACTTCTGTATAAGTTCAGGACCATCTTAGAAAACATAGTGGCGGACTTCGAAATTAGTTTATGCCACTTAAATATATAATATTCCTCCACAATTCTGGGAGCTTGAAAAACACGTCTGACTAGGACGACTTAAGTAACGAAAGGCCACGAATATTAGCCGTTAGAATAAATTAGCGCAAACGCGTTACGTCATTGACAACCGGTGACGTATTAAATATGCAGCGTTCAATATAAGGTAAAAACCGTGCAAAACCTTGATGTTACCACAAAGAGACATATTTCCTCAATAGTAATGGCTATAAGCCTTTGTGTGGCAATAATACATAACATATTAACATTTGTTCTTTAACAGAGACCAACAGCCAAAAGCTAGACTAATCAAGATATATTAGCTAAGCTTCTTTAAGGAAAACAAAAATTATCCGCATTTCCAATTCCAGAGATAACAGAAATTATTTTACATAATTGATTGGTTTGCAAATCTGTTATGTCCCAATAAGAAAAAAAGTTATCTTTTGTAGCAAGAGCAAATATAAAATCTTCTTACTTTCCCATTTGCTCTAATAAATCTGCATCATCATCAGCTGCCATCTTCACATCGACGATCGGCCTCAGCGGGTTTCCAACGTCTTCTGTCTTTTGTCTTGATAGTGCACACTTATAGACTTCTTTCCTGTCCATCTGTTATCTTCCCACTGTCTAATAGCGCTGTTTTCCTCTGGCACGATTGCACTAATACTGGATGGCTCACAGGTAGGTAGGTATACACTGTAAAAATATTATTTTATTATCATTTTATTTATTTATTAAGTATATAGATGAGCACAATATTAGCATGTATTTGGTATATTTTTCACTATATGCGCTAATGTCATGTTTTAAGTATTAATTACTGTGACAAAACGGGGCGGCCCCTATCGATCTTTGTTTCACTCCGGCAGTATCCGTACATTTGTGGTAGATTTTTATTATTTGCTATCAATTGTCGCACTTTTCTTTCTTGCTTCGTTATTTTTCTGCTAAGTAGCAGAAATTTGATTTTATCAAGTCATTCGATACTCCCTGTAGGTGATAATAATCACATGTGCTTGGCGCTACCCAGATTTGCTGAGATAATTACTCGCAGTCGCGAGGGAGCGGCACAGCTTGGCTAAGATTAGCACAAGATTTCGTGTACCGGCGGAAACGTATGACAAAAGCGTTTCCTATCTTACTTGTTATGACAAGAGTACTTTCTGATAAAGTAATGATGGTTACATTTTGAAAACGCTGTTGTATGAGTTTACCGGTCTGTCTGTAAGTTTGTACACAAGGGCATCGGACATCTTATTACCATACATGGAAGAGTTGACCTCTGCCTTACGTTCAAAATTATCCGATGTCGGAATATTTTGAAATTACCCCATAACCCGCCGGTTTGAATATGATTGGAGTTTTTTGATAGCTCATAACACACGAAGGCGTGAGAAGGCAGGGAATATAATCTGATCATTATCTCAAGCTATTTCACTTGAGAAATCGTCGCCAAGACACTGGACTGCTAGAGTGAAGAATTAGAATTCAGAATTCCTTCTTAAAATAACGGACACCTTTTATCAGGATTTACAATATAGCCCAGGAAATCTCTAACATTTTAAATAAATGAAACCGGACTGAGTAAACTGAAGGACAACACACGAAGTCAGAGAGAGAACTTATTAAATTAACGACACCCCAGACGCGTGTAAGATGCCAATTCGAGTCTCTTTTATTCATCTGAGCAAAAATGTATGTGAGTCAGGATTAGCGTAATTTGCGATTTATATATCATATTTATTACTAACATGTGAACTAACATATATATATATATATATATATATATATATATATATATATATATATATATATATATATATATATATATATATATTACCATGTGAATTTTAATATGTAAAACTCGCTTGTGGATGTCAAAGTCATTTGAGACTGGCAAACTCAGCATATAGAATGATGATTCATGAACCACCACTGCATAGGCTGGTGATTCCTTTATTGATAGTTTCGTAAAGAGAACTAAAAGCATAAAGTAGTTCCAGGTTCCCTATGGAGAAGGGAGGGAAAGATGAAAGAAATGATGTACATTCTAAGTATAATACTTACATTTTCAAAGCAGTGTAAATGCCCCTATAAACATATTCACTTTAAAATTAATGTAAGTTTTCAAGCTTAAACCAGAGTAAATGTCTATGTGAAAATATTCATTTTAAAGTAATGGAAGTTTCAAACTTTTCAGTCAGTGCAAAACATAAATGAAAACATATTCAATTTATATTGTGAACACTTTTCAATCAGTGGAGTTGTATATGTAAACAGACTCTATCTGTATTGTTAACCTTTTCATTTAAATATAAAGTAACTATGAAAGCTATTCTATTTAAATGTAAAGAAAGTTTTATCCCGAGAGATTAAATTTAATTCTCATCGAGGGTAAAGTCTAAGTAGTTGGGGTGGTGGTATGGGAAGATAGGAACCCATAACTATGGGGTGGAAAACGCCATACTCAGAAGAGCGTTTCGTTCTATTCTTTTACCATAGTTATTGGTGGTACCAGCAGAAAGTACTATCTTTGGAACAAGAAGGGAACAGTGGCCTAAGCTTTAAGACGAAGGACCCACGTGGTAGACTTTCCTTGACATTTCTGGGAAACGAGCTACCCCCGACAACTTTGATCAGAGACGAGCGTGAGCAGAGTGAAAAGAACCAACCCATTAGAAGGAGCAGAACAGTCATTGGCAGTTAAGTTCAAATATATGCTGCCACTTGAACTTCTTGTAGCATCTCACATTCCATAAATACTTTGATGATAACTTTTCTTGATCCATAACTATTCAAATTATTTTCCAACTGTTAAAACCTAAAGAGATTATTAAATTTTGTAATTTGTAATGTTACAAATTTAATTTCAATTTAATCATTTTAAAGTTACTGCATGTTTGTCTCAGTCAAATTACTACACACACTCTAAACAGAGCTATACTAGAATAATAGAATTCCACTGAGTAAATCAGGGGTGGGGGCTTAAACGAGCTGAAAGTAATAAGTGCTTAAATCCTTCACAGAAGCGTCGGCAGAATTACAGAGTTAACATACTCAACCAAAGCAGTCTTGTTCTCGCTTATTCTGAATATCTTGTGAAGACTCCCTTTGTAATAGAAGTGTCATCACCCTTCTATCTACATCTCTGCCAAGAGTAATCTTGTGCGAAGGTAGATACCTTTGAAGCCCATATTAGATACTCTTGAGTTTTGGCCATGTTGGACCACTACTGCAAGGCGGGGGAGGCAATACCGTCACTGACACGTAAAATGGCAATATCTGTATATGGTCAGATAATAATGTTTAGTTCAGGGAAGTGGGGGTAACGTTTACTAAACAATTAAGTCTCCTTAATTAAGTTGGTTTAAGATTTGAAATTTAAACTAAAATTATGATTGGGTCTCCCCCAGCAGAACCCCACTATGCGCCATTTGTGCATTGGGACATGCTGCTGTAAAAACAACTCGACTCCTGAAGAGTCAAAACTCCACTGGGAACCAGCAGGGACGGAACCAGATTTCAGCTGTCTCCATATTGGAAACTATGTTCTCAGTACTAGCTCAGCTTACGGACACTTTCATTATTTTCTATCAACCTTCATTTAAGATCTTCCAATGAAGATAAATTTAACTGTTTTGTTTTGACAAAATCAATTTTCATTCTTTTAAGCCTGTTGATAAAATAATCCATATTAAATCTGTTTTTGTTATTGATATATGTTGGGGTCACATCATGGTGTGAAATTAAATCACGGTGTTTATTATTGTCGAGATGTTTTTTTACACACCATGTCGTATCTCAATTAAATGCATGAACGATAAAAAAAATGCGTTATGGCGTTGCTGAGAGAATAAAATAGGTAACTAAGGATGACGAAAAAGGTCAGTGGGATTGTAACACTGTTAGCGTTCAGCTGTGTATAACAGTGTGGCTATTGTGCCATTGGGAAAGGGTGGCGCTGCCACTTATATTTCTGCTCAGAAAAGTGTGTTTAATAGATATATACGGTATATAGCAAGTGTTCATGGGCTGTCGGAATTGCCCCAGTTATAATAAGCGATATGCTCGGAATGATTAATTCCCCGATAGATGAAATAATAGATGTATAAACGAAAAGTGTTCTATAGTCCCTGAACTGTTGATTCAGAAGTGTAATAATTGTCGCATTAAATGGAACTGAATGGATGAAAAATGGAACGAGTGACTACTGTTCAATGATCAGAATTATATAGAGTATAAGTCCAAAAGTATTTATTGTTTGTGTGAGTATGGAATAAATTTCAAGTCGTCAGTTGAAGTGTTACTTCAATAATTCACGTTATTTACAAGTTCCTATTGAACTTTAATTAAGATTCCATCCAAACATTACATACGCTGGCACTACAAATTTTATAAATGACCAGATACAACAAAGATCGGGGATTGAACTTTATAAAACCTGATCTCAACAAATCATACCTAGACAACGTATACAACTCGGGGATCTAGTCTCCCTTAACAATATAAATAAAAATCTAGGGTTGAGATTATCATTTTGAGTGAATTTGATGACTGCATATGTATGACTTATTTTTTTTTCATACCTACATATACAGAGCTATTTGAGGACTTTGCTGAATCACCTTCACTTGGGTATCATAAAGTACGAGTCAAAACTATATTACTGGACAAAAGTTAAGGGCCGCCATTCAGTTTAGACAAGGTTTATATAATCCTTCGTGAGCAGGGTCGATTTTCCAAATGTCCGGTAGCTTGAAATCTCTCAAGAAGTCTCTGAATGGTAGAGTGGGACACTGCTAAACGTCTTGCAACATGACGAACAGACTGACCATCCTGAATCCATGCCATGGCTCGACCACGGTCTACAGTGCTGAGACTTCTCCTTGGTGGCATGGCTAATGCAGTGATCATTTCGACCACTTGTCATACTGATTTATTGCATACCAACGGTGAACACTCTTTACCGATGATCATTTTCCACGTGCATTCAAATTCAACTCACTTTTTCACCTTTTGAACTAGTGAGGCGTGTTGCAAAAACCACGAGTTTTTGCAGCAACAATGGCAATTTTCACGTGTTGGTTAAAGTGACCCAGTTTTAGGACATTTAAAAAAAATTAACCTAGTGCACACAGAAATGTATACACATTTCTCTGAGCTTAGTTTTAATGACATTTTCACTTGTCTTTACAGTTTGCCAATTCAGTTATATAAACCTTGTCTAAACTGAATGGCGGCCCTTAACTTTTGTCCAGTAGTATATTTTCTCACAGAAGTAGGCGGAGAATACTAAGTTTATGACAACTTACATGACTCAATTGTAATGATTACCATTCTATAAATCCTTGTGAGGCTCCCTGAAGTAGAAACATCATTCTTCGATTTATATCTCTGCCAAGAGTAATCTTGAGCAAAGGTTGATACCTTTGAAAGCTCTCATCCTTTAACTCGAGGTTTGGCCATTAGTGGATCATGTCACAGGTTGCCTCCCCTTAGTTCTGCAGTAGTGGTCCAACAGTGGCCAAAACTCAAGAGTTACTGATGTGGGTCTTCAAATGTGTCTACCTTTGCACAAGATTACGCTTGACAGAGTTGTAGATAGAAGGATAATGATGCTTCTACCTCCAGGGAGTTTTCACATGATAATCAGAAAAGCGAGAACAATGCTGCATTGGCTGAGCACTTTAACTCTAGTATCTGCCATCAGCTTTTGTGAAGGGTAGGGTTATCTTAAAATTCGCTAGCTCGTTCAAGCCATCAGCTGAGTTAATTCGGCGAATTCCTCTTATTATTATTGTATAGCTCTGTAAGTGTATTTAAGAAATTGTCTGAGACATACTGATACAACACATTCAAAATGATTAAATCAACTTTCAATTTGGATAGATATAAGTAACCAATTTAATAATCAATTTTGTTTTAATAGTAGTAAAAAATGAATAATTATTTAACAAAATGTGCTCTTCATCAATGATGTTATGGAGGTTTATATAAGAGGTCACTTGGCAGCTTTTATTTGACTACTTAGCTGCCAACGAGGTTTCTGCTCTCGCTGATGTTTTGGTTCTTCACAGATAGGTGACTGGATCGCTCACGTCCCTGATCAAGATTAAGAGTTGCAGCACGTTCCAAGTGGAATCAGGGAGTAACTGCAAAGCTGGTCCCGCGTCTCTAAGACCCGTCTGATGATGATGTCTAGCGTCGACTTCAGGCCACTTATACCCTCACTTGTTCCAGAAATAGTACCCTCAACTGGTACTACCATCTAGTATGGCAAAAGAAGAGAAACAACTACCATCTGAGTATTGAGTTTCCCGACACATACTTATGTGCCCCCCTCTTTTCATTCCACCGCCCCATCTACCTCAGAACGTATACCTTCGCTGAGAATTAATATTAATCCTAGTGGGCGAAAAACTATCTTTACATTTAAAATGAATAGTTGTATATTTAAATTTAGTTGAAAATGTTAACAATATAGTTTGAATATGTTTACATTTACATCGGTTGAAAAGGTTGTAAACTTTCATTGCAGTTAGAGTGAATATGTTTTACATTTACACTGGTTGAAAAGGTTAATAATATAACAAGTATGTAAATCATTTCTTTCATCATTCCCTCCCTGCTCCATATGGAACTTGGGACTACATCTGCTTTTGGTTCTTTATAAGAAACTCGCAACAAAGCAGCCACCAGCCCTGGCAGTGGCGGTTCATGAAATCATCATTCTATATGTGGAGGTTGTCAGCGTCAAATGATGTGGGCATCCACTAGCAATTTTCACATATTAATATTAACATGTCAATATATACGTATTAGTTCACATGTTAATAATGAAAAAATATAGAAATCAAAAGGTACAATTTACACCAATCTTTAGGCTCACAGACTGCTAGATCAGAGAAATAAAGGCACTTGTAGAGGCCTTTTACACTTAGTCTGGGGTGTTGTTTACTTTAGCAATACGTTCCCACTTTGATTCCGTGTTCAGATTCCTTTGGATTCCGGTTTTCCTTCTTAATGTAGGTAGAGTTTTCCTAGGAGACAATACCTAAAGATGCTAAAACACAGCCGGGTCGGATAAGTGAAATTCTGATTCTATTCTTAACTCTGGCAATGTCTGGTTGTCTTCTTGGCGTGAGGTGAATTCTCACAGTGCTTTCAACCGACTAAAGTGTCAGGTTATATTGCACTTGTCTACTTTGTTACGATTTAGGCAGGGTCCAATCAGGATTTTGGTTGTTCCTCTATTTCGAACCCAGGTCAATCGTTTCAAAACTTGAGTGTTTTGTGGGATAACTCAAATTATTTCCACATGGAAATTTCTGCGCGTTACTGCAAAGGTCATGTCGTCCAAATATGGAATGAAAACATCCGATCCGCTCTTGGCAATGTTTTCTCAAGTACATCTTACTTTCATCTAAAATAATGGCTTTGTAACAAAGTGTTGGGACCTAAAACGCATCAAAAGTGAGGAATGCAGTAAGCAACCCATAGCTTGACTGCTTGCGTCAGGGTCAGCGAACAGAGCTGACCAAGACACTACTCCATCTCCAAGTGGTGGTCCTGGAAACAGGCTGCATCACTGCAGTCTGGCTGAGAGAGTAGGGATCGAAGATGGGAAGGCTAACCCGGTCCCAAAAATGCCATGCTGAAAACGGATGGGTCGGGCCGAAAGGCGCAGATATCGCAGCTTTGCTGTAAACGGCGACACAACGTTAACAAACAACCTTTTTAGGACGAACGCAGAAGAAGAAGTAACAAGATTGTGTCATTCGTTTCCGAGGAGTGCATGCCGACCGGTCGATAATTTATCGCGGGGCACTCGTAGGCAAACATGACACGCGGTCACTATATGAAAATTTACCGGGCCTATCTTGGTTTTACCTGCGTCTTAATCTTAGCAAAGCCGAGAAGCGTAAAGCAAACATGATCAATTATTACTGAAGGGGGTGTAAAATTGATAAGAAAATAGCGTATATCTTTTGGATAGCAGAGAAAGAAATTAGTGACCACGGAAATTGCAAGTAATTTAGTACCAAATAAAATGTAACTAAATGCTGCCGGAGAGGAAAAGAGATCGACCCAATATTTATGTGACAGATCACTACTGCAAAGCAGGGGAGACAACCCGCGACAACGCCTCTTTATTATATTCTGTGGAAGAATGAAAGACAACAAGCAATTCAGTATTCAAAATCTTTCCATTTCATTACCAATCTAACATTACTACAAGAGTAACAATATAACTGAAATAATGGTAAAGATGCTGCCATAGCAGAAACTGTCGTAGTTAAGTGAAGCGTTAGAGATTTCAGCATACTAGGTCCAGCTTTTCTATGAGCTGGGGGTGACCATTTCCTCTCTTCGTTGCCTATGCCTTCCCTAGGTCACGAACAGAGTCAGGTACCAATTTACTGCTGAGAACACTACAGCGTGACGCTCCCGGGTTTCGATCCCGAAAGCTGATAACTGTGCTGCGAGAGAAAAGCGCTCTAATCACTTAGCCAATAGGATGCTCAGCTGAAATAAAACATAGCCTTATGTAATGAATTTGTATGAGACAAACTACATTAGGGTTTCTTAACATTTTGTGTGACATGGATCTCTTTGATGGTAGTATGAAGGCTATGTACCCTTTTGATTGTCTTATGAAGGCTATGTACCCATTTGATTGTTTTATGAAGGCTATGTACCCTTTTGATTGTCTTATGAAGGCTATGTACCCATTTGATTGTTTTATGAAGGCTATATACCCATTTGATTGTCTGATGAAGGCTATGGACCCATTTGATTGTCTGATGAAGGCTATGTACCCATTAGATTGTCCGATGAAGGCTATGTACCCATTAGATTGTCCGATGAAGGCTATGTACCCATTAGATTGTCCGATGAAGGATATGTACCGCTATGATTGTCCAATGGGCAATGCTTTTGTGGGAAAGAAATGTACACAATAATAAAAAACTAACTTACTTACTTAGTAGTTCTTCATCTACCCAAGGGTGTAGAGGTTTGCCAGGGAGAACGCCATATTACCCTATCAGCTGTCTTCATCCTGGTTCCAGTCTAGTCCTCGGTTCTTCAGAGATTGTCTAATGTTGTCCTCCCATCGACTCTGGGTCATCCTGGAGGTCTGGATTCATGGCTCTTGGTTTCCCATATTTGTCGTGGTAGCCGATCTTCTCCCATTGTGCATACATGGCCAAACCGTCGTAATTAGGACTGTTCCACATTGGTCTGTAGGGGCTGGGTTATAATTTTTTAAAACTTTACATTTAAAATTTTAGGTTTGGTTTGGTTTTAAGGACTATCTTCATTACAAGCGGACAACTCCATCGGTGCTCTGATCTCTTCCTTTAGATCACACAAGTAGGATGTCAGCACAGTGCACAAACTCCGTAGCGCCGGCGAGAATCTCAATGTGTGTGTATGTAGGAATCACACATTCTATAAATATGTTTGTGGTGGGTATGTTTCTAATCTTTGTATTTTGCCAGGCAGCGGCCTTATGGCCTTTTCTTTACGGTTATCGATTGCCGATACATTTTTAAGGTGCGCATCTCGCACACGGTACCTCCTATTTTTCCGCCCTTATCCGAGAAGCCTAGGCATCCGATCTCACTACCAAAGAGACCAGGGGAGAGTATAACATCATTAGGACCACTGTTTCTGAAAAAAAAAAATTTCCATAAAATATATTCACTCTACTAGGAATCGAACTCGGTACCTTCAGAATTTGAAGTGAACGCCACACCTCTTAGCCACTCTGACCCCCAACAAGATTAAAGGTTATGTACACGGAACCCCTAGAATCAATTCATGGATCCCCAAAGGGAACGCGGATCACAAGTTAAAAAACCCTGAACTACATACGTACTAATAGGCGTGGAAAATCGAAGACATCAATAAAGTTTGAACATGCCTCAATCTTACAGTATGTGGAATAATCAAAAGAAATACGTATTCCTTTCGGAAACAAAGATTTATAATATGCCTTAACATTATCCTCAGTGGAAGAATGAAAGAAGAGAGAAAAGTAGTTTGGGGGAAAAAAATCCTTTCTATTACATTACCAGTCTACGATTGCAACAGGCTTGTAACAACAATTTCCTACATAGTGGAAGATAATCTAAAAGACAAGCAATCCCGAAGAGTTGCAACAGTTGATGTCTGCACACACAAAACAAGGCGCGTGATGGAATGGCTCATAAACATTGTTTACATTTTATATCGTTTGAAGGGCCACAAAGACCTTGCATGCAAGATCTGGCGTTCGCTATTTATTTTTTTCCCTAGTCGTTGATGTAAATTTCACACTTCCATTACTGGCACAAAGAAGCTCTCGTTGCTTTCTCGGTAGCTGCTGCAACTCTAACACTCGTCGAGAATGATGGAAGGAAAAATGGAAACGGCAAAGAACGGAATGCACAGGGTTTATACATCAGAAGTTAGAAAATGTGCACCGAAGATATTACACAGTTCATTTGACTTCTACAGAAGGTTGTATTTAAAATTTCTGCTGCTCCAGACTCGATCTGACTTGCCGATTCGCACCCTATGAAAGCAGATTTGTTACTTTAAAATTAATTTTCTTTCCGAATGTGTCTTGGTTTTAGGGCACGTCACGACGATCCGATATGTTTTACCTATGACCTGACACTTATGTCCCATAACCGTAATCGGGGGCAAAACAACATTAAAATACTTGATGAGAGATCACATCAAGTGGGTCTGAAAATACACAGGGAGAAAACTAAGATAATGAGAACTAATGCAGGAAACCATAACAATATTGTACTGGAGGAAACACGACTACAATGTGTAGAATCATTCGTAGACCTTGGCAGCAATATAGACACAGTTGGAAGGACAGACAATGATGTCAAAAGAAGAATACAAAAGAGGAGCTTTCATTGCATTGGGAGATATGTAGAGATCAAAAGAAATCAGGTCCAGCACAAAAATCAGAATTTTCAATTCAAATGTCAAGTCAGTCCTATTGTATGGCTCTGAAACATGGAGAACAACAAAAACAACAACCAAAAAGACTTTCATAAATTGATCTTTGCGTAGAATAGAAAGACTGGTGGAATGAGGAGGTCATTAACTTGGAACTAATGACAAGAACCAGGCAAGTGCCAGTGGAACAAGAAATGAAAAGAAGACGCTGGCGGTGGACAGGACACACATTGAGAAAACATGTTGATAGTATTAACGGTCAGGGTAAGAGGGGTAGAGGAATATACAAAACATGTTGATAGTATTAACAGACAGGGTAAGAGAGGTAGAGGAATATACAAAACATGTTGATAGTATTAACGGTCAGGGTAAGAGAGGTAGAGGAATATACAAAACATGTTGATAGTATTAACGGTCAGGGTAAGAGAGGTAGAGGAATATACAAAACATGTTGATAGTATTAACGGTCAGGGTAAGAGAGGTAGAGGAATATACAAAACATGTTGATAGTATTAACGGTCAGGGTAAGAGAGGTAGAGGAATATACAAAACATGTTGATAGTATTAACAGACAGGGTAAGAGGGGTAGAGGAATATACAAAACATGTTGATAGTATTAACAGATAGGGTAAGAGGGGTAGAGGAATATACAAAACATGTTGATAGTATTAACAGACAGGGTAAGAGAGGTAGAGGAATATACAAAACATGTTGATAGTATTAACGGTCAGGGTAAGAGAGGTAGAGGAATATACAAAACATGTTGATAGTATTAACTGTCAGGGTAACAGAGGTAGAAAAATATACAAAACATGTTGATAGTATTAACAGACAGGGTAAGAGAGGTAGAGGAATATACAAAACATGTTGATAGTATTAACGGTCAGGGTAAGAGAGGTAGAGGAATATACAAAACATGTTGATAGTATTAACAGACAGGGTAAGAGAGGTAGAGGAATATACAAAACATGTTGATAGTATTAACAGACAGGGTAAGAGAGGTAGAGGAATATACAAAACATGTTGATAGTATTAACAGACAGGGTAAGAGAGGTAGAGGAATATACAAAACATGTTGATAGTATTAACAGACAGGGTAAGAGAGGTAGAGGAATATACAAAACATGTTGATAGTATTAACGGTCAGGGTAAGAGAGGTAGCGGAATATACAAAACATGTTGATAGTATTAACAGACAGGGTAAGAGAGGTAGAGGAGTATACAAAACATGTTGATAGTATTAACGGTCAGGGTAAAAGAGGTAGAGGAATATACAAAACATGTTGATAGTATTAACGGTCAGGGTAAGAGAGGTAGAGGAATATACAAAAATAACACATTTAACAGAGAACTGGAGACAGACGTGAAGGGGATGAAGAAGAAATTGAAAGACCTAGATCTGATGGCATGTGACAGGAAGACTTGGCATAAGTTTGTTGAAGGTCTAAAGTCCTTGGGCAATTTAAAAGTCATAGATAAAGACAACGGTTAAATCAGATCGCATGATATCTCCGCCTTTAGAGTTGGCAGGGATAGAGCTACAACGTAATACGTCTTTTGCGTTTGCGGCACATTCTGACAGTCTGTTTCATGTCTGTCTTACATTTTCCTTCTTTACGGTTTAAGTGTCGCCCCTGTGTTACAGGGGCCCAAAAGGGGTTTAAAGAATAATACCCCAGTAACCTATCATGCTAGAGTTGCGCGAGAGGCGGGCTGTCCAACCTTTATCCACAGACACTTCAGTCAGTAACAAACACGTTGTCCCAAGGCAAGTAATACGAGTACAAGAAATTATGCTCGACAATACATGCTGGAATAGGGATCAACATCAGGACTGAGCATTGGGCGCACTGTACCAAGAAAGCGCAAAGGACTCTGGACTCCTGATTCGTTTCCTTTCATCTCGGAGAACCTCGGGATTGTGCACCTGGAATATTTGAACATTCAACGATCGAGGAAGAGCCTCACAGCTGGCAGCAGAAATGCGAAACTAAAAACTGACATCTTTGGAAAAAAAAGATGGAAGATAATAGAAAAGAAGAAAAGAATGTATATGAACTAGTGTTTTCCTCAGAACAAGAGAATGAAAGCGCTATCAGAAGACGTAGCTCTAACACTGTCAAAGGAAGCGTGGTAGGTCCTACTAGAATGGGAAGCAGTAAGACCCAAACTAATATCAGCACCACTAAAAACTACCAAAAGGAAAATACCTTGTATAGATGGATATATGGACACAAACTGACGCAGAAGAATCTATGGCAGGAGAATTTTACAACACAATTTATATTTTCGTGGTTAATAAGAGAAGGTAAAGACATACAATTTTGAGGGATGACTCAAATGCAAATATACAAACAGCAAGGGCTTGGGAGAGATTATGAGAAAACATTGGCTAGATACAATGAAATAGAAAATATAGAAATATTAAATTTGTGTGCTTCAAGTAAACATTTTATCGAATGAAGAATTATTTTCACATTAATTAATCAATTAATACCCTTTAGCTCCCCAAGGAGCATAGGCCTTCAATAAACACATGCTAAGTCTTCCTGTCACGTGCCATCAGCTCAAGTTCTTTCCATGTTTTCCTCATCATTTTCACTTCTGTATCCAATTCTTTTCTTCACGTATTTTTTTTTTTTTTGGTCAACATCTACCTCTCTTTCCCTGGGGATTCCAGAACAAGGACTGCCTTGTAATGCTATCAACAGGTTTCTTAAATGTGTAAGCTGGTAGACTAAGCATCATTTTTTTTCTGGTGGCATTGATGTTCTGGTCACACTTATTCCTGTATCTGCTCATGATAAAACTACTGACCTCTTACTAAGTTAGTATCAAGTTGAGACAGCTTTCCGCCTCTTCATTGCCAAGGCTGTTGCGATGGAGTGGAATCCACAGTATTACAACTCTTTTTGAATCGCTGATATAGTTTGTAGAGTTTTGCTACTACGCCATTTAGGTCTGTGTTATTTTGGAATAATTACTAGCGCTGAAACTAACGACAGCGCATCTGTGGATAAAGCTACTTGTCTCTCTGTGATTTTTTCTGTCATTAGGACTTCTGCTGCAGTTTTCAAGGAATCTGCGTCTACTGTTAAGTTTCTTATGAATTTTCATGTTGCCACTGACAGCTTTTTAATTTATTTTTTTGGAATGCTACCCCACCTCCATTTTTCGTTGATATTAGCTGCTGATCCATCTGTGTATGCATGTCCCCAGGTAGGGCCGACTCTTGAGCGGTACAGTTGCACAGTGCGCCGGATTGGGAGAGGCGTCGCCATGTATTTAAAATAAATAATTATTTACTTATATGAAACTGAACGTTGTCCTATATGTGTATATTATTCATATTTCAAAAACAGTGCATTGAGCACCAATATATAGTTCAACATGAGTAATGAAAAAAAAAAATTACCTGCAATAAGATTTTTAAAACATAAATGTCTAATGGTTTTTTTTTTTTTTTTTTTTTTTGTAAAACGATGCACTGAACATCTCTTACAGACGTTACAATGTGGTCCAACTCAGTAGTCTGAAACTGTGTCTAGTAAAAGTACATATACCGTACTACTGCACGGGATCAGGGGGAGAGGGAGGGGCGCCAACACGAGATCTCACGACACATTGAAAACTCCCTAGGGCTTGGCTCTGTGCCCAGGTGCTGCTTGGATAATGTTTCTCTACACACCTTGGGGTTAGGGCTCTTCTTTCTGTTTCAGTCTGGCTGTCCTTTCATTCCGTACCAGGAGCACTTTATATCATGGCAGGAAAGCATATTATCTCCAAACAGGGAGCTTGAGTGCAGTGTATGGTTGTTGATATGGTATTATAGGATCTGCTCTCAGTTTTTGTTGATTCTACAAAGTTGCTTCGCTTGAATCTTTCTTAGTCAAGAGCATTTGTTCTCTGGTACCTTAGATGGTCTGTCCGCCTCCTGAATTTCTTTGCTTGTTGCTGGGCTTTACTATCTCTTCTATCCTTCATTGATTGAAGGTATGTAACATTCTCTAGTTCTTCAATTGGTGTTGTCCTCGTGCTTCCCGTTATAATTCTTACTGCTTGGTTTTTGAGTCTGTTAATTTTATCGAAGTTTGACTTAGCCAATGTTGCTCATGCTGCTTTACCATTTTCTAGAACTAGTCTCACTCGCCCAGTGTATAGTTTCTTTAGTACTCTCCAAGGTGTGCCAGCAAGTTGTTTCATGATAGACATTGTTTGTCTTGCTCTCATCTGGTTTCTCTCAATCTGGGTTGTCCTTCTTCTTCTTCGTACACTTTCAAACGTCTACTTGAATATTTTCAAAGAAAGCAGTATCATCAAGCGGCGTATGTTGCACTGTTTACTTAGGCATGTGGCCAAGTGCATCCAGTTTCAACGGGCATTTATGTCGGGTTGCCTTCCTTAGCCTTTGATTGTCCCCAGCCTACCTGCAAGGCAGCTGTGTGGTCTCTCTGTTTGACTGGTTTCAAAAAAGAAAATCGCTACCGTCAAAAGTGAAGTCGCCATATTGGCAAGGGGAGATCACTCCAAGTAACACAGGGATGAAATGTAAAGCCTGTTTAGTTTTCATGCAGGCTTAGATTGTTCCCATCTGCAAAGGAGGAGATGTGGGTTCTTACTGGAATACTCTATGTTATGTATGTGAGCAATGTGTACTCCCCATTGAAAATTACAAGACAGTCCTTGTTCTGGAACCCCCAGGAAAAGAGAGGCAGAGGTAGACCCAACAAAACACATGGAGAAGAGAACTAAATGCAGAAGTGAAAATGATGAGGAAAACATGGAAAGAACTTGAGTTGATGGCACTTGACAGGAGGACATGGCATGTCTTTGTTGAAAGCCTATGCTCCCTGCACAGCTGAAGGGTATTGATTGATTATCTCCATTAATTTCTAATTCATTGAGCTAAAAGTTAAAAAGAGCTACAGTGTAACTGAAGGGGCTTCGATTTTTCCGCAGAGATGGTAGCAATTCTAAAAAGTTTAGAAATAATCGAAGATAACCAACCTGAAGCTGTTACGATATTTAGACTCACTATCATCACTACAAGCACTGGAACACCCAGGTAAATGTAGCCGGCCAGACATAAAGGAAGAAATTCTAGCAACTAATACATCACTAGGGAACAGAGGATGTAGTGTGAGGCTAGTGTGGGTTCCAGAACACATAGGTATAGCTGGAAACGAGTTGGCAGACCAGAACGCCAAGAATGGAAGGATAAGTAAAAACAATACAGTATAAGAGCAGGACTGGGACGGTCGGAGATAAAGAGCCACGTGAAGCTAACTATAAACGAGGAATGGAAGACAACATGGAAGAAGCTAAGTCTCCCAGGTTAAAGGCAATATATAGTGAACAGCACAGTCAGCTGGACAAGGAAGTTAAACGTCAAACCCGTGCTAACAAAAGGAAATTTCTAGATGACCTTGCAAGACAGGCGGAAAAGGCAGCACTGAGAAATGAACAAAGCACAGTATACAAAATAACTCAAATCATCAGTGGAAAACGAGGTGCAAACAATATTACATTAGTAAGAGATAAGCAAGGAAATCTCATCACGACAGTAGAGGGACAGGAAACAAGATGGGCAGAGCATTTCAGAGAAACTCTGAATAAGGAACCACCAGAGACACAATTGAATGTTCGAGAGGCTGAAAATGATCTAGATGTTAATACAGACATCCCACGAAAAGAAGAAATCATCACAGCAATCAAAGGGTTAAAGAATGGAAAAGCTCCTGGTCAATATAACTTAAATGCAGAGCTATTTAAGACAGACCCAGAGCTAGCAGCAGAACTATTAGAACCACTATTTGCACAAGTCTGGAAAATAGGGACAACACCAACAGAGTGGAGAAAAGGAATAATTGTCAAATTGCCCAAGAAGGGAGATCTTGCAGACTGCAATAACTGGAGAGGAATAACTTTTCTCTCAGTTCCCAGCAAAATACTAGGCAGGATAATTATAGAGAGAATTTCAAAAGCAGTAGACCACAAACTAAGGAAAGAATAAGCAGGATTTAGAAAGAACAGAAGATGTGTAGATCATATATTTACCCTCAGGAACCTCTCCACACCTAAGCCTACCTTGCCGTTGGTTGGAGAGCTTGAGTGCCCCAATGATCCCGGGAGCTAAACCGGCGGGAGTTTTACTCCTGGCAGGGTCACCCAAGCCGGACAGGTCCTTGGTGAGGGGGCCAGACAAAGGGCTGTGGAGTAGGTAGAACCCTATAGGTGTAGATGCAGAACCCATCAGCGAGTGGTACAAGCTGTGTTCTGCACCAATCCACCCCCACTTCATGGGTTAAATGCTTTCTTGCCTCATTCTTCACTGTTTGTCTCCTATCCAATAATCCCCATGGATGACGAAGAGATGCAGGCCAGCGGACATTGCATGTTTGTCCCTCTGTGACAGCCTCCTAGGTGGCGGGGAGCGCCAGATATACCATCACTGCAGAAGGGTTGGCAAAGCTGACTGAAGAATGATGAATTAGCTGACCCAGATGTAAATGCTATCCTTCTGGCAGGACGTGACGATCCTGGGATACTGATACACTGGACTGCCACCCTTCGGGGATACTGAAAAAATGCATCCATACCCCCCCTGAAATCATCTACATGCCTCAAAGACAACAGACTCTATACGAGCTCGGGTGTTGCCTCGGTTATCAAGGCCTGCGCTGCCCTTCGGTACCTGGGGAGGGCAGTGAAAAGTATACTACCAGTAATATATATAACACAGACTCACTACGCATCCTCCAACTCAACATATCAGGAATCCGAAACAAAAAACTAGAACTAACCAAGCTTCTACTGGACCTAGAAATCCATGTTGCAGTTATCCAAAAAGCAATGCTACCAAAAGACACCTCCTTCCATATCACAGGCTATACAGTGTACCAGTGCAAGTGTATAAAATGTCAAGGATTAGTGACACTTATCTGGAATGATACACAGGCTGAGGTTTCCGCTCTTGAAACCAATGACGAAACAGATCTTCAGGAAGTGATAGTCTGGAGTGGTGGAAAGCCATTGAAAATCATTAACATTTACACCCCCAAAAACCCACCTTGCTCTGAAGCCTTTCCAGACCACGGACTTGAGGAGAATGATCATTGCTGGTGACATGAATGGTCATTCACCTCTGTGGGGCTACACAGACAGGAACATAACAGGAATAGCTATAGAAGAACTCACTAACACTACCACACTCATCCTACTGCAGAATGCTCACACCCCACCGACATTGCTCCACCGCGCCAGTGGAACAAAAAGCAGACCAGATCTCACCCTAGTAACAGCAGATATCCACCCACATTGCTCAGTTAGAGTGCTCGACTACATCGGAAGCCCATCCTCCTTGAGATCACAAACACCAGGGAAATAAAAAGAAATTGCTTAACATCACCCCCATGGAACTACAAAAAGGCAGACTGGCATTTCTTTAGGAGACATTTACAACAATGATTCGAGGCCATCAACATGACGCTGGACATAGACAAGGTATATAGCAAAATCACCACAGCACTACTGCAGTCTGCAAAAGAAGCCATTCCACGAGGTGTAGGAGAAAGTTTAAACCTTACTAGAGTACAGAACTGGAGGCCGCTGTAAACGAGAGGACAAAAGCAAGACGGCAAGCTGAGAAACATCCAACCCCCACCAACAAAGCAAATTATAACCGTCTAACTGCAAAAGTTAAACGTCTGAGCAAACAAGCAAAATGAGAAACATGGGCTAAGAAATGTGGAGAGTTAAACTTGCGGAAAGACGGAAAGAAAGCATGGTGCCTCATATCAAATCTCTCAGGAATTAAAAGAAAGAAAAACCCTGAACCCATCATTACAAACACTGAACTGCTAACTAGGGATGCACAGAAAGCAGAAGCCTTCAATAAGCACTTTGCCAACGTAAACAAAAAACAACCATGCAAGAGACTAGACAGTGCTATCAGATCACTCACCAAAATGATGGAGAAACAACCAAAAGCTAGCTGTGAGGTCTTTGAAAAGAACCTCACTCTTTCAGAACTCAAGATGGCCCTAAACAAATGCAAGAAAGGAAAAGCTGCTGGACCTGATCGGCTCACTAACTAGATGATCTCATATCTCTCAAATTATGAACTCTCCACCATCCTTGACCTCATTAACAAGACCTGGAGAGAAGGCAAGTTACCAACAGACTGGAGAAAAGCCAATATCATCCCAGTCCTTAAGAAGGACAAACCATCCAATAAAGTAACAAGCTATCGACCGATCTCCTTGACATCAAACCCAGGCAAGATCACTGAAAGGATGATAAATGAAAGGCTATACTGGTGGCTAGAAAGCAATAACATCTTAAATACCAATCAATCAGGTTTTAGAAGAAACAGACAGACAATGGATCAGTTGATACGATTCACCCAAGAGATAGGTGATGCCTTCCAGGACAAAATACATGTGCTAGCAACATTTATTGATCTTAGACAAGCCTATGATCGAGTCTGGAGGATAGGCCTCCTCTTCAAAATGCGAAGAATGGGAATATCAGGGCGAATGTACAACTGGCTAAAGGATTTCTTCATCAACAGAACAATCCAAACAACATTCAGTGGAACAACATCAAAACAAAGGACCCTGGAGGAAGGACTGCCTCAGGGATCAGCACTAAGTTGTACACTGTTTCTTATATTTATAAATGACCTCCCAGATGTCATCACCTGCCAAAAAGCACTATTTGCCGATGACCTAGTCATCTGGACAAAAGGAAAATATCTCCAAACCATCACCAAAAACATGAACAAAAACCTGACAACCATCTCTTCATACTGCCAGTTCTGTAAACTTGAAATCAATGTAGAGAAAACTGTGTATGGCCTGTTCAGTCTAAACAAGAGAGTTAATGAGAACAACATCGATGTCTGGATGAATGGAGAGAAACTAGCATACGAAGAATGCCCGAGATATCTTGGAGTCGAGCTCGACCGTTGACTTACCATGAGACCCCACATAGACAAGCTGATTGAGAAAGCATCCACAAGGCTCAGGCTCATCAAGCACCTTTCCTCCTGTGGGTGAGGAGCAGACCAGCACTCATTACACCAACTCTATACTGGATATGTGCGCCCAGTAATTGACTACTCGCTCCCCCTCCAAACTATTGCAAGTAAAAGCCTCCTACAAAAGCTAGACAAAGTCCAAAATCACGCTCTACGGTTTATAAGTGGTGCCATGAAGACAACGCCGACAGATGCATGCAAAACCAACACCAATATTGAACCCTTAAATCTAAGAAGAGAACGTTCAGCTGTGGAAACATACGAAAGGTATCTGAGAATGGACACAAAGGAGAATAGGAAAATGATAGAGCAGTGGCACCAAAAATACAGAATACAAAAGACATCTTTTCTTAAAGATGCAAAAGAAGCTAGCATCAAACACCACCTACCAGCAGTTAGAAAGCCGATGGTAACTATCAATAATGAACCACCTTGTTGGCAGGCAACTACTCCCATAGTAAGAACTGAACTCTCTGACCCCTCAGCAGACAAGAACACTCTAGGACCACTACTGAAAACCATCGTTTTAGAAACTATAGACTCATATCCACAAGACATCATCCATGTCTACACAGATGGATCTGCATTTAAAGCTACCATCAATGCTGGATATGGCGCAGTGATAAAATACCCCAACCTGCACCCAGAAGACCACCCTTGCATCTTTGGCCCTTGCGGAGAAATTTATTCCAGCTATGATGCAGAAATAACAGCACTAGAAAAAGCATTGTGCCGGATAATCTCAGACTTTGAAAGTGGCATCACGTCACCTGAGGATAATGTTATATTCTCAGACTCAAAATCAGCACTCCAAGCCATAGAAAGCAAAATGTCTCCTAATATTAATAACATCTGTAGATTAATTGATCAACTGTTCACTTCCTATTGCGTCGAAGTTACACTCCAGTGGATCCCTGGGCATGTCGGAGTCCCAGGAAATGAAAAAGCCGATAAACTATCCAAAAGAGGAGCAGCACTGCCCTAGTTCCCATCAAGTACCACACTGCAAACCTGCCAACAGATCCCGAGAACCAATTATAGGCAAGAATGGCTAAACCAGTGGGCTTCCTCCCAGACAGGGCGTCCATTCTTCATACATCAAGCTAAACCAAACCCTCAAGATCCAGTTAAACAACTGAAAAGAAGAGATCAGAGTCTAATTTTCCAGCTGAGAACAGGCCATGCACCCGTCAATAAACATTTAAATAGAATAGACCCACTACGTGAACCAAACTGTAGGCACTGCCACCACCATGAGGAATCAGTTGAACACCTACTGTTACAGTGCCCAAGACTAACTGACCTGCGACACCAGCTACTCCCATCGCACCCAACCATCCACAATACACTCTACACATCACCACAACAACTGAGGAAGACTTGCACCTTTGTCAGAGAGGCAATGGGCTGTCAAGAGCTACCTGATCACAGCTAAAGGGATTATATCATCATCATTATCATCACCCTCAGGAACATTATAGAGCAGTGCTCAGAATGGCAAAGACAACTGTATACAGTATTAATTTCGTTGATTTTGAAAAGGCTTTTGACAGTATACATAGGGACAGTTTATGGAAAATACTGAGGGCTTATGGAATTCCAAGCTGCATAGTGTCAATCATAAAAAGCTCTATGCCAACTTTATGTGTAGCATTTGGCAGAGCAACTTAACCTTTGAAGTGAAGACGACAGGGATGCCCCTTATCAACCACTCTATTTTTAACAGTCATAGACTGGGTGATGCGCCAGACAACAGAGGGCAATCCAAGAGGAATAAGATGGACTACATTTTCTACATTGGAAGATCTGGAATATGCAGATGACATTGCACTGCTAACACATTCACATCAACACATCCAGGAAAAAATGGATAGACTTAATAAGTATAGCCAGCAGGTGGGCTTGAACATCAACCTAAAGACAGAGGTCATGACGCTCAATGTGAGCAACCCTGAGCCCATATCAGTAAGGAATCAGCAACTGGAACAGACAGATGCCTTCACATACCTAGGATGCATAGTAACACCTGACGGCGGAGCAAGCAAAGACATCAACAACAGAATGAACAAAGCAAGAACAGCCTTTTTTAGTCTAAACAACATCTGGAAGTCCTCTCAATACAGCACAAGCACAAAATTAGGATTATATCAGAGCTGTGTGCTTTCTGTATTTCTCTATGGCGCGGAGAGCTGGAGAGTTACAGAGAAGGAAATGTTGAAATTGTCCTCTTTTCACACAACATGCCTAAGAAAAATTCTCTGAATCTTTTGGCCGAATACCATCACCAACCAAGATCTGCTTACTCGGAGCAAGCAAGAGGACATGCACACCATCATAGCTGGCTGGAGCTGGGGTGGCCATGTCCTCAGAAGAGACCCCGATGCCATCACAAGAACAGCTATGCTATGGACCCCTGAAGGAAAACAAGAGAGGCCGACCAAAAACTACTTGGCGGAGGACTGTGGAGGCTGAGATGCAAAGAATGAACCAGAGTTGGGGCACTGTACGAAGGATGGCCGCCAACCGAGCAAAGTGGAATCAATTTGTTGTTGCCCTACAAGACGCCACCAGGCGTAATGGCCACTGACTGCTTTGACGGTCGGCGGCTAAGGATCAAAGAAGAAAAGAAAAATAGTGGGATCTTGTGGGCAGAGCTGAACAAGACAAATCAAAAACTGAAATCAGTAGAGAACAACAGCTGCATTCCTAAGTTCCACACAGACTGAAGAGGAATGGTGATGATGATAATATTAACAAATGCATGTTCTAAGAAGGAACAATAAGACTAAATAAAATAGAAAATATACACAATGTTGAGGTGTAAATTAATTTTAATATTTCCAGATTTATTTCACGTCAATGTAAAAAAGTTCAACAAACATATAATACGTGATTTAAAAATAAGATATAATATTATCATGTGTAGCATTTAAGCAATAACAGTATTTTCTCTTCCATTCTTTATTACAACTGCATACAAGTGCAAGATCTAAAATTTTAATAAATAATGCAACAGTGTATGCTGCAACATTTAATAAACTACATTTCAACAAAGACATCCTTATATCTTCACAAAGTGACTGATACAGATGTATTTTGTGGATGAATGTAGGATATGCTGAATGGCTGGATGATGATGTTATTACAGACAATGAAAACAAGCAGAAGATAAACGGAGCCTAATATATAATCTGGAATGACAGAACTAGACTTGACAAAAATAATATGTCATGTGGTTATGAACAGAGAGATATAAGATAAAAACTGCCTAGCATACAAGACACAACTTGAAGAACGGTAAGATATATAATCAGTTAAGGAATTTATTCAGTTTCAGGTTTAAATAGCAGAACCGAAGTGTTGTAAATGTTTGGAAACATTTACATATTAGTCACCAAAATTACCTTTCATTCTCAAACAAGGCTATGGTATTTTTAATTTTCATGTCTTTTAACTGGTGTTTCCATCACTATAAATATCACATTCTATACCTGCCCTTCAAAAGGTATTTTAAATATCTGAAATAAAACAGACACCAAACGTGGAAGCTGCCAGCCATTTTACACTGCAAACATGTAAAACAACAATCTGTAAATTTGCTGTAGATTTTAGGACGCTTTTGTGCTGTTCACCACATGTTAAAACATAGGTTTAAAAAATTAAATTCTTTAAAGGACAGTGTAATAATGTAGGTAACAACTGTATGGTCTAATTTATTAGACAATTCATAATGTTTGTGAGTATTACACATGAATCTTCTAAAAGGTTTATCGGTACAGCAATACTGCAGTGATCACACAAGCTGGTAAATAAAATCTTTATAGATATGTTTTCTTAAATTATCCTGAACTACAAGCATAAATGACAATGTTCCTTTTTGTTTCAACATTAAACAAATCATGCGATGTTTCAAAATTAAAAGTCACAATAGAATTCCATTCTGGCATACAGTTATCATTCTTCAATATCCTTTCAGAAGACTCAAATTGGGAAAACCAAATGATAAAATTAACTCTGCATACGTTGTAAAAACAAAATATTCACATTTTTTTCTCTATTTTGCTCCCTGACTTACATCTGAAAGTTTAATCTATTATGATAAAAGTCAAACGTAATGGACAAGTTAAACTCTGTGTGACTGACCAGAATGCACGTCAGTCAATACATACTGACTGACTTTGGTTCCCCGTTTCCGGTTTTATAAGCCTGTAGATAAATATTCTTGTTTAGCCCTTTTTTTTTTAAATGAGTTAAATGTTAAATCTAGTAGCTTCTCTAGAGAATGAGTTGTTATAGAGATCCACTGTGGAACTGATGCAAAGAGATCCAACAGGGCTGTTCTATAATTGTTGCAACAATGGGAGTATTCCAGAGATCTAGAAAAATGGGGTTTATTCCAGAGATCTAGAAAAATGGGGGTTATTCTAGAGATCTAGAAACATGGGGGTTATTCTAGAAAACTAATAACAATAAGACTAATATAGAGATTTAATAACACCAGTGGACGTTATTACAGATATTTCTATCATAAGGTTATTCTAGACATCTATTAACTTCTGGACTATTCTAGAAAACTGCTCTAGCTGGCTATTATAGTGATCTAGTAACCTCTAGAAATACTGCAACAGCAGGTTGTGAGAGAGATCTAGTTAACAGCAAATTCATTCTAGAGACCTGGTTACCTATTCCAAATATTCAGAAACAGCGGACTACAGAGATTTTGTTGCCACAACAGAGACTGCTGATATGGAAACTTCCACGCTATTTAACTGCAAACAGTGTTTGATGCAAGACATGATGGAGAAGCAATTTTTTTTTTTAACACGAAGGAAGAACCTGTAAAAAATTCATGGCATGATAATGTAACCTATTCTAAATGTGCACTGGCTGTTAAATTTGGAACAAAGCTACCAAAATGTAACTATTAATTCCTCCTGATATGTAACACTTAGTCCACATTCTAATCATTTTTCTTCCAAGGGATTAAAAACGTGAAATATGACAAAATCTGACTCATCAGGCTGTTCCATGATTGAGGCACTTTTATCTGCTCAGGATTCTTCATGATCAAATCAAACAATGAAGCCTAAGGAGAAACATCATTTTTTCAGAGTCAATTTTTCTCAGTCAAATCTGATGGGTGACACAATAAATAATCTGAATATCAATTCACATGCATTACCTGAACTACAATTCACACATATTAACTTAACCAAAGAGGACAAGTGAAGCTGCTTGTAGTTAGTTTCAACTCAAATGCATCCTTGTCCAACACCGTTTTTTTTTTTATAAATGAAAATTCAACACTGTATGCTGATTAATCACAACGGACTGATCACCCGTTTGCCAGTCACTTCGATTACGGAAACAACAGCAAATGGGTTGATTTGCCGTTGCCCTAAAGATGCCACTAGGCGTGATGGGAAACAATGGCAAAGAAAACCTATCTGCTGTTGCCCTAAGACGCCACTAGGCGTAATGGCCACTGACTGCTTTGACGGTTGGTGGCTAAGGACGGAAGAAGAAGAAGAATGCTGATTAATGTAAGTTCTCTTTACTCATAAAACTGTCCATGTATTATAGTGCTTGAAGTGTTTCAAGCTTGCTAAATTTCTTCTGGAATGGGTTGTCAGCCCCATGCCCAAAATGGTTGTCATAAATAACGTCATTAGGTCAAAGATGTCATATATTTTTCTTCCTATTTCAGGTCCCGTTTTCAACATGACAAAGCAGCCAAGAGATTGTAGACTTTCAAAAATGGTTCCTTGCATTGAATGAATAGACTAGATTGATTTGCCAGAATGGGAAATGGGATAAAAAGTATTAGCGATAGATAGAATACAAACTGAGACAATGACAGTATCACAAGGCAGTGCCTGCTCTGGAATATTTAAGTAGAAGGAATGAAAAGACACCCAACAGCATGGGGAAGCTAGAGCAGACAGATATAGAAAACATAAGAGTTCAGGGAAGAAAAGTGGACAGATGATGCAGGACAAAAGGGTTTAAACTACCAGATGGTCTCTGTTCCACAAGAAGCTAAAAGATTAAGAAGCATTCTATGTCAAAAATTTCCTAATTTACCAGGTTATGTTTTACATTAACATCCTCATAATAAGGCAAAATTACCGAGTTTGAAACCTGGCAGCGTCGCACACCAGTTACCAAGTTTGACACCCCTGTTAGTATCATGCTGTAAATGAGTATCTGATTCTGCTCTTGAGTAAGAAAAGGCAAAGGTAGTAAGGACAAGAATCAGTCACCCACCTCATAAAGCTGAGACATAGTATAGTAAAGTGCAAACACTTCACTCTTCTACAGCAGTATCTAGTGTGAGACAAATTTTACTTTTAATGTCTTTAATATACACTGAATGAACAAGTTAACATACTTTCATCACTCCTTACGGAGCATGGGGAAGCTCTAGAAGTTGGCTCCAATGATGGAATACTGCATCAGTGCTCTTGCAGTTCTGGTTTCTGTAGAAATTTGTTTTACATGATGGGGTTGATGACCCAATGCACATCCTCTCCTTATTCATCTCTTTTACTCACCTAGCAGAAGCAACAATGCTATTATTTCCTTTTGGGGGGGGGGGGGTGGGGGGGGGGGAAGAGGAGGAGGAGAGACCAAAAGAGGCATACTGTGAATGAAATGTTTTTGAGCAAAATGCTAGTTGAGTATCAAAAAGTTATGAAATCTAAATATTACATCTATGTTCATGGAACACTGAGGGACAAAAGACACATGAGTTCCCAATCAACAGCACTCCAAAACATCTTAGAACATAGAACAAATGTTTTCAAACTTACATAATGGTTTCGCATCTCCAAGATGGCATTCTGCAGCTTTAGCAATGCAGCCTCATCAAACACTTTTATGAACTGTCTGTAGTCTTCCTGTTACAGATGCATGAAAATAACAATGTAATATGAAATGCGGAACATTCCATGACAAATGCCTGTGACAGCAAATATATAGGCACATTTTAGCTTTACCATTGGATATTCACAATTCAATTATATTGCTCTTTAAGTGGTTTAGAAGTGGAAAGTAAATCTCACTACAACAGACAAGACAGCACAAGAATCAGTCTTATAGCGTGGTCACGTTTTATGCGAGATATACGATCCTGAAGACTTGCATAATTAAAAACTAGCATTTTCAAGATTAGATTTCTCACAGGAATAAATGTAAAGCAGTGGGACAAGTTCTCGGAGCACTTAAACTTACAACCACTGCTGCATATTTTTGCTTTTAAACATAGCAATTTTATTAATTTATGTTGCCTTATTGTATCACTGTCACTTCCTTTAAAAAAATCAAAAGTACTTCATGCTTTAGCACAGAAGATAGCTTGACTTAGTGGCATATTATGTTGGCATTGATCTTGCAGCCTCATTGCCAGTCTTTTTTCATTATCGATGCTCGGTTAAATTAAGATTTTTGCAAAATTAAATGAGTATGGGCCTGCTTTATATTTTCTCAGCATTATCTCTAATATTTTTCATTGTGCTCTCTCCTAATTAACAGCATGGCATATCATGGATGTTGTATGGCCTCTTTCATAGCATTTTATCACAGTGTTGGATGTCGTTTTCATAGTGATGAATTGAAACGCGAATGGTTACAACGGAATAAATGTCAACAATGTTTTTTCAAACGAAAACCAACAAGTATCTTGAATTGGGTGAACTGGTCAAGTATTGGCAGCACACAAGTCGTTGGTAACTTTACATAGATTTTATTCACCAGGACACGAAGTGGACAAGACGGACATCGTCACAGGCGCAAAGATCACACGACAACATATTAATTATTGCTGCTAAAGTTCCTGAAGATTCTCTTCTAGTAAAGACCTCTGTCCATAGACTAAGGATTACAAAACTGTTACCGTATAATATCCTTCTCAGTCACGACCGTTGACCTTCTTTCAAGGACGTCTATCATGGTAACGTATTCATACTCTGGGATGAAATCTTCCATATTACATTTGTTAAAATTCCCAGACGTTCATCCTACATAGCGTTGTACATCATATAATTTCACACAAAGTCATATACGATAATCCTATCAGTTAAAGGCTTTCAGTTGGCTAACCTCTCTTTACATCCATGCCACGACTTTGGCATTGAAGCATGTACGGCATTTAAAACATGTGCATAAGGTAAACAATATAACTTCTTCTACTCGTAGGAATTCTCCGTCTACGATCCAAATCTTAAAGGCAAGCGACTCTGTAGATCCATTCTAGGAATGATAAAATTCCCGCTAGATTAGTAGTAGAGCGGCCTTTTTATGCAGCATTAAAATAAGAAGTGGGCGATAACTTACGTGACATAACTGCGATTGGCTTCGACCTGAAGACCAATACAAATCACAATAATAAATGGCTTCCTTCAACATGCCATTGGATACACAATATAAAATTACAATCATGGACACAAGCCAGTTCCATGTTTCCACTTCAAAACATGACGTCACAAACTACTCAACTAGGTTACACGTGCGTCCAAAGCAACTCACACAGCATTGTGCACGTCAGTGCGTGAATCAATCGAACGCACAAATAATATAACTATCTCAAGACTGGTGCGTACATTTGGCAGGACCGAAGACTACCCCCTTAGGTAATAAATGTACGTAACAGCTCCCTTATTACCTCCCCTTAAAAAAATTAATTCTATTAATTTTTTTCGAACTAATTACTCGAGAGAGGTGAGTCAAAACTACAACAAGATATATACAATGCATAAAGTTATATCATATTAAGAAAAGAATATTGACTTGAAATTAATATAACTAAATGACAGTATGCATTAAAGCACACATCCACCATCGACCTACTTTGGAACGATGTGGTAATATTCGAAGTAAAAAGAAGTTGAAAAAATGAAAATGAAGAATCAACAAAAAAGATGATAATAAAATTCAACTAAGTTTTCAACAAAATTTGAAACATATGATTTCAAAAATGAAAATGAACAGCAACACTGATGATAATCAATGATAAAAGAATCAGTGAAACAGAAAATTTTGAAATACAATGTGCAAAAATGAAGCAATGCAAAATTAAACACTTTAAGAAGCAACGCACTTACTGATATCTAGCACTAGTAAGTTTGACTAGTTATCTAAAAGTGAAATATCATGTAGTGGGATACGTGACTACACGTATTGCGAGACACTAATAACGTTAGTAGATGTGTGATTTATAAACAATCAAATTGATTAAATTGAATTAATCTAATTCTAGTACTTAATTACACATAAATAAATAACTAGTAATTTATTCTAAGTAATTCTAATTTCAGTCATTGTGAATATTCGTTCAGAACTATTTAGAGTCAACAAGAATATGTTCCTAATGTTCCATGCACGAAATAAGTTTACGAACACGATATGTAGTGTAATATGTTCCATAACACTAACGAATGTCTATTTGTTGCTTTTTACCAATGTTTCCATACTAAAAAAAAATGTTACTTTAATATCACTGTTCCCGTTCTAATAAAACGTTACTTCACAAGAAATAATGTTATAATCCATATGTAAGTATGTTCTGAAAGTTATATTTATACGAATACTGCAAAACTATACATAGTCTTCACAGATGTACAATTAATGACACTGTACAAAGTTATTCATGTTTCGGTGAGGACGTTTCTCCATCTAAAAGTAGTTTAGTTTCACCAAGTTCACTAGGGCATCTTGAAAGACAGTCTGCAAATACATTCTGCACTCCAGGAATAGCTCGTATCTCAAAATGGAACGGTTGAAGAGCTATAGCGTAACGCGCTGACTTTGATGACTTAACGTTCCCTGTATTCAATGCGGTAAGAGCTTTCTGGTCAGACTCCACCACAAAGTGTGATCCGAGGAGATAACGATCCAGTTTTGTGATTGCCCAGACAAGAGCAAGGAGCTCTTTGTCTAGAACGGAGTAATTTATCTCGCTCGTTGTAAGCTTTCTGGATACGTACATAACAGGAAATAAGGTGCCTCCGTATTCCTGCATCAAAACTGCCGCAATAGCGTAGGAAGAAGCATCACTGCGAAGAACAAAGGTGAGATCTTTGTTAGGCAACCTTAAAAAAGGCTTATTTGAAAAAATTTGTTTTATATAGTCTAACGCCGTTTGGTGATCCTGCGACCACTTTATTACATTAGGTGTGCCCTTCTTCAGTAAAGACGAAAGAGGTGCAGTTATAGTAGACAAATGAGGGATGAATTTAGAATAGAACTGTATTAGTCCTAAGAGTGACCTCACTTGTTTTTTTGTCTTAGGTGCTGAGATGTTTAAAATTTTAGAGACGTTACTGTCTTCTGTATACATTAAACCGCGACCTATACGGTGACCAAGAAATGAGATGTCATGAAAACCGACAAAAGCCTTTGAAGGTTTCGCTGTTAAGTTATAATCCTGTAAGGTAGAAAGTAAAGATTTTAAACCCTGAATATGTTCATCCCAAGAGTCACTAAAAAGACAGATGTCATCTATATAAGTAATGACATCGGGACGATGAGACAATATGCGGCGCATCATGCGTACAAAGGTAGCTGGCGCATTCATTAACCCGAAAGGCATAAAATTCCATTGAAAAAGACCCCGTGGTGTCGAGAAAGCGGTGAATGGCTTTGCTTTCGTAGTGAGTGGCACTTGCCAATAACCCTTTGAAAGGTCAAATTTCGAAAAGAATGTGGCATGAGATAATTTCTCTAATAAGTCGTCTAAAAGAGGTAATGGTTCCGCATCGAATTTTGTAACTTTGTTTAATTTCCTGTAATCTACGCAAAGACGTATATTGTTGTCTTTCTTCCTAATGATTACCATAGAAGAAGAATATGGTGATGAAGATGGTTCAATTATATTTAATTGGAGCATATCATCCAATTCCTTATCAACCTTATCACGAAAGTGTAAAGGAATAGGATATGGGCGAACTCGAATCGGTGTATCGTCAGTCAGAATAATGTCATGTTGGATGACTGACGTATGACCTGGGATGTCAGTGAGGACATCCTCATACGTGTGTAGAATATTAGAGACTTGCTGACGTTGATCATCAGTAAGAGTAGATGAGATAGTAACATCATTCCATTTCTCAGTGGAATGGAGTGGTACAACTGGTATTGGTAGTTGTACATCATCGAAAGAAGATTCCTCTTCTTGGATGACTGACAAACTAGAATAGTGTTGAATAGGTGGTGTAGGATCGTCAGTTGCTTGGAACACTGATTGTAGATAATCAGGACGTGAGTAATACTCCTTCAACATGTTAATGTGGAAGGTTTTATGTTTGCCATTAACATCAACGATGTAGTCGACATCGGATATTCTTGAGATGATCCTGAAAGGACCTCTCCAGGTAATTAAAAGACGATTGTTATGCGCAGGGAGTAATACAAAAGCTTCATCACCAGGTATGAGCTGGCGAAGACGTCTATATTTGTTTGCAGATAGACGAGCTTTTTCTTTGGCATGTTCGGATGATGCAGTAGCTAGTCTACAAGCATCTATGATTTTCTTTCTAAGAGAGATCACATACTCATAAGAGGATTGAGTTTCCTCTTCAATATTCTCATCCACCAATAAGTCGTGGATTAACGACATCGGACCGCGTGGTTGCATGCCAAAAACAAGCTGGAACGGAGAAAACCCCGTTGCTTGATTTTGTACCTCGCGATACGCAAAGAGACAAGCGGGTAGGACCCGATCCCAGTCTTGGGGATGGTCTTGAGTCATCTTACCCAACAACTGCTTGAGTGTCCTATTGAGACGCTCAATTAACCCATTTGACATCGGATGATAAATAGAACTAAGAGATCTGTCTATACCTAATGTCTTCATAACTTGAGACATGGATTCAGAAATGAACTGAACCCCATGATCCGACAAGATTTTCCGTGGAAAACCAATGCGTGAGAAGATTAACATCAATGCCTCTGCTACACTGGCAGATGAAGTGTTCTTGAGAGGGATGGCCTCAGGCCAACGAGTGCACATATCAATGCACGTAAGAATATGCGTATGCCCTCTAGCAGATGGAAGCATTGGACCAATAATGTCAATGGCCATTTTATCAAATGGTCTAATCGGGATGTCCGCAGCTTGAATAGGAGCCGCATGAAATGGACCCCGTACCTTAACTTCTTGACATATCAAACAGGACCGACAATAGAGAGTAACATCTCTATGGACGCCTGGCCAGTAGAATGCCGAAAGCACTCTGGATTTGGTACGCGAAAAACCCATATGGCCCGCACATTGCGAGTCATGAGCATGTCGTAATATACGAGATCTCATACAGGATGGGACAAGAATCTGAGAACATAAGGATAAATCCTTTTCCCGTATTACTCTAACCAAAATCCCATTTTTAAGTATAAAGTCATGTCTAGATTTTGCAAGTTTGTTGCTTGTATTCTTTTTGTTAACATACTGAAAGAATTTTTTTAATGAATTATCATTCTTTTGCAATGTTGCAAACAACTCCCGTGAAATAGGAGCATCATCATCACAAGTGGTATGAACTGTAGGTTCAATAGGTGTATCATGCGACATATTAGTAGCTTGCGCTCTAGTCACTACTGCATTTGCAGTTTGAATATGTCGCTCTTCCCATTCAGCTATTTGCTGAGGTGTACACTCTTTAATACCATGTATGCGACCAAGTATTACATCACACATTGGGTTAGGAAGAAGACATGCTTGGATCTTTCCTGTAAAGAAAGGTGTGCTAAGATCAATAATAGCAGTGGGAAATGTTTCAATTGTGCCACCAAATGTTACACATTTGACAACCCGGCCCGTGGCACAACTTGGGTTGATCAGCGAAGTCCGGACACCGATTGTTGTACAACCTGAGTCAAATAGGAGAGAGCATGAAATATTATTGACAAATCCCTTGTGAAACTTAAGAGAGCCCTGTCCCTGGTGTACTGACGCAGCAGTGGCTGTACAGACTGCAGGCAGGCTAGGCAAGGTATGTCCGCAACGCAGCGTCGTGATCGCCTTAGGCTGGAAAAGAGTCGAGCATTCTGGACAGTCTTTCACCTGGGAACAATCTAGAGAACAAGACATAGCATTGTGAGTTTCAGCTACTTTACCCTGTTCAATGTTAGCCTGTGTATCATTAAAAGCAACATTAGAATGTCTACCTGTATTATTCGACGATCTATCTCGTCGGCGCGATCGATTGTGATTTTTGTCATTAAAATTGCCATAATTGTCGTTTCTGCTAGAGTTAAAATTTGGATTAGTCCGATAATTTGTAGAATGATCGTTATGATGTTGGTTAAATGGTTTATTTCCAAAAAATTGTCTGTTTTGCGGACCCTGAGATCTTGATCTCCAGTTTTGTTTATTATAATGTCCTTGATTATTTTTAAAATAATTGTTACCAAAATCTCGCGATCTGTGAGTTTGGTTCCAAGAAACATTAAATGGAGCAGATTGTTGAAATTGCTTCCCTTTGTAAAAGTTATCATTGTTGAAATTATGATTATTTCCCTTATTGACATACCTATCAGCACTAAAAGAACGATTGCGTGAAAAATTGTTTTGTTGTGCTGCAAAAGCAACAGGCAATTCACTCTTAATCTGCGCGTTACTTAGATCCATGTTTGGGTGAGCAGTGCAAAAATTTTTTGCATGTTCTTCTAAATTTTTCATAGATAAAGGTTTCCGTTCGTGTAAAAATGCGAGAAATGTAGGATTTACCGACGAAAGTACCTTATCGCGCATCAGTAAATCAAAGAGACCTTCATACGACTTTTCAATTTTGGATAATTCGATCCATCTTTCTAATGTTAGTCGTATCTGTGACAGAAAATCACTAAAATTTCTGCCAGATTGAGGTAGTAATGTGTGAAATCTCAAACGATATTCGTTTTCTGTCATTTGGAATTTTTGCAGAAGTGCTGCTCTAAGAGCATTGTAGTCATTTTTCTCACCAATGCTGGTGGTATGATAAACTGCTAATGCATCTCCTGTAAGTAATCTGGATAAATATGTACAGTATAGAGCTTTATCCACGTTATAAGACCCACAAGTGGCCTCAAACCTATCTAGGAAGAATATTACGTCATCAGACGGGGGATTAAATTTTGGTAATTTAAGGTGAATTTCCTTAAAATTATCATGTCTGGATGAAGTTTGGCTTTCAAAAGTTCTCTGAGAATTAGATTCCTGAGTTAACCTAAGTCTCTCATATTCTGACTCTGCTAATTTCAGTTCATGCTGTCGTTTTTTCTCATTCTCTTCCATCTCAAGCTGAAGTCGTTTTACATTTTGTTCAGCTATTAATCTTTTTTCTTCCATTTCCTTTTGTTTCTGTTCCATTTCCTTTTCAGCTATTAATCTTTTTTCTTCCATTTCTTTTCTAAGTCTTTCTTCAGCCTCCTTTTGCTTATGTTCTGCCTCTCGCTGAAATCGTTTCTCTTCTAATTCAGCGGTCAATCTCATTTTTTTCTCATCTTCCTCAGCTATAAATTTCCTCTTCTTTTCATTCTCCTCAGCCTCAATCCTTTTTTGATCTGCCTCAAATTTCATCTTCTTCTCATGTTCCTCAGCCTCAATCCGTTTTTGATCTGCCTCAAATTTCAAATTTTCCAAACGTAAAGTTTCCAATCTTCTCTGATCAGCTTCTATTTCTTGAGCTTTCTTATATTCTGACAGTGCAAATGCTTTAGCTTCATCAGGAGCCATCTGAAGAGCTTTTGCTTGCTTAATGAAATAGTCTAAGGTAGCCATTTCAATATTATTATGTAATAATACTACTTAAAAGTGTTACTACAACTAGTGTTCTTCGTTCCTGTTCTAGAACGGTAAAATCAATTTATATAATAGGCAATAATATTAATAATTAATAATGTAATTTATAACATGTAATGGTGTGAAAGCAGTAATGTGACAGACAATAGCACAATAATGACACGACAAGATATTCAAAACAAACGAAGACGTTCGCAGAAATCCAATTAAAATAAAATGAGAAACTAAAATGGAATGTCGTAAAGAATTACGATGATAACTGCGATTAAATAATGCACAAGACAATTGACAACACAGTGTAAAAAACATAGGTTTTGTAAAAAACTAAACGACAGGAAAGGTGAGATGGACGCGAAATACAAACAAAATTCATCATAAAACCAAGGTACAAGTAAAAATAGCTACCAAAAACAACAAGTAAACGTGACACTACAGCTAAAACAGACAGGTGTCACAGACCACCAGACACAGTGGACCTAGAATCCTTCTACGCTCACGCGTAGGAACATTCCACTGCGGGAAGTCTGCAAAATAATGTCCTACAGAACGTCTGACGAAGAGCCCGAATTGACTTCGAGATGGATCTCGTTCGTCAGATCTACCTCCCAACCTCCCGCGAAGAATACACAACATATAACACATAACACGGAAAATATATAAGTGGACATAATCAATTAAGGCACAGCTAATAGTAATAAAGTGTATAACGGATACAAGTTATACTTAGCTCGCGTGCAGGTAAAAATCAAAGTGCCTTGTCCCCGTGTATGTACGTTAGAGGATGCAATACTTCGCTCTGCGTATATCAAACTAGCTCGCACGTAATAATGATGAAGAGATGATCTCCAAGTAATCAGTCACTGTGAAACTTGACGTGGAGGTTGATTGAAGACCTTGAGCATTTGAGTTGATTTTGATTCATATTCCGCTAGGATCCAAATTGAGATGATGTCGCCTTGAAAGTAAACATTCTTCTTTTCAAACGATCAATTGGATGGGTACGTTCCTGAAATTACTTCCAGACCGCACTGGCCTACCAGTTATTGTTGGTGTCGTTTTCATAGTGATGAATTGAAACGCGAATGGTTACAACGGAATAAATGTCAACAATGTTTTTTCAAACGAAAACCAACAAGTATCTTGAATTGGGTGAACTGGTCAAGTATTGGCAGCACACAAGTCGTTGGTAACTTTACATAGATTTTATTCACCAGGACACGAAGTGGACAAGACGGACATCGTCACAGGCGCAAAGATCACACGACAACATATTAATTATTGCTGCTAAAGTTCCTGAAGATTCTCTTCTAGTAAAGACCTCTGTCCATAGACTAAGGATTACAAAACTGTTACCGTATAATATCCTTCTCAGTCACGACCGTTGACCTTCTTTCAAGGACGTCTATCATGGTAACGTATACATACTCTGGGATGAAATCTTCCATATTACATTTGTTAAAATTCCCAGACGTTCATCCTACATAGCGTTGTACATCATATAATTTCACACAAAGTCATATACGATAATCCTATCAGTTAAAGGCTTTCAGTTGGCTAACCTCTCTTTACATCCATGCCACGACTTTGGCATTGAAGCATGTACGGCATTTAAAACATGTGCATAAGGTAAACAATATAACTTCTTCTACTCGTAGGAATTCTCCGTCTACGATCCAAATCTTAAAGGCAAGCGACTCTGTAGATCCATTCTAGGAATGATAAAATTCCCGCTAGATTAGTAGTAGAGCGGCCTTTTTATGCAGCATTAAAATAAGAAGTGGGCGATAACTTACGTGACATTACTGCGATTGGCTTCGACCTGAAGACCAATACAAATCACAATAATAAATGGCTTCCTTCAACATGCCATTGGATACACAATATAAAATTACAATCATGGACACAAGCCAGTTCCATGTTTCCACTTCAAAACCTGACGTCACAAACTACTCAACTAGGTTACACGTGCGTCCAAAGCAACTCACACAGCATTGTGCACGTCAGTGCGTGAATCAATCGAACGCACAAATAATATAACTATCTCAAGACTGGTGCGTACATTTGGCAGGACCGAAGACTACCCCCTTAGGTAATAAATGTACGTAACACACAGCTAATGTTTGTTCCAAAATAATTGTTTGCTGGCCAAGTTTTTCATTACTAACACTAG
Source organism: Oreohelix idahoensis (assembly GCA_024509875.1). NCBI lineage: Eukaryota > Metazoa > Mollusca > Gastropoda > Stylommatophora > Oreohelicidae > Oreohelix > Oreohelix idahoensis. Next base: position 1,005,888 of record JAMPIV010001683.1, read on the forward strand.
TGCCTCCACTTAATGAACCCTCTGACAGTCTTGTTATGAGAATAAAACAGATTTAAAATTATATTAATGCTGAATGTTAAAATAACACCACCTTAGTGAGCATAATTACTTGCATTATGATGCAAGTAAATAACAGTATGGAATGAAACTAACGAAGTATGGCGGGTATTTCTGTTTACCAGCTAAAGTGGTGCTGCCATGTGGCAAGAGTGTAAACACACTAGGCTTACCAGTTTTGAAATACATATCTGATTCTTGCTAATTTTTAAAATGTTTTGGGGGATTTGCATTGTTTCAAATTTTGCACATAAAGTGACACTATTTAAATAGTTTTTAAGCTACACTATTTCAAATTTGTATAAAATATGACCACAGTGTAGCAACCAGATATGGTGAGAGTTTTCAAAGCCATACACAGACTTCAGTGCTTATGAGTAGTAATGTAACTACTGCCCCAGTGGACCAGCAATGACCCAGGGTCCCCGGCACTGAGTGGGCCTCAGAAAGTAAGGAGTGTGAAATGACCCTTGCTTTGACATATCCTGTTAATGTCCTTTGTTCCTGTGCTTAAATGTCATGGCTTGTCCCAGTTTCTGAAGATAGAAACGAAAAGGATAAAGAAGACATGGAAAGATATTGAGTGATTGGCACAGGACAGGAGGAGCAGGCACACATTGTTGAAGGCTGATGATCACAGGACAGGAGGAGCAGGCACACATTGTTGAAGGCCGATGGTCACAGGACAGGAGGAGCAGGCACACATTGTTGAAGGCCGATGGTCACAGGACAGGAGGAGCAGGCACACATTGTTGAAGGCTGATGGTCACAGGACAGGAGGAACAGGCACACATTGTTGAAGGCTGATGGTCACAGGACAGGAGGAGCAGGCACACATTGTTGAAGGCTGATGGTCACAGGACAGGAGGAGCAGGCACACATTGTTGAAGGCTGATGGTCACAGGACAGGAGGAGCAGGCACATATTGTTGAAGGCCGATGGTCACAGGACAGGAGGAGCAGGCACACATTGTTGAAGGCTGATGGTCACAGGACAGGAGGAGCAGGCACACATTGTTGAAGGCCGATGGTCACAGGACAGGAGGAGCAGGCACACATTGTTGAAGGCTGATGGTCACAGGACAGGAGGAGCAGGCACACATTGTTGAAGGCAGATGGTCACAGGACAGGAGGAGCAGGCACACATTGTTGAAGGCTGATGGTCACAGGACAGGAGGAGCAGGCACAAATTGTTGAAGGCTGATGGTCACAGGACAGGAGGAGCAGGCACACATTGTTGAAGGCCGATGGTCACAGGACAGGAGGAGCAGGCACACATTGTTGAAGGCCGATGGTCACAGGACAGGAGGAGCAGGCACACATTGTTGAAGGCTGATGGTCACAGGACAGGAGGAGCAGGCACACATTGTTGAAGGCCGATGGTCACAGGACAGGAGGAGCAGGCACACATTGTTGAAGGCCGATGGTCACAGGACAGGAGGAGCAGGCACACATTGTTGAAGGCCGATGGTCACAGGACAGGAGGAGCAGGCACACATTGTTGAAGGCTGATGGTCACAGGACAGGAGGAGCAGGCACACATTGTTGAAGGCCGATGGTCACAGGACAGGAGGAGCAGGCACACATTGTTGAAGGCCGATGGTCACAGGACAGGAGGAGCATGCACACATTGTTGAAGGCCGATGGTCACAGGACAGGAGGAGCAGGCACACATTGTTGAAGGCCGATGGTCACAGGACAGGAAGAGCAGGCACACATTGTTGAAGGCCGATGGTCACAGGACAGGAGGAGCAGGCACACATTGTTGAAGGCCGATGGTCACAGGACAGGAGGATCAGGCACACATTGTTGAAGGCTGATAGTCACAGGACAGGAGGAGCAGGCACACATTGTTGAAGGCCGATGATTTTTGTGGAGTTACAAGGTAATAATGATGATGATATAAGTAGTTATATTTGATATACAAATTTGCCATATATTGATTACTGTTGTTAACCCTTTAATATAAAGAGGACCCAATTAATTTGTGACTGGGTTGCCCTCAAACTATTGTTATGCAGCTGCTTATGAGTTTGAGAACTTGACATTAAACAAGCTAAAAAGAAAATGAGGTAACAGAGATGTCACTCCTAAAAAGGATACAATGTATAAATGAAGACAAAGTACAGACAATTACAGCTTTGTGTACATTCTCACGACAACAGGAAAATGAGAAAACCCGAAAAGAACTGGAAATTCAACTCGGACAGGAGAGAAAGAAACATTAAAAAATGCATCAATAACCCGTAAATATGCCAGGGGAGAAAAATGAAAATGGAACTGACCAGACACCAGAGACCAAAGATTGAGAGACATGATTGCCAACATCAGTTTGCACAGCACTCATTAATGATGGTGAGATAATTGCTTTGTCACCGATTACAGTCACTGAGACTTGAGACAACTCATCTAAGTTGTCACTGACTGGTTCTGGTCAATGAGACATGAGACAACTCAGCTGAGTTATCACTGACTGATTCCAGTAAATGAGACTTGAGACAACACAGCTGAGTTGTCACTGACATTCCAATTAATGAGACTCAGTGGGATTGCCTAAGTTCACTATAGTAACTATATGCTTTGTTCATTAGTAATTTCATTTGTTAATAGTATGATTAGCCTAATATATTTCAACAGAGGACTGCTAATCTGTATAACATTTTAGCTCTCATTTGTTAATAGTATGATTAGCCTAATATATTTCAACAGAGGACTGCTAATCTGTATAACATTTTAGCTCTAAGCACAACAAATGTGTGTTCCCGGGGCCCGAAAGGGGAGCAAAGAATAGTAACACTGTACACTACCATGCATGTTGTAAAAAGCAAGTAAGAAGGGTTGGGCTTGGGGCTGGTTACCCCATCCCGTAAAAAAATTTTTTACGAAACAAAAACTTCAACAACAAATGTTTATTTAACCTAATAGCCAAATAGAAAATATTGGTACCAGGTTAAAAACAAGTAGGTTATCATGTTGTCTTTAATATCATAAAAAAAAGTACAGAATAATACAGGGTGTCCAAAAATTATTCACCGGATTATGAAGTTCAATAACCATAAACAGATACAAGTGTTACGGATAACTTATACTGCACCTGCAGCCTGCCACCAAAGAATTGTATTGGTCACATGCACTGAAATTCATGTTCAAATCAAAAAGCCCAGAATGCAGTTTTTTCAAAATGTCTCCTGGGCACCCTTTCTAACAGGTTGTCCAGTCAATACTCCAGTTCCCACCACATGTTTTGCAGCAGCAAAGGTGCAATCAGTTTTAAAGAAAGTGACTAACAAAATTCCTGGGGTTAACACTGCAGATGCAGTATCATTTATTTAATACTCATATCTACTCAAAGTTAGTGAACTTCATAATCCAGTGAATAATTCTCCGACACGCTATACCATAAACATCAAAAATACTATCCTCATCATTTCCCTTTTTGTTTCCTATGGAGCATAAAGCCACCAATGTAGTTGTCCACCTTTCAGGAAGCCTGCACAAAACCTTCACATATTTGTACAGCAGTGATTTCAGTAGCTATTTGTTCTACGTGATGAGGTTGCTAGCGCCATACACAACCTGATAATAGTCCTTGATACAATATGCCTTATGCAGAAGTAGGCCTATTCATTCATTCACTGTATCCTCAGAAACATGGGGTGAGCTATAGATACAACTGATAACATTCACACTTTTCTTTTGCATAACTGGAAAGAATCTCCATAGTATATGTTGGTAGTGTCCAAATCAAAGACAGACATCTAAACAGACATTTAAAACACCATCAACATGATAAAACATTACTGCACCATGGTGACCAAGTGCTTAAAATTAGCTCTGCCTTATTTTAGTTTAAGATAAGTCATTCTATGAAGCACAGGCAGATGTTACATGATGCATAAGGCCAAGTGCTGTGTGTGGTTCCCTGGGGCCTCTATGAAGAAAAACAAATAATAGGACCACCACTCTCACCAGCCTTGTTAAAAGAGGTGGTTAATGTGAGTATGTGAATGAATCTGGCAACCTGTTCATGTCAAACAAAATGCCTCAGAAACCACCACAACAAAAGCACATGAAGTGCTATAACTATGGTTTTCTGCATGGGGGCTAACAGTAGTGGTTGTCTCTTGCTCTTTCAGAAAAAAAAAAAAAAAACATACTATAAGGTAAACACCTGAAATATTTTCATTAACTGGAGAAAAAAAAGTCTGGTACAGCAAACATGACACAGTATCTGGGTTTACCAGACATGGAGAGATTCTAATTAACAGCAACTAAGGCTGTGATCTATGTTTTTTGTCTGGGATAAGCAAACCAACAGCATGGTAGTTATTACTGTTATCATTATATCTGCTCATGCCCCATGATGTGAAGCTTCCTAGGGGTATCTGAGGAGACAAAGAATACAGCTGATACTACTACCTCAGGCATGCCATAACAAGCGACTAGTGTGGGGACTGGCAACCTTATCATGTAAATTAATTTGTTACAGAAACCACAACTGCCTGTGTCTATGAATGCTTTAGTGCAAAGCTTCCAGCGGCCGCTCCATAAGGAGGAAAAAGTGAAAGTTTTAATGAAGATGATCCCAGTGAAAGAAGACAACATGAAATCTATGGCAAACAACTGTTGCAGTCAAGTTCCACACAGAACAAACTGAAGTAACAGATACCTAGCAAGAAGTTACATAAATATATAAATTAAACAATAATATGGTATGAAATCAGTTTTACAAGTAAACGGTACACATGAGAAGTTACATACTTTCATAATGGGAACTTGTGCAGAATAGCTGGATTAAAATGGTATAACAGGATCACTGATGTGGAATGATTGGGGGGGGAGAAGAACCATACAAATGCCAGAGGAACAATATGTGAGAGAAAGATCTTGGTGATGGACAGGATGTGTACTGAGGAAACAGCATCACAAAGTTCTGGAACCCCCAGCACAAATGAAAACAGCAACCAAAAAAAAATACACAAAGAATAGATTAGGAGAAAGCCATGACAAGAATTAAAAAAGACATGGAAAGAACTCAAACAGAAGGTATAGGACAGAAGGGCTTTGCAAAAACTAAGTGAAGGCCTATGCACTACAGGGAGCTAACAATAACATTCAAGTATATACTATTAGTGCTTACAATGTGAGGGTATTTAGATATTTTGGAGATGATGTTGCCTCACTTTTGATAGTAAAGAGTGATTTCTTCCTCAACCATTCTAACCTCATCTATCACATCTTCCTGAATTTAAAAGATTGCAAAGTTTCTGTACCTGCTTCATGTCAAACATGGGCCTAGAATAATACATTAACATGAAAGTATATCTATTGTTAGTGCTTACAATGTGGGGGTTTTTTGATATTTCGGAGATGATGTAGCCTCGCTTTTGATAGTAATCAGTGATTTGATCCAGGTATCTGTTTGCTTGAATCTCAATACTTTTCACCTCAAACATCATAGATTCCTGAATACAAAAAAACTGAATCTGACAAAAATTAATCTTGTGAAGAATGTATTGCAAAGGCTCTAAAGGTCTTTTGTACTTCAAAAGCAATGAAAGATGTACTTTAGACAGAAACTGGAGTACACCACAAACACAGGTTTATGCAATTTCTGAAAAGATTTTCCACACTTCACTTCATTTTGTACACAGATACTGACAAATTTAATACACAAGCGTTGATGCTTTTCGTAAACAAAAGGCTTACAACAGAGACTGACATGTTCATGCACAGAGAAGACTAAATTCACGAACAGACGATTGACATTTCATAAATTATGCTTTGAAAACATGCTAGCTTTAAAAGTTATTCTTAAGACACTGACGAGCATTTAAAACACAGCAAAAACAACAAAGATGTAGAAAATCAACACTCTATATTACATCTTTAAAAAAAATGAAAAGATGAGTCTTAAACTTAATATCTCAACTGCTATTTGTTTATTGAAAAAACTATCTGATTACAGCTGATAAAAACAAAGTTTACATTAATTTAACATTTTGTTACTGCTAGAGCATGCAACCATCATTGCAGCTGACAACCCTTGCAAGAAGCCTGCAACACAACACTCATTTGATCTTGAAGTGGTAGTTTCTGTAGCAATTTGTTTTAATGAGGTTGCCAGTCCTTTTAGTTGCTGCTTACGTGATGCTTTATGGTGCAGTAGCTCTACTCTTTCCTTGTCTCCACGGTGACCACAGGAAGTATACGGTCTAAATTTGATATGCTGCTGCATTTCACCTCATTTTGAGATAAACAAACCAAGTGTAGCTTTTCAGAAAAACCAATAAAAATTGTGCCCCTCTTATTTTTATGAAGGTGCTTTCAATTTTCTTTACACAAGGTTCTTCCTCCATGTTTTAACTTCATCAGGTTCTGTACCAACTAGCACAGGTGATTGTGACTCTTCATAACTTCTGCGTCGCAGTGCTACTTCTGTTACTGACTTCCTTACGTGTAAGGCCTGACTGACAATGATACAGATCTCTTGGAAATAAGGGTAATTAGCCCTGAACCACCCATTCGCCATAGATTACTGGTTCTGTCCTCTACTGCTGTAGGCCCTCCAGGCACTGCCGACCGGCCAACCATTCAGTTTGTCACTGCTTACATGCCACATTGTTAAACTATCAGATATCTTCTCTCACTGTTCTCTTCTCTTTGTTTAAAAATAAATTATGTTAGATGTCACGATGTATTCAAGCTGGGACCCCAAGATGCAGCAATAGTGAATGCAGTCAGCGACCCATAGCTGTACTGCTTGCATCAGGACCAGCGAACCAGAGCTGGTCAAGACCGCACTCCACCTCCACGTGGTGGTCCTGGAAACAGTCTGCAGCAGTGCAGTCTGGCTGAGCGAGAGCGGATCGCAATGGGAAGGCAAACCGGTCCCTAAAAAATGCCGTGCTGAAGTGGGATGTGTCGACCGAAAGGTGCAGATATCACAGCTTAGGCGTAAACAGACACAACGCAACCACCGTCCTTTTCAGGGCAAACGAAGAAGAAGAAGAAGAAGTATTCAAGCTATCCTGTTCTTATAACATGCCTGATGAATACAGACTGTCATTCTGATGAATTTAATAATTTTTTAGACCTAATTTAGAGCACCCTCATTAATGCTGCTGCCAATGGGATTCTTGATAACCTTTAGTAAAACCATATCTCAGTTGCCTCCATTAATCTGGTCTGTACAGTGATTGCCCCTTGAGTAGATTTCACACCAGTATCAGCTTTGTACAACATTAGGGACATCTTTTTGTTACTACCTTTCACAGATGCTTTTTGCACATGATACCATTAATTTTGGAAAGCTGTTTTGCTTGGGCTAAAACATTCTTACTGCAAGGCTGCGGCTTCCATCTGATGCTATTAGTATGCAGGTATTTAAGCTCTATGGACTTGTGTCAAAATTGCCCCAAATACTTTGGCATTGGATTTTGAAAAAATTTATTCTCAGAGATGACCTTTAATTCTATTTTCATGTAGTTTATTCTAAGGCCCTTACTTTTACTCTCTGCTATTACAAAATCAACAATTTCTTGTTGACTGTACGCTGTATATCACAGCTGACATACTGTTTTTCATCAACTAATAATTCTGACATATCAGTGGCATACCATATACTGCTTACGCTGTCCTTCTGACATATCACATATTGCTTATATTGTCCATCTGACATAACCTCTATGTACCTCATCATGTATACAATGTATAGGGAAAACAAATCAAGTGACAGTACCCATCCCAGTCTAAATCTGCATGTTATCTGCTAGAAATTTCCCATGTGGTTACAAATAATTCTTGTAGTTGTCTGTTATCAATGCATCATACATTATAGAATTATGACATATTCTATATTTTTCACCAGGTCAAATACCTCACTGTGTTCTGTTAGCACAGGTATTGATAACTTTTTACACTGAGCCTTTTACTCTATGAACTCTTAGTTTATGTGCTCCAAAACCATGTTTTTATGAGCTCATTTTAGGATGTAAAGTTTTAGACATGACTGCTGTTACTGATTTTGCCATATTCACTTAAAATGATAAGATAGTTTTATAAATCAAAATGTACAGAAATTCCACTACATGACTTTTTTTTTTCAACATGATTTTCACAGAGTATGTTCAGTCTAACTGTGGTCTGAATTTGTTATCTCTGTTCTTAATATTCAATTATACCATTGTTAATTATGTGTGATGAATAATTTCAGAGGAAAATAAAAGACAACCTGATCAAAGACCCAAGAATACATCTATCATAATATCTGTAAGTTACACACATGCACAAAGATGTACAATAACAATAATTTAATACACTAAATTAGCACTATCATGATACTCTTTACATAATTCTACTTCACAGAACCATCTCATTCTTTTCAGTGAGTTAAACCATCTTATCACTGACATTTTCTCCTTGCAGTTAATCCTTCCATTATGTTTAACTTTATTTATCTTATTAAAAAGTTACCTCTACTGCTAACTTTACCCTGATGAAAAAAAATTTCGTTCGTTCTTTCGTTTAATCCTAACCCTATTTCCATCACCATCATCATCAGTTGCCATCTCCACAACAAAGGTTGGCTGTAATGGATTTCCAACGTCTTCTGTCTCTTGTCTTGGTGGTGCACTCTGATAGACTCTTTCCTGTCCATCTCTTGATGTTATCTTCCCACTTATAGCGCTGTCTATTTCCATCTTTCTGAATTAGACATTTTTTTGGTTTGCATTATTTGTTGATTGTACATTTCTTTTTTTTAATGACTAGTTTGTCATGACAGTTGATTCTTCAGCTTGACTATTAAGGCTTTTATGTTCTTCATACCTATTTACTTAGTCATTCCTCATCTACTCTGGTGTGTAGAGGTTTGCCAGAGAGAGTGCCATACTGTCCTATTGGCTGTTTCCCATTATATATAAAATTACAGAGTTTGTTGGTTGTTCTTTATATATACTTTATAACGACTACCATTTCATGACAGGGAAGCACAGAATACACTCAAACAAAGCTGATAACAGACCATGGTATAAAAATCAAACACGAGAAACTTTTATCTCTAACCTGAATTGATCGTCTAAAAATGTGATCATCTTCAATTTTCGGAATCAGGAATTTCAGCCACATTTTCACCTTTAGACAAACAAGAAAGATAACTCTTATGTGAAGTCTTATACAAATTAAGATAGTTGTTGTTGCTGTTTCACTAGAGCTGCTGAGCTTCTAGCTCTTTTGCTGCCAATACCAAATTGAAGGCTCCATGATATTATCTACACTGTAGACCTAGGCTTTTCCTGTGGCTTTTCTGCCATTCCGAAATGTGCTGAGTTGAAGTCATTAGCTCCAGTCTCTTCAACTTGGCTTGCATTTAAAGGATTGTCATATCTGTTTATGTTTATGTTCCCAGTAGTAGACTATTCGCAAGCAGCCTGGGGGTGTCACTGCTCTGCGCGGACCTTGTTTACCGAGGCGGCGTCCGAGCTCGTATGGTGAAAATATGGTTGCGTTATCTTCAAAATAGCCCTGTCTTTCCCGTGGCTTTTCTGCCATCCTGCAACTTTGAGTTAGGGAGTTCTGAGCTCCAGTCTCTTTCCCAGGCATTTTATCCTGGCCTGGCACGCATACAGAGGACCCCACTTCTGGTTCTAAGTTAGCAGTTGGGGATAGGTGGGGTAGCACACTGTGCATTCCCCGTCATCCAGGGGGCTCTCCAACTATGCAGAGCTTGCACAATGCTGTGCTCTGGTTCTGGGCTCTCCCAAGGAATCCTCACGTCCTGCACAGAGCCACTTCCCGATACCCACCACCTGCCAACCCTCCATTGTAGAAATCTCCTGCATGCGGCCATCCAGTCAAGAGCCAGTATTAAGTCTGGTGCCCAAGTGATCCCCCCAAGCTCAGTGTGCAATGCTGGGTTCTCATCATGCTGCAACACAGGAGGGATTGTGATGCTCAGCCATCTCTCTCAATTCTGCACCGATAAGTGACATCGGGGACTTAACTTTGCCTCAGTACTGGGAGGCCCCGTTTCCGGGTACACCACACACAGCCAATTGAGGCAACGGTCGCCATGGGCGTGATAGACGACAAACAGTGAAGAATGAGGCAAGAAAGCATTTAACCCATGAAGTGGGGGTGGATTGGTGCAGACCAGAGCATGTACCACTCGCCGGTGGGTTCTGCATCTACACCTATAGGGTTCCACCCACTCCTCAGCCCATTTAGTCTGGCCCCTCACCCAGGACCTGTCCGGCTTGGGTGACCCTGCCAGGAGTAAAACTCCCGCCGGCATAGCTCCCGGGATCATTGAGGCGCTCAAGCTCTCCAACCACGGCAAGGTAGGCTTACATGTGGAGAGTTGTCATATCTGATCCCAAGCTAGGAGTAAGAAGCATGTTGCATACTGTGTATTCCCCACCACCCAAGGGCGCTCTCCAACTATGCAGAGCTAAAATACTGTGCTCTGGTTCTGGTCTCTCCCAAGGAATTGTCATGTCCTACACAGAACCACTTTTCAGCTCCCCCTACCTATCATGGGTCCATAGTGAGATCCTCCTGTATGCAGACAACCAGGTAAAAGCCAGAGTTACGCCTGGGGCTCAAGTGAATTCTCCAAGCTTAGTGTGCTATGCTGGGTTCTCAACAAATTTCACCACAGGAAGAATCTCTGGAAGTGTGTGGATGATTTCAAGAGTCACTGAGAGTGTAATTAGCCTCACAGACAGAGGTTCACTTACACACACACACACACACACACACACACACACACACACACACTATATATATATATACTGAAGCACATTAAAAACGCACCACTATTATATATACTAATGCCGAGAAGCTGGCAAAAAAAAGTGTGGGAATGGATTTTCCCCGTGTTTGCCATGAGGTAGAGAGCGAATGGCTGCTGGAATGGAAAGTGCAAGATTCAACCCATGGGTGTGTGTACAGACTACATGAAAACGATGAAAGTTACACGTGCAACACGATTCTCAACAGCTATGACCCTGAAAATGTGTACGCGTTGTGGCAGTATACTCGGTATAAAAAGGCCGTTGAGACAAAATACCCAGTACATGTGCTTGAAATGCCACGACTATCTGAAAACGACCGCCAACGAGCCATTGGTATGTTGGAGACCGGAATGAGCTCGCGGGCCATTGCAGAAGGATGAATTGCCACCACAGCACTATTGTACGTCTCAATGAACGTTACGGAACCACTGGCAGTGCCCGGGATAGACTTTGGAGTGGCCAACCACGAGTTACTACCCCTGCGCAAGATCGTCATATTGTGCTGAGTCACCTAAGGAATTGACTCTCCAGGCAAGTCAAACAGCAAGAGCAATAGTGGGTAGACATGGGCAAGTCTCTCGAATGACAGTCATACGACGACTCAGAGATACAGGCCTTACTGCAAGACGACCTTATGTTGGGCCAAACTTGACTCACAGACATCGTTAGCAGCGCCTGCAATGGGCAGAGCAACATATCAGATGGACTAGACTGCAGTGGAATGCTGTCCTATTCACAGACGAGAACAGATTCAACATATCCTTTGCAGATGGACGTATGCGGATTTAGCGACGGTGTGAAGAGCGCTTTGCAGATTGCTGTATCAACCGATTTGGAGGTGGCAGTATTCACATTTGGGGAGGATTCAGTTTTCACCATCGCTTGCCTCTTCGCGTCTTCCGTGGAAATGTTAATGCTGTGACATATCGAGATGAGGTTCTGGATGCACTGGTTGCTCCTGCGTTCACAATTTATCCAGACTTGCAGCTTCTCCAGCAGGATAACGCACGTGCATTTTTTTGTATTTTTGGTTTTCTCCCTTGCCTGCACAGAATGCAATGAATTTCATAACAATCAAATGTACAAATTAATGACCAGCATGGATTCATAGGAAAATGAATAATGATTCCAAATATGTAAACTTGTACACACTTATATTTACATTTCACACTCTGTTCCTGGATTATACAGGTGGTGCGTTTTTAATGTGCTTCAGTATATATATATATTGTAGCATTGTGCATAGCTGGTGATCACAAAAGGATAACTCCAGATATGCTGCCAGGCATAATGAAGATAGTAAAACTTGCAATATATGCTTATTTTCCCTCTACCACAGCAACCCCCCTCCCCCCTGGGAAAAAAAAAAACAGAAAGAAAAATTAAATTAAATGCAGTAATAAGTAATAGTTACCATGTTTGTATGTTCCATCAGACCACATACAAGAGACTTTACTTTCTCACAGTAATCATTCACATATTTGTTACAGGTGACTCTTTCCCCTGGGAACACCAGCACACGAGTTCCTGATTAGACACAGAAATAATGTTTTTTAAATCTCAGTACCAGGATTGGCAGATTTAAACTGTTTCATATATATATATTTATATATATTAAGACGGCCAGCGTGATGCTGACCACATCACTCCTAGTGTGCCGATGGTCAAGAAAATACTGGCCTAACACCGTATACCCAATATGCCTCAATGGGCATGTAACAGGATCCTTTACCTACCTTTTTTCATATACGGGGGGCGTTCAGAAAGTAATGCACCACATCGTTTTTCTCAGCTAATAATGAAGATAGAAGCATGAAATTGTGCACACTTCAAATATTGGATGTGCCAATTGTGTGCACCAAATTGCACCACAACCGGTTAAATAATACGGCTGCCCAAACCGCTGAAATGGAGCGTGTTAGCAGCTTGAGTTATAAACAGCGAATTGTGATAGAATTTCTCGTTGCAGAGAAGGAAACTGTTGTGAATATTCACTAGCGTCTATGTGATGTGTATGGAAGTTTTGCAGTCAACAGGAGTACAGTCAGTTGCTGGGTTCAGAGAATCAAAGAATCAGGAAGTGGAGATACGGAGCTGCTTGATCGGCCGCGCTGTGGACGTCCTGCCACAGCCACCAACGCAGAAATGTTGAAATGCGCTAAGGGCATTATTCTTACTGATAGGCGAATCACTACTCAACAATTGGTCTTACAGCTGTCAGTCAGCATTGGTAGTGTAAATGCAGTTATAAAAACTCTCAGATTTTCTACGGTTTGCGCAAGATGGGTTCCTCGAAGTCTCACAAATGACCACCGATTGCAAAGGAAAGCAATTTCTTCTGAATTGTTGGAGCGTTTCAATGCTGATGGAGAGATCTTTTTGGCTAAGATCGTTACAGGTGATGAAACCTGGGCACATCATTTTTAACCTGAGACAAAAAAGACAGTCAATGGAGTGGCATCATCCGCAAGCACCAAGAAGAAAGAAATTCAAGACAATTCCTTCAGCTGGAAAGGTCATGCTCACTGTCTTTTGGGACACTGAAGGTGTGATTCTTGTGGACGTTATGCCAAGAGGAGAGACAATCAATTCGCAAGCTTACATTAAGACATTGAAAAAACTCAATCAACGTTTTCACAGTGTTCGGCCGCACAAGAATCCAGCAGACCTGCTTCTCCTTCACGACAATGCGCGCCCTCACACAAGTCTGGCAACACGGGAAGCAATCACCAAATTGGGTTGGACTGTACTACCCCATCCACCCTATAGTCCCGATGTGACACCCTCTGATTTTCATCTATTTGGTCCACTTAAAGATGCACTCCGTGGGACAAGGTTTGAAGATGATGAAGGAGTGATTCATGCAGCGAAGAAATGGCTACATGATCAAGACAAAATCTGGTACGGGCTAGGAATACATGCACTTGTTTCGCGCTGGCATAAAGCCATACAAGTTGATGGGGATTATGTTGAATAATACTGATGTTTACATGACATATCCATGTATATTGTGTATAAATTTCATGCTTTTTGAATAAACAGCTCCTGAGAAAAATGATGTGGTGCATTACTTTCTGAACGCCCCTCGTATATATATATATATAATTCTTCCCAAAATGGAAGAGAAAACTAGAATAATGTGGACAAGGTTGCTACAAAGCTTTAATTGAACCTTAATTAAACCAAATTATTGAATTAAATGACTGCTGGTTTTTTATTTCAAAAGCTTTTCCAAGTAAGACCATGAATGTCCCATCAACAATATGAGGTTAATTAAAGTTGCAGGTCTCAAATGCTGAATGCTAAAAATGGTGACAATCATTACATAACAAATTTGACATTTATAAACCCTCACAGTTAATAGCAATAAATGTTATTTACAATATTACAGATGCAATTATTGGCCTTTTGTGGCATTTATATGTGCTAGAAGATGCTACATGTAAGAATAACAGACCTTAAAAGCAAATAAGACGTTTTTACACAAAACGCAGTATTCATTCAAAGTTCAGTTGCTGTTACTGCTCTGACAGGGCAAACGTAGGTCAATCACAGGTAATAATGAATGGGTTTTATAAGTGCGAAAGTGGGAAATGAATGTTTGTGTGATCTGGGTTTTTTTTAATCCTAATGTTAAGTTGGAAAAGATCACACGTGAAAATAAAGTCGAAATAACAGATTGTTGTGTGCAAAAAGGTCGAAAAGCTGAGGAACGGAGTGCAAATGTTAATTATTGTGTCGTGTGAAAAAAAGGACGGGTCGTGTGAAAAAAGGCGGGAAAAAAGAAGAAATAGTATAAATAGAAGAGTTGTGGGCGATAGGTAGCGATTTCAGGACTTATGATTCCAAGGATACCATGATTTTAGACTAAAGGATTTTTACAAATAGCGTTAGGAGAACTTCGTCTTTGAGGATACCAAGACAAGTTTTTTTCTTTAGTAGACAAGTGTGTATATTATTCAGTCGGATTATATGTTTCATTTTGGATAAACAACCATCATTTTGTGAAATTTACAGTGTTTGTCTAATGTCATCAATAAACTCTAATATAATTTTCTACATTGCTGTTTGTGGAACTTTACAATAATTTCTTGTGGATTATACGTTGTTGTGCTGAAACTGTTTTGAGTATCACCAAACTCAAAGGGAAGAACATTCCTGGGTTGAAAAAAATAACATATGAAGGATTAACTCTGATTACATAAAATCAATATAACTACTAGTGCCGCATTCAACTGACGCGGGCACATATCTTCAAATTGATACCGTAACCAGCTCGGTTACAATTAGACAAACATAAAGGTATGTTTTCAGGCAATCATGAGAAATAAAGAAGTAGAAAACTAGACAACAGAAAAACAACAGATGTGAGTGGCTTACCCGGGACTCGAACCCAGGACCTTCCGTGCGACACCCCCACCTAGCTATGCAAGCGAATCACACTATCCTAGTGAAAACGTACCTTTATGTTTGTCTAATATTTATATATTAAATTAATAGCAAGTATTAATTAAGTAAAGGAACAAAATGAGTAGCTAGCTATCTGTATTTTTATACCACTTGTTTTAACACATTGCGCCAAACAGCAAAAAGCAAAATTAATGTAGTATTGGTAGTAACATAATTTTCGTTAATTATATTAATTACCTGGAATTTTCACTTTATGTCCCTGCAAACCTCCTCCGAATTCAGTTTTAACTGGGTTTGGCTGTGGAAAAATATACTGTTCAAAAAAAGAAATGCATAGCTACTGAAGGCACACTTCTTCTTCTTCTTTGATCCATAACCACCAACCGTCAAAGCAGTCAGTGGCCATCACACCTTGTGGCGTCTTGTAGGGCAGCAACAAATTGATTCCACTTTGCTCGGTCGGCGGCCATCCTTCATACAGTGCCCCAACTGTGGTTCATTCTTTGCATCTCAACTTCCACAGTTCTCCGCCAAGTTGTTTTTGGTCGGCCTCTCTTTCGCTTTCCCTTGGGGGTCCATAGCATAGCTGTTCTTGTGATGGTATCAGGGTCCCTTCTGAGGACGTGGCCAACCCAACTCCAGCGTCTGCCAGCTATGATGGTGTGCATGTCCTCCTGGTTACTCCGAATAAGTAGTTCTTGGTTGCTGATGGTGTTTGGCCAAAAGATTCGGAGAATTTTCCTTAGGCAGATTGTGTGGAAGGAGGACAGTTTCGACATTTCCTTCTCTGTTACTCTCCAACATTCCGCACCATAGAGAAGCACAGAAAGTACACAGCTCTCATACAGTCTTAATTTGGTGTTTGTGCTGCACTGGGAAGACTTCCAAATGTTGTTGAGAACAGCAAAGGCTGATCTCGCTTTATTCATTCTGTTGTTAATGTCCTTGCTTGTTCCGCCGTCAGGTGTTACTATGCATCCTAGGTAAGTAAATGTGTCTGTCTGTTCTAACTTCTGGTTCCTTACTGTTATTGGCTCAGGATTGCCCACATTCAGTGTCATGACCTCTGTCTTCTTCAAATTGATGTTCAGGCCAACCTGCTGGCCATACTTATTCAGTCTATCGGTTTTGTCTTGAATGTGTTGATGTGAATGTGCGAGTAGTGCAATATCATCTGCATGTTCCAGGTCTTCCAGTGTAGAAAACGTTGTCCATCTAATTCCTCTTGGACTGCCGTCTGTTGTCTGGCACATCACCCAATCTATGACTGTCAAAAATAATGTTGTTGATAAGGGGCATCCCTGTTGTACTCCTGTTTTCACTTCGAAAGTTACATTACTCGATCCAACACTGCACGTAAAGTTAGTTATTTTACAGTGTACCAAGGTGGGAAATCATCACTGTCTTGGGAGCTACCTATGGAGCATGAAGCCACCACTGCAGCCGACCCCTTGCAGGAAGCATGAAAAAAACATTCATATGCTCTTGTAGCAGTGGTTTCTGTAGCAATGTTTTACATGATCAAGTTGCCGGCCCAATGCACAATCTGGTATAAACTGCCTTGTATGACATACCTGAGGGAGTAGTAGTCCTATTCTTTCATTCTCATAAATGACCCCCTGGGAACTACGTGGAGCAAGGGTGGGGAAAAACTGATCAAATATTCCACCGGTTAATTGTTTATTGCAGTGGTTAGTGCACTAGCTTCCTAGCTCCATTGTCCATGGTTTGATCCCAAGTTGAGGTGGGATTTTTTAGACCGCAAAACGGCTCCGGGGTCTACCCAGCCTAAAAAATTTAGTACCAGAGCAACTCTGGGAAGGTTAAAGCAGCCGGCGTGATGCTGACTACATTACCCCTAGTGTGCCGATGGTCAAGAAAATATGGGCCTAACACCATATTCCCAATATGCCTCAATGGGCGTGTAACGGGATCACAAATTGTTTATTAGTTGGTCAGTTACCTGGTTAACTGTTAGTCAATAGCAAAAGTGTAAGAGGTCTCTGAAATATATTGATAGCACTCAATCCAAAAACAAACCAAAAAAAAAAAAAAAAAAATTATGAGGGATGTTCAAATATGACCTCAACTTTTAAGTATTTTGTATTATTTGAATCATATAGTTGACACAGCTTTCTAATAAAAAGTGTATATTATCTATACTGTTCAAAAAGATAAATGCATAGCTACTGAAGGCACACACATAGCCATAATTTTGACATTCAATAACTTTTTTAATTTAATGAGTTAATCGTTCAAATTGCACACAAGAATACCTTAGGGTTCAACCAATCAATTGACAGTTGTTTTGCATCTGGGTCACGAGAGTTTTTTGGCATACAGGCTTTCCCATTAGTATGGTGTGTGGCCTCCTCTTGTATCGATCAGCGACTGGCATCTCCTGGGCATGGATGCGATCAGACTTCTGATGTGGGCCTGTGGGATGGCTGCCCACTCTTCCTGGAGTGCCTGGAACAGATCACGACGATTGGCTGGAGCAACATCTCGGCGGCAAACACGTCTATGCAGCTCATCCCACAGGTGCTCAATCGGACTCATGTCTGGAGACAGGGATGGCCAGGGAAGGATGAGAATGTTGTTGGCAGTCAGGAACTGCGTGGTCAACTGTGCACAATGGGGTCTGGCGTTGTCCTGTTGAAACACAGACCTTTGGGCAGCCAAAAGTGGAAGGACATGGGGTCGAAGAATTTCACTGACGTATCGTTGCGCATTCAAGCCTACTTCAATGTGCACCAATTGACTCCTTCCGTTGTAACTGATCATTCCCCACACCACTGCACCTCCACCACCGTGCGGCAGAGCTTCATCAACGCAATTTTGGGAAAAATGTTCATTTCGCCTACGGTAGACCCTACGCCGTCTATCATGATGCTGCAACAAAAAGAAAGATTCGTCACTAAACCAGACACGTCTCCATTGATTGTCAGCTGCCCAGGGACAATGCTGGTTGGCCCAAAGAAGTCGATTTTGGCGATGGCGGCGCGTAAGGACAGGTCCTCGGTGAGGTCATTGTGCTCAAAGTCCAGCGTCATGCAGTCTATTCCAGACAGTTTGATCAGACATATGACGTCCTGCAGGCAATGACTGGGCAGTTGAGGAAGCTGTTGTAAACCTGTCTCTGAGGCGACAAAGCTGAATAAAGCGATCCTCCGCTGCTGTTGTCACTCTGGGTCATCCACTGCGATGCCGGTCTTCAACTGAGCCAGTGGCTTGGAACCGGTGCCAAAGTCGACTGATGGTACTCTGATGCACGTTTAGATGCCTGGCAACCTGACTTTGACTTTCGCCTGCATGCAGTCGGCCAATAGCAATGTTCCTTAAATTTATAGATAGAGACGCCATAAATGTCTGCTTGAAAATGAACTAAATTTGTGTAGCGTTATCCTTTTATAGGGTTTCTGTTGTGTAGTCAGTGAATAGTGTTCACTCTAAATTTTGTTGCTTTCACGTGCGCGCAACATGAACTGTGGTCAAAAATTGCGTCATAAACACTATTGACCACTGCGTTGTAACGATTACAAAAACGAATGCAATTCAGGTCAACACGTGCATTTGACACTGTAAAGAACATTTGAGGCTGGTTTTTATATACCCTAGCACCAAATTTTACTTACAAACTCATAAAAACGCGCCCTCGGATAGCTATGCGTTTCTTTTTTTGAACAGTATAGTTCTGATTTGTATAATTCTTGGAAACTCATTCATCATTTAGAAACTCATTTGACACAATCTTTGGAAAATAAAAACAACGGACTTATAGAGCACATCATTACTGCAGTGATTATTTAATGACTGTGCTGTAAATACTGTAAAAAATATTGCAACAGACTTTTAAAAAATAAATTAATAAATACAATTGTCACAAAGGTGTACCAGAGAGATTGGTGAGCCCTCATAATGTCAAAATATATTTATGAAGATATACTGGTGTGTAGGGGGATGACAGACAGCATATAAATAAAATAACAATAATGCTGGCTTACAGTTTCATAATATTTAAATTGAACTTACATAAAGAGTCTTGGATATCATACACATCTTGGTTGCACAATAAACAATATCTTGGCCTTTCATTAAATCACATATTGACCTTACACAGGCCATACTCTCTCCTGGTCTCTTGGGTTGTCAGATTGGATGCTAAGCTTTCTCAGATAAGGGCAAAAAAATAGGAGGTCCCATATGCAAGTTGTGTACATTAAAAATCCCACGGCAGTTGGAAACCTTAAGAGTAGGTCATAGGGCAGCTAACATGGCAAAATTTAAAAATTAGAATCCTACCCACCACAAAAATATTTATAGAATGTGTGACTCCTATATTCACACAGTAGGATTTTTGCTGATGCTGCAGAGTTTGAGCACTGTGCTGAGATCCTCCTTGTGTGATCTAAGGGAGGAGATCGGAGCACTGATTGGCGTTGTCTGTGTGCAATGAAGTAGTCCATAAGACCAAAACAAAGCTAACACTTCTTCCTTTAGCCACATATTGGCCTCTCAATCAATGATATATCGACAAAAAAATAATGTCTCAAATATCATCTCTCGACAGGAAAAAAATCACATCCTTAGCTTCTCCTGAGCCACACAACTGCTCCAGCTCAAAATCACAAACCAGACTCCTACATCAAGGTACTTTCAAATCACCCACACTTCTGTTCACACTCTAACACATTTGCCATACACACATGAAAAGATTTCTACAAACTCACTACAACTCTATCTGTCAGTCAGACATGCTATATGGTCAAGAGTTTAACCTAAACTCATTACACCCAAAGCTTTCTACATTTTATACTGCAAGCACACCAGAGGCCACAAATGAATACAGTCCTCATATTCAAATTAGCTTTCAGACTAGGCTATTAAATTATTTGTATGCTTACAAGATTTCTGTAAGCTTCAAAACTGTTTGATTTTTCAAAGTAATCTGTACTTTTCACTTGCTGCCAGTAAAATTGGTCCTGTTGACAGTACTGTTTCTAAGCCGAAAGACAATACAGCTGGGCTTCCATAGCTGAGACTCAAAGATGTGTACAACAGAGATATGAAGGAGCTGGACAAAAATCAAGCATTTTAGGAGGAAAAAACCGCCAATAACACAAAGGGGAGATGCTTCCTATGGTGTCGCCTCGGAATAGGCAGAGGCAACAAGCAGAAAAAAAAAAAAAAAGAACATGCTGAAAAAACAGCTAAGGGTTTTCACTGCTAGAGTGCATCATCCCCCATTGTCAGTTAAGACTGGAAGAGACTACTATGACAATACTAAGAATACTATGCTTACCTCTGACGGATTAGTCTCAATGTTCATATGTTGCAGTGATTCTGCATGCTCTAGTGGTAATGGATATGGTATCTCAATGTTCTGCTCAATGTCTTGAGGTGTCCGTGCTTTGATTTGCTAAAGAATCATTAAGTGTACATGGTTTTTAGCAACAGAAAATATTTATTTAATATATAATTCATTCATTACCTTTTAGTTCCCTAGAGAGCTTTGATCTTTGAGAAATACACTCCAGGCCTTGTTACTCTGTGCTAACTGTTGAAGGTCTTTTAAAATCATCTTTATGTCTTTCATATCTGTCTCTAGTTAGCTGCTTTGTATTTTTTTTTATCTCTTTGTTTCTCTTGCCCTGAAGAATCCTGAACAGGGACTGTTTTATATTTGATGGTCTCTCGTTTCTCTTGCCCTGAAGAATCCTGAACAGGGACTGTTTTATATTTGATGGTCTCTCGTTTCTCTTGCCCTGAAGAATCCTGAACAGGGACTGTTTTATATTTGATGGTCTCTCGTTTCTCTTGCCCTGAAGAATCCTAAACAGGGACTGTTTTATATTTGATGGTCTGTCCTTTCTCTTGCCCTGAAGAATCCTGAACAGGGACTGTTTTATATTTGATGGTCTCTCGTTTCTCTTGCCTTGAAGAATCTTGAACAGAAACTGTTTTATATTTGATGGTCTCTCGTTTCTCTTGCCCTGAAGAATCCTGAACAGGGACTGTTTTATATTTGATGGTCTCTCGTTTCTCTTGCCCTGAAGAATCCTGAACAGGGGCTGTTTTATATTTGATGGTCTCTCATTTCTCTTGCCCTGAAGAATCCTGAACAGGGACTGTTTTATATTTGATGGTCTCTCATTTCTCTTGCCCTGAAGAATCCTGAACAGGGACTGTTTTACATTTAATGGTCTCTCGTTTCTCTTGCCCTGAAGAATCCTGAACAGGGACGGTTTTATATTTGATGGTCTCTCGTTTCTCTTGCCCTGAAGAATCCTGAACAGGGACTGTTTTATATTTGATGGTCTCTTGTTTCTCTTGCCCTGAAGAATCCTGAACAGGGACTGCTTTGTAATGCTATCAGCTCATTTTATCAATGTGTGTCCTATCCAATATCGTAGTTTTCTCATCACCTCTGTATTCTCCAAATCTTTTTACCGACTACCAGCACCAACCAAGAGCTGCTTACTCTGAGCAACCAAGAGGACATGCACACCATCATAGCTGGCAGACACTGGAGTTGGGTTGGCCACATCCTTAGAAGAGACCCTGATGCCATCACAAGAACAGCTATGCTATGGACCCCTGAAGGAAAGCGAAAGAAGAGGCCGACCAAAAACAACTAGGTAGAGAACTGCGGAGGCTGAGATGCAAAGAATGAACCACAACTGGGGCACTGCATGAAGGATGGCTGCTGACCGAACAAAGTGAAAGCAGTTTGTTGCTGCCCTACAAGATGCCACTAGGCGTGATGGCAACTGACTGCATTGACAGCCTGTGGCTAAGGATCAAAGACAAAGAATAATTCTGCACAAGCACCCACTAGTGAAAGTCTGTATCTATCTGGTTGTCATTCTTGTTGTTTTCTATATTTCAGAGCCACACTTCTCTTTCTTTGTAGGCTTTCATACGTCAGCTTGAATATGCTCAAAGAAAGCAGTGGTCAGCTTGAGGCTATTTTTATCTCCATATAGTTTTTTCCACAAAAGGTACTGGCCATTTGTGTCTGTAGAATGGGAGAAGACTAGCTACCACAACATACGGGAAACCAAGAGCCGAGATCCAGACCTTAGGATGATCCAGAGTTCACTGGGAGGACAAAATCAGACAATCTCTGAAGGACCGAGGACTAGACTGGAACCAGGCCAGAGGAAGACAGCTGATAGGATAGTATGGCACTCTCTTTGGCAAACCTCTACACCCTGGGGTAGAAGAGGAACGACGAAGTAAGTACGACTAAGTAAATAAATCGGCCACATGTACTTTCTCTGTTCCTCATATGTTGGGCATCTTTGAAGCAGATGTTCAACAGTAATTTTATTGGTGCCACAGCTACATTCATCAGTAGTTCCTATCTTTAGCTTGTTGAATAGATGGTGTCCCAATCTGTTGTGGCCCGTGCGGAATATGAGGAATAACACTTGTTCTCTTCAAACTGAGATGGTAATAATCATTTTTTTTGGGTGGCCTGGATGCACTGTTTTCCATTTGTTCTTGTATCTGCTTCTGATAAAACTGTTTGCTTCTTTGAAAATTACACTTGTATCAGGCTGAGGTAGCTTTCCATCTTCCTTTGCCAATCTGTCAGCCTCTTCACTGCCAGGGTTGTTGCAATGTGATGGGATCCACTGTACTACAACTCTTTTGAATCGCTGGCACAGTTTGTGGAGTATTACTCTTAGGTAATCCAAGTCTGAATTATTCTGGCTCTTTAGCATTGCAATTACTGACAGTGCTGATGTGAAAAAAGCAATTTGTTTCTCTGTGCTTTTCTCTGTCATTAGGACCTCTACTATAAGTTTCAAGGCCTCTGCCTATGTTCTGAAATTGAGAATTTTCCTGTTGCCACTGACAGAATTGTTGTGTGTACCAGTGCTTAAGCTTAGAAAGGCTCCTCCATCTCCATCTTCTGTTGCTAATCCCTCTGTGTAAGCATGGGTCCAGGTGTTGCTTGATTAATGTTTTCTCTATGTATTTTGTGGTTATGTCTTTTCTCTCTGTTGCAGTCTGAGCCATACAATGACTGATTTGACATCTGAGTTAAAGATTTTTATTTTTGTTTTGTGTTGGATATGATTTCCTTCCATTCCATATGTTTCTCAATTCAGTGAAAGCTTCTCTTGCCTGCTGTATTCTTATATTCTTATCTAAGATATTATGCTTGGTCCTCCATCTCTGTCTTTACTGCTGCCAAGACATATGTATAATTCCAAATCCTGATAAAGGTATCTCCCATTGTAATCTAACCATCGTTTGTCACATTTATTCTCTTAATTTTTATCTTTTCTCTCTGTATTTTCAGGCCCAATTGCTGTGACCTTTTATTAGGTTATCCCATTCAGTCCTGCTTCTAGCTATGGTTATCGGACAGAACAGAAGAGAAATTGTGACAAGTGGCATCCCTTCAGTTCTATTCTCAAAGTGTTCAGTGAGTTGTCCTTCATGCAAAATAGACCAAGATGTAAAAGAACAAGTTTCTTCAAGCATAAATCAGTGTTAACAACTACTCTCGCTGTCAGAATTGATGTCCTTCAATTAAGGGTGTCTGATGTCTCAGAAATTCTTGTAGTCAACTACTATTTGTAAGAGCCATGGGTGCTTTCTTCATTCCAGATAGAAAATTACTGTAACATGTCATCACAGTATCTTCTTCTTCTTCAAGTCCCGTGTCTAGTGGCCTAGGAGATCATGTCTCTCCACAACTTCTTGTCTCCAGTACAATTTATCAATTCTGCTGTTGACTTCTTTCCATGCCACGATGTCAAACTGTCCAGTATGTGCTCTCTTTGTCTTCCCCTACCTCTTTTTCCTTCAATCTGACCTGTTGTTACCATATATTCCTGCTTTCCTCTTCTCATAACATGCCCAATAAAAGTTGACTGCTTCTTTCTAACGTGAGATAAGTTTCCTTTGCGCACTGGCCTCTTTCAGGACATCCTCATTACTCTTTTTGGCTGTCCTTGGTATTTTTAACATTCTTCTGTAAAACCACATCTCTGTTGCCTCTAGTGCCTTCCCTATTTGTTTACTAATTGTCCATGACTCACTCCCATATGTCAGGATTGGTTCGATATAACAATAAAGAACTCTCTTTCTTACTTCCAATGACAAAGAACTGTTGCATAAAATATTCATTTGATAAAATGCTGCTTTTGCCTGAGCTATTCTGCTTTTCACTACTGAGATGCATCTTCCATCCATTGTTATTAATGTGCCCAGGTATTTAAATTTATTGACTTGTTTTGAAACGTTTCCATTTACTTTGATAGTGCATTCTGGGGAAGCCCTTTTCTTTGAGATGACAATTACTTCTGTCTTTTTGCTATTAAGGCTAAGGCCTTTATTTTCACTATTGTATTAACCATTTCCTGCAGCTCCTTTTGCTATTATCATCAGCGTTACCTCAAGTTGTTTATATTATGTCCGACAAATGATATTCCTGGCATGTCCTCTAGAGATCTCATTAAATTTTCACTGTACAGATTGAACAGATCCAGTGACAGCACACATCCCTGCCTGATACCCTTTTTTTAACTTGCTGAAACATTCCTATTTGTCTGCTAATTCTTACAGCTGCTGTTTGTTGCCAGTACATGTTCTTTATTATTCTCAAGTCTTTTCCATCAATGTTGATGCTTTCTAACATTTTGATAATTTCTCATGTTTCACTTTGTCAAATGCCTTAGTATAATCTATAACGCACAAGTACAGATCTGTCTTCACCTCTATGGCTCTTTCTATTAATGTTCTTACAACTTATATAGCATTGTTTGTGCCTTTACCTTCTAGAAATCTACACTGTTCATCATTGATTTCTGGTTTAATTTTATTTCTCACTCTTCTCATTCATAACCCTCCACTCCCTAGGAGCATAGGCCTTCAACAAACACATGCCAAGTCCTCCTGTCACGTGCCATCATCTCAAGTTCTTTCCATGTTCTCATCATTTTCACCTGTTTCCAACTCTCTTCTCCATGTACTTCTTGGTCTTCCTCTGCCTCTCTTGCCCTGCGGGTTCCAGAACAAGGACTGCCTTGTAATGCTATCAACAGGTTTCCTCAGTGTGTGTCCTATCCATCGCCATCGTCTTCTTCTCATCTCTTATTCCACTGGCACTTGTCTAGTTCTTGTCATCAGTTCTACGTTGGTAACCTTGTCATACCATTTTAATCCCTCTATTCTACGCAAGCACCCATTTATGAAAGTCTGTAGCTTTTTGGTTGTTGTCTTTGTTGTTCTCCATGTCCCAGGGCCATACATTAGGACTGACTTCACATTTGAGTTGAAGATTCTTATTTTCGTGTTGGATCCTATTTCTCTTGATCTCCATATATTTCCCAATGCAATGAAAGCTCCTCTTGCCTTTTGTATTCTTATTTTGATATCACTGTCTGTCCCTCCAACTTTGTCTATATTACTGCCAAGATACGTATATGATTCTACATCTTGTATTGGTGTTTCTTCAAGTTCAACCCTATTATCATTACCTGCATTTATTCGCATTATTTTTGTCTTTTCCCTGTGTATTTTCAGACCCAATTGCTGTGACCTCTCATCGAGTGTTTTCAATTTGTCCTGTATCTGATTACGGTTATGGGACAGAAGAGCCAAGTCATCAGCAAAATCCAGATCATCCAACTGCTTAGTCAGAGTCCACTGGATTCCATTTCTGTTGTATGTTGTCGATGATCTCATAACCCAATCTATTGCCAGCAAGAAAAGAAATGGAGACAAGAGGCATCCCTGTCGCACTCCTGTTCTTATCCCAAATGGTTCTGTAAGCTGTCCTTCATGAAGAACTCTGCATGTCATGTCTTCATATGTTTTCTTTATTAAGTTAATGATCTTCAGGGGAACTCCATAATGCCTCATCAATTACTCTTCTCATGATAATTCGTAATAGTTTTTTGGTCACATGATTCATAAGACTAATGGTGCAATGTTCTTCACATTTCATGGCCCCAGATTTCTTTGGCAAAGCTATGAATATGGATTTTAGCAGATCATCAGGTATTTGACCACTGTTGTAGGTGTCATTTAAGAGCTTTGTTATCACTTCTACTCCAAATTCTCCCACAGCTTCCATTTCCTCTACTGTTACATTATCTGGTACAGGCGCTTTGTCTTTCTTCATGTGACGCATGGCATCCTTTACCTCTGCCACAAGTATTGGAGGTCCTTCACAACTGTCCAAGTCATTCAAATCTGGTCTTTTATCATCATACAGCTCCTTGGTGTATTCTGTCCACCTTTCTATCATGTTCTCATGACCAATTAACAATGTTCCTTCTTTTGACTTCAAACAGCCAGTGACTGTTTGAGTACTTCTGCCTGTTAACTCATTTATTTGCTTGTACTTAGATTTTGTGTCTTTTCGGTTCTGCACTTCCAGCTCTCTGCACTTCTGGTTTAGCCGTGCTTCTTTTGCTGTTTTACATTTGTTTACTATTTCCTTATTTAGTCTGTCATATTCTTCATTATCTTGCTTCTTTTCTTTCTTTTTGCATCCATCAGTTTTAAAATTTCATCTGTCATCCACTTCTTCTTTGCAGTCCTCTTTACTTCTGGTATGATTTCTTTTGATGTTTGATGTATTGATTCCTTTAGCATTTTCCCCTGTTCATTTATACTCTGTATTTTTTCTACTGCATTGTACCTATTCTGTATTGTAATGTTGTATCTTTCACTCATTTCTTTATCTGATTTAAATAAGGCTAAGTTGAATTTTATGTTGTTTGAAGCTCGCTTTACTTTCTTCAATTTTATTCTAAGTTTTCCTATAACTGGTACATGATTGCTGTTGCTGTCTGCTCCTGGCCCAGTTTTCAGAGATTTCAAACTGTTTCTAAATCTCCTGCATATTAGTATGTAGTGAATCTGATTATGAACATTGTTCCCTGGAATTTTCCATGTCCAAAGATGTCTAGGATGCTGCTTAAACCAGGTGTTTCCTACTATAGTCCGTTCACCAATTGATGTTCAACTTTGAAATTTGTTTTCAAAAAAACTACCTGATGTAATGAATTTATATTTTGCATGTAGTATTATATTGTTCATGACGTTATGAAAACATTTTTTGCCTCCAGAAAATGTAGCTAGTTTGAGATATCTCTTCTTCAGGTTATATTAAAATCACACTCCCCTACCGGTATTAAAATTTAGCATGTCAGCAGTACATTTGTGTTGCACGGGCAATAAATGGTTTTTAATAGAAAAAAATATATTTTAAGACAAAATCATGACATTTCGTGCACCGCAGTTGTCTGCTGTTGAAAGCAGAAATAGTGCGACATCATTAGTGCAAATCTGTACCGTTGTAAAGTCAGTGGCGTATCGTAAAATTATTGTAAAGTTATAGCTGCATTGTATTATATTGAAACGTATTTCGTTTTCTGAACATATAGAATAATATTACATTCATTATGAATTTGAAGTGCAAATTTATAACTATGAAGAAGGGTACTGTAATGCTGCACAGACACTTCTGCAGGGGAGGCTAAAAAGGGGAGTTTATATCACATCAATAGACCTGATAGAAGAACACAGGTTGCGCTTGGTATTATCATTCGCATCTTAACCCAATAGAGTTACTTTGGGCTAAAATCAAAGGACAGGTTGCAGCACAGAACACAACTTATTTTTACACATGATACCCTAAAAAAAGACAGATTTTCAATTCTGGAAGAAATGTGTAGATCACGTGCTCCGTGACGAAGAAGAATACTGGCAACGTGATGGATTACAGTTTATCCAACAATTAACAGTTGTTAATCTAATGGAATTGTCAGATACGGACTGAGATAAATGTAACTTAATTGAGATATCAAAATCATAAAACAATGTAATTATGCTCCTTCAAAACATGAAAAAATAGTGCAGGTATACAGGTACAATTTACAGTGTCGTATACAATATAGTTTTGAATACAGTTCCTTCCCCCCTTCCCCCCCCCCCCCCACATTTCAGATTTAAATGTATCACTACTAATAGCTGTTTCCTATGCGGTGAGCAGATATGGATACGTCACTGATCCTACTTTTGACATTTATGACGTAGTATACAACTTTTGACATTTATGACGTAGTATACTGTAAAATTTAATTTTTAAGCCATGCTTCTTGTAAGATTTGGAAAAGATCAAAGGAATTTACGGTTTTGAAGAATGCAGAATTGATATTGACTTAACAACAACATATTTGTAACTTCATGGATAATCTAAGACTACATGCAACATATGAATTCATTACATCAGGTAGTTTTTTAGAAAAAAAAATTTTAAAGTTGAACATCAATTGGTGAACAGACTATATCATATCATGCGTTCTTGCTCACTCTATCAGTCTGTCACCTCTCTCATTTCTTTCTCTCAGGCCATAACCACCAGTCATATCATCAACTTTTTCATTTCCAACCTTTGCATTGAAGTCTCCAAGTACAACAGTTGTCTCATGAGATTTACACTGAGTCATTGCCAAATCAAGATCATTGTAAAATGTGTCTATTTCTTCTTCTGTACTATCTGCTGTACAGCCTTCGATTGAGTCTGGCATGAAGGCTTATGGCAAATAATGAGAAAATTCAATTTTGATACCAACATCATAGATATCATTGAAGCACTATACAAGGATGCAAGCAGTGCTGTTTTTGCAAGCAATGACATTGGAGAATTTTTCAAAACAACTGTAGGAGTTCGCCAGGGATGTATCCTGTCCCCAGTGCTCTTTAATATATATCTAGAACATATTATGCAGGAGGCTCTTTATGATTATAAAACAACCATATCAATTGGAGGCCGACCTCTTTGCAATCTACGTTTTGCTGATGATATCAATCTGATAGCTGGAACAGAATCAGAACTTCAAGACCTTACCTCTAGACTGGAGAAAGTAACAAGAACATATGGGATGGAAATTAATATAGAAAAAAGCAAGATATTGGTGAATAGCCATAAGAAACATGTTCCGACCAACATTACGTTAAATGGGCAAACGTTGGAAGAAGTTAACACCTTTAAATATCTCGGGTCCACTATATGTAGTGATGGGAGATCAAGTAAAGAAATCAAGACAAGACTTGAGATGGCCTCAGCTGCCATGACAAGACTGAATGTGATCTGGAAAAGTAACATCAGTTTTCCTGTGAAGATCAAATTATACAAATCACTTGTATTATCTATTCTCTTATATGGGTGTGAGAGCTGGACACTCACTGCAGATACGGAGTGAAGGATTCAGGCTTTCGAGCATAAATGTTATAGAAGAATTTTGCGCATTTGCTATAAAGAGCACAAAACAAATGTCTATGTTAGAGAGAAGATAAACACCTATGCAGGCCACCAAGAACCACTTTTGTCAGTAGTGAAACGTCGAAAGCTTGCCTGGTTTGGGCATGTAACTCGTCATGACTCCCTTTTGAAAATGATCCTCCAGGGAACAGTCGAAGAGGAAGGCAAAGAAAATCCTGGGCTGATAACATCAAAGAATGGGCAGGACACGGTTTTTCCACACTTGTACGCATTGCTGAGGATAGAGAGCAGTGGAGGACCCTGTCTGCTGATGCTTCCACCATGGCACCCCTACGACCCATGACGGGTTACGGGTTGAGATGATGATGATGAGATGATGACTATCTGCTGTTAGGGCATATATTTGTATAAAATCAATGGTGTGCTGCTCAGTTTAACTAACAAGACTCGACCTGATAGTGCCCAAAATCCCTTTACTGTTCTTGCTCTTTCTGCATCTAATATTATACCTACTCCTCTTTCATGTTTATTTCCTCCAGAATAAATTATTTTGTTATTGTCAATATACGAGGGGCGTTCAGAAAGTAATGCACCACATCGTTTTTCTCAGGAGCTGTTTATTCAAAAAGCATGAAATTTATACACAATATACATGGATATGTCATGTAAACATCTGTATTATTCAACATAATCCCCATCGACTTGTACGGCTTTATGCCAGCGCGAAACAGGTGCATGTATTCCTAGCCCGTACCAGATTTTGTCTTGATCATGTAGCCATTTCTTCGCTGCATGAATCACTCCTTCATCATCTTCAAACCTTGTCCCACGGAGTGCATCTTTAACTGGACCAAATAGATGAAAATTAGAGGGTGCCAAATCGGGACTATAGGGTGGATGGGGTAGTACAGTCCAACCCAATTTGGTGATTGCTTCCCGTGTTGCCAGACTTGTGTGAGGTCGCGCATTGTCGTGAAGGAGAAGCAGGTCTGCTGTATTCTTGTGCGGTCAAACTCTGCGAAAACGTTGATTGAGTTTTTTCAATGTCTTAATGTAAGCTTGCGAATTGATTGTCTCTCCTCTTGGCATAACGTCCACAAGAATCACACCTTCAATGTCCCAAAAGACAGTGATCATGACCTTTCCAGCTGAAGGAGTTGTCTTGAATTTCTTTCTTCGTGGTGATTGCGGATGATGCCACTCCATTGACTGTCTTTTTGTCTCAGGTTCAAAATGATGTGCCCAGGTTTCGTCACCTGTAACGATCTTAGCCAAAAAGTTCCCTCCATCAGCATTGAAATGCTCCAACAATTCAGAAGAAATAGCTTTCCTTTGCAATCGGTGGTCATTTGTGAGACTTCGAGGAACCCATCTTGCGCAAACCTTAGAAAATCCGAGAGTTTTTATAACTGCTTTTGCACTACCAATGCTGACTGACAGCTGTTAGGCCAGTTGTTGAGTAGGGATTCGCCTATCAGTAAGAATAATGCCCTCAGCACATTTCAACATTTCTGTGTTGGTGGCTGTGGCAAGACGTCCACAGCGCGGCCGATCAAGCAGCTCCGTATCTCCACTTCCTGATTCTTTGAATCTCTGAACCCAGCGACTGACTGTACTCCTGACGCCTGCAAAACTTCCATACACATCACATAGAGGCTTGTGAATGTTCACAACAGTTTCCTTCTCTGCAACGAGAAATTCTATCACAATTCGCTGCTTATAACGCAAGTTGCTAACACGCTCCATTTCAACGGTTTAGGGCAGCCGTGTTATTTGGCCGGTTGCAGTGCAATTTAGTGCACACAATTGGCACATGCCATATTTGAAGTGTGCAAAATTTCATGCTTCTATCTTCATTACTAGCTGGGAAAAATGATGTGGTGCATTACTTTCTGAACGCCCCTCGTACATTTCACCTGTTCGGTATAGCGCATTTCACATAGCCTTAATACATTTACTTTCATTCTTTCCATTTCTATCTTGATGTTATCTAATTTTCCAGTCTGCATTAGTGTCCTGACATTTCAAGTTCCTATGATTAAGTTATCTTTAATTCTAATTTTGCTAACAGTAGCTTGATGACGATCGGGTATCCCCTGTAGCACATGATGCTCCCTACCAGATGAGGCGATTCCTCTGGAATCCCCTTAAACGTCATTGCCTTTTACTAGGAAGTTGTTTTGATTCATGATTGTACAAGGGGATAATAAGATGGTAGTTTCCCATTGTTTGCCGTCGGTTTGTGTACGGTTGTCTCCATTAGCCTTTGACTAAAAAAAAAATCAAACCCACAAGGCAGAGGGGAGGGAAGAGGTTAAAGTGCCTCCATCTCACTGGCTGACACATCATAAAGCTTCAGAGATGATTTGATACAGACAGCTGTCCCTCGCAACTGTCCCACCTCACCCTCAGTGACAACCACCTGTTTTGGTTCACGGCTGATAATTCGGTATTCACGGCTAACCTCTATATCTAGAGCCCATTCAACCATCCACCACCCGGTTGACACGCCTGGTAGGAGGACAGGTTCCTTCCCCAGGATCACAGTATCATTTGACTAATATCAGAGATGTATATTAGAAGTTTCAATAACTGTTAGCTTATTAGAGACAATATTTATATCTGCCAAAGTTTTATGCGGAGTCCAAGTACTATGATCTATTCTGTTCTTCTGAACTGATAATAACTTGAATGAATTATAACTGATGAATAATTTTATGGTATTTTGAATGTGTCTTCTCTCATATATGTCCTTAAATCCATGTTTAATTACTGTTGATCTTACTTACTTACTTAGTCGTTCCCCTTCTACCGTGAGGTGTAGACGTTTGGAGGAGAGAGCACCAGACTATCCTATTGGCTGTCTTCCTCCTGGCCTGGTTCCATTCTAGTCCTCGGTCCTTCAAAGATTGTCTAATGTTGTCCTCCCAGCGGATTCTGGGTCATCCTGGGGGTCTGGATCCCTGGCTCTTTGTTTCCCATGTTTGTCGTGGTAGCAGATCTTCTCCCATTCTGCAGACATGGCCAAACCATCTTAGTTGGGACTTTTCTACTTTGGTCTGCAGGGTGTGGGATTTTAGGACTTGAAGTATCGTCTGGTTGCGGACCATGTCTCTTCTTGTTACTTCAACCATCTTCCTCAGATACCTCATTTCTGAGGTTTGGATCTGGCTTTTGTGGGTTGTAGTCATTGCCCATGACTTGCATCCATATGTCAAGACTGGGACATAGGTGGAGCGGTATACAGCCATCTTTGTTTTCTTACCAACTCTCTTGCTGAGGAATCCTCGATTTATGGCCTGAAAAAGTCTCCCAGCTGCTGCTTTTCGAATGGCCAACTCTTCTTTGATGCCTCCCTTTTGGTCTATAATAGCTCTGAGGTATTTAAAGTGGTCGACCTGCTCCAGGACCTGCTCTCCCAGCTTAATCTGATGTCTTCTTTCTTCTCGTGATATAACATGGATTTTGTTTTAGAGCTGCTTATGACCATCCCTCTCTTCTCCAGCTCTTCCTTCCAGACTTGCAGGTTGGATTGGAGATGTGCCTCTGATTTAGCAATCAGGGCAACATCATCAGCAAATGCCAGATCTGAAATACAGACCTGTCTCATCTTCCAGTAACCCACTGAATACTTTCTTGTTCTCTCCTTACATGCCTTGATGACATCGTCCATGAGGAGTATGAAAAGATAAGGTGACAGAATATCACCTTGTCTTACACCAGTGGTGGTCCTAAACTCTTCTGACTTATGGTTTGCTGTCCTCACATAATTTCTGCAAGACTTGTAGAAGCTCTGTATAGCATGAATCAGAGGTGCTGGAATGTTCTTCCTTGCCAAACAGTCCCAAAGTTTGCTCCAGGGGACTCTGTCAAATGCCTTTTCCAGATCTATGAAACAAAGATGGATCTCACTCTTATACTCAAGGGCCTTTTCACTCAGCTGTCTGAGTGTGAAGATTAGGTCTTGAGTACTTCGGTTTGCTCGGAATCCGCACTGGACCTCATCCAATTGTGGCTCAGCTAGGCGTCGGAGTCTCTGCTCCAGGATTCTAGAGTAGATTTTACCAGGGACACTGAGAAGGGATATGCCTCTATGGTTTCCACATTGTCGATTGTCACCCTTTTTGAAAATTGGTGTTATGATGGCAATCTCCCAATCCTTTGGCATGGTCTTGTTGCACCACGCTGCCTGTAGGACCCTTAAGAGTAATAGGTCACCTGATGCTCCCATGTACTTAACCATTTCTGGTGTTATACCATCATGCCCTGCTGCTTTGCCCATCTTGATTTTCTCCAGTGCTGCCTTCAGTTCTTCCATCTTTAGGTCATCTTCACCATAATTGGTTTCTCTTCTGTGCTAGTGGTTATCATTTCTGATGCTTCACCATGCTCACCATCCAGGAGTTCTGAGAAATATTCTTTCCATCTTTCCATTACTTCCTTTGGGGCAGTAAGCAATTTACCTTGCTTGTCCTTTAAAAATTTGAGAGAGCATTGTTTTTCCTTCCTCATGTTCTTTAGGGTCTTATAAAACAATTTCTGGTTTTCTTGCGCATCTTTTTCTAGCTTTTCTCCAAATTCTTCCCAGGACTTCTGTTTTGCTGCTAGCACCTTGTTCTTTGCTTCTGTTCTGAGTGTCACATATTCTCTATATTTCTCCATTTGTCCTGTTGTGTTTTTAGCTCCTAAGTATTGTTTCCATGCCATTTTCTTCATTCTTATTTTCTCTTTGACTTCCTCTGTCCACTAAGGTGTCCTCTTTCTCTTGTTCCCAAGTCGGACTTCACCACATGCTTCTGCAGCAGCTGGCTTTATGATGTCCTTGAATTTAAGCCAGAGGGTTTCCAAGTCATCAGGTTGTTCTTCTGTGTTGTTCACCGCTGCAGCAATAAGCCCCTGATATCTGGTCTTAATTTCTGGCTCTCTCAGTGTTAGATCTTAATGCACATTTCTCCCATTCTTTTACTTGTGTGATGTTGGGCAGTTCCTAGGCTGAGCAACTCTTTCAGTTGTTCTTTTGATTGTAAGCAGGTAGTGATCACTTCCAATCTCTGGCCCCCTCCAGACTCTAGCATCCCGGACATATTTGAATGAGCTCCTCCTAACAATGGCATAGTCGATCACTGACTTCTCATTCTTTGTTGGTTCACATCTAGTGTATGCATGTATGCGGTTATGGGGGAACTTTGTGTTTGTAATGATGAGATTTTGCTCACTGCAGAATCTAAGGAGTCGCTTTCCATTGTCATTGAAAGTATCTTCTCCATATCTTTCGATAACTCTGTTTCCGTTATAGCCAGAATTTCTAGTTTTGCTTTCCTCATCTCTTCCACCAGCTCCTCTTCTTTCCCATTTATACTTCTTGTGTTCCAAGTTCCATAAGTCGTAGTCCGTAGTCCATTCCAGTTCGTCGCCTTTAGAATCAATCTGGTTTTCTCTCTTGTAGTTCTCATAATCAAAAGTTTAAAGCAAACAGGTGATTGGCCTGTTGTGCCTTTGCATGGTGGAGGGGCTGCCTCCTTACAGCCTCCATGCAGGCCGCCCTCCTCCTTTTTCAGCCAGGCTTGGGACCGGCCTAGGCAGAGTTTCTGTTGATCTCCGATACTTAATTATATCTTAAGTCACAACTAAAAGCTATTGAAATTTAATACCAGATGGAAAAGTAAAAAGCAAGTCCTTCAAGTACAAAACTCCTTCACTCTATGTATAAGGGCTGCTTGCCTAGTTCTCAAGTCTACTAACCTCTATTACTTTTTAAAATTTACTCCCAGACACCCTGCACTAGCTAAGTTTAAGAAATAATATGAGTTTTAAACTTCAAAAACCACTATGACAGCTTTAACAGCTAACTATGCTTTACCACATTTTCATGATTTTTAAACACTAATTACAATCCTACTTTCTGATATCGTATTGTTTACACATCTTACTTTGAACAGCTCATTGATTTCCAACATTTTCAAAGGAAAGGTCTCCTTCACAAGTTGCTCAGACTGAAATAAAGAAATTAAAATGTATTTGACTTTTACTGACTATCCTGACATATGATTGTTTGGCTACAAGTATCAAATTTTAAAACTGAAACAAAAATGCAATGATGTATGCCACTTATAATAATTCTTTTCTGCTTAAAACACATAGAGAGACGTCTCTGACCAATTTCCATGCAAAGTATCTTTCAGGTGCCATGCTGAATGCACAGGTGAGATCATGTCTTGTCACAACTTCCTAGTGTTGTAAATTCTGTTCTTTTTTTTTTTCCATTCCACAATGTAAATCTGTTTAGTACCTTTCTTTGTCATTCTCAGCCTCCTGATTCATCAATTTTGACTGCTTTCATAATTACTCCAGCTTACCTGAAACTGCATTGTGTCTTGATGACTGCCTTATGCCTATATCTGTCCATCTAATTTTATTTACTCCTAGATTATTTATCTGCATTCTTGCCATGTCTCTCTTTACATTTTCTAGACCTACATCTTTCTTGAGTGTTTGAGCATTCCATGTGGTTATTCCAAAGTTGTTACTTTTTTGAACATTAGATGGATCATGGTCTAGTATCACCTCTGGCTCATGATTTTCCATACAAGCCAAGAACTTCCCAGTGACTTCCATTAACATCATTTACCATCATCAACAGTAAAGATTTGTGCTAAGACATAACTATTCTTGGAGACATCTCATGGAAAATAATTGTTCTTTAGGGTTACTAGTAGTTTTCTTTCTGCCTACTGAGGTTTAAATATGGTGAACTCTGATAGCCTTTGAAGAAACCCTTACCAGCAAGGCAGCAGAGGTTTGGGTAGTTTAAGGTGCTTCCCACTTGCCATACAGTCATTTCATTAAGCACATGAGGCAATTTCATAGACAGTGGTGCCACTCACTATCCAGTCACGCTTTCCATAACTACCATCAGTTCATTAGGTTCTCAGCTGATTATTTGGATTATTCTTTATTAAGCAACAACCCACCACAGCTGGAGGATATTCACGATCCACACCTGTGATGCACTAGGCTGGAGATTGTTGCCTCTTGTTCCTCCTCAATGCATTTAATTTAACTCTCAAAAAACTTTACTTTCATTTCTCTCTTTGTTTTATAATTATATATACTGCACAAGTGTCCCAACACTGAATGTTCCTGTGGTCAAGGTATCTTTAACTTTTCTTTGCTTACGCAACCTGATGTGATCAACACCTGTAGCAGTACATGATGCTCCCTATCAGTTTCTTTTGGATTCCCAATAAGTGCCCTTCTTTTATCTAAGCTGCTTTGATTCATGTTATACTAGAGACACTATGATGGGGATTTTCCTTTGACTTCCAATGGTTTTTCTAGAGTGAGCAGCTCCATTAACCTTTGAGTTAAATCTAAGCCAAAGAGCAGTAATGAGGGGAGAGGTTAAATTATATCAATCTCTTCAGCGTTTCATCATAAAGATTTAGAGGTGTTTTAAACAGATAGCTGTCACCCTCCCCACTAAATACCTCACCTTATCCCGAGTGATACCTGCCTGTCTGTGGCTGCTTATGCAATATTAGCATTTAACCTCTACACCTAAAGACCTTTCAACCTTTCACCACCAAGTGGACATGCCTGATAAATGTACAGACTTCTCATGTCTTGTTGTTAAGTAAAAAAAAATGTCAGTTTATAATTAATACAATATAAGTGATCCAATTGTATATAGCAGTTAGAACGTCTGTATGTCATGTCAGATATCATTGCTCCTTCCTGGCATGGAGCCATCTTTATTAGAAATATCAGGTTGGCAGTATAAACTTATAATGCTAGGTAAAATGAAGTAGATCACCAAGCTACACTTGGCAAGAAAATATGGACAGATAATTTTTCTTTTCAAAATATGAGCATAAGATCATAAATATAACTCATCAATATCATGTTCCTGGGTGACTGAGTAGACAAAGAAAAATTGGCCTCCTGCTCCCTCAGACATGTTGTAAGAAGCAACTAGTATGTGGCTGTGCATAGGCCTGGCAATCTCACAGTATAAAACAAAGAGCTACAGAAATCACTGCTGCTATGAAAGCTTTGGTACAGGCTTCCAGGGTACCAGCTGCAATGATGGCTCCATAAGGAGCAAAAAAGGAAATGATGATGTTGGTTACATCAATGTTCAAGTTAATAATTACTTTCATCCTCTATCTTGTTTTTCTTCAATTTTGCAGACTACTGTTACAATTTATTTCAACTTTTCTCTTAACATGCCCAAAAAAAACCATTGGCTGCTTCATTCTGATGATGGCAATATGTTTTCTTTGCACACTAACTGTTTTCAGGACAACATCCTCAGTCTTTTTATCTGTACATGGTATTCTTAACACTCTTATGTAAATCCTCATTTCTGTTGCCTTCAGGTATTTTCTTGTTTATTGTTGACCTTGTATTACAGTGCTTTTTATGTGGCAAATAGGAAATTCTATTTGAAAGATATTTGTCGCACAGAAAGGCATCCATTCGTACGTAAATATGTTTTGATGTCATGAAGTGTCCTTGTTTAGTGTGGTTAGAAGGAGTTTTTATGTCCCGCCGAGCTGGCAACTGGAGGTGTTCATAATTTGTGGTGTTGACCACTAGTGACATTATTGTGTGGCACGGACAACTTGTGATATATGGCATTGTCTGCTGATGTAGTCCTCAAACATGTAATTTCAACTACTTGTATGTGCATGGCTCAGACCACTGGATTAAAAGGGACAGTGTATAAAGTGTCCATGGAACATATATATATTGATTATTGCAAACTGTCACTTAGTTGATGTGTTTACAAGGTGTATGACGTGAGGAAAATTTAATGAATCAGAGAATTACTTTGTATGCCATGCTCATATGGAGCCATGTATTGTTATTAAATTATTGTTTGATCAGACTCAATGATTTATGAATATTCGTTACAGAGTTGTGTTGAACCTTAGAAGTTCAAGCTGGTTCACTATAATTTATGTAATTATGAGTCAACAATCAAACACGCCCAACAAAATCTTCTTCCCGCATCACCTTAGTATTTACTGACTGACCATAGTTTACATCCACATGACAGGATCATCTCTGTGTAACAATGAAGTTGATGTGTCTGACACGTCTGTGACAACCTCCAAACAACATTAATAGTAACATACACTGCAATGTCAATATGCATGAAGTGTGCAACTAACATAATTACCTCTAGCATCAGCTGCTCAATAAACTCTGCAACCTGTAACAGATGACACAAATGTTAACTTTAGCTAACAAATTACAAATCCACACATTATTTACAAGCAGAGAATATGAAAGTGAATATAAGGAATCTCCGTTTCAAATTTCTGGCATGATCTTGATTACAATGTTATTTATATCATGGTCTGCTACTGTTTACCTGTTTTGTCAACCCATGATGTCACACTGAAAAAAGAAAGCAAGTATTCCTATTTTTGTAAAGATCAGTGATAAGGGGTATTGCGATGCTTCAAAACGGCAACACATGAAAAACATTTTCCACTGCTGGATATTGAGGAAATACAAAAGCTAATTGTTTCTCAAAATTCAGCACACTCAGATATCCTTTACTGCAGCTGATGATTCTTTGTCTGGTACAAAAGTGCTCTTAAAATTAAGATGACCATGACGAAGAGACTGAATTGTTTAGATCTGATTTTGATTAGACTGATTTGTATAAACAACAGAGCAGGAATTAATTACATATGCACAACTTGCAGAAGTGGAAATTTTTAAAAAGGAGTTTAACAAGCTGAAAGATGACCAGACAGGGTCACAGATTACAATGATTAGGAAAAAAGGGGAATGCATTTTTTTTCCAAACCGAATTTTTCTTTTTTAAATGTCACTCTGAATGACTGAAGTGCATCATTCAACCTCAGTTGGTTTACAGTTTGCACACACAGTGTAAATTTCTTCTAGACAGCATTTTTAATTTATTAATAATACTGAAAGAAAATCTTGAACTCTGCAGGGCTCCAAATGTCTGAGAAGAGTTGTAGCTGATCAGCAAATGCTGTTGAAAGCAGTTCTAAACATATTTTCATGGCTAAGCTTCTCATTAGAAAATGTAAAGATGCCCATGTTCTGTAGTGCCCTGTAAGGTTTCCAGGGGCCTCTCAAAGATAAAGAAAGAGAACGACTTCTGCTTCCACCAGAAATGTCGTAAGAGGTGACGGTAATGAGTTGTGCATGGGGCTGGCTACCCACCATGTAAAGCAAATAGCTATAGAAACCATCACTCCAAGAGCACAAATGTGCTTTCATGCAGGTCTTCTGTATGGAGGCTAATACAGTGATAGCTCCATGCTCCATCAGCAATGAAAAAGAGAAGAAAGGAACATTCAGTAGGACCTTAGCTAGCTACAAAACTTCAAGCAGATCATGAATAAGCACACATTTTTTTTAAAAAATACATAGTTTACTATGAAGGACCACTTATAGAAACCTTTGTGATAAGTGCAGGGCAATAAAGCAGCAGGCTGGATTGTCAAAGTAACAACCAGAACACAGAATTAAGTGGATAACATGAAAATGCTCAACAATCTGGCTCTACTGAAGATATTGCCATTATTCTACAAATGAAACCAGTGCAAGACAATATAAGAATGCTGAATGACAGGTCACAGGAACTGGCTCTAAAATTCACAGAAATAAGAAAAAGGTAATGAGAATATAGGGAGCAAAATTATAGCCAGAACTATATATTAAGAAATAACAACCAAAAGATATAGATTCATGCAGGTATCTTGGCAGCAACATATACAGCTGAGGGAACAGGCATTATCAAATAAAGGGTACAGAAAGCAAGGTCAGCTTTTACTGCATTGTGCAATACACTGAAACTGAAGGAGATCAAGCCCAAGAAACACCATGGCAATCATGCATGATAACTTTGAAACGTGTCATGAGAAGAAAACAATAGACATCATGAAGTCAAAAGACATCATGAAGTCAAAAGACACCATGAGGTTACAGACATTCATTCATGAGTGCTTATACAGAGTAGAAGGATTTAAACAATATGACTGGATCACCCATATAGAACCGATGGAAAGAATAAGATAAATACCACTGGAACAGGAGATGAGGAAAAGACACTGGTAGTAGATAGGACACACAGAAATAAACAAGTTAATAGCAACACAAGGCAGTTCTTCATAAATAGAGGGATATAAAAAAAATAGACATGAAGTAACTGGAGACAGATATATAAAGATGATAACATTAAAAAAATGTCAACATACAGCAGAAGAAAGAACAGCTGAGCATGAACTGAATGAAGGTCTGTGCTCAACTGAGAACTGAAAGACAAAGCAAAGAAATTTCATGAGAATAAATGCAGTGAAATGAGAGCCAGAAAAACACATGAAGAAACAACACTACAAAATACAGATTCATGCAGGTAAGCTGGCACCAACATACACATAGTTGAAGAGACAGGCATTATTAAATTAAGGATACACAAAGCAAGATGGGCTTTTACTGCATTGTGACATTCACTAAAATTAAACAAGATCAAGGCCATTCTCAAAACGTACAATTAAGAAGCTCATATTATTTCAGAAAAGTGTCTTCCTCCTTCTTTACCTCTCCTCCAATCAAGTCATGAGTTTCCTCCTTAATAAGTAACTAATTGGGCCATGTATCAGGCAGCATCCCTGTTCTCATCTCTAAGTCTGGCAGAAGATAGCAGATGTGACCATTTCTTTTTCTAGTTGCTAATTTTGTAGAATTTTCCTTATGTAATATCTGATTTTTCTATGCATGACTCTCATGTCCATGTAGAACAGGTGTTAGGAATAGACAGTCCTAGAAAACTACACAATATAGTTAAAGGGTATATAGCCTAACAAGAACACAAATTAATTAATATATAGGCCTAAGAATTGTTGAGTGTATGGCGGGAAAGTGAGTGAGTGGCGAGGTTCTCGTAATGCATATTGATCATGACAGATGAACATTTAACTGGGTGTCATACTATACTTTCCCAATACAACACCCCCCACCCCCTCCCCACACACACACACACACTTTTTTGTTGTTGTTAACAACATGACAGATGTTACAGAATGTCGTTTTGGGACAGGGGAGGACACATACGTTGCCCTCGCGAATTCACAGAATTTGACACTTTTGATTTAGGCCCATTCTATTTGGACTGACTGGAGGGGTGGAATGTCATATTCAGATATCGGAAAACAACATTATTATTTTGAATTAGATAGGCCTACACATAATAATAATTATTATTAGGCCTATAACACATCACAGATTGAACAGGATATTTTTTTCATAAATTAAAAAAAAAAGTCTAGCAAACCGTACTTCGGACACATCTGGTTTTACCTTTGTCTTCGAATCTAACTTGTATTTGAACATGGTGCAGCTTTGTAATCTGTGACGCTAAGTTTTTAAACTTTACTCTTTTGGGTACGTGTAGTCAAACGGTGACATGTGGTTTCCACAAATGCCGTTAACCTGCACAGGGGAAACTACTCTGAATGAATATCCGGTTGAAAGTACGTGCGCCGGGAACTCTCAAACCATGATCTCAAACCTAGGGAACTGCATAATATAGTCAAACAATATTTAACACGAACACATGTGTGGTGAAGTACATTGATGCAACAATAAAATCATTAATAAATTATATATATTAAAGTCAAAATAATAGCAGAAGAAATAAAATTAGTAAAGTTGTAACGCGTCTTCTTTACCGCGCCAGAAAACGCATTGATTTAGGTAGGATAGAACATAGTGAGAAATCTTATCGCCGCGTTGGTACTATTAGCCTTTAAAACGCGCCCGTCAAGGGTTAACGATAAAAGTTTGAAAAAACTACTAGCGTATTGGTTCCAGGAAAGATAGAAAGAATAAAACACACAAACGCATAAGATTGAGAGAGCGGACAC
The DNA here is from genome assembly GCA_024509875.1 of Oreohelix idahoensis. Lineage (NCBI taxonomy): Eukaryota > Metazoa > Mollusca > Gastropoda > Stylommatophora > Oreohelicidae > Oreohelix > Oreohelix idahoensis. Next base: position 1,048,321 of record JAMPIV010001683.1, read on the forward strand.
CTGCTGCCGGCTTGTCAAGTGTTAGAGGTTTGAATTAGCTACTCAGGCCAACAGTGCGAGACATGCCGTTAGCTTGTGTCGAGAACGATGTCGCAAGTTTGAAAATTTAAAAATACCCCGCTAGTCCAATACATTTCTAACCACAGACACTGTGGAAAAATATATATATACACACACGCATAATTACTTCCTATCGGGAAAAAGGAAGATCTGAGGCGATTTTTATAACATTCAAGTAGTGGAAACTTAGAAAACAACGAACACCAAAATGGAAAATATATTGAATTCTTTATTACTAGGTTTATGATTATAAAAGTTAACTAGTCTAAGAGCTGGTCTTGTTCTGATGGGTAATATGCTTTCGAATAAAAAATCCGACAGATAGAAATAAAGTTATAGACAAAAGACGGTATTTGTTCGTACAGACAGACCAACACATGCTCGTTTGGACTTGAACTAACGGTGACTTTTTTGACGCGTCCTTGAAAAAGGCAGGAAAAGGTTACAAGTAGTCTGTTGTAGAACGGGGCAGAAAAGGGGGAGAAAAATTATGGGATGGCTTAACACAAAATATATTTAGCAGTAGAGATCTAAGAATGAGAGAGGAAAAAACTTGGTAGTGTCCAAAAATCAAGTATGTTTTTGCTTTTAATTTCAAATTTCAAAATTGTCGTTCGGTCATTGGCCAAAGCCTTTCATATTATTAAGAAAATTCAACGGTTTGACGCCATTTATAGAAGATAGTCCCGAGAGCAGGACATTGTGAATTTTGTGAAAAGTGATTAGCCTTATAAAAGCAAATATATATGAAAGTATAGGCATCACAGTCCAGCCAGCAGTACATCTGGAATCTGCTATTCAACGTACCTGTGTTTTTTTCATTGAATTTCTGGGTCTTATCTGGCACTAGTCTGGTGCTAGAGTTCTATGTGAAAGCTGTTGAGAAGTTTTGGAGGCCAGTAGTGATAGGGGTCGCCAGTATCCCCCTATTACTTTTGGAGCAGTGGTCATTCGGCAGAAAGAATTCAGACAGTTCCAGTGGGCCAGATAAGTGAAATATCTGGTACCCTAACAGTACATCAGCTATAAGAGCAGCATACCCCTGTATCCAAGAAATAAAATATTTCCATAGTAAAATGAACAGTGACATTAGCTGGTAAAGAGACTGGGAGTGATTAAAAAATCCCAAACAGCCATCCAGTGTTAGAAACCAGTTATAGACATATTTTAGTAACACTATTAATATAACTTAACAGTATTTGTTTGGACACTTGTCTCTGTGGGTCTAAAATTTATATTTTGTATATATCTTGAATTCTTTTCCTTTTTAAAGTCCTGACCAGAAGAATACTAGGTTCAGGATAAATAAATAATGCAGAAAATTATTAATTGTACAAAGTTATCACAGGTGTTACTTCCTTTAATCTTAGACCTTTAATATTTGTTTGTATGGCTGTGTATTATTGTTAAAGTACCATCACACCACACTTGCATATCCCTAGACATTAGACGTAGCTATCATTCATACTAGTCAAGAATAAGTCTGCTTGAGGCCATAAGGTGGTAGCAGAAAGGTATCCTGATAACTCAACCCTAAATTTGTTAGAATCAGGAACCTTCACAGCTGGCCTCATTCAGTACATTAAGGAAAATATCAACATCATTTTATAACATCAAAACCCACCACAATAAATTGGGGTCTCTTATTCCGGGATTTGAACTTGTTAGTGTTTAGAAATTTAAATATTGTAGCACTAGTGTCCCCAAAAGTTATAAAAGTATTTAAAAAGGGAAAATAAAAGCTGATGGACTGTTGAGAGCCAGTAATTAGTTAACTAATTGGTTAACTAATTAATTAGTGTAGTACTCTGTTAATTAAGAGTTTGGAAAATTATATTAGATCATTTTAATGATTGATATTATGGCCGACCTAGCAAAGTTCAGATCTGCTGCTGTGCTGGCTGCAAAAGAGATGAATATGGATGGACCAGAGTTGGTTCAGTATGTCACTTCAGAGGTGGATAACAGGCTAGCTGCAGAAAGAAAATTAGAAGTTGAGAAAGAAATTAAAAGGTTGCAGATTGAGGCTGACAAAGAGGCTAGGGCATTGGAGGCGGATAGGGAGGCTGAAATAAAGCGGCTCCAAATTGAAGAAAAAAGGCCGAAAGGGAAGCAGAGGAAAGAAGACTGGCTGCTGAAAAGGAGGAGAAGAGAAGGGAAGCAGAGGAAAGAAGACTGGAAGCTGAAAGGGAAGACAAGCGATTGGCTGCAGAAAGGGAAGCTGAAAAGGAGGAGAAGAGATTACAGAGGGAGCACGAGCTACGACTAAAAGAGTTCGAATTTCAAGGCCATGCTCCTGAAAATGGTGCCAGCCCTTCTACCTCCGATGCCACTGCTAGTCAGGGAGCCTCAACTTCAGCTATGGGGTTCCATTTAGACCATTTTGTTGAGAGGGACGATGACATTGAGTCATTTTTGTCTAGATTTGAGGTTTTAGCCACCATCTTTGGGCTGGAGAAGGAAAGGTGGAGTTTAAAGTTATCTCAGGGGCTGAGGGGAACATCTTATGAAGTGTTTGCCAAGATGAGCAAAGACGACCAAGACAATTATGACATGTTAAAGCAGGCTCTTTTGCTAAGGTATGAAAAGAACGGAGAATTTTACAGGAAACAGTTTAGGAATGCAAACCTACTGTCGGGTGAGACCTATCACCAGTTCTCTGCACGTTTAGAGACGTACTTGGAGAAATGGACTGCTCTGGGGAAAACCCAAGATCTTAAAGAGATGATCCTTATTGAGCAATTTAGAGAGTGCATGGCTCCAGACTTGAGAAAGTTTCTCATGGAACAAGGTGCAGAGAGGCTGGGTGAGTTACTTAATGTCGCTGAGAGGTATCAGGCAGCCCAGGCAGAGGTAGCTGGCGCTAAAAAGAAACAGATTGACAATTATAAGGCTCCACAAAACTCTAATAGATTTGATAACAAAGATCAGGGGAACAAAGGTAAGCACAATTTTGATAGGCCACGCAATGATTTTAGAAACAAAAACCCACAATTCAATGATAGGAAATATGATGAAAGAAAACCTTTTCATCAAGATAGATTATATTGCAAATGGTGTAAGAGGGAAGGTCATGACATCAAATTTTGTCATAAGAAAACTTCTGGATTTGCTGCTATGAAGATGGGGAACAAGGGAGGAAAGGACATACCTACTGGACAGCAGGAACCTTATCACCCCCCAGTGTGTGAGGATGTAGTCTGCAATGGGGTCACCATTAGGTGTCTCTATGATACAGGCTTAGATTTTGATTCTGTTGTGAGTGCGCACTTGGTGAACCCAGATCAGTATACCACAGAAACAGTGGAGATACAAGGGCGACCAAGGTGTAGTGAATTTCTAAATACAATATCTAAATTAATATATAACAATATCGAGCATAAAGGAAAAGATAAGAAAGTATAAAAGAATTTTCTACTAGAACTGTTGGTATCGCCTACGCCTTCAGATTATTTGCTAACGAATAGCCGAACAAAACGGTACCCAAATTTTTCAAATTCGTCCTTGACATAATCACTTTTCCTAGTTCTAAGAAAATTGAGCCTAAAAATGCATTGTGGAACGAGGAGGGGCAAGGAAAGATGAAATGCTAATTCGTTTCGCATTGATTTTAAACTAAAAGCCAACACTAGCACATTGGCAAGCCTTGCCATAGGGGGTTTCCCCGAAATACGACGAAAAAGTTAGAACATGTAGACACCTCGTGTCACAAAAACAACCTTAGCTCTTATTTCAAAGGACGTAATTAGGACGTAAATAGAGACGACAGCACATGGAAAAGAATTGAACGGGTAGTAGACAAAAAATAAAAACACTAACATAGAAAAAAAAAACTCTGTACTTCTGAACCAAGCCAACTAGTCCCATATAAATTGTATATTCGTGTACCTTAGGACTTGCTGACAAAGAATATGGTAATAGTTACGCAAATAGTCCATTAACTAACTAATTATAGCCATAATACTATAGTGGACCCGACCAGACTGTCAAGTAAAGATCATGCCTGCTTGTAATTTTTTATGGCATGTTTTGAAAAAACGACTTTGGGTAAATGAGGTTAAAAGGTATGGGATATTTGATTGGTTGGATTTTAAAGGAAGGCGCAGTATGATTGGTTGACCTAAAACTAAAAATATATTTGCCTTGAAACATATTGAGAGTCGTTATTTGAAACGATAGATTCAAAATTAAATGTAAACATGGTCCCATTGGACAAAGCAGTAGATATAGGCACGAAACGGGGACTGTTCCCTGCCATTACAAGAAAATTTTGTGCAACGCAAGATCGATGAGAGCAGGCGGAGAATTTTCTAACATAGGAAAAGCCTGGACATAGGGGCAGATCGAAAATGTGCCAGATTCTATTGCCTAGTCATCGTTTTACTTGTGTTATTTCCTTGCATCTGTGGTAAGATTGATTTTCTTAATATTTTATTTAAAATAAAATTTGAATGTGAGATACTAACATACGATTATAAGTAAGTGAGTCTATGGCAGACTCAAAACAGAGTCTAGAGATTGATCCAGCATATGAAAGACTACACTGACTAACAAAAAAAACTTTTTTTTTCTTTCTCTAACATTTCTATGTTTTTCTGGTCAATTTTAATGCGCTGTTTTTAAATCTGCAAACCGTTTTTCTCTATCAGGTCGGGATCTCTAGAAATACGCAATTGAAGTTTTTTAACAACGCATACAGTATTACAACATCATTCGTACAAGAAGTATAACAGTTATGTAGGCTTGAATTTCTTTGCAGTCAACTTTCGTCGGTGAATGGCATGTGGTACATCGCGATGAAGCTTCCAACAATAATCGGCAAGCATGTTCACACTCCACCGTCCTTGATAACGTGACTCCATTACGGCGATATCTTGATGGAATCATTCTCCATGTTCATCGCTGACTTCGCCAAGGTTGTCAGGGAAAAAGTTAAGATGCGAATCGAGCAAATGGATTTTGAGGGACATGTTACAGCCCATAATTATGTATGCATATATGCACTGCTTAACAATATGCAACATAGTCGACAGATTTGTAATTTTCCAGAAAGTTATCGACGATCGATTTGAATGCCATCCATGCGCGACGTTCACTACCATGTAACAAGTTCTCGAATTGTTTGTCTGCAATAACTTTCCTAATCTGAGGTCCTACAAAGATACCTTCCTTTATCTTTGCATCGCTAACTTGCGGAAACTTTTCTCGAAGATAAGTGAAAGCTTTGCTCGTTTTATCTAACGCTTTTACAAAATTCTTCATGAGCCCCAACTTTATATGTAACAGTGGTAAAATGAAGGTGTCTTTGTTAACTAATGGCTCGCGTATTACATTTTTATGCTCGAGTTGCATACGATCCCGGATAGGCCACACCTTTCTTGCATAATGTTCCTGTCTGTTGCGGCTGTCCCATTCACATCGGAAGCAACAAAATTTAGTATACCCAGTCTGCATGCCCGTGAGAATTGCAATGACCTTTAGGTCTCCACAAATCCGCCATTGGTAGTCATTGTACTTTATTTTTTCCAAACGTATAGCCATATTGTCATAAGTTTCTTTCATATGAACAGAGTAGGTGACTGGAATTGATGAAAAAAAAATTTATGTTATGCAATAACACGGCTTTTAGACTAGTCTTGGAAGAATCGATGAAAAATCGCCATTCGTTGACTATGTGCTCATGACCGTTTACATCTTTGCAATAGCAAATGTCATCATCCATCTCAAAGTATTGAACAAGTTCTCTGTGTCTATGACGAAATTTAGATATCGGAGTATTGGGCGCTAAAAGATTCCATTCTTTGAGTCGCGAACCGAGTAATTCCGCTTGTCCTTTGGTAAGAGCGAGATCACGTATTAGATCTGAAAGTTCTGAATGGTTAATTAAGTAAACACCATCATTCACCGGTATGTAATCTGAGTCAGAATTAGTTTCTAAAGCAGGTAAACTATGACTTTCTGATGGTTCATTTACGTCCAACGGATATTGTTCTGGTGGTACTTGGATCGGACACGTGATTGGATCATGAGGCACTGGTTTCGAAACCGATTCAATATTTGGATAAACCACAGACTTTCTAGTTTTAAAAGTGAAACCATGGATATTTGTCAAGCAGAAGTAACAATCAGTAGTGTGATTTGTATGTTCACGCCATATTACTGGCACGCCAAAAGGCATCGACTTATGCTTCGGCGATTTTCTTAACCAACCTGCCAATGTATCGAACAAACCGCATTTGGCTTCCAAGATTTATTTGCATCATCAACTTTCGAATCAGAATAAAGTTCATATGCTATCTTTAGTAATGGTGTAAAGTTTTTCTGGTTAACACGATCGGTAAAATATCCGCACACGTAACAGAACAGATCAGCCGAATTTCTACAACTTCTAGAAGCCATATTTTGCTCAGAATTATTTCAAAATACAGTAACTATTTGAAAAATCGCGTAACATATGTCATGCATCTTTTAGCAGTATAAAAAGTAGAATTATGTTGCTTTTTATTAATTTTTAATAAGTTATATAGTAAAAATGAAACGGAGCAAATAACGGTTTCCCAAAAATATATTTATTCACAAATATCTTAAGAACCCGACGTGATAGAGATAAACGGATTTCAGATTTGAAATCAGCGCAAGAAATTGACCTAAGAACACTTATTCTTATATAAGAAAGAAAAATGTTGTTTGTCAGTGCTATCAGAGAGGTGTAGACCAACTAAATTATATAGGATTATCATCAGGAGCATAATATCTATCCTATGGTATGGACAACAGATTATTGCTGGAAGTGCAGAGGCGTTGTAACTATTAGGGGAGAGGAGTACTGGTATACCTGGTCACATCAAAAGAAACTGGTGAAAGGGATTGTCGGAAAGAGCTGATCTTGCATGTTTGTTTGTAATGTGCATGTATTGGTTGTTGAATAGTAGTGTAGGCTGTTGATTACGAAGGAGGCATATCCTTCTAATTTCAGAGGGTTTTGGTTGCTGTCAATAACTGGTGCCAGACTACAGTGGGCCGATATATTCATGCCACAGTCTTGCCTTTTTCGGGAACAACTGTAAACCACCATCATTCTTGAAGAAGTGGGAGCTGAAGGTTGTCGTTCAGCGAAGTGCAGGAAGATTCCTACCTCATATTACCAAGTTAGGTGCATGTTTCGGCACCTGATCGCTCAACAAACATTATATCAAAATAAAAGACTGAGAATAGTGATATAAACATTCCATCAGTGTCCATAAAAACGTACAAACAACATGCAGAGATGATGATAGTAAACAATCAAGCAGTGTATACTAGAAGTCACCTCAGTTAAGCAATACAACTACACCCTTATATAATAATATATGTATTATGGACAGAAGATCCATTGTATAAATTGATTGATGTAATTAATTTCTATGATTTCACTTTGATTGTCAGTCCTGATTCCAAATAAATTAGATTCAGGACAATAAATTGAAAAACCTTAACTTTCAACCACTGACTTACTAAAGATAGTCTTTTAAAGTGTAGTTTGTATGTGATTGTCGTGGTACTGTTGTGTTGTATTAGATAATAAAATAATTTGTGTAATTGTTTATATGTTTAGTTGGGTAATGCAACCTTACACTAACATTTCATAACCCTAGACACCAAACGTAGTCATCTTACATTCTATCTAGAATAAGTCTGAATGAGATCATAGTGGTGGTAGTAGAAAGGGGCCCTGGAAATTTACTCTAATATTTATTATATTCAGGGACCTTCACAGCTGACCTCATTCAGTACACTAAGATTTCTTAACAACAAACTGTATTAACATCAAACCCACCACATATATTGGGGTCTCGCTCCTGGGGATTGAACTTTTTATAACACCAGCTATATTGGGTAGTTTGCTTCTGGGATTTTAAATTCTTAAAATATTATCAATTATATTAGGAATCTCAGATAGTATAAAACTAAAAGCATTCCTTTTTGGAGAAATTAAATAGTGGTTGAGCTATCAGTGCCTGTGGTTGTTCTTAGTTATAATTAGAAATTGTTAGTTATAAGTAGAAATTTGTCTAGTTAGAAATTTTAAAAGGTTTGCCTAGTACAAAATGGCTGACCTGGCAAAGTTTCGATCTGCTGCTGTGCAGGCTGCTAAAGAACTGGGAATGGAGGGGCAAATTATGATTGCTTATGTCACAACTGAATGTGACAAATTTATTGAACGTGAAGAAAGAAAATTTGAAGCAGAAAGAAAGTTAGAGGCAGATAAAGAAATTAAGAGGCTGCAGATTGAGGCTGACAAAGAGGCTAGGGCATTGGAGGCGGATCGTGAGGCGGAAATAAAGAGGCTCCAGTTGGAAGAGAAAAAGGCTGAAAGGGAAGCAGAAGGAAAGAGATTAGCTGCAGAAAGAGAAGAAAAGAGATTAGCTGCAGACAGGGAAGCAGAAGAAAAGAGATTAGCTACAGAAAGAGAAGAAAAGAGATTAGCTACAGAAAGAGAAGAAAGAAGACAGGGTGCAGAAAGGGAAGCAGAAAAGGAGGAGAAGAGATTACAAAAGGAACATGAGTTACGACTAAGGGAGTTTGAGTTTCAAAGCCATGCTCCTGAAAATGGTGCCAGTCCCTTTACCTCAGATGCTACTGCTAGTCAGGGAGCCTCAACCTCAGCTATGAGTTTTCATTTAGACCATTTTGTTGAGAAAGACGATGACATAGAAAGTTACCTAAATAGATATGAACTTTTGTCTACCACGTATGGTTTAGAGAGAGAAAGGTGGAGCCTAAAGTTATCACAAGGGCTTCGGGGTACAGCTTATGAAGTTTTTGCCAAGATGAGCAGGGATGATCAGGACAATTATGACATGCTAAAGCAGGCTCTTTTGTTAAGATATGAAAAGAATGGGGAATTTTATAGAAAAAAAATTAGGAATGCCAAACTACTGTCGGGTGAGACTTATCACCAGTTCTCTGCACGGTTAGAGACCTACTTGGAGAAATGGACTGCTCTGGGGAAAACCCAAGATCTTAAGGAAATGATCCTTATTGAGCAAATAAGAGAGTCCATGGCTCCAGACCTGAGAAAGTTTCTCATGGAACAAGGTGCAGAGAGGCTGGGTGAGTTACTCAATGTCGCGGAGAGGTATCAGGCAGCCCAAGCAGAGGTAGTTGGAAATAAAAAGAAACAGGTAGACAATTTTAAGGCACCTCAAAACTTTAATAAGTTTTACCATAGAGACCAGAACAAAGGTAAGCACCAGTTTGATAGGCCACGCAATGACTATAATAATAAACCCTCACAATTCAATGAAAGGAAATATAATGATAGAAAACCCTTTAACCAAGGAAAGAAGTATTGTAGTTGGTGTCGGATGGACAACCATAACACAGAAGTGTGTAAAAAGAGACCTGTGTACATTGCCACGCTTCAGACCAGATCACAGTCTAAACAGGAGGAGGATAATCTGATAAATACCCCTCCAGATGAGATGAGGAAGGCGCAGGCTGGGGATAAGACCCTCAAGCCTTGTTTTAAGAAATTGCCCAAATGTCATACACCTCCAGGCAAGGGAGATTTCTATATGAAAAACAAAATGATTTACAGGAAGGCTGGAACTGGATCCACTGGTCACGGACAGTTGGTTCTTCCAAAGGCATATAGGGCAGATGTGATAAGGAGCCTACATGTTGGAAAAGATGGGGACCATGAGAAAATAGGTACCATCATCCAAAAGGTGGCTCAAAATTATTATTGACCAGATGAAATGTTTGACATTGAGAATTTTGTAGAAAGATGTAGCATACTACATGAGGGAACACCCACAAGTGGGAAAATTGATCAGGACCTAGACACGCCACGGGGCAAACTTAGGCCTGAAAATGGAAAGAAAAATGAATTTAATAATGCAGACAAAGTGGAATGGGAGCCCCCTTTTCACAGACAGTCTTCACTTGAATGTTTTACTATGGCCACTATGCAGCAAGTACAAAGAGATGTCGTACCCCAGAATAAGCCGAAAATCCCTCAGTCGGACTTATGTGAACTGGAGGAAGATAAAAGAGAGAGAAGATCTCTCACAAGGAACTTAAAGTGGGCCGAAAACCCCAAGAAAAAAATTGGTAGCGGTCGATTTGTGAATGATGATTCTAGGAAGAAAAATCATCACTATAAGGCTTTTAAGGGAAGGGACCATACCCGTGCTTTGAAAAATAAGTATGTAAACTTAAAAGTCCATATGTAGCCTTGTTAAGGACCTGGACCGATGAAAAGGCAGAAGAAAATATTACCTCATCATATCAATATGTGAACGAGCTGACCACTCGTCTTAAAACTGGCAGGAAACTTGCCAATGAAAATTTGAGACAAGCCAGGAAAAAGCATGCTGCCTTTTACAATAAGAAAGCGAAGGATCGAGAATTATTTGTGGGAGAGAAGGTGCTCCTTCTACTGCCCGGCAGCCAGAATAAATTGCAAATTGGATGGCAAGGTCCCTATACAGTTCTAGAGAAGGTTCTAGAACAAATTATAAGATAGATAAGAAAGGGAAAGAGAAAATCTATCATGTGAATCTCCTGAAGAAATATCTGGACAGAGAAAACCAGGAAGAGACACACCTACTGACCTTGTCTGTTGCAATGGAGATGAAAAAGGAACCACTCACTTCTCAGGAATATCCTTTACATCCCTGTGAAACCGCCGCACAGGTAAAAATCAGCACACACTTAACGGAAATTCAGAGGGAGCGGGTTCAACAGGTTCTGAATAATCATACAGATGTGTTAACGGACCGTCCGGGGCATACAAATTTATTGGAGTATGATATGAAACTCATAGACCCAACACCAATCTGTATGAAAGCCTATTCGATTCCGTTCGCTGAGGAAAAAGCTTTAAGGGAGGAGATAGATTATCTGTTGAGAGAAGGGATTATCTCGCACAGTGAATCTCCCTACAGTTCCAGTGTGGTTCTGTTAAGAAAACCCTCTGGAGAACACAGGCTGTGTATAGATTACAGGAAACTGAATGCTGTCACAGAATGTCAGATGGATCCATTACCTGATACAAATCAGCTGTTTGCCAGGCTGAATAGAGCTAAATATTTCTCTAAAGTGGATCTGAGCAAAGGCTACTATCAGATTCCAGTAAAGCCGGAGGTAAAACCTTATTTAGCCTTTAGCACCTCGGAAGGACATTATGAGTTTAATATGTTGCCATTTGGGCTGAAAAATGCACCGAGTGTGTTTTCGAGGATGATGAGAAAGTTACTGGATCCCCTGAAGAATCCATGCATCACCAACTTCATGGATGATATTCTCATAGCAACAGAAACATTTGAGGAACACATTAACTCTCTGAATATGTTGTTTGATCGATTGAGAGAGACCAATTTGACAGCTAGACCGACGAAATGCTGTGTTGGATGTAAAGAGCTGGAATTCTTGGGCCACACAGTACATCAGGGAAACATGACCTCTGACCCCAAGAACCTGGAGAAGTTAAAAAAAGCACCAAGACCACAAACAAAAAAAGATGTGCGATCTTTTGTCTCATTATGTGGTTTTTACCAAAAATATATAAAAAACTTTAACTCCATATGTGCTCCATTGACTGATTTAACGCGCAAAGGAAATCCTGATAGAATTATTTGGACAGCGCAATGTGAATTAGCATACCAAGAATTGAAAGAAAAGCTCACAAGCAGGCCTATTTTGAAATTACCTGACTTAAGTCAAGAATTCATTCTGAGAACGGATGCGAGTAATATCGGTTTGGGTGCAGCTCTATTACAACGGTCAAATTCACTTGATGGGGAATTAACCCCAGTAGCTTATGCTAGCCGTAAGTTGAATACAGCAGAACAAAAATATTCAACAAGTGAAAAAGAAAGTCTGGCAGTCATCTGGGGTATAAAAAAGTTCCAGATTTATCTCTATGGACAATCATTTAGGATCCAGACAGATCATAAACCACTCGCGTGTCTGTCACAAGCAAGGCATGAAAATGCTAGGTTATTGCGCTGGTCTTTGCTCTTACAGCCATTCCAGTTTTCCATAGAGTACATTCCCGGAAAAACCAACGTCGGCGCTGATTTTTTAAGCAGACATCCGTACAACGAACATCAGAGTAGTCACCAGGCATAGATAGTAAATTTATCTATGTGTATTAAGAAATAGGAACTGACATATGATCGTCTGTTCTAAAGGGGGGACATGTGTAGTGAATTTCTAAATACAATATATAAATTAATATATAACAATATCGGGCATAAAGGAAAAGATAAGAAATTATAAAAGAATTTTCTACTAGAACTGTTGGTATCGCCTACGCCTTCAGATTATTTGCTAACGAATAGCCGAACAAAATGGTACCCAAATTTTTCAAATTCGTCCTTGACATAATCACTTTTCCTAGTTCTAAGAAAATTGTGCCTAAAAATGCATTGTGGAACGAGGAGGGGCAGGGAAAGATGAAATGCTAATTCGTTTCGCATTGATTTTAAACTAAAAGCCAACACTAGCACATTGGCAAGCCTTGCCATAGGGGGTTTCCCCGAAATACGACGAAAAAGTTAGAACATGTAGACACCTCGTGTCACAAAAACAACCTTAGCTCTTATTTCAAAGGACGTAATTAGGACGTAAATAGAGACGACAGCACATGGAAAAGAACTGAAGACAAAAAATAAAAACACTAACATAGAAAAAAAACTCTGTACTTCTGAACCAAGCCAACTAGTCCCATATAAATTGTATATTCGTGTACCTTAGGACTTGCTGACAAAGAATATGGTAATAGTTACGCAAATAGTCCATTAACTAACTAATTATAGCCATAATACTATAGTGGACCCGACCAGACTGTCAAGTAAAGATCATGCCTGCTTGTAATTTTTTATGGCATGTTTTGAAAAAACGACTTTGGGTAAATGAGGTTAAAAGGTACGCGATATTTGATTGGATGGATTTTAAAGGAAGGCGCAGTATGATTGGTTGACCTAAAACTAAAAATATATTTGCCTTGAAACATATTGAGAGTCGTTATTTGAAACGATAGATTCAAAATTAAATGTAAACATGGTCCCATTGGACAAAGCAGTAAATATAGGCACGAAACGGGGACTGTTCCCTGCCATTACAAGAAAATTTTGTGCAACGCAAGATCGATGAGAGCAGGCGGAGAATTTTCTAACATAGGAAAAGCCTGGACATAGGGGCAGATCGAAAATGTGCCAGATTCTATTGCCTAGTCATCGTTTTACTTGTGTTATTTCCTTGCATCTGTGGTAAGATTGATTTTCTTAATATTTTATTTAAAATAAAATTTGAATGTGAGATACTAACATACGATTATAAGTAAGTGAGTCTATGGCAGACTCAAAACAGAGTCTAGAGATTGATCCAGCATATGAAAGACTATCAGAGAGGTGTAGACCAACTAAATTATATAGGATTATCATCAGGAGCATAATACCTATCCTATGGTATGGACAACAGATTATTGCTGGAAGTGCAGAGGCGTTGTAACTATTAGGGGAGAGGAGTACTGGTATACCTGGTCACATCAAAAGAAACTGGTGAAAGGGATTGTCGGAAAGAGCTGATCTTGCATGTTTGTTTGTAATGTGCATGTACTGGTTGTTGAATAGTAGTGTAGGCTGTTGATTACGAAGGAGGCATATCCTTCTAATTTCAGAGGGTTTTGGTTGCTGTCAATAACTGGTGCCAGACTACAGTGGGCCGATATATTCATGCCACAGTCTTGCCTTTTTCGGGGACAACTGTAAACCACCATCATTCTTGAAGAAGTGGGAGCTGAAGGTTGTCGTTCAGCGAAGTGCAGAAAGATTCCTACCTCATATTACCAAGTTAGGTGCATGTTTCGGCACCTGATCGCTCAACAAACATTATATCAAAATAAAAGACTGAGAATAGTGATATAAACATTCCATCAGTGTCCATAAAAACGTACAAACAACATGCAGAGATGATGATAGTAAACAATCAAGCAGTGTATACTAGAAGTCACCTCAGTTAAGCAATACAACTACACCCTTATATAATAATATATGTATTATGGACAGAAGATCAATTGTATAAATTGATTGATGTAATTAATTTCTATGATTTCACTTTGATTGTCAGTCCTGATTCCAAATAAATTAGATTCAGGACAATAAATTGAAAAACCTTAACTTTCAACCACTGACTTACTAAAGATAGTCTTTTAAAGTGTAGTTTGTATGTGATTGTCGTGGTACTGTTGTGTTGTATTAGATAATAAAATAATTTGTGTAATTGTTTATATGTTTAGTTGGGTAATGCAGCCTTACACTAACATTTCATAACCCTAGACACCAAACGTAGTCATCTTACATTCTATCTAGAATAAGTCTGAATGAGATCATAGTGGTGGTAGTAGAAAGGTGCCCTGGAAATTTACTCTAATATTTATTATATTCAGGGACCTTCACAGCTGACCTCATTCAGTACACTAAGATTTCTTAACAACAAACTGTATTAACATCAAACCCACCACACAAGGATATACCACTTATGACACTTCCCATTGCCAGGATAACGGTGAAAACTCGCTATGTGGAAGGAGTAATCAGAGCAGCAGTGATCGACGCACCCATCTACCCTCTGATATTGGGGTGTCGTTATGTCTTCTTGGGGAATCCCAACAGACCTGTGGTCTTGGCAGCCGTCCAGACACGATCACAATCCAGAAAGAAGGAAGAGGAACCTATAAATACTCATCCAGAGGAGATGAGGAAGGCACAGGCTGAGGACAAGACACTCAAGCCTTGTTACAAAAAATTGCGTAACTGCCATACACCTCCAAGCAAAAGAGAATTTTACATAAAGAATAAATTGTTATATAGGAAGGCCGGAACTGGTTCAAATGGTCACGGACAACTGGTACTTCCCAAGATGTATAGGGCAGACGTAATACGGAGTTTACATGTTGGAAAGGATGGGGACCACGAGAAAGTAGGTACCATCTGCCAAAAGGTTTCTCAAAAATATTATTGGCCAGATGAAAAGATAATTATTGAGAATTTGGTCGAAGCCTGCGGCATATTTCATGAGGGAACACCCACAAGTGGGGACAATAATAATCAGGACCTAGAAACGCCACGGGGCAAACATAGGCCTGAAAATGGAAAGAAAAATAAAATTAAAAATGTAGACAAAGTGGAATGGGAACCCCCTTTTCACACACAGTCTTCACTTGAATGTGTTAGAATGGCAACTCTGCGTCGAGTACAAAGAGTGATTTTACCCCAGACTAAGCTGACAATCCCTCGGTCAGAATTATATAAACTGGGTGAAGGTAAAAGAGAGAGAAGATCTCTCACAAGGAACTTAAAGTGGGGAGAAAACCCCAGGAAACGAATAGGTAGTGGTAGATTCTTGTGTGATGACACAAGGAAGAAACGTCCTCAACATAAGGCTTCCAATGTAAAGGACGTGACAAGTGCCAGGAAAAATAAGTATGTAAAATTAAAAGTCCATATGTAGACTTGTTAAGGACCTGGACAGATGAGAAGGGAGAAGAGACTGTTACCTCATCATATCAATATGTGAACGAGCTGACCACTCGTCTTAAAACTGGCTGGAAACTTGCAAATGATAATCTCAGACAAGCCAGGAAAAACATGCTGCCTATTTTAATAAGAAAGCTAAGGATAGAGAATTATTTGTGGGAGAGAAGGTGCTTCTTCTACTGCCCGGCAGCCATAACAAACTACAAATTAGATGGCAAGGTCCATATACTGTTCTAGAGAAGGCGTCTAGAACAAATTATAAAATCGACAAGAAAGGGAAAGAGAAAGTATATCATGTGAACCTTCTAAAGAAGTATCTGGACAGGGAAATCCAGGAAGGAACACATTTAATGTCCTTGTCGATAGCAACAGGGATGAAGAATGAACCGCTCACATCCCATGAGTATCCCTTGAAAACATGTGAGACACCGGCACATGTAAAAGTCAGTAAACACTTGACGAAAAAACAGAGGGAACAGGTTCAAAAGGTTCTGACTGAGCATACAGACGTGTTAACAGAAAAACCGGGGCACACGAATTTGTTAGAATATGACATGAAACTAATAGACCCAACACCGATCTGTATGAGAGCCTATACGATCCCGTTTGCCAAGGAGAAAGCTTTGAAAGAGGAGATTGAGTACCTATTGAAAGAAGGAATTATTTCTCATAGCGAATCTCCATATAGTTCCAGTGTGGTTTTGCTGAGAAAACCCTCTGGAGAACATCGTCTGTGTATAGATTACAGGAAACTGAATGCTGTCACAGAGAATCAGGTGGATCCATTACCTGACACAAATCAATTATTTGCCCGGCTAAACAAAGCAAAATATTTTTCGAAGGTGGATCTGAGCAAAGGCTATTATCAGATTCCAGTGAAGCCTGAGGTCAGACCTTATTTGGCGTTTAGCACTTCGGAAGGACATTATGAATTCAACATGTTACCTTTTGGGTTGAAAAATGCTCCGAGTGTATTTTCTAGGATGATACGAAAATTGTTGGATCCACTAGATAACCCATGCATCACAAACTTTATGGATGACATCCTCATTGCTACAGAAACATTTGAGGAACACATTAACTCTTTGACTATGCTGTTCGATAGCCTAAGGGAGGCTAATTTGACGGCCAGACCAACAAAATGTTGTATTGGTTGTAAAGAGTTGGAGTTCTTGGGACATACTGTGTTTCAGGGTAGTATGACCCCTGACCCCAAGAACCTTGAAAAATTGCAGAGAGCACCTAGGACACAAACAAAGAAAGACGTGAGATCTTTCGTGTCGTTATGTGGATTCTATCAGAAATATATCAAAAATTGTAACTCTATCTGACGGATTTAACTCGCAAGGGAAATCCTGATAGAATTGTTTGGTCAGCCAAATGTGAATCAGCCTACCAAGAGTTAAAGGAAAAACTTACAAGCAAGCCTATCTTGAAATTCCCTGATTTGAGTCAGGAATTTGTGGTGAGAAGTGACGCAAGCAATGTCGGCCTGGGGGCTACGTTGTTGCAGAGATCATCGTCACCAGAGGGAGAGCTGAACCCAGTCGCTTATGCTAGCCGCAAGTTAAACAAAGCGGAGCAAAACTATTCAACAAGCGAAAAAGAATGTCTAGCTTTGATCTGGGCGATACGAAAGTTCCAGATCTATCTATATGGTAGAACATTCGTGGTCCAAACGGATCATCAGCCTCTCATATTCTTATCACAGGCCAAGCATGAAAATGCCAGATTATTAAGATGGTCGTTATTATTACAGCCATATCAATTTACCATTAAATATATTCCGGGATCACTGAACGTGGGTGCAGATTTCCTCAGTAGGCATCCCTGTGATCCAAATCAGAGTATTCAGCAGGCGTAGGGAGTTGATTTTATCTATGTGTATCACTGTTTCGAACTAGCATCAGGCAAGTTCTTAGGTGGGGAGATGTGTGGTGAAGTACATTGATGCAACAATAAAATCATTAATAAATTATATATATTAAAGTCAAAATAATAGCAGAAGAAATAAAATTAGTAAAGTTGTAACGCGTCTTCTTTACCGCGCCAGAAAACGCATTGATTTAGGTAGGATAGAACATAGTGAGAAATCTTATCGCCGCGTTGGTACTATTAGCCTTTAAAACGCGCCCGTCAAGGGTTAACGATAAAAGCTTGAAAAAACTACTAGCGTATTGGTTCCAGGAAAGATAGAAAGAATAAAACACACAAACGCATAAGATTGAGAGAGCGGACACCTGCTGTCGGCTTGTCAAGTGTTAGAGGTTTGAATTAGCTACTCAGGCCAACAGTGCGAGACATGCCGTTAGCTTGTGTCGAGAACGATGTCACAAGTTTGAAAATTTAAAAATACCCCGCTAGTCCAATACATTTCTAACCACAGACACTGTGGAAAAATATATATATACACACACGCATAATTACTTCCTATCGGGAAAAAGGAAGATCTGAGGCGATTTTTATAACATTCAAGTAGTGGAAACTTAGAAAACAACGAACACCAAAATGGAAAATATATTGAATTCTTTATTACTAGGTTTATGATTATAAAAGTTAGCTAGTCTAAGAGCTGGTCTTGTTCTGATGGGTAATATGCTTTCGAATAAAAAATCCGACAGATAGAAATAAAGTTATAGACAAAAGACGGTATTTGTTCGTACAGACAGACCAACACATGCTCGTTTGGACTTGAACTAACGGTGACTTTTTTGACGCGTCCTTGAAAAAGGCAGGAAAAGGTTACAAGTAGTCTGTTGTAGAACGGGGCAGAAAAGGGGGAGAAAAATTATGGGATGGCTTAACACAAAATATATTTAGCAGTAGAGATCTAAGAATGAGAGAGGAAAAAACTTGGTAGTGTCCAAAAATCAAGTATGTTTTTGCTTTTAATTTCAAATTTCAAAATTGTCGTTCGGTCATTGGCCAAAGCCTTTCATATTATTAAGAAAATTCAACGGTTTGACGCCATTTGTAGAAGATAGTCCCGAGAGCAGGACATTGTGAATTTTGTGAAAAGTGATTAGCCTTATAAAAGCAAATATATATGAAAGTATAGGCATCACAGTCCAGCCAGCAGTACATCTGGAATCTGCTATTCAACGTACCTGTGTTTTTTTCATTGAATTTCTGGGTCTTATCTGGCACTAGTCTGGTGCTAGAGTTCTATGTGAAAGCTGTTGAGAAGTTTTGGAGGCCAGTAGTGATAGGGGTCGCCAGTATCCCCCTATTACTTTTGGAGCAGTGGTCATTCGGCAGAAAGAATTCAGACAGTTCCAGTGGGCCAGATAAGTGAAATATCTGGTACCCTAACAGTACATCAGCTATAAGAGCAGCATACCCCTGTATCCAAGAAATAAAATATTTCCATAGTAAAATGAACAGTGACATTAGCTGGTAAAGAGACTGGGAGTGATTAAAAAATCCCAAACAGCCATCCAGTGTTAGAAACCAGTTATAGACATATTTTAGTAACACTATTAATATAACTTAACAGTATTTGTTTGGACACTTGTCCCTGTGGGTCTAAAATTTATATTTTGTATATATCTTGAATTATTTTCATTTTTAAAGTCCTGACCAGAAGAATACTAGGTTTAGGACCAATAAATAATGCAGAAAATTATTAATTGTACAAAGTTATCACAGGTGTTACTTCCTTTAATCTTAGACCTTTAATACTTGTTTGTATGGCTGTGTATTATTGTTAAAGTACCATTACACCACACTTGCATATCCCTAGACCTTAGACGTAGCTATCATTCATACTAGTCAAGAATAAGTCTGCTTGAGGCCATAAGTTGGTAGCAGAAAGGTATCCTGATAACTCAACCCTAAATTTGTTAGAATCAGGAACCTTCACAGCTGGCCTCATTCAGTACATTAAGGAAAATATCAACATCATTTCATAACATCAAAACCCACCACAACATGTTAATATATAGTGGCTGGGAATGTGAAGGTCTGATGCTTGCTTACAATGCATATGACTTTTAACAAATGAAAATCAATTAAATATCTGTTAAAGTCAGTTATGTAACTGGAACCGCCAGGCCTTTACAACCCTCCACTTTAATATTGTTCTTGTTCAGAGTTTCTTCTTGTGTGTGTGTTTTTTTTTTTTTTTGGTGTTTATTTTTATTTATTTAACATATAAGCACAATTGTGATTGTCCTTATTTACAATGATTTGACAAATGTGATGCCACTTTCTCATATCGGCAGTTGTTCATATTATTTGGAAGTGAAAACAATATATATCCTAATTATAACCCATCAGAGGTTGAACAGGATATTTTTCTTCATTAATTTAAAAAAAAAAAAACATGACTAATCTCACTCTATGGCAATTGCCACTGGCAAATACTGCGATAACTTTAATGCTGAAGCTGAAGCTCTGAAACAGGCAGCGAAAACTCTTATTGAGTATAAAGCAAATGCAGAAAAGCAAATAGTGATCTTTACAGATTTTTTTTTTTAATTTATGAAGAAAAATATCCCGTTCAACCTCTGATGGGTTATAATTAGGATATATATTGTTTTCAATTCCAAATAATATGAACTGCCAATATGAGAAAATGGCATCACATTTGTCAAATCATCGTAAATAGGGACAATCACAATTGTGCTTATATGTTAAATAAATAAATAAAATTTAAAAAAAAATCAAGAGGAAACTCTGAACAAGAATAATATTAAAGTGGAGGGGTGTAAAGGCCTGGTGGTTCCAGTTATATAACTGACTTTAACGGATATTTAATTGACTTTCATCTGTTAAAAGTCAAATGCATTGTAAGCAAGCTTCAGACCTTTACATTCCCAGCCACTATATATTAACATGTGTTCGTGTTAAATATTGTTTGACTATTGTTACGGTAGATTAATTGGCATTGTCTGCTAGAGGTTAGCAGCATGCGATTTTAGGGGTTACAACGTTTAATGTAATGTAAAAAATATTATTAGCCTAGTGAACGCTGTGACGTTTCAGCGTTGGTAGTCACGCACGGTGACCAAGAGACGGGACCCTTTTTCAAATGACCGTCAAACGGAGAAGACGTGTCTTTATATTCTTATAGTGTCGGGCAGGGAAGGCCACACGGTTATATTGTATTCTCTTATGGACATGGGTCAGTCCACTGTTATGATTAAGAAAGATGAAGTTACAGGTTAGTAACTGACTAAACCTTGTCGAGATGAATTAACAGTCCGTTTTAGTTATACTAGTAATAATAATAATAATAAATTCTTTAAGCACCAAACACGGCGCATAAGGCAGAAACCAGTGCTCTCCAGGTTGTTCGTTGTGACGCCACTCCTCTTAGCTCTTGCACATTATTTAGGCCCAACGTTCTTCCTTCTCTTATTATTGTTCTTCTGAGTGTTTCTTTTGGTCTTCCTTTTTTCCTCTTACCCTCAGGAACCCAAGTGAGCGCCTGTAGTGGTATTCTGTTGTTTTGCATTCGTAGGACATGACCGATATATGACCATCGTCTTTTCCTTATATAGTCGGAGACATATTTCTGCCTAGAGTCTTCTCTTATTTGTCGATTAGTCTTGAATTCTTTCCAACTGATGTTCATGAGTTTTCTAAGACATTTGTTCTCGAATGTATTCAGCTTGTTCTCCAATGATTTTGTTATTTTCCAACTCTCACAGCCGTATGTTAACACTGAGATAACATTTGAATTAAACAGACGAAGCTTGGTATGTATATTCAATGATCGTAATTTCCAAATGTTAGATAATCTATTGAAGGCGCTAGCTGCCAAAGCAATTCTAGTATGGATTTCTCTTGTTGTGTCACCATCCTGAGTCATTTTACTGCCTAAATAATTGAAACTTTCAACTTTCTGTAGTTTTTCCCCGTTCAAGATGATATCAAAGGTCTCGTTAGAAAAGTTCATAGCTTTAGTTTTAGAGGCATTTATTTGGAGACCTATTTTAACCGAGAGATGACACAAATTATTTATTGCTTCTTGGGATTGTCTTGGTGTTGAACTTAAGAATGCTACATCATCTGCGAAATCCAGGTCCCCCAGGAATTTTCCATTTGTCCATTTTATACCCAATTGTTCATTGTGGGTATAGTTTCTCATAACCCAATCAATAGCTATTCCAAAAAGTAGTGGTGACATAATACAGCCTTGTTTCACCCCTGTTTCTACTGTAAACCATTCTGTATTCCCTTTATTTGTTCTAACACAACATCTTGCATTGTCATATAGCGCTTTGATTATATTCACATATTTTGTTGGAAAACCATAGATTGTAAGTATCTTCCACAATGATGGGCGGTGTAGACTATCAAAGGCTTTTTGAAAATCGACGAAGGTGATAATAAGTGGCGATTGCCTTTCCACTGATTCTTCTATAATTGTTCTTAGGGTTATACTAGTGCCAGACGCATAATCTCACTGTCGGTTGTTGGATTTACCAACCACGCGTGCATATAGTTATGTTGTTCTGACTATTATGTTTTCAAGCTACGAGACAAGGACTGATTTGTAAAGGAATCATATATGAAGTATGAACTGCAATTATTATGTATAATTCTTCATGATGACCATGTGTGAACTGTTCGTGTATGGAATTGATATATTAAATTTATGTGGACTCAAGGAATGACTTATCAAGTCTCTGAACGTTGGAAGTTGAATATATAATAATGTTGACAAATATTCTAACCCACCTTCGCGTAATTTACCATCAATAGCACGACACCATAACTGACTAAGAAGACAAGGGATAAAATGGAAGTAATTGTAATCACTGAAGAACCCTTTGGTAACACTGGATTTGTAACACTACTAAACACGACCTTGCAACAACTGGTTGGCCATTGATGGGGAACGAAAGAAAGAATTAGTTGGCCATCGCTGAACGAAAGAAAAAAGGAAAATTTTTTCTTGTTTACATACTTTTACAAACTGTTTACCATTACAAGAAAGTCACATGATGCATAAAAACGACGTTCAACGCATGACTACGAAATGCCAATCTGACGTCACTACATCATGCGTAGATGCCGCGCTTTGAAAGTACAACCGTCAACGCATTCAAAGTTTGATGAAGATTTACATGATCAAGAAGACCAGACGATTGAATACGGTTATCAACCAATCAAGAGCAAACAGTACTAGGCATTGATCTAGTCCGTTGATGAACTTGACATCGCCGGAGCCTTTTAAAGATAAGTTTAGACTTAGGACGATTGTCCTTCATATAACAAATACTAAGTCCATTTCGCTGTGCAGGCATGTCCTTTCTATTTATTATATATCTATGTTATATCTGTTTTTTCCGTTGATGTTGTCCCTTATTTGTGGGTATGGATGGGCGGCGGTTTGGAATGAATAACATGGCTCTGAGGATGCCGATATTCATTCTGAATGTTCCTTAAGGCCGTTAGTTAATTGCTTTTAACGAAGAACCCATCGACGACCTTCCGATGATTTTCGTTCGTTCGTAATTGCAATTAATTGACCTTGCATGTTAGATGTCCAGTCTAGTTATAATTGGGGTATTCTAGTGTGTTCAGTTCTAAGTTTTATTCAGTTTTGTAACAATGTTTGTAACCTATCGTGTTTTTTCTGACCTTACTATCATTCAGTTTATATTTTTTGTACAATCGTCAATGAGTCCATGTATACGTCACTAATTTTTGTGTACGCAGGTTAGTTTTCTATTCAGTTCATTCTTAATCTCTCACTTCCGTTTTATACCACTTAGTTATAAATGCATTTTTTATTGTGAAAATGTCTTGTCGTATGGTAATACTGTTCTATAATCCTTGGTTAACACATTGTATTGTTTGTCTTCATTTCATCCTTTCATAATTTAATATTAATGCTATAATTTATTCATTAATAATAGTGTAGATGAATATGATTAAATTTTTATGACTTTTAAGAAGGAATTAGGGACTTTGCACCTATTTGCAGTAGTGGTCCAAGAAATGGGCAATGCACTTTATAGCTCATGATTATGGCATAATATACCATGATTAATTATTATAACTTTATAACATATTAAGACATATTAAATATTAATTAGTACATTTTCTCAGTACTACATTGTGAACTTAGTAACTATTAAGATTAAATAACCTAACTGTTTAGGGATAATACCCATAATTATTGAATACTAATATTAAGTGCATGATATAATTTCAGCACCTTATATAACTAACTATCATAACTATTTATGATAGATATTAGTTGATATATATAATATTTTTACAAAATATTATAGATTTGTGGAACCCATATATAACAGTACAGGAATATTGCAATTCCTTATATTGATTATTCATTCGTTGAGTAACTAGAATTATCGACATATATTCTAGTGGTGATTACTAGACATAAGTAATTGAATACTTAAATAAATCAACTTCAAGAATGCTTACCTTGGATCATTTCATTAAAATTGGAAAAGATTGTAATAAAAAGGGAGATGCACTCCTGGAATTTGCGGAACAACAACTTGCAAAATATAAGGCAGAGATGGAAGAACTTGAAAGAAAAGAGGCTGAAAAGAAAGCTATTGCTAAGGCAGAGAAAGAAGAATTAAGACAAGAAGAAGAAAGAAAGATGGCAAGAGATGAAATCCTACGGATTGAAGAAGAAAATAAATTGAAACGACAGGAAATCATATTGCAGCAAGAAATGGAATTGCAACGGCTTAAATTGGAAACAGCAAAACTTAATTCGCAGGGTGCTGCAGCTAACCAAAATGATAATGCTCAATCGGGATCTTCTTCCAACCGACTTAAGGGCAATTATTACTTTAAGCTACCACCGTTCAAGTTACACGTGGACGATCTATCATCATGGCTGGCGCGCTTTGAGGATATATGTAAGGTCAATAACCTTGACAAAACAGCATGGGCACTTAAACTCAAGGAATTTCTGGATGGCGAACCTGCAAGTGATGCACAAAATATTGATCCGACATTAGCCACAGACTATGAGGCCATTAAGACTTTGTTATTACGTCGGTTCCATTTGAACGAAGAGGCATGTAGATTACGTTTCAAAAGTTTGTTGCCAGATAATAATAAAGACTTTTCAGGTTTTATTGCTAACATACGCAATACTTTTAACAGATGGGTTGAACTAGCAGGTGTCAACAAATCTTACGACAAGTTAGTCGATTTGTTACTGAGGGATAAAGTGTTGTCTTCTGTCAGCCCACCATTCTTTGCTTATCTGCAAGAACGGAAACCAGAAACTATTGATGAGTTAGAAAAAATTTCTTTAAATTACTGCACCGCTCATCCGAATGCTAACATTTCTGGCTCGTTAATAAGAGAACCACTTCCTGTAGCCTCCAATATGGCATATCATAGTAATAACAAACCTAGAACACACAGTGTGGACAGAGGTAGGTTCAAGGAAAACTATGACACTAATTTTCATAATGGACGTAATAGCTTTAACAATAACTTTAATAGAGGAAGACCACAAAACAGAAATTATTCACCTCAGTCCAGATACAACAGTAATCCACGTAACTTAAGTTATAATCGTTCATATAATGATAATAACGGTAACAATTGGAACAACAGCGATAATTATAACTCCAGACATCGAGATAACAGTTACAATAGAGGACAACGAGATAATTCAAATGATTATTCTCGTCATCGGTCTCAGTCACGAAGACCATCACATTTTGATCACAATACAGGGGCGGCACTCACGGATGGTACGACCCCTAGTGTTTCTGATAATAATAATCAGTCACAATCTTCTTCTGCATGTTGTGCTGTTAACTTTAATGTGGCAAATAGTTGCCAAGATTGTAATACTATTTTTCAGAAGGCCAAGGAAACGGTGCTGAATTGTGGACACCTTCATACAGCAGTTGGTCTTTCAGCGAACGATGGCAGGGGCACCCTGATGTTCCATAGAGGATTAGTCAATGGTACGGTGGTCTCAGTTTTAAAAGACTCTGGATCAACAACCATTGGAGTTCGGCAGTCTCTGGTACATCCTAGCTGTGCAACAGGGGACTATGTCCGTTGCATGACCTTCGGGGGTACTATTGAGTACTACCCCACTGCCATAGTACATGTTAATACACCATTTTTTTCAGGTAATGTCAAGGTGTGCATGCTACAGAATCCATCAGCTGATCTTACATTAGGACGCATACATGGGAGTAAAGATTGCACTCCTAAAGAAATTAATGATTGGGAGAAAAAAAATTTGCATTCTTTTAGCAACGCTAACGCTGTTGTTGCTATGGCTACACTTCGTGCCAACAACATGAATACATGTGGCACAGCAGTTTCCAACTTCACTCTGAGTACTATCCTGGAAATTGATGAAGATGATAGATCTATTGGACAACATACTAAGGATATAACTGATCCTAATAAAACTGTTGACGTTGTCAACATTGACAAAAACATTACGAGGAAGAATAATAGGTTAAAGAATAATGCTGGACTTAAAAGGAAACATAAAGTTAACACAAATAATTATGATGAAAAAGTTTTTACTTTGCCCAGCAAAGACATGTCTACGACATGTAGGAAACTTAATACCTTTGGTAATAATAGGTGTCATCCTCAGTCCAGTCAGGATGATACATCATCTAATAAAAAGACAGTGTCGGTGTTGAGGGGGAAGTTTAATTCTTTGACAAAGAATACATATCATCATTGTCCACTATTTCGTGACAATGATACTACATATATTGGGAAAAATGCGTACTCTCGCACAGTGTTAGTACGAAATCTGCCGCAGGATACTACCTGGCAGGCACTTATAAATTTTTTTGATTATACAGCAAACGTTAAGTTTGTTCGTCTTCTGCCATCATGCAATGGGCAGAATAGACAGGCGATGGTTACATTTCGTAACAATCGAGACGCTCGTTGGGTAATCGAGCGTGATAATGGTGTTTATTTTCATCACCGTTATCTAAAGTTACAATTAGTACCTGATTCTGCGTTACGCAGATAATGGTTTACTTTCACACTTGTGTTTTATTTTCTTGATGACTCAGCATAGTCAGTCATCATTTCTTATCTTTCTTAATCATCTATCCTAATATAGATTGATTTATTTATTTTTTCTTCTCGAAAAACATTTTTGATTCTCAACATCTTTAAATTTGTACACGTTTTCTGTCTTATTTGTTTTTACCATGCCTACAAGAGACAGTAAATTGGTTAAATGTTTTAACTATGCTCAGCCCAATGCAGCATAAGTTCATTTGTCATCTTGGTTAAAATAAGACATGCCAGTGAAGGTGACATGGACTGGTAAGTTTAATAGAATATTTCGGTGAATTATTGATATATTTTCAAACCCACCAATTTTGAGACTACCTGATGCTTCCAAAAAGTTTATTCTCCGCACAGATGCGAGTATGTACGGAATTGGCGCATGTTTGCTCCAATATCATGACGACATCCTCCATCCAAATTTGTACGTCTCACGGAAACTGAAACCACCAGAAGTCAAATACTCCACTGTCGACCGCGAACTGTTAGCAGTGGCGTGGGCGATAACGAAACTGGAGAAGTTCCTGTTAGGGGCCCCATTCGTGGTCCAGATTGATCAACAAGCCGTAGCATCACTACGACGGGCGAATCATAAAAGTCCAAAGCTCACCAGATTCGCTATTCTCCTTCAAACTTTTGACTTCTCAATCGAGTACATAACAGGAGCAGATAACGTCCTTGCAGATACTCTATCTCGAAACCCTACTGATGTCGAGTCCTGAACTATATTAACGTCGTAGATACTTACTCAAAATAAATAGCACTATAATGGCTGTTCTATATAGACATGAACTATTGCCTACAATACAAGTATCTGCTTACTAAAGACTTTATATACGAAATGAATGAAATCAATTGACTCTATGTTATTATTTACGCTATGACTTTGCTGGATATCTTTTACTAATAAAACTATTGGACACATTTCCGTGCATCAAGTGAACATAATAGAAAACACTATCAAAGTAACTCAGTATGCGACATTAACTATTGATAATAACGTCGATACTTATGAACTGAAACACTTAAACATTTGTTTGTTAATTGGAATTCACAAGGATCAAGCCTACGTATGGATCATCTTATCCAACTTTAATTAATTTTAATTAAGTCGTTACAATAATGGAAAATTAAAATGAAAGTGAGACAAATATTGAAAAAAAAATGAAATTTGGAAAAAAAATTAAAGAAGAAAAAAAATAAGAACTCACATGATTCTTAGATAATGTTATTGTATGTAACTATTATATTATATAGTTAATAATTATGTGGATACATCACATACTACATTATTCTTTAAATTGGTTAATTTAGATAGGTATTAACAACTTAATACTAAACTTAATTAATGTCCAACACACATAACTAAGTTAAATTTATACATTACTTTTTTCTCCACTTTATTCTTTATTTATTTATTTCTCTCTTTAACATATCCTTTCATTTTTCTTACATTAGATTTTCAACAACTTTATTCTTATTCCACACTCAATATAATTAATTAGTTTAATTTTAACTCTTTAGATTAGTCTGACATGACATTTCATTGCGACATATTTTGAGTTAATTAATTATTTAATTAGATATCAACATTAGCCATTCTCTTTTAGTTCATATAAAATTTATGTATAAAATTTATTTATAATATGATCATTAATATATTAGATGACTGTTAGTTAGTCGACATGACCACGACATTTGTTCTAGACAGAACATCGTAGGCCATATGCCGCATTTTTAGTTAAATTTTTTGATATTGTTAAATTTTTTGATATTCATTCAGATAGGTTTTTGAAAAAAAAAATCTATCTAATAGATTTTTTTTCCCCCGGTGGACAGGGAATTGTTACGGTAGATTAATTGGCATTGTCTGCTAGAGGTTAGCAGCATGCGATTTTAGGGGTTACAACGTTTAATGTAATGTAAAAAATATTATTAGCCTAGTGAACGCTGTGACGTTTCAGCGTTGGTAGTCACGCACGGTGACCAAGAGACGGGACCCTTTTTCAAATGACCGTCAAACGGAGAAGACGTGTCTTTATATTCTTATAGTGTCGGGCAGGGAAGGCCACACGGTTATATTGTATTCTCTTATGGACATGGGTCAGTCCACTGTTATGATTAAGAAAGATGAAGTTACAGGTTAGTAACTGACTAAACCTTGTCGAGATGAATTAACAGTCCGTTTTAGTTATACTAGTGCCAGACGCATAATCTCACTGTCGGTTGTTGGATTTACCAACCACGCGTGCATATAGTTATGTTGTTCTGACTATTATGTTTTCAAGCTACGAGACAAGGACTGATTTGTAAAGGAATCATATATGAAGTATGAACTGCAATTATTATGTATAATTCTTCATGATGACCATGTGTGAACTGTTCGTGTATGGAATTGATATATTAAATTTATGTGGACTCAAGGAATGACTTATCAAGTCTCTGAACGTTGGAAGTTGAATATATAATAATGTTGACAAATATTCTAACCCACCTTCGCGTAATTTACCATCAATAGCACGACACCATAACTGACTAAGAAGACAAGGGATAAAATGGAAGTAATTGTAATCACTGAAGAACCCTTTGGTAACACTGGATTTGTAACACTACTAAACACGACCTTGCAACAACTATATTATGCAGTTCCCTAGGTCTGTCTATTCTTAACACCTCTTCTATATTTATAGGTAAGTTGGATGCTTGCAAATAATCTAATATTGGTATTCTCATTTGTTCATACCTCTTACATTGTAACAAGAAATGTTCTATATTAATGTCTTGAAGACATCCTGCACAGTAAGATTCTTCTATTCTGAAATAACATTTTCCCAGCTGTAGTCTGAGAAGTTTCTTATTACTGGAAATTTTCAAATCCCTAGATATCTGACATTTTCTTGTTGGAGCCTTGAACATCTTATTTGCATGTCTTCCTTTCAGATTTTTATCCCACTCTGCTTTCCATTCATCTGTAATTAAGCTCTTAATCTCTGATTTACTCGCCCTACATTTATTAGATGTTTATCAGATCTACCTTTCTTGGCTTTGTATAAACTATAAATTTTTACAGATGTCTTCTCAGTAATAATAGCCCTGAAGAGTCACCATGCTAAGGGATTGAAAGATCTGATAAACTCACTCGAAAGCCTGGCCTAATGCTTCAACAAGTGCACAGTCCAGTGGATACCAGCCCATAGCAGCATTCCTGACAACAAAGGGGCAGATAAACTTGCTAAAGCAGAGGGAGCTCTACAACAAAACGATATAGAAACAACTTATGAAATGGCTAAAACAACTAACAACTATAAAAGCCATTATTCAAGTCCAAATGGGACAGAAAACACCCAGGTCAAATAAAAAATGTGACTATCACCAGCTATCTAGGCGAGACCAGATCATCATTTTCCGCTTACGCGTTGGTCACAATTGGTTGAAGTACCATCTATATCACAAATACAGGATTGGTCCAACAAATCTCTGCTCCTGTGGTACCAATTCCATGACAGCCGAACATCTGCTCCAGTCCTGCCCAACATATAACAGTGAACGGAGTGGCATATGGCAACACCGCACTTCTCTCCATGAAAAACTGTTTGGAGAGGCAGGAACCTTGAGCTGACTACTACCTTTATTAGAGTCATTAATGAAGATGTCTGAGGGCGAACGAGGAAGAAAAAGAAACCATGCATGAAGTTACTAAGTATGATCCGGTGGTGAGTCAAAGTAATTATATAATTTGCACTTAGTTCTTCGTTCCCCTTTTGGCTCCTTCTGGTGCATGGAACCAGGAACTGCTGCTGGACCCCTGACAGGAAGTCTGCATCAATACAGTTGCGTGCTCTTGGAACAGTTGTTACTGTAGCCATTTATTTTACATGATGAGGTTGCAAGCCTCCATGCACAGCCTCATACAAGTCGCCTGTTTGCGACATTCCTGAGGTTTACTCTATTTGGACTGGCTGGAGAGACTAAATAATATTCAGATATCGGAAATCAAAATTAGTATCTTGAATAGTCCACACTATATACCCTCTTTATAACCCACCAGAGGTAGAACGGGATGTTTCTTTTTTTCTTAATTAAAACAAAAATCACATGCCTGAGAGCAGCAGTTCTATTCTTTGCCTGTCTCACGAGGACCACTTTCCCCCCCCCCCCCCCCCCTTTTCCCTCTTTTCACGGACTACACTGGAATACTTTGTCTTGAGCTGCAGATTAATGTAAATATAATTAATTATAGTTGGACGATGACCAATGCTCTAAATAAAGTGATACTTGATACTTAAGTACCATGCCAGCAGCTGGTTTGGGTGATCACGTCTGTCCATATACTCCCTTCTGCAGTGCTTTTGATCATTTCTATTAATGACTTCTTTCAATGCCACGATGTCAAACTTCCCGCTATCACCTTTCGCTGTCGTCATTCTGTTTCCTTCAGTTTTTCTTGTTGTCGCAATATATTCTAGCTTTCTTCTCATAGTATGCTCAAAGACAAGAAGACCACGTCCTTCTATTATGAGTAATAAGCATTTGTTGAGCATTGGCGTCTTTTACGATATTCTGATTATTCTGTTTTAGCTGCCCTTGGTATTCATAACGTCCGTCTGTAAAATCACGTTTATGTGGCCTACACGGATTTTCCAGCGTATCCATTAATTCTACATCACACACATTAAAATTGTCAGGATGTGCTCTACATCAGGAGTTCTCAGCCTTCTTTTTGCTCATGGCCCATCCTTATGAGCCTGATTTACCTCTGTGGCTCCACCTCACAGTCGCTGTTAGCTGGAAAAAATGTACTTTACCTTCTTACTGTGGCCCCCAAGAAATATGGCATGTCCCGGGGAGGGGGGGGGGCGCATATGTCCCACGTTGAGAACCACTGCTCTAAATAACAATGAAAAACTCTCTTTCGTACTTAATTATAATTATTATTATTATTATCATAAAACTTAAATCAGAGTAACGAACACCCAACGCCAGTCACCAACTTCTTTTTTTCTTGAAGTAAAAGGATAATCTGTTTGACTGCTACATATAGACATGTTTTTATTATATCAAAGTTTTTGCATTAGCCTGCCAATCATTAACACCTGTTTGTCGTACGAAACGGCCAGGTAACGCGGATGAAAAAGTGTGTTGCGAAAAGCCCACCCCTTTTAGCCAGTTACACGCACTGATAAGGGGCACGAGAGAGCCAAGGCCTAAGCCACAATATGGAGGTCTAGCGGTTGGTTTGTGAGGCAGAAGATTTTCCCAGAGCTTAGCCTGAATAAACGTGTTCATTCCTGTGTGGATAATTAATTCATATCTGTGAAGTTTATAGTGTTCTTAATAACAATACAAAGTATCTTCAACACAAGACGAACCCATCAACTCAACAACAATCAACATAATATGTATATATAAACCCCCAACATCTTGATTGCACACAGACAACGCCAGCAATGCTCCGATTTCTTCCCTTAGATCGCACAAGGAGGATCTCAGCACAGTGCATGACCTCTGTAGCGCCGGCGAGAATCCCAATGTGTGTATTTAGGAATCATACATTCTATAAATATTTTTGTGGTGGGTAAGTTTCTATTTTTTAAAATTTTGCCAGGGCAGTGGCCTTAGGGCCTACTCTTTAGGATTTCAAACTGCCGTCGGATTGTTAACGTGCGTAACTCGCACACGGTACCTCCTGTCGTAATTTTATTTGAGATAGGTCTTAGAAATAGTGGTTCCGTCCGAGTGAAGAATGATGGTGAAGGCTCTCTGATAGTAAGGGTTAAGAAATAGATAGTTGATTCACAAGGGTGCTGGAAAGAGAAAGGACAGTCTCTGAAATCGGGTAATTTCTCCGATTTGCCTATCTTACGACAATCTTATTTATCTGTATACTCCTTAATCTCTCTTGGCTAAACAATTTTTGCCAGTTACCAAACACTCATGTACACACACCAATTTGGTGTTACAAACGCGCAGACGTGAATACAAACTACATATAACAGATATGGGGTAATGGGTCGGCCAACACAATAATTTAAGGTTTATGGTGTTTATTATCATTAAACCAAAATCACAACATTTAGCATGGTACAGTCAAAAATCATAGTTACAGAAAAATACAAATACAACAAGGATTGGGGGGGGGGGGGGGGGGTTTAGAATAGTAGTATCC
The DNA here is from genome assembly GCA_024509875.1 of Oreohelix idahoensis. Taxonomy (NCBI): domain Eukaryota; kingdom Metazoa; phylum Mollusca; class Gastropoda; order Stylommatophora; family Oreohelicidae; genus Oreohelix; species Oreohelix idahoensis. Next base: position 1,081,090 of record JAMPIV010001683.1, read on the forward strand.
CAATATGCCCTTCCCGCTTGTATAGACAAAAAACCCAGTCCAAAGACAAGTGTTATCAGAAGGAGACAATTTAACCCAAAGATAGATTAATTTATCCTGGTAGGGGGTTTTACAATATTAGTATGGGGTGTAGGAACAGAGTCCTAGTATTCTCAAAGTTATCCCTTGACTAAGCAGACGAAGAGAGGGGAAATAAGAAAATGTAAACAACCCCACTTAGAGAGAACAATACAAGGAATACAGTATATGGATGTTTACCAAGTAAAGAAAATTATAAGTTTATCTAATGTCATTCATTCGTGCACGCTAGCGGTGGCCATCCCACACTTTCACACTTACCGATCGTTGAATCTGGCAATCCATAGAATACATAAACAGCTATTAAATACTCAACAAATGTATGAGTCTTTTCCTTCGTTTTCCAGCCCCAGACTAGCGGGGTTTGCGTACAGCTAATTTTCTCGTAATCGCTGGAAGGTGAAGCCTTAGTGTTCCTTTTGATTTTATCTTAAGTTTCTATGGGATGGCACTGTCACATGTATATTTATGAGAAGGTAGTGGTCTCCTGGATTTCACCGCTGGTGGTGGAAAACTGCTATAGCGTGATGAACACAGAGTGATGACAAAGACTGATCAGTGAGTTATGTTTTTCTTCGGGGGTTTAAATGCAGTGGAAATAACGTGACTGTCAGTGTACATGAAGAATATATTCTTTTCCACAGCAGATCATTAATAATATATATAGTATAGCTTCTGGCAATTGTTCTTCTCCAGTTATCTTTACAGAATTATTGAGATTATCATTTAAATGTTCTTGGTTGGATTCATCTCATGTAACAAAATAGAGAGTGGGACCGCACAGGGCCGCAACACGAAGATTATATTTTAAATGTTTATAAAAATCTCTGAAGGTAGAAGAACCGAGTCTGGAGGACTCTATAATTGCTGGGACGCAAAGGTAGGTATATGATCAACCTATGTGAAAAAAATAGAAAACATGAAATCATAAACCCAATACGAATCATATTCTGACGCACGATAAATTTACAGTTAAGACTATTTTATACACTCGCGTATTCAATTAGATATATTTAAGAAAACTCTCCGCGAGTCTAATAGTTAAAAAAAAAAAACACACACACACACACACACACACATATATATATATATATATATATATATATATATATATATATATATATATATATATATATATATATATATATATATACAGAACTAAACTGTATTAATTGGTTATAAATCGCTTAACGGCTTCTAAATTTAATTTAAGCATCTATTATCTAGGGAAATAACGGATAGATATATGATTTAATTTACGTCTGGAAACTTTTGAGATGGGTTTATTTAATAGGTTTAAATTAACACGAAATCCAGTGAAATAAAATGAAAGAACTAGACCACTGAATCACTTGAAACTAATATATTACCGCTGCCCAAATAGAATGAATTTAGTCTCCAATATAGAAGATGTCCACGAGAAATCTTGTTCTATAAGCTAGTACTTTCTTCAAACTGTCTGGCGCAAATGATAAACGCATTCTTCAGTGGTCTCAATATATAATTAAAGAATTGAAGGATCGGGGGGACACGCGAAATTTCACAACTTTTTTGATATCAGGGAACGTTTGCGTTACTTGCCGCTGGGCAAAGCTTCTAGATTTCCCCCGTATCTGTTCATCCGCCAGCGATTCCAGAGTCTTCTCTGGTTCACACTGAGGTGATAAACGAAGGCGTTAAACTGCTTCGTCCGTTGTGGGACCATCACTGCCTTTGATCTCGGGCCGTTTCCCCCCGTTGATCTTTGGCAACGCCTATTGAGCGGTAAGAAAGAAAGGTGAAGGGGGTAGTTGATTCTAGATCGCTCTAAGGTAAGGCGGTAGGCGTGGCTAATCTAAACTAAATACCAAGCGAATCTCCTGGTTCTTCGCATGCTAACTGTCTACAAATTAATGAGCAAACGTGGTAAAAAAATCCACTCTGCTATGGTGCATACTAATTAGCAAACGTGGGACCCACGTTGGCGATTAAAATTGCAACGTAAATCAATGAGGTCTCTCATGCTATCCCAGGGTCTACCATACCATCTAACAATTCAGGGACGCTGAAATTTGCCTGTCACAATCGTCCCCCCTTTTGAGACATGAAACCATTTTTTCATGTTTCATTTATGACAATGAAGCTGTCCTGATCGGTAGCTTTTGGATGATTGGTATGCTCGGTTTCCTCCTCTTCTTCCGTAGTCCAGTTTCTACTCAGGAAATCTGCTCCGACGTTCTGTTTTCCCGGAATATATTCCACTTTAAAAGAGTACACGCTTAGTAGCAACGCCCACCGCATGATTCTTGCGTTAAACTCCTTATTTGCGCCAAGAAAAGCTAAGGGAGCGTGGTCAGTTTGCACAGTAAAAGAAGTGCCGTAAAGGAACTCATGATGGCGTCTGATGCCATGAAATAAAGCAAGACATTCTCTTTCAACTGTGGAATAGTTCCGTTCAGCCGAGTTCAGTTTACGACTGCCATACGCAACTGGGAATAACAGATTCGGATCGGTGTCGTCTGCCTGAAGCAGGGTTGACCCGATGCCCTGACCCGAAGCGTCGACCCGTAATATGAAAGGTTTCTTGAGGTCAGGTAGCCTCATGATGGGGTATCCAGACAACTGTCCTTTTAAAGTGCTGTATGGGTGTTCGCACTTTGAATCCCAAATAACCCGGTCAGGTCGGCCTTTCTTTGTAAGGTCAGTCAGGGGTGCAGTTAGTCCGTTGAAACTTTGGATGTGTTTTTGATAATATGCGCACAGTGATACGAAAGAACGGGTGTCTTTCTTCGTTCGGGGCCTTTTTGCTGCAACTATTTTCTCCACATTTTTCTTAACAGGCCAGCTGCAACCATGAGAAATAGTATGCCCCAGGAAGTCTAGCTTTTCAAACCCGATGAGACATTTGCTAGGTCTGGCTGTGAGGCTAGTTTCCTGTAGTCTCCTGAGGAGCATAGCAACCGTAGCAATATGTTCGTCGTAGTTTTCCGATGCAATTAAGATATCATACATGAAATTATGGATATGGGAACTGTGCAAAGGTTCTAGAAGCTTCCTCATCATCCTAGTGAACACTCCTGGTGCGCTATGCAGTCCGAACGGCATCACATGAAATGTGTAATGTCCTTCACTAGTGCTGAAAGTTAGCCAGGGTTTAACTTCCTACTTGACTGGTATTTGATAATAACCTTTACTCATGTCAATCTTGGAGAAAATTCTTGCCTTGCTAAGCTTGGTGAACAACTCAGAAACAGTTTGTAGAGGTTCGGGCTGGAATTCAGTTACAGCGTTTAGCAACCGGTAGTCTATGCACGGCCGAACTTCCTTATTGGGCTTCTGCAACAGTACTACACTCGAACTGTAAGGAGATGTAGACTCACTGATAATTTCTGCCTGACGCAGCTTGTCTATCTCTCCGCGTAGTGCATCAGCTTTAGCATACGGAATGGGGTAAACTCTGGTTCGAACAGGGGTCTCGTTTGTTAATTTCATATCAAATTTTATGAGATTCGTTCGACCAGGTACATCCGTTAAGACTGCACTGTACTGTTTCAGTAGCGCCCTGGTTTCTGTCTGTTGTCTTTCCGAGAGATTGTCGCCTAATTTGACATCTTTAAAGGATTCCGTTTATTGCAATGGATACTCCATGCAACTATCGTCATCTTCCTCGTCTTCTGTTGCTATGGCGACCGCCAGGAGATGCTCGGAGGACGGCACTGGTCTTTCCAGGTATTTCTTAAGCAGATTTATGTGGAAAACCTTCTCCTTTCCTTTAATGGAGATCTTGTAATTAGTGCGGGAGATCTTCTTAAGGACAGTAAACGGCCCTTGCCATCCGATGCGAAGTTTGTTGTTTCCGGTTGGAAGTAGCAACAAAACTTTCTCCCCTGGTTGGAGTTCTCTCTCTTTTGCAGCTTTATTGTATCGTTGAGCATGTGCTTTCTTAAGGTTGGTTGTAGCTAGATCCCATCCTAGCTGTAGCCTTTCCTTGAGATCAGATACATATTTGCTTGCTGAGACGACTGTCTCGTCAGCCTTTTGGTCTGTCAGGGACCGAAGTAAGGCGTCTAATGGCCCCTTTATAGGTCTGCCAAATAAAAGTGTAGCTGGCGGGAATCCCGTAGATGCTTGGGGAACTTCTCTGTAGGCGAATAAGGCAACAGATATATATATATAGGTCCCAATCTTCCGGTTTCTCTTGACCCAGCTTACGCAACATCATGGTGAGGCTGCCATTAAAACGCTCAACGAGCCCATTTCCGACCGGATGGTAGGGACTGGTGTGGATATGTTTGGCCCTCAAGATCTTAAAGATCTCCTCCATTAACAGGCTACAGAATTGGGATCCATTATCCGTCAAAACTTGTTGAGGTAATCCCAACCGTGTAAAAATTTGCACGAGAGCTTCTGCGACATGCTTGGAATCCGTGCATATTAGCGGTATAGCTTCGGCCCACATTGTGCAAGTGTCGACTAATGTCAGGATAAACCTGTTCCTTCTTTTGGTCCTTTCCAGGGGTCCAATGATGTCGACAGCAACCCGTTCAAATGGAGTCCCCACTATTGGCATTTGCCCCATAGGGACTGGGGTGTCAAGTGCTTGGGTGCCACACGCTGGCTCTTGGCTCAGGATTTCACATACCTGATAATCTCAGAGTTCATTCCAGGCCACCAATAGTGGTTATTTATTCGCTGAATATTGGCGTTTTGTCCCATATGTCCGCTAAAGGGAAGAGAGTGCCCCATTTCTAAGATCTGGCTTCTGTACTGCGTCGGTACTAGGAGCTGGTTATTCCCTGTATCAGGGTCGCCCGTTCTACGATATAATACGCCATCCTTCGAAAAGATGTCTCCGTGGTGTCTGGGGTCCTTAGCCATGGGCAGTTTTCTAAAGCAGGGCTCCAGAGTAGGGTCCTTTTGTTGCGCCTCCTTCAGTTCATTCGGTAACAAATTTGGCGCAGGCTCCCGTTCCTTCTTAGTTTAGCCTCTTGTGGTTACCGCTGCCACAATCGCCTCTTTAGGTCTCCCAACAAACACATATCTACATCCCAGGATAACTGGGTAGATAGGATCATCCATAATAGCCGCTTTAATAACACCTCTGACAAAATCAGAGTGTATTTCTACCAGTGCGATAGGAAGCGTCCTGGGTGCGTCACTCTTAAAAACTCCACATAGTTTGACGGTGTCCTCTGTCTCCTGACCGGGTTTGACTAGGTGCCTGGCGACAATACAATCAACAGATAATCTGGTGTCAAAGAGACAAGTAGTTGAGGTACCGTTTAAAATTACAGTTCCTCGCGTTGAGGGTCTGTCCCCCTCAGGTTGAGAATCACTGACATTGACTCTTCCTTGCGAGGCTGTATGCAAACATCCGATGCGATTTGGCCCGGTGTGCTTTCCCTGATCAGACGTCCCTGGTGTAAGGGTCTTGCCTTGAACTTGGTGGCCGCGCTGACACGCATGCTTTGCAGGTTGATCAGGATTGTTGTTGTTGGTGGGATATCGGGTTTTGTAGAACTTCGATTTTTCTTGGGGAGGTCTCTGGGTATTTGTTTCTCGTTGGTTATAGTGCTGGGAGGAATTTGAAGAATAGGATGACTGTTCTAGATTTTGTTTTCGAGATGGCTCATCTGTTTGTTTGCGTTTTATGCTGGGAAGTTCGGCCATTGCATTTGTATAACGTTCCGCCTTATTGAGGATGTTTTCAAGCCTGTCTGCGCCCTGCTCAGCCAAAAATCTCCGGGTTTCGTTCGACAAAGTTGATTTTATTTGTTCTACAAGAACAAGTTCCAGAATTCCCTCGTAAGTAAGGGGTAATTCTGATAATTCCAGGCACTTTGTCAGATAGCCCGTTAGACGTGAAGATAACTGGGGAATGTCTCCATGCTCTCCTTTCGGCTGTTTCTGAACATTTGCAGAAATTTTCGAGTGGCCATCTCAAAACGCTCTAGCAAGGCCTTCTTTAACATGTCGTAGTCATCTTGGTTGCTTCCCAGCTTAGTGTACACGTCATACGCATGCCATTTTAGTGCCGTTGAGAGTTTAAGGCACCACCGGGAACTCTCTAACCCATACAGATTTGCCATCCTCTCGAATTTCTCTAGGAAGGTGTCAATTTTCTCATTAGGGCTAGGGAAAGACTCTAAGACAAAAGACATCGCAGTTAGTTGAGAAGATTGGTTACTGGAGAGATCAGTTAAGTGAGGCTGGGGTGGAGACGCCTCTCCATTATTGGACTTTGAAGCACACCGACTCTGGACTTCTAAGTGCCAATTCATGCTGTCTCTCCCTCTCTCTCTCATTTGCCCTGCGGGCTTCCATCTCTGCTTCAATTTTCTTGTGTTCCAGTTGACGTTCTTCCGCTTCTTTCGCCCTAGCTTCTGCTCTCTCTCTCTCTCTCTCTCTCTCTCTTCCTTCTCCCTAGGTTCTGTTCTCTCTTTCTCTTCCTTCTCCCTAGCTTCTGCTCTCTCTTTCTTCCTTCTTCTCAGCGTCATATCTGTCAAGTTCCCTGTTGACAAACGCGTTCGCCTCATCCCCTTGCAGGCCTGTTTATTTCGCCTCGACCCTCAAGATCGATCTAAGCTTTGCTCTGTCTGTCATGTCAAAGAGTTAAGTGCCACTAAGCCGAGAAAAGTAGAAAGAAAGACGGAGAAAATAATAAAAACTCTAAGCCGCTTACGAGAAAATTAAACGCAACTATAAATTACCTGAGATACCTCCTACCTTTATTAATTTGCTAACCTATCGCTGCTATTATATGTCAATTAAGACTCTTAATGCAGGCGACTACGCCACGTTAAATGGTAGGTCAAACAACTGGAAAAAAATCTACTTTTACTATTCAGTAGAGAAAAAAAAATTATTTTAAAACAATTTAAGGGGAAAAAAATTTTACCCTTAAAAATTTATTCTCCACCACAAAAACTCCGCCCGCCCAAGTCAATTAGAGAAGGGACGCTATTAACACGACTTAAAAAATTAGAATACCCATCCTTCGCTTAGCTCAACTCTGCTAACTTCAAAACCTTTGTGACTGTTTCAGAATCACGCGATCCCAGCAATCTTATAAAAAAATTTTTACCAAATTTTCTGCCAGAGAGTAATTAAAATAACGAATTTTTGTTTTTGTTTTACGTAACTCTCTGCTGCTGTGGAAAGAAAACAATCCTATATTTTTTGTGTGGTCGACACCAAGTACTAACAGCGTTGTCTAGGGGGTGTAATTATTTTTATTTCATATCTTCACAAAGACAACTCACTCACACTCTATCTAGAGTTAGACCCAGACTTAAGATCATATCCTACTGGGGCTACCCGTTAAGTGGTACTAATTTCTAGATCAGGCTCAAAATCCCGGCGAGCAACCCATTTATTGTCGTAATTTTATTTGAGATAGGTCTTAGAAATAGTGGTCCCGTCCAAGTGAAGAATGAGGGTGAAGGCTCTGTGATAGTAAGGGTTAAGAAGTAGATAGTTGATTCACAAGGGTGCTGGAAAGAGAAAGGACAGTCTCTGAAATCGGGTAATTTCTCCGATTTGCCTATCTTACGATAATCTTATTTATCTGTATACTCCTTAATCTCTCTTGGCTAAACAATTTTTGCCAGTTACCAAACACTCATGTACACACACCGATTTGGTGTTACAAACGCGCAGACGTGAATACAAACTACATATAACAGATATGGGGTAATGGGTCGGCCAACACAATAATTTAAGGTTTATGGTGTTTATTATCATTAAACCAAAATCACAACATTTAGCATGGTACAGTCAAAAATCAGTTACAGAAAAATACAAATACAACAAGGGGGGGGGGGGGGGTTTAGACTAGTAGTATCCCAATATGCCCTTCCCGCTTGTATAGACAAAAAACCCAGTCCAAAGACAAGTGTTATAAGAAGGAGACAATTTAACCCAAAGATAGATTAATTTATCCTGGTAGGGGGTTTTACAATATTAGTATGGGGTGTAGGAACAGAGTCCTAGTATTCTCAAAGTTATCCCTTGACTAAGCAGATGGGGGGGGGGGGGGAAATAAGAAAATGTAAACAACCCCACTTAGAGAGAACAATACAAGGAATACAGTATATGGATGTTTACCAAGTAAAGAAAATTATAAGTTTATCTAATAAATTTCATTCATTCGTGCACGCTAGCGATGGCCATCACACACTCTCACACTTACCGATCGTTGAATCTGGCAATCCATAAAATACAAACACAGCTAGTAAATACTCAACAAATGTATGAGTCTTTTCCTTCGTTTTCCAGCGCCAGACTAGCGGGGTTTGCGTACAGCTAATTTTCTCGTAATCGCTGGAAGGAGAAGCCTTAGTGTTCCTTTTGATTTTATCTAAAGTTTCTATGGGATGGCACTGTCACACGTATATTTATGAGAAGGTAGTGGTCTCCTGGATTTCACCGCTGGTGGTGGAAAACTGCTATAGCGTGATGAACACAGAGTGATGACAAAGACTGATCAGTGAGTTATATTTTTCTTCGGGGGTTTAAATCCAGTGAAAATAACGTGACTGTCAGTGTACATGAAGAATATATTCTTTTCCACAGCAGAGCATTAATAATATATATAGTATAGCTTCTGGCAATTGTTCTTCTCCAGTTATCTTTACATAATTATTGAGATTATCATTTAAATGTTCTTGGTTGGATTCCTCTCATGTAACAAAATAGAGAGTGGGACCGCACAGGGCCGCAACACGAAGATTATATTTTAAATGTTTATAAAAAATCTCTGTAGGTAGAAGAACCAAGTCTGGAGGACTCTATAATTGCTGGGACGCAAAGGTATATGATCAACCTATGTGAAAAAATAGAAATCATAAACCCAATACGAATCTTATTCTGACGCATGATAAATTTACAGTTAAAACTATTTTATACACTCGCGTATTCAATTAGATATATTTAAGAAAACTCTCCGCTAGTCTAATAGTTAAAAACACACACACACACACACACACACATATATATATATATATATATATATATATATATATATATATATATATATATATATATATATAGAACTAAACTGTATTAATTGGTTATAAATCGCTTAACGGCTTCTAAATTTAATTTAAGCATCTATTATCTTGTGAAATAACGGATAGATATATGATTTAATTTACGTCTGGAAACTTTTGAGATGGGTTTATTTAATAGGTTTAAATTAACACGAAATCCAGTGAAATAAAATGAAAGAACTAGACCACTGAATCACTTGAAACTAATATATTACCGCTGCCCAAACAGAATGAATTTAGTCTCCAATATAGAAGATGTCCACGAGAAATCTTGTTCTATAAGCTAGTACTTTCTTCAAACTGTCTGGCGCAAATGATAAACGCATTCTTCAGTGGTCTCAATATATAATTAAAGAATTGAAGGATCGGGTGGGGGGAGGGGGGAGGGGGGGGGGACACGCGAAATTTCACAACTTTTTTGATATCAGGGAACTTTTGCGTTACTTGCCGCTGGGCAAAGCTTCTAGATTTCCCCCGTGTCTGTTCGTCCGCCAGCGATTCCAGAGTCTTCTCTGGTTCACACTGAGATGCTAAACGAAGGCGTTAAACTGCTTCGTCCGTTGTGGGACCACCATTGCCTTTGATCTCGGGCCGTTTCCCCCCGTTGATCTTTGGCAACGCCTATTGAGCGGTAAGAAAGAAAGGTGAAGGGGGTAGTTGATTCTAGATCGCTCTAAGGTAAGGCGGTAGGCGTGGCTAATCTAAACTAAATACCAAGCGAATCTCCTAATTCTTTGCATGCTGTCTACATATTAATTAGCAAACGTGGTTAAAAAAATCCACTCTGCTATGGTGCATACTAATTAGCAAACGTGGGACCCACGTTGGCGATTAAAATTGCAACGTAAATGAATGAGGGCTCTCATGCTATCCCAGGGTCTACCATATCGTCTAACAATTCAGGGACGCTGAAATTTGTCTGTCACACCTCCTATTTGTCCGTCCTTATCCGAGAAGCCTAGGCATCTGTCACAAAGTGGCTTTAATTAGAGTCTGTCTGAGTGCAGAGACAAGACACCAGTTTTGAGGAAAGTCTGAGAAGATAGTTTAAGATGAAAATTACAGTGAATGTGGAAGGATGAGACTTATAGCTTCAAGGGTGAGAACCTAGATTGACTCTCCCTCGCCATTTGTGACTTATTTACTAGCTACTGTCTCACCACCTCTGACTACCAGACAGGAGATAAGGTTACACTAAGTTATCCACAGACACCACTATACAAGTGCAGTATAGTTAAATATAAACTGATCCAGTGTACATTTTATAGTTTATTAAACAACAAATCAATACCACAGCAAACAACAATAACGTGCGAGTTCGCACAACCTGGAAAAAAAGAATAAATCATGTGAAAGACACAATATAAAAATTACCACGCTCTCTTTCACAACTGCACGAAAATAACTAAAGATAAAGACATTTACTTGGCTGGGGTCTCTAAGTTAAAGCAACCACTCCAGGCTACGCTATTCATTCATTTCTTTCATAACTCTCCACTCCGAAAGGAGCATACGCCTTCAACAAACACAAGCCAAGTCCATCTGTCACGTGCCAACATCTTAAGTTCTTTCCACGTTCTCCTCATCATTTCTACCTCTGTTTCCAGCTCTCTTCTCCATGTGCTGCTTGGTCTACCTATGCCTCTCTTGCGCTGGGGGTTCCAAATCAAGGACTGCTTTGTAATGCTATCAACAGGTTTCCTCAGTGTGTGTCCTATCCATTGCCATCGTCTTCTTCTCATCTCTTGTTCCACCGACACTTGTCTAGTTCTTGTCCTCAGTTCCACGTTGGTAACCTTGTCATACCATTTTAATCCCTCTATTATACGCAAGCAGCCATTTATGAAAGTCTGTAGCTATTTGGTTGTTGTCTTTGTTGTTCTCCATGTCTCAGGGCCGTACAATAGGATTAACTTCACATTTGAGTTGAAGATTCTTATTTTCGTCTTGGATCCGATTTCTCTTGATCTCCATATATTTCCAAATGCAATGAACGCTCCTATTACTTTTTGTATTCTTAGTTTGATATCACTGTTTGTCCCTCCAACTTTGTCTATATTTTGCTGCCAAGATATGTGTACGATTCTACATCTTGAATCGGTGTTTCTTAAAGTTCAACCCTTTTATCATTACCTGCATTTATTCTAATTATTTGTGTCTTTTCCCTGTGTATTTTCAGACCCACTTGCTGTGACCTCTCATCGAGTGTTTTCAATTGTCCTGCTTCTGATTACGGTAATAAGACAGAAGACCAAGTCATCAGCAAAATCCAGATCATCCAACTGCTTAGTTAGAGTCCACTGGATTCCATTTCTGATGTGTGTTGTCGATGATCTCATAACCCAGTCTATTGCTAGTAAGAAAAGAAATAGAGACAAGAGGCATCCCTGTCGCACTCCTGTTCTTATCCCAAATGGGTTCTTAAGCTGTCCTTCGAGAAGAACTTTGCATGTCATGTCTTCGTATGTTTTTATTTATTAAATTAATGATCTTTATGGGAACTCCATAATGCCTCATCAATTTCCAAAGTGATTCTCTGTCTACACTGTCAAATGCCTTTTCGTAGTCCGCAAATCCGATGTATAGTGGTGAATTCCATTCCAGACTTTGTTCAACTAGTATTCTCAAAGTGGCTATCTGGTCTGTACAGGATCTGTTTTGTCGAAAACCTGCTTGTTCATCTCTCCGTTTCTTGTCTATGGACTCTTTTAATCTCTCAAGGATAATCCTGTTTTATACTTTTCCTGGCACTGATAGTAACATTATTCCTCTATAATTTGTGCACTCTTGTAAATTTCCCTTCTTATGCAACTTAACCAGATATCATTCCTTCCATTCTGCTGGTATCTCTTCCTTTTCTCAGACTTTACCAAGTAATTTATATAACATCGCTGTAGCCGTGTCGATATCTGCTTTGATGGCCTCAGCTGGAATGCCATCATGTCCAGACGCTTTTCCATCTCTTAGAAGCTTTATGGCTTTCTTTATTTCTTCCTTCGTTGGTCTTTCACCGTTAATTTGTAGCTCTTCTTCTGTTGGCTGGATTTCCGGGGGGAGGGGGGGATATTGTGGAGCTGTTCTTTTGAGAAGGAACCCGTTACACGCCCATTGAGGCATGTTGGGAATATGGTGTTAGGCCCATATTATCTTGACCGTCGGCACACTAGGTGTGATGTGGTTGGCATCACGCCGGCCGCCTTAACCTTCCCAGAGTTGCTCTGGTACCCATTTGGAGCTGGATGTCCGGGGGGTTTTGTGGAGCTGGTCTATTAAGAAGGTCCTCAAAATATTCTGTCCACCTCTTCATTTGCTTTGTATATTGCTGAGCAGTTTTCCATTCTTATCTTTTATGAGGCAACTTGTTTGCTTGTATTTTCCTTTAAGCTTCTTTGTGCTGCTATACAGGTCTCTCATTTTTCCTTTGGCCGCAGCATCTTCTGCCTCTCTTGCCAACTCCTCAATATACTTCCTCTTGTCTCTTTTGATACCTCTTTTTACTTCTTTGTTTGCTTCTGTATACACTTCTTGAGACTTGGCTTTGGAACTTCTGGTTTTGCTTGTGTTTAAATCTGCGTTCTTGTTGTTTCTGTCTTTTATCTTATTGAAGGTTTCTGTTGTTATTCATGCTTTTTGTTGTCGTTCCCTTTTCCCCAGTATTTCTTCACATGTCTCATCCCATACAGTTTTGATTTGCTGCCAACAGTCTTCTGTATTCTTTACATCTTCCAGCTGTTGGAGCACTTCGAATTTGTTGGATATTGTGACCACAAATTTGTCTCTTGTTTCTTGATTTCTTAGATGTCCTACATTAAATTGTTGTCTATAATTTTGCATTGTTGCATATCTCTTGAGTTTCATTTAAACTTTCGCTATCAGAAGGTGCTGATCTGATGCCACATCTGCTCCTCTATATACCTTTACATCCTGCAATGATGATCTAAACTTCTTATTTATGCATATATGATCAATCTGATTTTCTATTCTATGGTTTGGTGATATCCATGTTGCCTTGTGTATTCTCTTATGTGGAAACATGCTTCCTCCTATAGCCAGTTGATTTGAAGCACAGAAGTTTGAGCATAGTTCCCCATTTTCATTCATTATTCCTAGCCCATGTTTTCCCATGACTTCTTCAAAGCCGGTGTTGACTGTACCTATCTTTGCATTCATATCACCCATCAAAATTGTGATGTCTCTTCTTTTTACTGTTTCCATAATTTTTTGTAGTCTAGTATAAAATGCTTCTTTCACGGACTCTTCTTTATCATTAGTTGGTGCATAACAATGGATGACATTTACATTTATTTATTTTTTTTTTAGCTGTTTTAAAAGTAGCTGTTATTATTCTAAGTCCCATAGCTTCCCATTCAATGAGTCCTTTCTGTGCTTCTTTAGATAACATAAGAGCTACCCCTTCACTTTGGTGTGAACTTTCGTCTTCATGTCCTGAGGACAGCACCAATTCACCTGTGATGAGTGTCTTCTTGTCTACTCCCTTCCACTTTGCTTCACACATTCCCAGAACCTCGATTTTATATTCCCTCATTTCTACTGCTACTTGTGCCACTTTCCCTTGTTCGTTTAATGTCCGAACATTCCAGGTGCCAAATCTGGAAGTTCTCCTAGAAGAAAGAAGGTTAGTCAGTAACACAGACTCCTTTCGGCTTTCTCTGTGTTGCATCATACGCCTCCCTGCGAGAGGACCTTCCCCTGTCTTGGATGGCTGTGTTTTATTTTCCTTAATTGACATGTCCATGTTTGTTGAAGTTTTCTTTGTGGTTTAAATTTTTTACAGGATGGGGTAACCAGCCCAATGCCCAACCCTCCTTAGTAGCTTTCTACGACATGCTTGGCAGGGAAGTGTTACTATTCTTTGCTCCTCTTTCGGGCCCCAGTATTGTTACTAACTAAACACACTGTCCTGCTGAAGATGTATAAACTAAATGATTACACTGTCTCAAAGGCGCTGTAGGTAGTCCTGCTCACCTAACTAATACACCACAAAGAAACGCTACGCTAATGGATTCTAGGGCACTACCTCAGAGGCTGTCATCTAAGTATTTCTATCTAACCCTACTATTCTTCGCTAAACTCCTCTCTCTTTCTCCCCAGTTTCTGTTCAGTGCCTTTCTGACGCTATCGTCTTCATCTGAGGCTCCGATGAGTTGTTTTTCGTCCTACACCTCCTCCCTTTAGCATTTAGAAAGGCATGTTTTCCCTCTCTCCTTTTCCGAATACTGATGAAGGGGCCCTTGGTAAATATATATATATATATATATATATATATATATATATATATATATATATATATATATATATATATATATATATATATATATAATTGCCTGAGGCTGCAGATTTTATCACTGCTGATGACACTTAATTCTTCAAACCGACGAGTTAACCCGCTTCGGGTTTACACCTACTGCATTATTGTGGCAGTATGTAAACAACTACAGACAACGTAGCCTGTTTTGGTTTTGGGCTTTTACGAGCTAAGAGCTCCGATTTAGAGACAAGTCCCCGCTGAGGTATGTTTCCTCACGTCAAGAGAATTTCCAATTCCTCTCAATGTTGCAGACGTAACTGGGCGGCAGGTACAAAAAGCGTATTCAGTTTTCCTCAGTTACACTGATGTCCCGAGCAGGAAAAGTCGGTTGGAGGCTTAGGTTTATCTACAACCTCCCCGCCGTGAATCGCAGTAAAACAACATAATATCTATACAACAATTCAAATTTACCTAATACATAACACATTAACACCCAAGATTCATCTACACCCTGGTGTCCCTTAAATTAATAAATCTCCATTACACACAAGCTCTCATCTTTCCTTTATTTCTGCCCGAGGGTCAGACTAAATTACAGCTCCCTCCTTTCTCTCCCGCTCAAACTACTTGCTGTCTGTTACATTAAACCCAGACGCAGGCTGACCTGATTTTTGTGTGTGCGTGATCTCGTAGGCGTCACAACATTGCTTCCCTGAAGCCAATATCCCCCTGTACTGAATAATTTTCCAGCTCTATACTTATTAAAGACTGCCCCATGAAGGCTATAAAATTTAGCAAAATTATTTAACACACTTATACATACACCATCTATGTTAATAATAAAACCCACTTCTTCCCTTGTCTTCTGACTACATTACCAAATAGCACAACTTATTAAAACACAAACCACACCCGCGTATATTCACTAAAGATTATCATAATCAAATGCTGTTACTAGGATCTCTTTATTACATTACACAGAGCTCCTGTCTAACTTAGCACCTAACCTCATACAGTTAATTATCTCAAAACCCGCGCCACTAATCATAAATACTGCAAGCTTATACATAGTATAATTATAGACACAACTTACACTACACTGGCTCTAGTTTTGTATAAGTCAGCAATTGATGGCACTCCTGACTAATAAAAATTAAATTTAATCCCAGAAGAAAACTTACTCTAACGTCCTAAAATCCTATAGAAAAAACTTCCTACACAACGATTAGTTTACGAACATACCCAACTTTACAGAATCTCCACGAACCAGGTAGACTGAAATGGCGCTTATTCACGGCGCAACAATCTTGGACTTGTGAGCGACAACTAACTTTGGCGCTCAATATATATATATTGTTAATAGCCTGATGCAAGACAGACGCGGTGAGTTATCGAGTCTGGAATCATATCCCAGGAACCGCTTTTGCCCAACTTTTGACCTAATATCATGCCTGCACATAAATTAAATCGAACTCAACCAATCATATCATAATCTTAACCTCTGACTCATCGTTGACCAAGCAATCGCAAAATTATTTCTGCTCACTCTCCGAAATTATACGTAATATTCTGTAATGCTTTTGACCTCCTATCTACTAGAATGAATCACTGGTTCCGCGTTACAACCTGCGTCGGGGATTTCTCCCATCTCCACAAATAATAGGGTTGGTGAAGGTTGTCTGAGTAATCCTAACGCCGTAAAGAATAACCCAGAATTAATAACTAACGAACTCGACTGTCTAAGAATAATTAAAGAACCAAAATAATAAAATGGAACAACAAAAACATGGGGCGAGTTGAAAATAAAAATAACAGTAACTCATTACAGCATCCAATCTCACTACCCATGTACCAAGTGGGCGTATGATATCTTTAGGACCACTGGTTCTGGAAAAAAATTCCCTAACTTATATCCCATCTAATAGGAATTGAACCCATTACCTTTAGAATTCAAAGAGGACGACATATCTCTTAGCCATTCCGAGCCCTAACAAATTCTACGTTATGTAGACGGAACCCCTGGGATGCGCAGATCACAAGTTAAGAAACCCTGAACTACATACTAAAAGGCGTGGGAAAGTGAAGAAATCAATAAAGTTAGAACATGACTCACTCTTAAAGTATGTGGAATAATCAAAGGAAACAGGCAATTTTTTTTTAATTTTCTTCGTTTTGGCGAAGCGCGTCCCGTTCAACCTAGTCGGTTATATTAGGGCGAATGTCAAAATATAAAAGACCTTTAGGTCTGGAGAATTATATCTTCATTCCTTTCGAAAACAAAGATTTATAATGATAAGGCATAAATATGCCTTAACCACTATACTCGGTGGAAGAGTGAAAGAAAAGAGAAAAGTAGTCTGGGGGTAAAAAAAGCTCTCCATCACATTACCAGTCTACGATTACAACAGGCTTGTAACAACAATTTCCTACATAGTGGAAGATAATCTAAAAGACAAGCAATCCCAAAGAGTTGCAACAGTTGACTTCTGCGCATTCAGAACAAGGCGAGTGATGGAAAGGCTCATAAACATTGTTCACATTTTACATCGTTTGATGGGTCACAAAGACCTTGCCTGCAAGATCTGTCGTTCGCTATTTATTTATTTTTTTCCCTAGTCGTTGATGTAAATTTCTCACTTCCATTACTGGCACAAAGAAGCTCTCGTTGCTTTCTCGGTAGCTGCTCTAACACCCGTCGAGAATGACGGACGGAAAAAGAAAACGGCAAACACCGGATTCACAGGGCTTATACATCATAAGTTATAAAATGTGCAGAGGGTTGTATTTAAAGTGTCTGCAGCTCCGGACTCTATCTGACTTGCAGATTCGCATCCTATGAAAGCAAATTTGTTACTTTTAAAATTAATTTTCCTTCTGAATGTGTCTTAGTTTTAGGGCACGTCACAACGACCAAATTGTTTACCGATAACCTGGCACTTTTGTCCCATAACCGTAAACAGGGGCAAGACAACATTAAAATACTTGATGAGAGGTCATAGCAGTTGGGTCTGAAAATACACAAGGAAAAATGTAAGATAATGAAAATAAATGCAGGACACCAAAACAATATTGTACTGAAGGAAACACGACTACAATTACTCGGGCGAATTACCAGACTTAAGGGTCTTTTATGTTTGGACATGCACCCTAATATAACCGACTAGGTTGAACGGGATGCGCCTCGCCAAAACGAGGCAAAACTTTATTAAAAAAACCAAAAAAAAAAATCGACTTCAATGTGTAGAATCATTCGTAGACCTTGGTAGCAATATAGACACAGTTGGAGGAAGAGACAGTGATTGCAGAATAAGAATACAAAAGGCTAGAAGAGCTTTCATTGCATTGTGAAATATGTAGCGTTCACAAGAAATCCGGTCCAGCACAAAAATCAGAATTTTCAATTCAAATGTCAAGTCAGTCCTATTGTATGGCTCTGAAACATGAAGAACAACAAAAACAACAACCAAAAAGACTTTCATAAATTGATCTTTGCGTAGAATAGAAAGACTGGTGGAATGAGGAGGTCATCAACTTGGAACTAATGACAAGAATCAGGCAAGTGCCAGTGGAACAAGAAATGAAAAGAAGACGCTGGCTTTGGACAGGACACACATTGAGAAAACATGTTGATAGTATTAACGGTCAGGGTAAGAGAGGTAGAGGAATATACAAAACATGTTGATAGTATTAACGGACAGGGTAAGAGGGGTAGAGGAATATACAAAACATGTTGATAGTATTAACGGTCAGGGTAAGAGAGGTAGAGGAATATACAAAACATGTTGATAGTATTAACGGACAGGGTAAGAGAGGTAGAGGAATATACAAAACATGTTGATAGTATTAACGGACAGGGTAAGAGAGGTAGAGGAATATACAAAACATGTTGATAGTATTAACAGACAGGGTAAGAGGGGTAGAGGAAAATACAAAAATAACACATTTAAAAGAGAGCTAGAGACAGACGTGAAGGGGATGAAGAAGAAATTGAAAGATCTAGATCTGATGGCGCGTGACAGGAAGACTTGGCATAAGTTTGTTGAAGGTCTAAAGTCCTTGGGCAGTTTTAAAGTCATAGATAAAGACAACGGTTAAATCATTTCACATGACAACTCCGCCTCTAGAGTTGGCAGGGAAAGAGCTACAACGTAATACGTCTTTTGCGTTGGCGCCACATTCTGACAGTCTGTTTCATGTCCGTCTTACATTTTCTTTCTTTACGGTTTAAGTGTCGCCCCTGTGTTACAGGGGCCCAAAAGGGGTTTAAAGAATAATACCACAGTAACCTATCATGCGAGAGTTGCGCAAGAGACGGGATACCCCCTCGTGTACAACCTTTATCCACAGACACTTCAGTCAGTAACAAACACGTTGTCCCAAGCAAGTAATTTGAGTAGAAGCAATTAAACTCGACAATACATGCTGGAATAGGGATCAACATCAGGACATAAAAACCAACGGCTGAGCATTGGGCGCACTGTACCAAGAAAGCGCAAAGGACTCTGGACTCCTGATTCGTTTCCTTTCATCTGGGAGAACCTCGGGATTGTGCACGTGGAATATTTGAACATTCAACGATCGAGGAAGAGAGGCAGCAGAAATGCGAAACTAAAAACTGACATCTTTGGGGAAAAAAAGATGGAAGATAATAGAAAAGAAGAAGAAAAGAATGTATATGAACTAGTGTTTTCCTCAGAACAAGAGAATGAAAGCGCTTCTCAGAAGACGTAGCTCTAACACTGTCAAAGGAAGCGTGGTAGGTCCTACTAGAATGTGAAGCAGTAAGACCCAAACTAATATCAGCACCACTAAAAACTACCAAAACGAAAATATAGATGGATATATGGACACAAACTGACGCAGAAGAATCTATGGCAGCAGAATTTTACAAC
The DNA here is from genome assembly GCA_024509875.1 of Oreohelix idahoensis. Taxonomy (NCBI): domain Eukaryota; kingdom Metazoa; phylum Mollusca; class Gastropoda; order Stylommatophora; family Oreohelicidae; genus Oreohelix; species Oreohelix idahoensis. The sequence goes on from JAMPIV010001683.1 coordinate 1,100,358, forward strand.
ACAATTTACATTTTCGTGGTTAATAAGAGAAGGTAAAGACATACAATTTTGAGGGATGACCCAAATGCAAATATACAAACAACAAGGGCTTGGGCGAGATTATGAGAAAACATTGGCTAGATACAATGAAATAGAAAATATAGAAATATTAAATTTGTGTGCTTGAAGTAAACATTTTATCGAATGAAGAATTATTTTCACATTAATTAATCAATTAATACCCTTTAGCTCCCCAAGGAGCATAGGCCTTCAATAAACACATGCTAAGTCTTCCTGTCACGTGCCGTCAGCTCAAGTTCTTTCCATGTTTTCCTCATCATTTTCACCTCTGTATCCAGTTCTCTTCTTCACGTGTTTGTTTGGTTTACCTCTGCCTCTCTTTCTCTGGGGAGTCCAGAACAAAAACTGCCTTGTAAAGCTATCAACAGGTTTCTTAAATGTGTAAGCTGGTAATAAGCATAATTTTGTTTCTGGTGGCATTGATGCTCTGGTCGCACTTACTCCTGTATCTGCTCATGATAAAACTCTTGACCTCTTACTAAGTTAGAATCAAGTTGAGACATCTTTCTGCCTCTTCATTGCCAAGGCTGTTGCGATGGAGTGGAATCCACAGTATTACAACTCTTTTTGAATAGCTGATATAGTTTGTAGAGTTTTGCTACTACGCCATTTAGGTCTGTGTTAATTTGGAATAATTACTAGCGCTGAAACTTAACGACAGCGCATCTGTGGATAAAGCAACGTGTCTCTCTGTGATTTCCTCTGTCGTTAGGACTTCTGCTGCAGTTTTCAAGGAATCTGCGTCTACTGTTAAGTTTCTTATGAATTTTCATGTTGCCACTGACAGCTTTTTAATTATTATTTTTTCGGAATGCTACCCCACCTCAATTTTTCGTTGATATTAGCTGCTGATCCATCTGTGTTTGCATGTCCCCAGGTAGGGCCGACTCTTTAGCGGTGCAGTTGCACAGTGCGCCGGATTGGGAGAGGCGTCGATATGTATTTAATATAAATAATTATTTACTTATATTTTTTTTTTTTCGTACGCCCGCTAATACTCGAGGCGAAATCTCAGGTTATTATTTATGTCTAACCTGACATTGATTTTACGTGAGTATCCCTTTTTTTCTTTTACATAGACAGGTGTCCCTCGCCATTCAGGCAAATACTCTCCGATTTCGGAGGTACCCATTACAGCTGGGTCGGCTCAGGAGCCGCCAATCCCTGGTCGACGACACTCCTTCAAATGTCATCGCCAGGTCTCGAATTAATCCAGTCCAAATCCCGGTCGACGAAAAATCCTCAAATGCCGTCACCCGGGTTTGATCCTGGATCACCCGGTCGCCAGAGCGGTGTGGTAACCACTACGCTAGCGCGGCTCCCATTTACTTATATGAAACTGAACGTTGTCCTATATGTGTATATTATTCATATTTCAAAAACAGTGCATTGAGCACCAATATATAGTTCAACATGAGTAATGAAAAAAAAAAAAAAAATTACCTGCAATAAGATTTTAAAAACATGAATGTCTTATAAGTTTTTTTTTTTTTTTTGTAAAACGATGCACTGAACTCTTACAGAAATTACAATGTGATCCAACTCAGTAGTATGAAACTGTGTCTAGTAAAAGTACATATACTGCTGCACGGAATCAGGGGGAGAGGGAGGGGCGCCAACACGAGATCTCACGCCACCTTGAAAACTCCTTAGGTCTTGGCTCTGTGTCCAGGTGTTGCTTTGATAATGTTTCTCTACACATCTTGGGGTTAGGGCTCTTCTTTCTGTTCTGGCTGTCCTTTCATTCCGTACCAGGAACACTTTATATCATGGCGAGAAAGCGTGTTATCTCCAAACAGTGAGCTTGAGTGCAGTGTATGGTTGTTGATATGGTATTATAGGATCGGCTCTCAGTTTTTGTTGATTCTACAAAGTTTCTTCCCTTTAATCTTCCTTAGTCAAGAGCATTTGTTCTCTGGTACCTTAGATGGTCTGTCCACCTCCTGAACTTCTTTGCTTGTTGCTGGGCTCTATTATCTCTTCTGTCCTTCACTGGTTGAAGATATGTAATATTCTCTAGTTCTTCAATGGGTGTTGTCCTCGTGCTTCCCGTTTTAATTCTTACTGCTTGATCTTTGAGTCTGTTAATTTTATCGAAGTTTGACTTAGCCAATGTTGCCCATGCTGCTATACCATTTTCTAGATTTAGTCTCACTCGCCCAGTGTATAGTTTCTTTAGTACTCTCCAAGGTGTGCCAGCAAGTTTTTTTTTTTTTCATGATAGCCATTGTTTGCCTTGCTCTCATCCGGTTTCTCTCAATCTGGGTTGTCCTTCTTCTTAGTACACTTTCAGACGTCTACTTGAATATTTTCAAAGACAGCAGTAGTCAGATCATCAAGCGGCGTATATTGCACTGTTTAGTTATGCTGTGGCCAAGCGCATCCAATTTCAACGGGCATTTATGTCGGGTTGCCTTCCTTAGCCTTTGATTGTCCACAGCCTACCTGCAAGGCAGCAGTGTGGTCTCTCTGTTTGACTGGTTTCAAAAAAGAAAATCGCTACCGTCAAAAGTTAAGTCGCCATATTGGCAAGGGGAGATCACTCCAAGTAACACAGGGATGAAATGTATAGCCTGTTTAGTTTTCATGCAGGCTTAGATTGTTCCCATCTGCAAAGGAGGAGTTGTGGGTTCTTACTGGAATACTCTATGTTATGTATGTGTGCAATGAGCAATGTGTACTCCCCTTTGAGAATTACAAGACAGTCCTTGTTCTGGAACCGCCAGGGAAAGAGAGGCAGAGGTTGGCCCAAAATAACACATGGAGAAGAGAACTAAATGCAGAAGTGAAAATGATGAGGAAAACATGGAAAGAACTTGAGTTAATCGCACTTGACAGGAGGACATGGCATGTCTTTGTTGAAAGCCTATGCTCCCTGCACAGCTGAGGGGTATTGATTGATTGACTTATCTCCATTACTTTCTAATTCACTGACAGCTCTCTTTATTATCTAAGTGTAAAATTAAGGCATACCTGTCAACCTCCTGAGACAAAAACCTGTACGCCGGTGTTATGTTTAAATATCATAACATTGGTTGTATACGATCACTTCCTAGTTTATTGTTTATATACGGTTGTCATTAGTTTCCGGAAGTGACGTCTTGACTTCTGCTCAAAATAGTGGCAGACGGTAGCTTGTTAATCTGGAACACGAACGCGTCTCTTTTTGAATCCTTTCTGCCGTAACTTCTCAGGTTTGTGATGTTAGCCTTAGCTGTTAGCTTAGGCTAGCCTTGTGACTTTGTTTTCGTTTCAAATTTGGTTTTATTACCAAGAAGGAAAAATAAGAATGTCTGCACCTATTGTGCCCGTTATTTTGATTGACTTGAATGAAGATTTAGAAGGAGGTATGCTCCACAGACCAGGGACACTGGTAATCACGATCACAGGGCCGCAAGCCAACAGGGCATCTTACTCCCTAATAGCTAGCATATTAGCTGGTCCAGCCGGTGTCGGCCTGAGTGGCATTGCCACATTGTAGCGCTTCGCGGGTCCTTACAAGTGGTATGCCACGCTAACAGCAGCAGCTCAGCTGAAACATTACAAGAGCCTGCACGGCAAAAGGTTAGAGCGGACCAACCCTCAAATGAGCATACATATAGAACACCAGGATAAGGAGATATCTAAGGCATACTACATTGGATGCCCCCACAATGAAGCCCGAGGCAGTACGAAGAATAGCGGCGGAAGTGTCGGGGGATAAGGATGTAGAAGTTTACAGAATAAAAAACGCCCACGACATGTGGAATTTCTTGTACAGGCCATCTGAACACCAGATACTGCACTTTGAAGGCTGCGGAGAATAAAGTACTGAGAATATGGGTGACCTTGCCTGGACGAAGAATACAGTGTGCTGTGTGTGGGCTTGATGACCATTGGGTCAGTCAGTGCCCAAAAAAGCGAGCGGCCCCCATCCAGGTCAAGCGAACGAGAGAAGAGGAGGCCGTGGTTAATAAAACACCAGCAGAACAGAGCAGGGAAACAATGGCAGAACAGAGCAGGGCAAGTGAGCTCCCTGCCCCTGATAGTCCAGAAGTCAGCGGGACTAAAGGTAGCGACTACACGACGGTTCTAAGTAAAAAAGTGAGAAGAACAGGAAGAGACTTCTTTACCAATCAATGGGGTCTGGAAATCCCAAGGAGGTCAGGCGGAGTGAGAGTGTGTCCCCCAATAAGCGATCTCCAAGCAGGAGAGACCTGCCTCCATCGCCCAGGGCGTCTAGGCCAGAACCCTCCCCCAAGAGGCGCCAACACCTGTAGTTGACGAGCAGGAGCCGACCCAGTCCGGAGACAGAGGGTACCCTGACATGACAGAGGCTTACAGAATGAAGGAAGAGACAGCACTAATGGGCAGCTACAACTGATGATGACCTTGATTCCATGATGTTACAGGCCAACCTGTTTATCGACGGGCGGGCGTTCGATGACGTAAGCGACGAATGAGCTTACCCGTACGAGTTCTTCTCCCCTGCACTGGGGCCCAGTGCAAGCAGTTTCAAGTTTCAGGCTTCAAGCAGGTGAGAGGTCGAATGACGAACGGTGCATGTGTGGGCACGCCCAAGCTGCACCCCAATGTTATCCTCCCCTGTCGGAAGTTTGAACAGTAAACTACCAGTGTGTGGAAAGATGTGCCCCCTTCAGCGAACTCAAGTGCATCGGCCTAAGATACTTACTTACTTACTTAGTCGTTCCCCTTCTACCGTGAGGTGTAGAGGTTTGGAAGAGAGAGCGCCAGATCATTCTATCAGCTGTCTTCTTCCTGGCCTGGTTCCATTCTAGTCCTCGGTCCTTCAAAGATTGTCTAATGTTGTCCTCCCAGCGGACTCTGGGTCGTCCTGGAGGTCTGGATCCCTGGCTCTTTGTTTCCCATGCTTGTCGTGGTAGCCGATCTTCTCCCATTCTGCAGACATGGCCAAACCATCTTAGTTGGGACTGTTCTATTTGGGTCTGCAGCGGATGGGATTTTAGGCCTTGACGGATCGTCTGGTTGCGGACCATGTCTCTTCTTGTTACTTCAATCACTTTCCTCAGATACCTCATTTCTGAGGTTTGGATCTGGCTATTGTGGGTTGTAGTCATTGCCCACGACTCGCATCCATATGTCAAGACTGGGACATAGGTGGAGCGGTATACAGCCATCTTCGTTTTCTTACCAACCTCTTTCTTGCTGAGGAATCCACGATTTATGGCCTGAAAAAGTCTCCCAGCCGCTGCTTTTCGAGTGGCCAACTCTTCTTTGATGCCTCCCTAAGATAATAAAGATAATGTATTTTTTTAAAGTAAAATGTAACAACACCTATAGGTTAGAAAGTGTTGCTCATGATTTAAGAGTCTTGTGTTTTTTCAATGTAAATAGTTTTTTGATAGTTTGTCTGTACACACTACACACTTAACATGCGCACAGTTTTAATTAAGCAGCCAACCCTCCCCCCCTTTCCCGTCAGGACCGGACGGTCTGACAGCGCGGCTTTGCCAGCGCTGGGCCCGAATTATCAAGAAGAAATGACGAATAGCCAGTCTCCAGTCACTATTTTGTCAAGCAGTCAAGAAATTAGGTCAAGCGGTCAGCCCTTAAGCACCGCCTTGTCAAGCAATGTAAATATGAATGCGTCAAGTGTCTTAGTTATGACAGGAAACGGTCAGCCCACAGTCACCACTCTGTCGTGTAAGCTATGTGTAACAAGTGACCAGCCTACCACTTTGCCTGATACAACCATTACAACACATGATAAATCATCAGCGAACACGTTGTTGAGTAATTCATCTATGGCAAGTAGCCAGCCCCAGATCACTAATTTGCCTTGTAACTCAGGTGGGACAAGCGGTCTGCACTCAGTCCCCGCTTCGTCAAATAGTTTAGATATGGCAAGTGACCACTCTGCCACTTTGCCAGGTAGACAGTTTATAACGGGTGGCCAACCTCAGTTTACCACTTCGTCATGCAGTCTAGTGATAATATCTCTCAATATCAATGGTTTGAGAAATAAACTAGGCCATGTAATTAAACTGATTAAAAAAGAAAAACCGGATTTCGTGTTTTTGCAACAGACCGGGATTACTTCTGACTTTCATGCCAGTCAAATTGTAACTAGGTTAGGACTTAAACATGGTTGGTTCGCCCTAGGCACCAACCATGGTAGTGGTGTAGCCATACTGCAAATTAATGAAGATTGGGAGGCAGTACACTATAGATCAGACAGTTGTGGTTGAACTGTCATTATACAAATAAAAAACAAACACAACAAACATTACACGCATACACTCATCAATATTTACGCACCAGCGACGAAAATTGACCGACCTAGGTTTTATGACGGATTACACGACACCCTAACGGAACATTACAAGGGGACTAAGAAAATTTTAGGGGGCGGGACTTTAATTGTGTCCTGTCTGACCTAGACCGGTCTAAGGGCTTCGCGAGAGCACAGACACGAGAAAAGTCTTTACTTGTACGACAGGTTCAGGCTATGTTAGACGAACACGACCTTTCAGACGCATACAGGAAAATAGAACCCAACAAACAAACTTTTACATACTATGACAAGACAAACCCATATCTCAGACTGGCCTCAAGACTAGATAGAATTTATAACACTAGTAACTACAATATACACAAAACATACCACATAAGAAATACTCTTAAATTTACAGATCATCACGCAGTTTACACATCTTTAAGTACGGGACACACGCACAAACAAGTAAAGAGATCCCCACATTGAAAATTTAACAACAATCTACTTAAAAACACTTACTACACAGAACAAATAACGCAACTAATACAAGGTTACACACAAGATATTCCTAATAATAACATCGCACAATATTGGGATATGTTAAAAACCACAATAAGAGATAGAACACAGATTTTGGCCACACTTGTACACAGAAAGTTTAAAAAACGGAGAGGGGATTTTAGAAGAAGCAATTAGTTTAACTAAAATTTTAGACGACACGAACCCTCACATTCACACTTTAGAAGAACAGTTAGATCAATATAGACAGTATACCTACCAGGGAGCACTGCTTAGGACAAAACTAAACACTATAACGCAAGAAATCCCTAGTAGGCAATATTTAGCAATAGAACAGAACATTCAACGCAGTAGACAGATACATGAAATAATTGACATGAAAGGACAACAGAAAACAGACAACACCAGCATATTAGTCACGCTTTCTTTGAATATTATAAACAATTATATACTAAAGAAGAAACGCATGTAAACATACAAGATAAATTTCTACAATATACAAAGTGTTTACGTGATGATGAAAGTGAAAGGCTAGACCAACCTTTAACTTTAGACAATTTACAAGAGGCCTTTAGTACTTTTCAAAAAGATAAAGCACCCGGGCCATATGGGTTAACTGCAGAATTTTATAAGGCTTTCTTCCCCTGTTTAGGGCCCATTCTAATTAAAATGCTTGAAGAAGCATTCCAAAAAGTGGAACTCCCGGATAGTTTAAATCAATCTTATATTACTTTAATCCCCAAAGATAGCAATGACAAAAAGTCAATTAAAAATGTTAGACCCATTTCCCTTTTAAACACTGATTACAAAATTCTGGCCAAAGCACTTACTCTGAAGCTTAAACCACATATGCATAACATAATACATGAAGACCAACAGTGCAGCGTACAAGGTAGAAACATTTGTAGACACACACATTTCATAAGAGATTTAATCACATACACACACGATAGGCAGTGCCAGAGCGCCATATTATCTTTAGACCAGGAAAAGGCATTTGATAGAGTATCACATGCCTTTCTACATAAAAGTCTTAAAGCAAATAATATAGGGGAATATTTTAGAACATGGATAAAAATTCTATATAAAAAACCTGAAAGTAGAATATTGGTTAACCACAGTTTAACCAAATCAATCAAATTATCGAGGTCTGTAAGACAGGGGTGTCCATTATCGCCCCTGTTATATGTAATAACATTAGAACCAGTTTTGGAAAGAATAAGACAAGATACAAACATTACGGGAACCTTCGTTCCCGGCAAAGGGGAGAGAAAGTTGTTGGCTTATGCCGATGATACGATATTCTTTCCAATAACAAATGATTCTATAAAAAATATTTTAGAGATTTTCACAGAGTTTGGATACGCTAGCGAATCCAAACTAAACATTCAAAAATCTAGTATAATGGGAATAGGTAGCTGGGCAATAGATCAGATTTCCCTTTTCAATTAACACAAGTGAATAAAATCAAAATTTATGGGATAAATTATTCTTTCAATCCACAGGACCCCAACAAAGAAACATGGACAAAATTGTTAGAGAAAATTCAAAGTATGCTTGAAACTTATAAATACAAAACGGCCACCATTTTCGGAAGAAGCATTATAGTACATTGTTTTATTATGCCAAAAATAATTTATATAGCAAACATACAGATTGTACCTAAAAAGATTGTAACAGAAATAAATAAACTAATTAGGGCCTTCATTTTTAGGAACACTTGGTACAGTATTAAACACGCAACCCTAATACAACCTAAAAATAAAGGGGGATAGCCTTACAAGATATAGACACCAAAATCAAAGCGTTAAGAATTAAATACATAGGGGAAGTTACAAAAAGCCCGGGTCTATACCCACTGGCACATTACTATATTGGTTTAAGATTAGCAAATATTTGTAAACTAAACAATAACCAACCACACCTTTTTGTACACCGCCACCCTTTTATGCAATATGTCTGCAAAATTTAGAAGGGAACAAACATTTAATAAAGCAGGACACCAAACTTATATACAAACTTCTAGTTGCTGCACAGGAAACACCTCTGAACACACGAAGAGGGTACAACCTTTTTATAACCGACTACACACAGAGCTTCACAAACATTCATGCAATAGACATCAAACCACAAGCAAAAGAAGTCACTTTCAGATTACTACACAGTTCAACACCGATTGCTAACAAATCATCAACAAAGGCTGGCAGATCAGCACCAACATGTAAACTATGCAGTGGCAACATTATAGAGACAGAAGACCATTTGTTTTACACATGTAAGACAGTGGTCCCTACATTAAACAAATTAAGGAAATTAATAGCCTCAAACTCACAACAAGCACTAAATTTGTACAGAGCAGTCATGCTTAACACACTACCACAGATATCGAGACGGACAGAACTTAAACTACTGACTTTACTAGCTAATTTTAGATACCTTGTGTGGACATGTAGGAATAGGGCTGTATACGACGGCAGACATCATGACAGTAGAATATTCTCACAAATATATGAACACATGACACAAGACATAGCAGAACAGATGTGAAACTTTTTTGTTGTTTAATATTTAAACCTTTACTGACCCTTTGGTCGCCATATAAAGCAAGTCAGCTTTAATTGCAAATACTTCATGTAAATAACCTTGTAACATCCTTCGTTGTACCATCATCATCTATGTCTTTATGGTTAAAATTTTGTTGTTGTTGTAATGCTATGATATTGTTTAGATTCTGAGAACCCCTGATATCTTTGCTTTACGAACAATGTATAATTTTGACATCCTTTGTGGATGTGTGTGGGTGAGTGTGGGTGAGTGGGTGAGTGTGTGTGTGCGTATGTGTGTGCGTGCGGGTGTGTGTATGTGTGTGTGTATGCGTGTGAGTATATACATCGTCATAAATGCCCCTATTGGTATCTTCATATATATGTGTTGTGCTTCTTAGCCTTTATTGCCACACTATTGTAAACTTTGTGTTTGAATGCAAATGTCGTTTACAATCAGAACCCAATAAAGGTTATTTTAAAAAAAAAGAAAAAAGAAAAAAAAAAGTTTTGTTGGAAGTCTCCCATGATGATGATAATTATATAAAGGAACTTATTATATGGCACTAGGGGCTGCCTATTATTATTGGATACGATTTACGTCTCAGTTACTGAAGTGGAATATACTTCAATTGGATAGAATGTATCGGGAGCAAGTTGTTATGAATAAGTATCCAGAATTCATATTGATCGCCTAAGTCAAATTATTCGTTACCGGATTATGGAATCACGTGTAAATAATCTGACGGTAGGACGACTACAATGAGGTAAACTCAGGAGACGTTTTGTAGGATGTATTTTGCTTGATTGATCATGAACTGTTTTAACTGAACTTGTATGCCGTTAATAAATGTAACCTGTGGACTCTCAAAAAAAAAAAAAAGTGTCCAATAGGACTTCATTTCAGAGTATGTCCTGCTTTGAGGAATATGATTATTACACCTGCAAGATATATTACCATCACTGCCTTATGCATTCATTAACTGTATATTGCCAGTTTAGTCTATGCAGAGTGTGTGGAATTCTTGTGCACGTAAGTTGACTGTTCGATTAAACTGAGAGAATCAGAATCAAGGACAGTAGAGACATGTGCTTAGAAAAGCTTCGATGTCGTACCATATTCAATGTGGAGTAGTGTGTGAATAAACGTTTGAACTGTGCCAAGAAGTTAAGCCTTATTAACTGAGTACTTGTGATGCGGGCCAGGGAGTACGGAGCGAATGGCCGGATTGAATATATTATAATTCATCAAATATCATATATGAAAATAACCCTGGAGAGTACTCAGCAGGCCAAGATAAAATAAGGAGTGCTCAAGCATTGAGTCTAATGCACTCGTAATACAGGACGTCGGGTGGACTGTTCCTGAGAACACATAAATATTATAAAAATTTCCCCGCATCATTTCTGGGGGCCAAGCTAAAGAAGGCATAAGCCTAAAATTGGAAGTCGAGGACTTTTTTTCAAAATGGCGGCACTGATCGTCTGCCTAAATATTTCAAGTTTGGAAGGGATTTCCAGCTATGATATTAATTAACGTGCCTCAAAGTGTCACTAATACACAAAAGTGACTTGCTATTGGATATAAGTCAAAGGAATTGACTCTTTGCTATAAATTTCAAGTATTTTGTCAAGAAATATGGACCAGAGCGGTGTCCGTCATATGACAGTATGAACCAATTCTAGGCCTAACCAGAGCCTAAGTTACAAAACATCACTGTATTCCTTGCTTGGAGAAGTCTCAATGAGGATTTTTTTGTGGCAACGGTTAAGTAGATTTATCGTTACATACAGCTTGACTGTAGATAACATCTGTTGGCCTGAATTCTGACTTCACAAATTTTTGTTATCATTATGTCGATGTGTTTGTAACTAGCAGGAGGCTGGTGGGATTTAATTTGTTCATTTTATACGCGAAAGCCAGGTCAAATGAGCAAATTAAGCGTTCTTTAGAGTAGTATCTGCTTGGTTCATAGTGAGGAGCCAGTATATTGTGCTGGTTTGATAAAAATACTGCCTCATTTGAATTTAGTAGATCCATTTCTGTCTAGTTGTAAAGTCATGTTTACATATTGTTTATCGTAAGTCCTGTCATTGTTATATTTTATTAAGTTTGCTACATTATTGTTTGTAAGATTGTCCATTCTTCCCTTACTATCATTTAGTTCATAGATGTCATAAGTGTGGTGATACGCGTCTTGTCTTGGTCTATTGTTATAGAGCATATAAGTTATTGTTATCTTCTTCTTTGATCCTTAGCCGCCGACCGTCAAAGCAGTCAGTGGCCATCACGCCTAGTGGCGTCTTGTAGGGCAACAACAAATTGATTCCACTTTGCTTGGTCGGTGGCCATCCTTCGTACAGTGCCTCAACTCTGGTTCATTCTTTGCATCTCAGCCTCCACAGTCCTCCGCCAGGTTGTTTTTGGTCGGCCTCTCTTTCGTTTTCCTTCAGGAAAACAGTTATATACATATACAGTAATATACATGTCATATTAACTCCTTGGTTTAAACATTTGTATTTCCTTTAGTTGCTCTAACCCTGTCTTCTTGTCATTGCTTGTTGTAGTTACTATTTTTTTTTTCTGCTCCATATTGTCTATTTGACTAACATCTATATTATTGCATTTATAAACTGATGTGAGATTGGTGGATTGAATATTTAGCTGACATATTCATATACATAAAAGTTAAAATATTGTGTATTACTGAGAATCTCAATAGTAAGAAACCATGACTTCGTTAAAGGATTTATTGAAGATTGGTAAAGAATTTAACTTGGAAGGTGAAGCCTTGCAAGCTTATGTGGATAAAGAGATAAAGAGACAAGATCTCAGGAAAGAAGAATTAATTGAAAAAAGGAGACAAGAAGAACTCCATAAAGAAGAAATGGAATTGTCTGAAAAAAGAAGACAAGAAGAATTAATTGAAAAAAGGAGACAAGAAGAACTCCATAAAGAAGAATTGGCTGAAAAAAGGAGATCAGAAAGGGAAAAATTAGACTATGCTAGATCTCAAGAGGAGATCAAATCTCAACAAGCTCACGCTATAAGATTAGCTGAGATTGAACTGGAAAAACTAAAATTACAACAACCACTGTTGCATCCTGGGGTAGGTGAAGATAAAAATAAAGATCATACTACTGCCATAAGGATTAATCTGCCAAAATTCAATGCGTCCATAGATGACATTTCATGCTTCTTAAATAGATTCCAAACTTATTGTGAAGAATGTAAGATTGACAAATCTACTTGGACCTGCAGACATGAATTTATTGGTAGGTGAACCATTAACCGCAGTCTCCACTTTAGATGACCAAACCAGAAAAGATTATGAAGCTGTTAAATTGATGTTATTACAGAGATATCAATTAGATGATGAGGGTTACAGACAGAAATTTCGTTTTTTGTACCCAGATTCTGGAAAAGACTTCACTGAATTTATTTCAGCTATTAAATTAAATTTTTCTAGATGGACTGAATTATCCAAAACTGAGAAAACTTTTGAGGGATTGTCAGATTTAATTCTAAGAGACAAGGTTTTGTCATCAGTTAGTACTGATTTTCTTGCATTCCTACAGGAAAGAAAACCTGCGAACCTGACTAAACTACAAACAATAGGTCGTCAATATCAAGTTGCCCATCCTAACAGAATATTGAGTAAAAACAATGTTAAAGAATCATTACCAGCTGCATCTGCTAGGTCATTTCAGGACAATGCACCTAGATACAGATCAAACAGTATGGATAGGAATCAAAGATTTAATCCATCACATAATTACAGCAAGAACAGAGGTAGATACAACTTTAATAAACATCAACCTCAAAGAAATTTCAATTTATACAAAGAAGAACATTTTTATCCACAAACCTCTTTTAGATCAAATAATCGGCAAAATAGAGGAGGATATAACCCTAAACAAAATAGAGGGTAAAAATCTTTTTACAGAGGTAATGATCAGAATTCACAGAATAAAAGATCTTATCATAACAATACTACCAGGCAACCTAGAAACCCTGAACGTACAAATGCTGTAGTGCATGATAATGATCATAACCATGATGCTATAGTAGCACATGCAAATGCATGCAGTGTGGATTTAGCAAATAGTGATAACTGTACTAATTGCAATTCTTTATTTCAGCCTCAAGGAGTCCCAAGATTATTGTGTGGACATCCCCTTCCAGTCATGTCATCATTTGAAAGTACTGGGTCATTAATTTTAAATAAGGGTTTTGTCAATAATCAGTTGGTTTCTTTATTGAGAGATACAGGTGCAACCACTATTGGAGTTCGCAGGGCATTGGTAAATAGGTCGGACTATACAGGAAAACATGTGAAATGCATCACATTTGGAGGAACTGTGGAATATTACCCCACGGCTGAGGTATTCTTGGATACGCCATATTTTACAGGAAGAACACTTGTATGTCTGTTGGAAAATCCAATTGCTGGGATTATTTTAGGAAACATACCTAAAATACATGAGTGTTCAAAGAAGGATATCGAAATATGGGAAAAACAACATTTACTTTGTTCAAATGCTGTGACTACTAGAGCTCAGGCTCACAGGGAAAATAATCAACACATACCACTTGTTGATGTGTTACCTGAAGATGTAACTGAGGAAATTACTTCAGAAGAAGATGAGAATAATAATGATGATGAAAATCATCATCAACAGGAGAATAATGATGATATTCAGGTAATGGATGAGGTCAATACTAATGATGATACTGTATTTCAGATGGAGCTCATTGATAAGGAAACCTTTATTCAAAGGTAAAAAGAGGATATTTCTTTAAGAAAATTTTTTCACATTGCTCATTTAAATGATGTAAAGGTAGATGACAATGCTAAACACTGGTATACTATAAAGAATGGGATATTGGTAAGAAACTATCAAGATGCTAATTCCTTAAAGAAACAGATTATGGTACCAGCTTGTTTTCGTCCATTTGTCTTAAGACACGCACATGACATTGAATGTGCTGGACATTTAGGTGTTGCTAGAACCAAGCAAAGAGTGTTGTCACACTTCTTTTGGCCTGGTATTACAAAAGACGTAAAACTATTTTGTCGTACGTGTACCACTTGCCAAAGCTTGGCAATTAGAAAACCAAAACATGATGCTCCTATTCAGGCATCTGACATATCTTTGCGGCCTTTCGCAAAGATGGCCATTGATATTATTGGCCCTTTAAAGGTTACATCAGCCAGAGGTCATCAATATGTGTTGACCTGCATTGATATGTGCACACGCTGGCCGGAAGCTATACCATTAAACACCATTACTACAGTAGATATTGCTGATGCACTATTTTTAATTTTTAGCCGTATAGGTTTCCCTGAGAACATTTTATCAGATAGAGGAACTCAGTTAGTTTCTGATGCCATGAAACAGGTTATGGATATGTTTGGGATTGAGAGATCCCTTAGCTCAATTTATCACCCACAGTCTAACGGGAAAATAGAAGTTCTCAATAGATCCATTAAACAAATGTTACATAAGGTTACCATTAACTCTTTCAGTCCCAAGCAAAAAAGTGGGTTTGGCCCAAGCAAAAATGTCCACCCCAGTGCGTTTTTAATGTTGTTGTTTGGAAATAAGTTTTTAAAATGTTCATATGCATAAATAACTTTGTTGTTGTATATGAAACTGAAGGTAATTGGATGTACTTTACTCTTGTGCTACAAGTATAAAAGCTTTCATTGAAAAATGATTAGTTATTCAAGGTAAAATGGAGGATATGCGCTTAAAAAAATGATTAGTTATTCAAGGTAAAATGGAGGATATGCGCTTAAAAAATCGCTTTAAAAATCTAAAATAAATATCTCAAAACAGAAACACGTTCACTCTTAAACACGTGCGGTATTTAAAAGAATGTACTTGCAGTCGGAAATGACTTTGTGGGTAGTTATAATTAGAAACAGTCTCAAACAGAGGCACATATACTAAAGGCTTTTTAAAGTCGATTGGGCCAAGCGCGTCTAACCCTTGAGCCTTTATAAAGTCGATTGGGACTTAAAGAGTTAAATATCCACAAAATTGGGACAGAGTTCTCCCCGCTATTTTATTTGCGTACAGGGAAATTAAAAATGAACATACAGGCTTTAGTCCATTCGAATTGGTTTTTGGTGCCAAACCAAGAGGCCCAATGTCTATATTAAAACAGCTATTAATTGGAGCTGAGATGAATGAAGAGGTTCAAACCTCATACCAATATGTGATCAACCTAAGGAAAAAAATAATAGATGCATGCCAAAATGCAGTAAACTCAGCTGAAAAGGCAAAGCTGAGAGCGAGGTTATTTCTTAATCAAAACCGCAAATTACTCCAACTTTGGCCTGATGATGAAGCATACGTACTATTACCCAAGAAAGATAACAAACTATTGGTGTCGTGGAGAGGACCTTACAGGATTGTGAAGAAACTGTCTGATGTTGATTATATTGTTTCAGTAGATGGAAAAGAAAAGACTTTTCATATCAATATGTTACAGCAGTTTCATGCACGTCCACCACATCTTAGACCAGTCTTTGAAGCTCTTGATGAATATGTCACTCGTCACTCTTCTTTGGCTGTGATACAGGAGGAAAATTCTGATTTGACTGATGGAAATGAGTCACTCTTAGTGTTACCTAGTATTCACTTTTTAGCTACCGAAAGTTGGAAAGATGTTTCCATATCTCCAACGCTGTCTTCTGTTCACAAAGAACAGGCTACTCAATTGTTACTGTCTTTTGCTGATGTCCTTACTGATGTGCCAGGACATACCGATATCATCGAACATGATATCGTTCTTACTGATTTTCAACCTATTAAGTTGAAACCCTATCCTATACTTATACACTTACAGACTCAAGTTAAGGAGGAACTAGAACAGATGGTGAAATTAAATGTCATTTCTCCATCTCATTCCCCTTACAGTTTTCTGATGGTCTTGATTCGGAAAAAAGATAAATCTATACGCATATGCATAGATTTTAGACGTTTAAATTCTGTGACAATAAATGACGCTGAACCACTCCCAGTGTTAGAGTCTTTATTAGACAGATTAGCGTCTGCTACATTCTTATCAAAATTTGATCTTTCTAAAGGCTACTGGCAAGTGCCATTAACGGAGAAATCCAAGCCTTATACTGCCTTTGCTACGCCATTAGGTCTATTTGAATTCAATTAAATGTCTTTTGGCTTAGTAAACGCTCCTGCGACCTTCGTTCGCATGATGCGAAGACTCTTCTCCGATAGAGAAGATCTTATCACCTATATAGATGACATTTGTCTCTTTCATCAATCATGGGATGAACATGTAAAAGGTATTCAGTCCTTACTTCACACTTTATGTCTCCATAATTTAACTGCACGTCCATCTAAAACTAAAGTTGGATTTCGGGAGATCTCATTTTTAGGATATAAAGTAGGAGGAGGTTTCTTGAAAACGGACAATACTACTATCTCTAGAATTCTAAACCTTGATGTTCCGAAAACAAAAAAAAACAGGTTAGAAGTATTCTTAATTTACTCAATTATTATCGTAAATTTATCTCTAATTTTTCTGAAATTGCATCTGTTTTATCGTCCCTTGTGAAAAAAAAAATTCGCCCAATAGATTTATCTGCAGCCATGATTGTTATGTTGCCTTAGATCAGCTTAAACATATGTTTTCAAAATTGCCTATCTTGAGATTGCCTGATCCTGCCAAACATATTACCCTCAGAGTCGACGCCTCAAAATCTTCGATTGGCGGTTCATTGTTGCAGGAATGGAATGGCTGTCTGCATCCCACACTCTATGGTAGTAGAAAGCTCACACCTACAGAGCAGAGGTACCCCATCATTGAGAGGGAATTACTTGCGGTGGTGTTTTGCTTTTCCAAACTACAGCGCTACTTACTTGGAGCAAGTTTTACACTGGAGACTGACCAGAGAGCCTTGTCGTATCTGAAAACAGCACGCTTCAAGAACGAAAGAGCTGCCCGTGCCTCTTTGGTCCTCCAACCCAACGAATACCAGATAAAACCTATCAAGGGAAGCGTAAATGTCTTAGCTGATGTGCTGTCTCGCTGTGTGAAACATCCATTGGTTGACGAATCAAATTCTGCTTCAACACATTTATAAGGATCAAGCCTGCGTTATGTTGCTGTTTACAATTCAAAAACAATGGCACAACTTTAACGTTGTATAAACTGCTACATGGACCATCCATTGACAAGAGTTTCGCATACTTCATGAATTTCTGCCACAGTACTTTGTCAGGTACAGAAACAGTTTGCTAAACTACGAACAGTATGCCAAGCATCATGATGATGATGTTTTTACGTATAACCTGTTCAACTAATATATCAAATCCTTTGCTATGTGGTTACTAATACGATTGTTCAAGAACTATACTGCTATACTACATGCAAAGTTATAATATGACTATTTTCAAGATATAGTGGCAATGCTATTTGTTAAAAGACACATTCCTTGAATTATTCACTAACTTTTCCTTTAAAATGGACTGCTACTTGCATAAAAAGGGAAACAACTAGAAAATGCCGATATCTGAAAATTCAAAAGGGACATAACAAAATAAATTTTTCATCTCAACTTGGACTTTGAAAAATGGAAAATACAGAATGGACAACAGTGACTTTCAATTCTAGTCCTATTGCAGGGAAGACAAACATTGACAGTTGAAATACATGAAACTTATCTATTTCAAAGAACTTATTTGTTATTACAGATGAAAATGACTTTGCATCTTCGAAGATAATCTACAAATGCGTGATAATTATGATCTAAGTTAGCTAATGGAACTTTGTTCGAAAATACGTGATTGAACAGAACTTTCGTGCAACAATCAATATTGACATTAAATAATTAATATCATTAATTACTTGATATGTGTTTAATTCATCTAAACCACAGGAGGTTACATACATAGTGTAATGGATTATTTTAGTGTTCATATATTACTTAAAATATATTGTCACATTACAGTGTATTAACATGATAGTCATCCCATCAGACTACATACATACAGATATTGATAACTATTTTGACATATTGTCGCAGTCACTCATTATAAATTGATTTGTCTGCCTCATATGATCTATTGTTTCTTTGATTGCTAATTATGCATGTCATTGATAAATAGGGAGACTTACATGACTGACATGACATAGGGTGTTTGTTGACATGGTGTGCTGTATGAGTGCCTTGACTGACACATATGGACATTTTTTTTCGCACTGCCCCATCATTAATATGGTGACCTCACAGTAGTGTCAAAAGAGATGTCTCTGAAATAGACAATGGGTTTAGTGATTTCATTACTGGATTCCACACCTTGTGTGTCTAATTGTCGATTGTGGAGCTAGCATCTAGGTGCTATATCTATGGGGACAGTTGTGGGAGATTCATTTGTCATCTGGTTACTCCAGTGATTTTATAGATTTGCAATGGAAATAATGAAAAGTTCCTTTTCATTATTTTACTGCAGGGAGGAGTAAATGTTATGTTTAAATATCATAACATTGGTTGTATACGATCACTTCCTGGTTTATTGTTTATATACGGTTGTCATTAGTTTCCGGAAGTGACGACTTGACTTCTGCTCAAAATAGTGGCAGACGGTAGTGTTGCGCACATATTTTGGTGGCATGGATTACGCATACAAATGGAAAATGTATTTATTTGTCTGATAAAAATATATTTATCTTTGAATGCACGTTTTTCGGTCTAAAGGGACAGAACTCAGATTAGGCGATGGGTATTCATTCTGTGAGTTTCCGCTCCTGGTATCGTTCCTGAAAGTCGAACTCGGCGGAGGAATTTAGACTTACTTTGATCTATTCTATGTGTGGTTAGGAATAGATTGTTATTGCTTCAGAATGTCTATGGCCCGAATCTATGTGTAGTTCTTGTCTATGTAGGACGAGTATGTCCTATAGCTTGATATCTTTGTATGTTTATGTCGAACTATTTTTCTTGTACTGTACTTTAGGGGTCAGGTGCTTTTCGGCGGATGAAGATACGTTAGGGAGTTCTTCGGTTGTAGAAGCCTATGGTGGGAAGTCATGTCTTAAGACCTGCCCAAAGTTTGTGATCTCTTCAATTTATTATGGGGACGAAGATAGTTTCTTCCAGGATTGTTTAGTCTATGAGTTCCCCAGTGGTGATTCAATAACGCCGGCAGAGCGTTTGTGCTTGCTAGTGTATTCTTATGTCAAGGTAAACGTACTTTTGCTGACTTCGTTCATTCCTAGGCTTAAGATGGGCAGACGTTTACATGAATCTACTATGTCAGTATGTCAGAACGACATATTATCTAGCAGCACGGATTATGTTTCTATACAGCAATTATGAGGACAGATTATGCTGATGCTTGTGGAAACTTTGATATTCATGAATTGAATCGTTATTGAAGCTTTGTCGTGCATCGTTATGGTGAGCGATGTTTACAGGACCAGGAGCCATCTTGGAATCCTACCTATTGTCAGTCATCTATCCGAGAACAGGGATGCCCCTTATTATCCGATGATGATCAAGAGATCACACTTATGAAAGGAAAATCTATTATAGATGATTTAACATTCGCTCAGAAGATATTTGCCGAATGCTATTTAAAGAAATCTCCGCTAGAGTGCAAGCTACACTTATGCTAAAGGAGGTTCTGTCTAGGAGTCACCGTAAACATTATTGATTAACTGACATGACTAGTCAGTAAGGCCTGATGAAGATTTGTTAAACATTATCTATTAACTGACATGTTCAGTCAGTAAGGCCTGATGAACATTTATATAAGATATGGAACTCTGAACACTTGTATACTGATGTTCCATTGTGATTTTCCTCAACATGAATGCCGATTTATTACTGTACACCGTGGGTCAACAATATGCTATTGATGTCGACCTGTGCTCTTGTAACTGTACCCGTCCTGTCAAGTGTGTGCGTCAAATTAAACTGTTGAAACGTTCACAGTAGTCTGTATCATTAACTTCTGATACGTATGAGTGGGTATTTGTACTTCCAGTCAACTTTACAGAACAGTTCACACATTCGCGATTTAACAGTCACTCTACCACTCATGATCCACATTACATCCTTGTTGAGTCCTCAAGACGTTTGGAGCAAGATGACCTGTACACCTGACACTGTGCTCGGTTGTTTGAGTTGACTATTCAGTCCCAGTACATCTTTACAACGTACACTGATAAAACACAGTATACAGCATCCAAGAATAACAGCCTTTATCATTATCTATGTGACCACAAAAAAGGGTTATCAATGTGGTAGGTCAGATTACCGGGTTTGACCTGCACAGTGAAGATTACCAGAAGTAACAGCTACTGATACAAGTTCGTTTCCCTGACGCCTGATACGACACGCCAGCAGTGTTAGTCTACACTTGATTGACAGTTCCTCACGTTACCTATGAAGCGATTACTGTATCTAGGTCACCGCTGTTGACATTTTTCTCCGTACAGGCATAATTACATAGAACAGACAGCGTAGCACAGCAAGTTGTTTACAAGTGAACATTTAACTGTGTTAGCAGAAGTACTATTGAACTTAGAAGTCTACACGTCAACGGTGGATCTTCTTGTGTGTTCATATTGCAGAACTGTGTAATAATTTAAAACAGAGAGCTATTATTCAATAAAGTGGCAGTTTAATTTCATTGAAAATTGAACCATATTAATGTAATACTGAGCCTTCTCTGCAGACACTTCTACAACACATTGCTTTATATTATATGCATTTATATGACATATATGTATTTATGTTTAATGTTTACATATTATTTGTTGTGTCTATGTCGCGGGCCTGGATGGGTGGTGACTAGTATAAGGTATACCGAGTAAGATTGGTCTTATATTAGCGTTCTATAGGGAGCAATTTTCTTGATTGAAAATTTGCTTGCAACATCTGTTGCTATTTTTGTTAGTTGTGATGACTTCGTTGTTTTTGTTAATAATTTTGTGTTCCTTAGTTTTGTTTGATCTGTTTGTATTTGTAGATCTCCCCTTTTCTATAATTTAGTTTTATACACCATTTATGTTTATACACTGTGGCGTTATTTGTCTTGTTGTGATTATTTTCATTGATTTCTATATTTGACTTAGTTGATTTCTGCAATTGTTTTCATATTGTCTTTTATGCTTGTCCTTTGTTAATGTCTTTGGTTGACATATGATATGAGATAGTTGAGTACACTATAGACCAGTACTACAAGGAAATATACAAGACCTTTGTAAACAGAGATTGGGATAGTGAGCTAATTATCAAGTTCATTGAGAACTTGTTCCTATTTACTTGGAATTAGATTACATTTTTGTGTCAACTGATTGCTATCATTATTAGACATCATGTCTACATTGGAATACTTCATTGAAATAGGGAAATCCCTAGGCAAGACTGGTGATAAGTTAGAGGAGTATGCTACCACTCAATATGAAAAATCACAAAAATTGGAAATTGAGAAATTGAAAGCTGAGACTGACCAAAAGAACTTGCAGATGCAGGTGGAGGAAAGAAGATTCCAGATGGAAGAAAAAAGATTAGACAGAGAAGCTGAACAAAAGAGATTAGAAAGTGAGGCTGAACAAAAAAGATTAGACAGAGAAGCTGAACAAAAGAGATTAGAAAGTGAGGCTGAACAAAAAAGATTAGACAGAGAAGCTGAACAAAAGAGATTAGAAAGAGAGGCTGAACAAATGAGATTAGACAAAGAAGCTGAGGCTGAACAAAAGAGATTAGACAGAGAAGCTGAACAAAAGAGATTAGACAGGGAAGCCGAGGAGATAAAGGCAAAAAGAGAACATGAACATCAAAAAGAACTTTTAGCATTTGAGTTAGAAAAATTGAGATTGACAAATATGAGTAATGTTAATCAGTCAAATGGTAACAGTGGTAAACCCTTTAGTTATAAGGTCAAGGTACCAGCATTCAATCCTTCCAGTGACGATATTACATTCTGGCTGGATCGTTTTGAACGCTCCTGTCGAGCTCATAATGTGGATAAATCACAGTATGCTAATCAATTGTCAGAAAATTTGAAAGGTGATTCTCTGACTAGTTTAAGTTTGGTTGAAGAGTCTGACAAGGATAATTATGATGTTATTAAAGCAGCTTTATTGAAAAAATACCAGTTAACTGAGGAAGGTTACCGTATTTTGTTTAAGAAAATGGTACCTGAATCAGGGGTAGAATTCTCAGAATTCATTGCAAGGACACATCTTACATTTAATCGTTGGATTGAGTTGTCCAAAACAGAAAAGACATATGAAGCCCTTATGGACTTATTGCTCAGGGACAAGATTATGTCTTGTGTTAATAAACCCTTCTTGGAATTCCTACATGAGCGTAAACCCAAGACACTAAAAGAAATGCAAGAATATTGTGAACAATACGTCACTGCACACCCTGACATAACTCTTAGCAACACTAAGATTAAAGAAGGTATGCCAGTTGCATCAGCAACACCATACAACCCTAATTATTCACACAAATTTCAGGGACAACAAAACAAGGTTGGGAAAAAAGGTAACCATAATAGTTATCAAAACCAAGGAAACAATCATTTCAGGGTTCTTCTGCGAAGAACTGGAGACAAGCTGACAGCCCTCGATACAGAGGTGGTCATAATTATAGAAATTTCCGCAGAGGAAGTCAGTATAGAAACTATCCAAGTCATCCATCATGGAGACAACAAGACCATAATTATAGAGATACTCATTATAATGAATATGATAATGGTAACCATGAGAATTATGACTCAAACCCAAATAGGGGTTACAATAGAGGGAATAATAATGATTATAGAGGCAATAATAATCGAGGTAGATCACAATACAAAAAACATAAATCTCATTATCAGGCAAACTCTGCACAGCAAGAGTCACATGAAGCCTATAAACAGAGTAAAGATAATAATGATGCTAATAATATGGCATGTTCCGCTTTTGATTTTGGGAGAGCATCTCAGTGCCCCCAATGCAAAACATTATTTGAACCAACTACGGTGTCCACTTTAAGTTGTGGCCATCCTCTTCCCGCTCTTCCGGCGTCAGTCGCGCATGATGGAAGAGGTTCTCTTGTCTTGAATAGAGGTTTAGTTGATGGTACTCCAGTCGCAGTTCTTTTCGATTCGGGGTGCACCACCATTGGAGTGAGGCAGTCACTCGTAGATCCTTCTCGTGCCACTGGAAAAGTAGTCAAAAGTGTGACATTTGGCGGCACCTTAGAGAAATACTCTACTGCTATCATTAGGATTGCTACTCCTTTCTTTACAGGAGATGTACACGCATGTCTTCTGCCGAATCCGATCGCTGATCTTATCATCGGTCGTATTCACGGAGTCAAAGAATGTACTCCACAACAAATTTCCGTTTGGGAAAAACAGAATATGCAAACCGCTAATGCTGTAGTCACTAGAGCTCAAGCTCTTAATGTGCTCAATCTTCACCTACTGAAGATATTGAAGTGCATAACCAAGATGATCCTTTGGTAATTTCTCGTGACTCGTTTATAAAACAGCAAGAAGAGGATCCGACTCTAAAGAAATTCTTCACTCTTGCAATGAAAGGTGATCCGAATAAAGATTCAAAGCGTAAATCTTGGATTACAATGAAGAATGGCGTACTTGTACGTATGGTGCAAGACTCCGCTAAGTCAAGTCATTCTCAGATTCTGGTACCCAAGAATTTGAGAGTTAAAATTTTGCAACACGCACACGACTCTCAGTGTGCTGGACATATGGGTTTTTCCCGTACAAAGTCAAGAGTTCTTGCGGCTTTCTTTTGGCCTTTTGTGAACAAAGACATACGGATTTATTGTCAATCTTGTATAGTATGTCAAGAAGTCAAATCCAAAGGTCCACGCCATGCTGCACCTATTCAGGCTGCAGACATTCCTATTCGACCATTTCAGAAAATGGCGATAGACATAATTGGTCCATTTAAGATCAAATCTGCTAGAGGACATCAGTTTATCTTAACGTGTGTGGACATGTGCACACGTTGGCCAGAGGCTATCCCTCTGAAGAGCATTACTACTGCTGACATTGCAGATGCTCTTTGGCTTATATTTTCTCGTCTGGGATTCCCCGGAGAAATATTATCAGACCATGGCACCCAACTAATATCGGATACCATGTCTCAGGTGATGTCGACTCTGCAGATAGAGAGATCTTTGAGTAGTATCTATCATCCTATGTCCAATGGGATGGTCGAGCGGCTAAATAGAACACTCAAAAACTTATTAGGGAAGATAACTGAGGATCATCCTCAAGATTGGGATAGGGTTTTACCCGCGGCCCTCTTCGCTTACAGAGAGGTCCCCAATGAACATACAGGATTTTTGCCCTTTGAACTTGTCTTTGGCGCGCGACCGCGCGGCCCTATGTCTTTGCTTCATGATCTCATAACCGCTGATAATATTGATGATGACACGAAATCTTCTTATGAATATGTCATTGCGCTGAGGGAAAAGATTATCGAAGCATGCAAATTGGCAACTTCTTCTTCTGAATTTGCTAAACAGAAAGCAAGACAATTTGCCAATAAGAAAAGAACCTTACGACAACTTTGTCCTGGTGACAAAGCATTTGTTTTACTACCTTGTAGGGAAAACAGACTTCTTATTTCTTGGAAAGGTCCGTACGATATAATCTCGAAAATTTCCGATGTTGACTACATTGTCGATATTGATGGAAGACATAAAACTTTCCACATCAATATGCTTACGGAATTCCATGAACGTCCGGATTATTTACAGCCTATTTTCCAGGCAACGGACGATTCACCAGTCCAACATGGTCATTACTCATCACTGTCTGTAATACAGGATGAGGAAACAAGTTTTTCAGATGTTAAGCTTCCGATGATTCCACTTCATTCAGTTGAATCCTGGAAAAATGTTACTGTTTCTCCGGATTTGTCTCTAGGAGAACAGCGACAAGTTTCGGCTATGTTACAAACATTTCAGGATGTCCTTACTGACATTCCTGGACAAACTCGTGTCATTGAACATGACATTATTCTAACTGACCATAATCCTATTAGAGTCAGACCTTATCCTATTCCTATACATTTTCAAGCACAGGTTGAGAAGGAGTTGGATGAGATGATAGATTTAAAAATAATTGAACCATTCACTTCTGCGTATTCTTCACCGATGGTTATTGTTCGAAAAAAAGACAATAACATATGTCTTTGCGTTGACTATCGCAAATTGAATCAGGTCACGAAGTTTGATGCTGAACCTATGCCTTTACTAGAAGAGCTACTTACTAGGCTTTCTAAATCTCATTTTTTCACTAAACTTGATTTGTCCAAAGGATATTGGCAAGTTCCTCTATCTGAACGCGCCAAACCTTTTACTGCTTTTTCTACACCTAGAGGCCTTTTTCAATGGAATTTCATGCCTTTCGGCCTTATGAACGCACCAGCTACATTCGTACGCATGATGCGTCGAATTCTATCTTATCGGTCAGATGTCATTGCGTACCTAGACGACATCTGTCTTTTCAGCGATACTTGGGAAGATCACTATTCGGGGTTAGTTGAATTGCTATCTACTCTACGCGAGTATAACCTGACAGCGAAACCCTCTAAAGCCTGTATTGGTTTTAGCGAAATTGCTTTCTTAGGTCACCGTGTCAGTCATGGTTTCCTAAAGACAGAGGACCATAATACAAGTAAAACACTTAACATTTCTATTCCTAAGACTAAAAAGCAAGTGCAAAGTCTCTTAGGTCTCATACAATTTTATGGAAGATTCATTCCGAATCTTTCTTCGATCATGGCACCTCTTTCTTCCTTGCTAAAGAAAGGGTCTCCTAATATAGTCCAGTGGACTCAAGAATGTCAGTCCTCTTTGGATAAGATCAAAACTATGTTTTCTACTGCACCTATTTTAGTATTACTTACTACAGATAAGACATTTGTTCTTCGTAGTGACGCTTCATCCACAGGGATTGGAGCGGCACTAATGCAAGAGTACTCTGGAACTCTGCATCCTGTGATGTATATTTCTCGAAAACTAAATGCCGCAGAGAAGAATTACTCGGTCCTAGACCGTGAATTATTGGCTATGGTTTGGTCAATTCTTAAACTTCAAAGATTTCTTCTTGGCGCGCATTTCATTGTAGAAACAGACCAGAAAGCTCTTACAGCTATTCAAAGTAAAAATCTGAGGAGCGCGAGATCAACGCGATACGCGATTGCTCTTCAGCCTTTTCATTTTTCGGTACGAGCTATCCGTGGATCAGATAATGTGATGGCAGACATTCTGTCTAGATGCCCACATGATTCCACTTAACTGTTGAGTCGTGGACTTCTTAACACTTCCAACTCGACAACAGTTTTTTTCTTTTCTATATCAGGATAGATACACATTGTAATTCGTAATGATACTACGTTCATTGATATGTATATTCACCGGTACTCGTTGATGATTTTTCTTTTTGTCAATCATGTACTTAGAATGCTTAAACTGAAATTGTTATATGCATTGTGTCATTGCAAGTATAGTAGTATGCGTTGGTGACACCTCCCTGGAAACATTTATGCTTAAGAGAAATGCTTTCTCTGAGAGATCTATATTTTGACTTTGCATTAATCTGACTTAAATAATTCCAGATATTTCTCATCTGCGCAGTATTTATGCGTTGGGAGCCTATTGTATGTTGCTCTCAGATGAAAAAACAAATGATTTTCATTTTTTTTCCCGGGGGGTGTGGTAATCTGTTGCGCACATATTTTGGTGGCACGGATTACGCATACAAATGGAAAATGTATTTATTTGTCTGATAAAAATATATTTATCTTTGAATGCACGTTTTTCGGTCTAAAGGGACAGAACTCAGATTAGGCGATGGGTATTCATTCTGTGAGTTACCGCTCCTGGTATCGTTCCTGAAAGTCGAACTCGGCGGAGGAATTTAGACTTACTTTGATCTATTCTATGTGTGGTTAGGAATAGATTGTTATTGCTTCAGAATGTCTATGGCCCGAATCTATGTGTAGTTCTTGTCTATGTAGGACGAGTATGTCCTATAGCTTGATATCTTTGTATGTTTATGTCGAACTATTTTTCTTGTACTGTACTTTAGGGGTCAGGTGCTTTTCGGCGGATGAAGATACGTTAGGGAGTTCTTCGGTTGTAGAAGCCTATGGTGGGAAGTCATGTCTTAAGACCTGCCCAAAGTTTGTGATCTCTTCAATTTATTATGGGGACGAAGATAGTTTCTTCCAGGATTGTTTAGTCTATGAGTTCCCCAGTGGTGATTCAATAACGCCGGCAGAGCGTTTGTGCTTGCTAGTGTATTCTTACGTCAAGGTAAACGTACTTTTGCTGACTTCATTCATTCCTAGGCTTAAGATGGGCAGACGTTTACATGAATCTACCTATGTCAGTATGTCAGAACGACATATTATCTAGCAGCACGGGTTATGTTTCTATACAGCAATTATGAGGACAGATTATGCTGATGCTTGTGGAAACTTTGATATTCATGAATTGAATCGTTATTGAAGCTTTGTCGTGCATCGTTATGGTGAGTGATGTTTACAGGACCAGGAGCCATCTTGGAATCCTACCTATTGTCAGTCATCTATCCGAGAACAGGGATGCCCCTTATTATCCGATGATGATCAAGAGATCACACTTATGAAAGGAAAATCTATTATAGATGATTTAACATTCGCTCAGAAGATATTTGTCGAATGCTATTTAAAGAAATCTCTGCTAGAGTGCAAGCTACACTTATGCTAAAGGAGGTTCTGTCTAGGAGTCACCGTAAACATTATTGATTAACTGACATGACTAGTCAGTAAGGCCTGATGAAGATTTGTTAAACATTATCTATTAACTGACATGTTCAGTCAGTAAGGCCTGATGAACATTTATATAAGATATGGAACTCTGAACACTTGTATACTGATGTTCCATTGTGATTTTCCTCAACATGAATGCCGATTTATTACTGTACACCGTGGGTCAACAATATGCTATTGATGTCGACCTGTGCTCTTGTAACTGTACCCGTCCTGTCAAGTGTGTGCGTCAAATTAAACTGTTGAAACGTTCACAGTAGTCTGTATCATTAACTTCTGATACGTATGAGTGGGTATTTGTACTTCCAGTCAACTTTACAGAACAGTTCACACATTCGCGTATTAACAGTCACTCTACCACTCATGATCCACATTACATCCTTGTTGAGTCCTCAAGACGTTTGGAGCAAGATGACCTGTACACCTGACACTGTGCTCGGTTGTTTGAGTTGACTATTCAGTCCCAGTACATCTTTACAACGTACACTGATAAAACACAGTATACAGCATCCAAGAATAACAGCCTTTATCATTATCTATGTGACCACAAAAAAGGGGTTATCAGGTAGCTTGTTAATCTGGAACACGAACGCGTCTCTAGCGGGCATTCTGCTTGTGTCCGATAGGACTTGATTTCAGAGTATGTCCTGCTTTGAGGAATATGATTATTACACCTGCAAGATATATTACCATCACTGCCTTATGCATTCATTAACTGTATATTGCCAGTTTAGTCTATGCAGAGTGTGTGGAATTCTTGTGCACGTAAGTTGACTGTTCGATTAAACTGAGAGAATCAGAATCAAGGACAGTAGAGACATGTGCTTAGAAAAGCTTTGATGTCGTACCATATTCAATGTGGAGTAGTGTGTGAATAAATGTTTGAACTGTGCCAAGAAGTTAAGCCTTATTAACTGAGTACTTGTGATGCGGGCCAGGGAGTACGGAGCGAATGGCCGGATTGAATATACTATAATTCATCAAATATCATATATGAAAATAACCCTGGAGAGTACTCAGCAGGCCAAGATAAAATAAGGAGTGCTCAAGCATTGAGTCTAATGCACTCGTAATACAGGACGTCGGGTGGAATGTTCCTGAGAACACATAAATAATATTATAAAAATTTCCCCGCATCAGCCGGACCAAAAAAATCCTTACAAACACCCAAAAATCCTTACGCAAAAAATATATTAATAGATTATACACCATGCAGTTTTAAAATGAGAAACAACACATACAAATCTATTAGCATTTGTATTAGCATGATATAAAACATGCTAATAGTCTCATGCTGTTCTTTACATATAAAAAACTTAGTGATCGTGAGGTACTATTCTTTCGATGCACAGTGTTTTGTATTATAATCAACACATGCCATACCTGTCAACCTGTACGAATTTTTCGTACAATGTACGTATTTTTGATACTTTTAGCAGCGTACGGCCGTACAGACTAGTAGTACGGATTTTTCCCCCCTCCCAAAAAAAAAAAGAACAAAATTTTTATTTTATATATATTAAAAAAAAATTCTAAACATATTTTCCAACCCAAGTTTTAAAAATTTTTAAATCAGAAAATATTTTCTAACCCAGGTTTTTTTAAACCAATTTTTTTAATTCTGGGAATCTTGGAGTCTGTTTTTAAATTGAGGTCTCTCCCAGCAACCAATCAAATCCTTTTATACCCAACAATTTGGCAAAAACTTTGAATTTGGCCTGAAACACTTTCGGTTTTCAGCGTGACATGATGTATTTTCAAAGTTACCTGTATCAACCACGCTTGCCAATACACTTCGACGCCATTTTGTTTAAAAAAGCTAAGCACTTATAACTTTGTTAAATATTGCTGTTGTTTTGCTTTGTTGCAATTTAATTGCTGTCTTAATCTTTCCAGTTATATCTTGTCCTTCAATATATTTCCGATAAATTAATGTCATAATATTCTGTGTAGGCCCTACATAACTAGAAAAAAAAAAGTTTGTTTGCGTTGAGTAGGCCTACTTTATTCCAGCGGTCAAGATTCACTGCTTTATTTGTTAATAAAGTGGCGATCTATTATTATCACTGGTCTAGGCTACCAACTTTTAAATAATAATTTTGTAAATTTTTGGTAGTATATTTTTTCTCCTAGATTTGATATTCTGTTCATAATTTGGTTAATGTTTTATTTGTTGCTGTTAGCTGTTTGCTTTGCTTCATTGTATTTTATTTTTGTCATTCTCTTAATCTTTCCAGTTATATTTTGATCATTTAAATATTTTCAATAAATTAATGTCATAATCTGTGTCGGCCTTACATAACTAGAACAAAAGTTTGTTTGCGTAAACTTCGCTGCTTTATTTTTCAATAAAAAAATCCACACAGACTGCAGGACGTCATACTCACTTCTTTTTTACAGTGTAAGATTAACATTGATACATGCTGTGCAGACTTTAAGCCCACAAATGCAATTCTGCAAAGTGCTAAAAGTGCATGTGTTGATTATAATACAAAACACTGTGCTTCGAAAAAATAGTACCTCACAATCACTAAGTTTTTTATATGTAAAGAACAGCATGAGACTATTAGCATGTTTTATATCACACTAATTCAAAATCAAATGCTAATAAATTTGTATATGTCAATTCTTGTTTTAAAACTGTATTGTGTATAATTTAATAATATATTTTTTGCGTAAGGATTTTTGGGTGTTTGTAAGGATTTTTTTGGTCCGGCGTACAGGTTTTTGTCTCAGGAGGTTGACAGGTATGACATGCACTTTTAGCACTTTGCAGAATTGCATTTGTGGGCTTAAAGTCTGCACAGCATGTATCAATGTTAATCTTACACTCAGGGCCGGATTAAGGCCAACTGATGCCCTAAGCACAGCCCCCCCCCCCCCCTGCATCTCCCACCCAGCGCTTCCATTGACAAGACATTAAGACTCAATAAATGCTGAATTTTCTTCCTGGCCAGACTCCACTGAAATTCATGCAGAAAAACGTTGGTAAGACAGGCAAACATACTGAACTCTAGGTCTATGTCTGACACTTTCAGTCACTCACCATACCAAAGAAAACTTTTTTTTTTTAACAATTCTGATTAAAGTGGAACACAGCAGATATTGAAAATTACAAAAAATGTGACTAAAGACGACTGTGGCAGTGAAAGAGATGAGAGTTAAGGGCATGATAGCTAGGGAGAAAATTCTATGGTGCCCCCCCTCTCTTGGTACCCTAAGCACAAGCTTATTTTGCTTAATGGTTGTTAATCCAGCCCTGCTTACACTGTAAAAAAGAAGTGAGTGTGTCTGCATTCATGGACCTCCTGTAGTCTGTGTGGATTTTTTAACTGAAAAATAAAGCAGCGAAGTTTACACAAACAAACTTTTTTTCTAGTTATGTAGGACCAACACAGAATATTATGACATTAATTTATCGGAAATATATTGAAGGGCAAGATATAACTGGAAAGATTAAGACAGCGATTAAATTGCAACAAAGCAAAACAACAGCCATATTTAACCAAGTTATAAGTACTTAGCTTTTTTTAAACAAAATGGCGTCGAAGTGTTTTGGCAAGCGTGGTTGATAACAGGTAACTTTAAAAATATGTCATGTCACGCTGAAAACTGAAAGTGTTTGAGGCCGAATTGAACGTGTTTGCTGAATTGTTGGGTATAAAAGGATTTGATTGGTTGCTGGGAAAGACCTCAATTTAAAAACAGATTCCCGGAATTAAAAAATTGGTTAAATATAAACCTGGGTTAGAAAATATTTTCTGATTTAAAAAAAACTTGGGTTGGAAAATAGTTTTAGAATTTATTTTAACTTTTAAAAAAAAGTTCAATTTTTTTTTGGGTGGGGAGTCGGGGAAAAATCTGTACGTGTCTGTATGGCCGTACACTGCTAAAAGTATCAAAAATACGTACATTGTACGAAAAATTCATACAGGTTGACAAGTATGTTATGGTCTGTACAACATTAGTAAATACCAATCAGTATAGCCAGACCTGTCCATGAGTGAAATCTACAGGACAGAGATGACTGAAGAGGTCAAGGAGAACCTGGGGAAGAACAGTAATAATGGAAGTTAAAGTAGTGGGATCTTGTGGGCAGAGCTGAACAAGACAAATCAAAAACTGAAATCAGTAGACAACAACAGCTGCATTCCTAAGTTCCACACAGACTGAAGAGGAATGGTGATGATGAGAATATTAACAAATGCATATTCTAAGAAGGAATAATAACAATAAGACTAAAAAAATAGAAAATATACACAGTGTTGAGGTGTAAATTAATTTTAATATTTCCAGATTTATTTTACGTCAATGTAAAAAAGTTAAACAAACATATAATACGTGATTCAAAAATAAGATATAATATTACCACGTGTAGCATTTAAGCAATAACAGTATTTTCTCCTCCATTCTTTATTACTACTGCATACAAGTGCAAGATCTAAAATTGTGATAAATAATGCAACAGTGTATGCTGCAACATTTAATAAACTACATTTCAACAAAGACATCCTTATATCTTCACAAAGTGACTGATACAGATGTATTTTGTTGATGAATGTAGGATATGCTGAATGGCTGGATGACGATGTTATTACAGACAATGAAAACAAGCAGAAGATCATCGGAGCCTAATATATGATCTGAAATGATAGAACTAGACTTGACAAAAATAATATGTCATGTGGTCATGAACAGAGAGATATAAGATAAAAACTGCCTAGCCTACAAGACACAACTTGAAGAACGATAAGATATATAATCAGTTAAGGAATTTATTCAGTTTCAGGTTTAAATAGCAGAACCGAAGTGTTGTAAATGTTTGGAAACATTTAAATATTAGTCACCAAAATTACCATTCATTCATTCTCAAACGAGGCTATGGTTTTTTTAATTTTCATGTCTTTAAACTGGTGTTTCCATCACTATAAATATCACATTCTATACCTGCCCTTCAAAAGGTATTTTAAATATCTGAAATAAAACAGACACCAAATGTGGAAGCTGCCAGCCATTTTACACTGAAAACATATAAAACAATCTGTAAATTTGCTTTGGATTTTAGGACCCTTTTGTGCTGTTCACCACATGTTAAAACATAGGTTTGAAAAATTAAATTCTTTAAAGGACAGTGTAACAATGTAGGTAACAGCTGTATGGTCCTAATGTATTAGACAATTCATAATGTTTGTGAGTATAACACATTAATCTTCTAAAAGGTTTATCAGTACAGCAATACTGTAGTGATCACACAAGCTGGGACCCAAAGATGCAGCAATAGAGAATGCAGTCAGCGACCCATAGCTTGACTGCTTGCATCAGGATCAGCGAACCAGAGCTGGTCAAGACCGTACTCCACCTCCACATGGTGGTCCTGGAAACAGTCTGCAGCAGTGCAGTCTGGCTGAGCGAGTACGGATCGAAGAGGAAAGGCAAACCCGGTCCCAAAAAAATGCCGTGCAGAAGTCGGATGTGTCGACCGAAAGGTGCAGATATCACAGCTACGGCGTAAATAGACACAACGCAACCACCGTCCTTTTCAGGGCGAACGAGGAAGAAGAAGAAGAACTACAAGCATAAATGACAATGTTCCTTTTTGTTTCAACATTAAACAAATCATGCAATAATTCAAAATTAAAAGTCACTGAAGCAGCCGACACAATAGAATTCCATTCTGGCATACAGTTATCATTCTTCAATATCCTTTCAGAAGCCTCAAATTGGGAAAACCAAATGATGAAATTAACTCTGCATACGTTGTAAAAACAAAATATTCACGTTTTTCTCTACTTTGCTACTTACATCTGAAAGTTTAATCTATTATGATAAAAGTCATACGTAATGGACAAGTTAAACTCTGTGTGACTGACCAGAATGCTTCCTGTTTTATAAGCCTGTAAATAAATATTCTTGTTGAGCCTTTTTTTTTAAAAATGAGTTAAATGTGAGATCTAGTAGCTTCTCTAGAGAATGAGTTGTTATAGAGATCCACTGTGGAACTGATGCATAGAGATCCAACAGGGCTGTTCTATAATTGTTGCAACAATGGGGCTATTCCAGAGATCTAGAAAAATGGGGGTTATTCTAGAGATCTAGAAACATGGGGATTATTCTAGAAAACTAATAACAATAAGACTAATTTAGAGATTTAATAACACCAGTGGACGTTATTACAAATATTTCTATCATAAGTTTATTCTAGACATCTATTAACTTCTGGACTTTTCTAGAAAACTGCACTAGCTGGCTATTATAGTGATCTAGTAACCTCTAGAAATACTGCAACAGCAGGTTGTGAGAGAGATCTAGTTAACAGCAAATTCATTCTAGAGACCTGGTTACCTATTCCAAATATTCAGAAACAGCGGACTCCTACAGAGATTTTGTTGCCACAACAGAGACTGCTGATATGGAAACTTCCACGCTATTTAACTGCAAACAGTGTTTGATGCAAGACATGATGGAGAAGCAATTTTTTTTTTTAACATGAAGGAAGAACCTGTAAAAAATTCATGGCATGATAATGTAACCTATTCTAAATGTGCACTGGCTGTTAAATTTGGAACAAAGTTACCAAAATGTAACTATTAATTCCTCCTAGTATGTAATACTTAGTCTACATTCTAATCATTTTTCTTCCAAGGGATTAAAAACGTGAAATATGACGAAATCTGACTCATCAGGCTGTTCGATGATTGAGGCACATTTAACTTCTCAAGATTCTTCATGATCGTATCAAACAATGAAACCTAAGGAGAAACATAATTTTTTCAGAGTCAAGTTTTCTCAGTCAAATCTGACGGGTGACACAATAAATAATCTGAATATCAATTCACATGCATTACCTGAACTACAATTCACACATATTAACTTAACCAAAGAGGACAAGTGAAGCTGCTTGTGATTAGTTTCAACTCAAAATGCATCCTTGTCCAGCACTGTTTTTTTTTAATAAATGAAAATTCAACACTGTATGCTGATTAATGTAAGTTCTCTTTACTCATAAAACTGTCCCCGTATTATAGTGCTTGAAGTGTTTCAAGCTTGCTAAATTTCTTCTGGAATGGGTTGTCAGCCCCATGCCCAAAATGGTTGTCATAAATAACGTCATTAGGTCAAAGATGTCATATATTTTTCTTCCTATTCCAGGTCCCATTCTCAACATGGCAAAGCAGCCAAGAGATTCTAGACTTTCAAAAATGGTTCCTTGCATTGAATGAATGGACTAGATTGATTTGCCAGAATGGGAAATGGAGGGAACAGTATTAGCAATAGATAGAATATAAACTGAGACAATGACAGTATCACAAGGCAGTGCCTGCTCTGGAATATTTAAGTAGAAGGAATGAAAAGACACCCAACAGCATGGGGAAGCTAGAGCAGACAGACATAGAAAACATAAGAGTTCAGGGAAGAAAAGTGGACAGATGATGCAGGAGAAAAGGGTTTAAACTACCTGATGGTCTCTGTTCCACAAGAAGCTAAAAGATTAAGAAGCATTCTATGTCAAAAATTTCCTAATTTACCAGGTTATGTTTTACAATAACACATTAACTACAGAATTGAAAAACACACTGTGGCCGAATAAATTTTTTTTCCCATTTTCATCCTGTAGGTGTTTGCACAAAGTAAGCTGTAGTTTTCGTAATTGTTTACATATTTTTATGAATTACACGTCATTTTAAAGATAAAAGAACGTACTATTACAATAAGCACCATTTGTAATTCTAATACAGGTTGTTGATATTTAACTGCTGTCCGATGGACGAGGACTTGCAATATTTTCACAATTATAACCACTTGCGCCCCATCTCTATCAAAATCACTATTTCAAACAATGTGCGCACCATTTTCACTCTTGTCCTCCTTGCTAGATATATCAGTCAATTGTTGAAACAAGTTTCTATCCTATTCAGCCGTTAGACGAGATGTACACGTATTTTTTTTTTGGTCCTATCACTAGTTGCCACGGTTAAACAGTTTTGCACGATTTGGTAACTAACCCAAAACGCTGAAAAATATTAACATAATATAAATTTTCCAGTGTTATACAACAACCATGCTTTGGGAATTTGTTTTCCGGTGACAACTTAAAATCTCGAACCAGATCAGAAAGTGTTTCAGTACATTTTTCATTCATTTTTTTTTACTAAAGTTAGACTGACGCTCTGAGCGGCAAATGATAGGATTTCAAAAGCCGGTCCCAGTTAATGTCTTAATATCCTCATAATAAGGCAAAATTACCGAGTTTAAAAACTGGCAGCGTCACACACCAGTTACCAAGTTTGACACCCCTGTTAGTATCATGCTGTAAATGAATATCTGATTTTGCTCTTGAGTAAGAAAAGGCAAAGGTAGTAAGGACGAGAATCAGTCACCCCACCTCATAAAGCTGAGACATGGTATAGTAAAGTGCTTTTATAACACATAAGGAAGGGAAACCACGAGGCCTGTAAACAGTAAATTAATATGAAACAAATATAAAGGTATGTTACTAGACAACAGAAAAACAACAGACATGAGTGGCTTACCCAGGATTTGAACCCTAGACCTTCCGTGCGACAACACCGCCTAGCTATGCAAGCGAATCACACTGTCCTCCCTGCCATCTACGCATCCCCAAAAAGGATGTTTCAATGACAGGTCATTAGTGCGAAGCTCTATACATAACACCGGAAGTTTACCATGGGCAGTTCAGCCTATTAATGACGCAATCACTTCTGTTGTTCCCCTATATATCAGTATTGGTCAGTCCAACAAGACAAAGACCTTAATACTGTGTCCAGTATGATAGTAGACTTAGAACAGTAAGAACAGGACAGAGGGTAGGTTTGGTATTGTATAAACATTTATAACACATAAGGAAGGGAAACCACGAGGCCTGTAAACAGTAAATTAATATGAAACAAATATAAAGGTATGTTATAAGGCACTCGTAGGAAATAAAGAAGTAGAACACTAGACAACAGAAAAACAACAGACATGAGTGGCTTACCCAGGATTTGAACCCTAGACCTTCCGTGCGACAACACCGCCTAGCTATGCAAGCGAATCACACTGTCCTCCCTGCCATCTACGCATCCCCAAAAAGGATGTTTCAATGACAGGTCATTAGTGCGAAGCTCTATACATAACACCGGAAGTTTACCATGGGCAGTTCAGCCTATTAATGACGCAATCACTTCTGTTGTTCCCCTATATATCAGTATTGGTCAGTCCAACAAGACAAAGACCTTAATACTGTGTCCAGTATGATAGTAGACTTAAATACAGTAAGAACAGGACAGAGGGTAGATTTGGTATTGTATAAACATTTATAACACATAAGGAAGGGAAACCACGAGGCCTGTAAACAGTAAATTAATATGAAACAAATATAAAGGTATGTTATAAGGCACTCGTAGGAAATAAAGAAGTAGAACACTAGACAACAGAAAAACAACAGACATGAGTGGCTTACCCAGGATTTGAACCCTAGACCTTCCGTGCGACAACACCGCCTAGCTATGCAAGCGAATCACACTGTCCTCCCTGCCATCTACGCATCCCCAAAAAGGATGTTTCAATGACAGGTCATTAGTGCGAAGCTCTATACATAACACCGGAAGTTTACCATGGGCAGTTCAGCCTATTAATGACGCAATCACTTCTGTTGTTCCCCTATATATCAGTATTGGTCAGTCCAACAAGACAAAGACCTTAATACTGTGTCCAGTATGATAGTAGACTTAAATACAGTAAGAACAGGACAGAGGGTAGGTTTGGTATTGTATAAACATTTATAACACATAAGGAAGGGAAACCACGAGGCCTGTAAACAGTAAATTAATATGAAACAAATATAAAGGTATGTTATAAGGCACTCGTAGGAAATAAAGAAGTAGAACACTAGACAACAGAAAAACAACAGACATGAGTGGCTTACCCAGGATTTGAACCCTAGACCTTCCGTGCGACAACACCGCCTAGCTATGCAAGCGAATCACACTGTCCTCCCTGCCATCTACGCATCCCCAAAAAGGATGTTTCAATGACAGGTCATTAGTGCGAAGCTCTATACATAACACCGGAAGTTTACCATGGGCAGTTCAGCCTATTAATGACGCAATCACTTCTGTTGTTCCCCTATATATCAGTAATGGTCAGTCCAACAAGACAAAGACCTTAATACTGTGTCCAGTATGATAGTAGACTTAGAACAGTAAGAACAGGACAGAGGGTAGGTTTGGTATTGTATAAACATTTATAACACATAAGGAAGGGAAACCACGAGGCCTATAAACAGTAAATTAATATGAAACAAATATAAAGGTATGTTATAAGGCACTCGTAGGAAATAAAGAAGTAGAACACTAGACAACAGAAAAACAACAGACATGAGTGGCTTACCCAGGATTTGAACCCTAGACCTTCCGTGTGACAACACCGCCTAGCTATGCAAGCGAATCACACTGTCCTCCCTGCCATCTACGCATCCCCAAAAAGGCATCCTGGGTAAGCCACTCATGTCTGTTGTTTTTCTGTTGTCTAGTGTTCTACTTCTTTATTTCCTACGAGTGCCTTATAACATACCTTTAAATTTGTTTCATATTAATTTACTGTTTACAGGCCTTGTGGTTTCCCTTCCTTATGTGTTATAAATGTTTATACAATACCAAATCTACCCTCTGTCCTGTTCTTACTGTTCTAAGTCTACTATCATACTGGACACAGTATTAAGGTCTTTGTCTTGTTGGACTGACCAATACTGATATATAGGGGAACAACAGAAGTGATTGCGTCATTAATAGGCTGAACTGCCCATGGTAAACTTCCGGTGTTATGTATAGAGCTTCGCACTAATGACCTGTCATTGAAACATCCTTTTTGGGGATGCGTAGATGGCAGGGAGGACAGTGTGATTCGCTTGCATAGCTAGGCGGTGTTGTCGCACGGAAGGTCTAGGGTTCAAATCCTGGGTAAGCCACTCATGTCTGTTGTTTTTCTGTTGTCTAGTGTTCTTCTTTATTTCCTACGAGTGCCTTATAACATACCTTTATATTTGTTTCATATTAATTTATAGTAAAGTGCAAACACTTCACTCTTCTACGGCAGTATCTTCTTCTTCTTCTTCTTCCGTCCTTAGCCACCGACCGTCAAAGCAGTCAGTGGCCATTACGCCTAGTGGCGTCTTAGGGCAACAGCAGATAGGTTTTCTTTGCCATTGTTTCCCATCACGCCTAATGGCGTCTTTAGGGCAACGGCAAATCAATCCATTTGCTGTTGTTTCCGTAATCGAAGTGACTGGCAAACGGGTGACTTTTAATGTCTTTAATATACACTGAATGAACAAGTTAACATACTTTCATCACTCCTTACGGAGCATGGGGAAGCCCTAGAAGTTGGCTCCCATGATGGAATACTGCATCAGTGCTCTTGCAGTTCTGGTTTCTGTAGAAATTTGTTTTACATGATGGGGTTGATGACCCAATGCACATCCTCTCCTTATTCATCTCTTTTACTCACCTAGCAGAAGCAACAATGCTATTATTTCCTTTTGGTGGGGGGCGCGGGGGGGGAGAGACCAAAAGAGGCATACTGTGAATGAAATGTTTTTGAGCATAATGCCAGTTGGGTATCAAAAGTTATGAAATCTAAATATTATATCTATGTTCATGGAACACTGAGGGACAAAAGACACATGAGTTCCAAATCAACAACACTCCAAAACATCTTAGAACATAGAACAAATGTTTTCAAACTTACATAACCGTTTCGCATCTCCAAGATGGCATTCTGCAGCTTTAGCAATGCAGCCTCATCAAACACTTTTATGAACTGTCTGTAATCTTCCTGTTACAGATGCATGAAAATAACAATGTAATATGAAATGCAAAAGCCTGTGACATCAAATATAAAGGCACATTTTAGCTTTACCATTGGATATTCACAATTCAGTTATATTGCTCTTTAAGTGGCTTAAAAGTGGAAAGTAAATCTCACTACAACAGACAAGACAGCACAAGAATCAGTCTTATAGGGTGGTCACGTTTTATGCGAGATATGCATTCCTGAAGACTTGCATAATTAAAAACTACCATTTTCAAGATTAGATTTCTCACAGGAATAAATGTAAAGCAGTGGGACAAGTTCTCGATCCACTTAAATTTACAACCACTGCTGCATATTTTCGCTTTTAAACATTGCAATTTTATCAATTTATGTTGCCTTATTGTATCACTGTCACTTCCTTTAAAAAAATCAAAAGTACTTCATGCTTTAGCACAGAAGATAGCTTGACTTAGTGGCATATTATGTTGGCATTGATCTTGCAGTCACGTTGCCAGTCTTTTTCCATTATCGATGCTCGGTTAAATTAAGATTTTTGCGAAATTAAATGAGTATGGGCCTGCTTTATATTTTCTCAACATTATCTCTAATATTTGGCCTCTTTCATAGCCTTTTCTCACAGCTAATGTCTGCTCCAAGTTTTTCATTACTAGCACTTGCGCCTCCACTTAATGAACCCTCTGACAGCCTTGTTATGAGAATAAAACAGATTTTAAATTATATTAATGCTGAATGTTAAAATAACACCACCATAGTGAGCACAATTACTTGCATGATGATGCAAGTAAATAACAGTATGGAATGAAACTGACGAAGTATGGTGGGTATTTCTGTTTACCAGCTAAAGTGATGCTGCCATGTGGCAAGAGTGTAAACACACTAGGCTTACCAGTTTAGAAATACATATATGATTCTTGCTAACTTAAAAAATGTTTTGGGGGATTTGCATTGTTTCAAATTTTGCACATAAAGTGACACTATTTAAATAGTTTTTATGCCTCACTATTTCAAATTTGTACAAAATATGACCACACTGTAGCAGCCAGATATGGTGAGAGTTTTAAAAGCCATACACAGACTACAGTGCTTATGAGCAGTAATGTAACCACTGCTCCGGTGGACCAGCAATGACCCAGGGGTCCAGGCACTAAGTGGGCCCCAGAAATCAAGGAGTGTGAAAAGACCTTTGCTTTTACATATCCTGTTAATGTCCTTTGTTCCTGTGCTTAAATGTCATGGCTTGTCCCAGTTTCTGAAGATAGAAACGAAAAGGATAAAGAAGACATGGACAGATATTGAGTGATTGGCACAGGACAGGAGGAGCAGGCACACATTGTTGAAGGCCGATGGTCACAGGACAGGAGGAGCAGGCACACATTGTTGAAGGCCGATGGTCACAGGACAGGAGGAGCAGGCACACATTGTTGAAGGCTGATGGTCACAAGACAGGAGGAGCAGGCACACATTGTTGAAGGCTGATGGTCACAAGACAGGAGGAGCAGGCA
The DNA here is from genome assembly GCA_024509875.1 of Oreohelix idahoensis. NCBI lineage: Eukaryota > Metazoa > Mollusca > Gastropoda > Stylommatophora > Oreohelicidae > Oreohelix > Oreohelix idahoensis. The sequence goes on from JAMPIV010001683.1 coordinate 1,141,884, forward strand.
CACATTGTTGAAGGCTGATGGTCACAGGACAGGAGGAGCAGGCACACATTGTTGAAGGCCGATGATTATTGTGGAGTTACAAGGTAATAATGATGATGATATAAGTAGTTACATTTGATATACAAATTTGCCATATATTGATTACTGTTTGTCATGGCGCTATTTTGCAGTGCATCTTTTGTACGAAAAGTTAGCCGGGCAACGCTGGGTATAGCCAAAACCGGCGAGTCATGTGACTAGCGGAAGCCAGGAAATTAGGCGCGAAGGTAGTCAGTGAGAATCTAGCCAGCGTCCTGGTCGGACGCGGATATTTCCATTTTGCCAGCGAGTTAGTTGTGAAGTTCATGTTATGGACTATTTGTTATAAGTGCTTGCCATATTCTGGGTCTGATGGATTATTAAGTTATTATTCTAGTACAGTGTAGTGTCTAGATTGTATTTGCTACAGGCCATAGATTTATAAGTTGTCAATGAGATGAGTGTACCATTGTCACAGTTTTGCCGCTCAGGGTGAGCGATAGTCATTGCGTGTTTGTTCAGTTAAGTCGTACCGGGGCGTATCATGCTGATAGATTAAGCTGTTAAGGCACATTACACTGGCATGTCATTATTATATTGTATTTCATGTGTTTGTTGGCCGTGTGAGGCTTGAGTGTGTTGTGCTTAGTAATAAAGGGAAATTCCTGTTAAAGGTGTTGATTACTTATGTCAGCCATTGTTGTGTGGTCATACTCATAGAGGAGCGAGCTTATAATTGTTAGTACAAATCCACACTGCAGTGGTGCAACCATAGTAGATTGGTTCTTGACACTGTTGTTAACCCCATTATATAAAGAGGGCCCACTTAATTTGTGACTGTGTTCCCCTCAAACTATTGTTATGCAGCTGCTTATGAGTTTGAGAACTTGACATTAAACAAGCTAAAGAGAAAATGAGGTAACAGAGATGTGACTCCTAAAGAAGGATACAATGTATAAAAGGAAGACAAAGTACAGACAATTAAAGTTTTGTGTACACTCTCACGGCAACAGGAAAATGAGAAAACCCGAAAAGAACTGGAAATTCAACTCTGACAGGAGAGGAAGAAACATACAGAAAATGCATAAATAACCCGTAAATATGCCAGGAAAGAAAAATGAAAATGGAACTGACCAGAGACCAAAGATTGAGAGACATGATTGCCAACATCAGTTTGGACAGCACTCAATAATGATGGTGAGATAATTGATTTGTCACTGATTCCAGTCACTGAGACTTGAGACAACTCATCTAAGTTGTCACTGACTAATTCTAGTCAATGAGAATTCAGACAACTCAGCTGAGTTGTCATTGACTGATTCTAGTCAATGAGACTTGAGACAACTCAGCTGAGCTGTCACTGACTGATTTCAGTTAATGAGACTTGAGACAACTCAGCTGAGTTGTCATTGACTGATTCTAGTCAATGAGACATGAGACAACTCAGCTGAGCTGTCACTGATTCCAGTAAATGAGACTTGAGACAACACAGCTGAGTTGTCACTGACATTCCAATTAATGAGACTCAATGGGACTGCCTAAGTTGACTATAGTAACTACGAGGGGCGTTCAGAAAGTAATGCACCACATCGTTTTTCTCAGGAGCTGTTTATTCAAAAAGCATGAAATTTATACACAATATACATGGATATGTCATGTAAACATCGGTATTATTCAACATAATCCACATCAACTTGTACGGCTTTATGCCAGCGCGAAACAAGTGCATGTATTCCTAGCCCGTACCAGATTTTGTCTTGATCATGTAGCCATTTCTTCGCTGCATGAATTACTCCTTCATCATCTTCAAACCTTGTCCCACGGAGTGCATCTTTAAGTGGACCAAATAGATGAAAATCAGAGGGTGTCAAATCGGGACTATAGGGTGGATAGGGTAGTACAGTCCAACCCAATTTGGTGATTGCTTCCCATGTTGCCAGACTTGTGTGAGAGCGCGCATTGTCGTGAAGGAGAAGCAGGTCTACTGGATTCTTGTGCGGCCGAACTCTGCGAAAACGTTGATTGAGTTTTTTCAATGTCTTAATGTAAAGCTTGCGAATTGATGGTCTCTCCTCTTGGCTTGACGTCCACAAGAATCACACCTTCAATGTCCCAAAAGACAGTGATCATGACCTTTCCAGCTGAAGGAATTGTCTTGAATTTCTTTCTTCTTGGTGATTGCGGATGATGCCACTCCATTGATTGTCTTTTTGTCTCAGGTTCAAAATGATGTGCCCAGGTTTCGTCACCTGTAACGATCTTAGCCAAAAAGTTCTCTCCATCAGCATTGAAACGCTCCAACAATTCAGAAGAAATTGCTTTCCTTTGCAATCGGTGGTCATTTGTGAGACTTCGAGGAACCCATCTTGCGCAAACCTTAGAAAATCCGCGAGTTTTTATAACTGCATTTGCACTACCAATGCTGACTGACAGCTGTAAGGCCAATTGTTCAGTAGTGATTCGCCTATCAGTAAGAATAATGCCCTCAGCGCATTTCAACATTTCTGAGTTGGTGGCTGTGGCAGGACGACCACAGCGCGGCTGATCAAGCAGCTCCGTATCTCCACTTCCTGATTCTTTGATTCTCTGAACCCAGTGACTGACTACTCCTGTCGACTGCAAAACTTCCATACACATCACATAGACGCTTGTGAATGTTTTCAACAGTTTTCTTCTCTGCAACGAGAAATTCTACCACAATTCGCTGCTTATAACGCAAGTTGCTAAGACGCTCCATTTCAACGGTTTAGGGCAGCCGTATTATTTGGCCGGTTGCAGTGCAATTTGGTGCACACATTTGGCGCATGCCATATTTGAAGTGTGCAAAATTTCATGCTTCTATCTTCATTATTAGTTGAGAAAAATGATGTGGTGCATTACTTTCTGAACGCCCCTCGTATATGCTTTGTTCATTAGTACTTTCATTTGTTAATAGTATCTTCTTCTTCTTCTTCTTCCATCCTTAGCCATCAACCGGCAAAGCAGTATGTGGCCAGTACGCCTAGTGGCGTCTTAGGGCAACAACAAATTGATCAATCTATCGCTGTTTCCACCACGCCTAGTGGCGTCTTTGTGGAACAAAAACAGACCAAACAATCTATCATTGTTTCCGTAATCAGATTGGTTGGCAAGCAGGTGATCACCCCACTGTGCGAAGTTTTTACGGGATGGGGTAAACAGCCCCATGCCCATACCCTCCTTAGTCGCTTTTTACGACATGCGTGGTAGGGTGCAGTGTTACTATTCTTTGCTCCCCTTTCGGGCCCCGGTAACACACGGGTGAGTTAATAGTATGATTAGCCTAATATATTTCAACAGAGGACTTTGCTAATCTGTATAACATTTTAGCTCTAAGCACAACAAATGTGTGTTACCGGGGCCCGAAAGGGGAGCAAAGAATAGTAACACTGTACCCTACCATGCATGTTGTAAAAAGTGACTAAGGAGGGTTGGGCATGGGGCTGGTTACCCCATCCCGTAAAAAAATTTTTTACCAAACAAAAAATGTATGTTTAACCTAACAGCCAAATAGAAAATATTGGTACCAGGTTAAAAACAAGTAGGTTATCATGTTGTCTTTACTATCATGAAAAAAATAAAGTACAGAATAATACGGGGTGTCCAAAAATTATTCACCTTATTATGAAGTTCAATAACCATAAACAGATACAAGTGTTACAAATAACTTATACTGCACCTGCAGCCTGCCACCAAAGAATTGTATTGGTCACATGCACTGAAATTCATGTTCAAATCAAAAAGCCCAGAATGCAGTTTTTTCAAAATGTCACCTGGGCACCCTTTCTAACAGGTTGTCCAGTCAGTACTCCAGTTCCCACCACATGTTTTGCAGCAGCAAAGGTGCAATCAGTTTTAAAGAAAGTGACTAACAAAATTCCTGGGGTTAACACTGCAGATGCAGTATCATTTATTTAATACTCATATCTACTCAAAGTTAGTGAACTTCATAATCCAGTGAATAATTCTCCGACACCCTATATCATAAACATCAAAAATACTATCATCATCATTTCCCTTTTTGTTTCCTATGGAGCATAAAGCCACCAATGTAGTTGTCCACCTTTCAGGAAGCCTGCACAAAACCTTCACATACTCATACAGCAGTGATTTCAGTAGCTATTTGTTCTACGTGATGGGGTTGCTAGCCCCATACACAACCTCATAATAGTCCTTGATACAATATGCCTTAGGCATTCATTCATTGTATCCTCAGAAACATGGGGCAAGCTATAGATATGACTGATAACATCACACTTTTCTTTTGCATAATTGGAAAGAATCTCTAGAGTATATGTTAATAGTGTCCAGATCAAAGACAGACATCTAAACAGACATTTAAAACACCATGCAACATGCTAAAACATTACTACACCATGGTGACCAAGTGCTTGAAATTAGCTCTGTGTTACCACTATGTTGAGGATTAAATTGAGTGGTACATATAATGTTCTGTTGATATTGATGGTTGTGGGATGTTTCTGGTGGGTGGTGTGGTGCATTAAGGACTGACAAGCACAGAGTCAGTGAGGTCGGGCTTACGGATGGCCGACTGATGTGCGAGTAAGTGACTGTCAACAAACGCGAATGCAAAAAGGTTCTGGCATACCAACACAGGCTGGAAGCACACACTACAGTAAACGTAAGAGTCAGGAAATGTTGGAACGACTGGTAACGTTATTCACAGTTTATTAACGCCACAGTCACGTAGACATCCTGGTTAACATATCATAACAAGTCATGGAGCATCAACAGTTCACCATATCCTCATACAGCGTCAGGTATAAAATATCTCTAGATCATTCACTTTAATAAACAGTACTTAAGTAAGCCAAAATATCCCAGGCTTAGAATCAATATGAATATGTTCTCTCTCTATCTTCAATAGAATGCACAGTACATAATAAATAAGCCGTAATATCCCTGGCTCAGAATCAATATGAATATGTTCTCTCTCTATCTTCTATAGAATGCGCAGTACATAATAAATAAGCCGTAATATCCCTGGCTCAGAATCAATATGAATATGTTCTCTCTCTATCTTCAATAGAATGCACAGTACATAATAAATAAGCCGTAATATCCCTGGCTCAGAATCAATATGAATATGTTCTCTCTCTATCTTCAATAGAATGCATTCTCCAATTATCAAATATTCCTTTCCCAAAAGGATATATACTGGGACACACTAGCGAAATGGTCAACGTCCATTTCCCAGCTCTGCCAGCAAAGTACTGTCCACAAAAATCAGCTGCTCAAAAACAGCTCAGTACAAATTCATTCAAGCGTGAACTCGCAGCTTGAGATGTGAGCTGAATTCATCCGTCTTTCCCCCCAAAAACCTATCATAGAACATTCGGACAGTTTCCTTGTCCTATTTTTAAAAACAAACTAACAGCTAGTCAAAAGAGCTGTGTTCAAAAATTACTGAGCATAAAGCCCCCAACTAAGAAAAATCTCTCATCACACAAAGCATGTTTACAAAAAATCCGACCTGTGCATACAAGGTTAGCACTTAACTTCCTATAATAAAACCATGACTTAACACTGCCTTATTTTAGTTTCTTCTTCTTCTTCATTCGTCCTGAAAAGGACGGTGGTTGCGTTGTGTCTGTTTACGCCTAAGCTGTGATATCTGCACCTTTTGGTCGACACATCCGACTTCTGCACGGCATTTTTTAGGACCGGGTTTGCCTTCCCATTTCGATCCACACTCGCTCAGCCAGACTGCACAGCTGCAGACTGTTTCCAGGACCACCACGTGGAGGTGGAGTGCGGTCTTGACCAGCTCTAGTTCGCTGGTCCTGACGCAGGCAGTCAAGCTATGAGTCGCTGTCTGCGGTCTCTATTGCTGCGTCTTGAGGTCCCTTATTTTAGTTTAAGATAAGTCATTCTATGAAGCACAGGCAGATGTTACATGATGCATAAGGCCAAGTGCTGTGTGTGGTTCCCTGGGGCGTCTATGAAGAAAAACAAATAATAGGACCACCACTCTCACCAGCCTTGTTAAAAGAGGTGGCTAATGTGAGTATGTGAATGAATCTGGCAACCTGTTCATGTCAAACAAAATGCCTCAGAAACCACCACAACAAAAGCACATGAAGTGCTATAACTATGGTTTTCTGCATGGGGGCTAACAGTAGTGGTTGTCTCTTGCTCTTTCAGAAAAAAAAAAAAAAAAAAAAAACATACTATAAGGTAAACACCTGAAATATTTTCATTAACTGGAAAAAAAAGTCTGGTACAGCAAACATGACACAGTATCTGGGTTTACCAGACATGGAGAGATTCTAATTAACAGCAACTAAGGCTGTGATCTATGTTTTTTGTCTGGGATAAGCAAACCAACAGCATGGTAGTTATTACTGTTATCATTATATCTGCTCATGCCCCATGATGTGAAGCTTCCTAGGGGTATCTGAGGAGACAAAGAATACAGCTGATACTACTACCTCAGGCATGCCATAACAAGCGACTAGTGTGGGGACTGGCAACCTTATCATGTAAATTAATTTGTTACAGAAACCACAACTGCCTGTGTCTGTGAATGCTTTAGTGCAAAGCTTCCAGCGGCAGCTCCATAAGGAGCAAAAAGTGAAAGTTTTAATGAAGATGATCCCAGTGAAAGAAGACAACATGAAATCTATGGCAAACAACTGTTGCAGTCAAGTTCCACACAGAACAAACTGAAGTAACAGATACCTAGCAAGAAGTTACATACTTTCATAATGGGAACTTGTGCAGAATAGCTGGATTAAATTGGTATAACAGGATCACTGATGTGGAATGATTGGGGGGGGAGAAGAACCATACAAATGCCAGAGGAACAATATCTGAGAGAAAGATCTTGGTGATGGACAGGACGTGTACTGAGGAAACATCATCACAAAGTTCTGGAACCCCCAGCACAAATGAAAACAGCAACCAAAAAAAAATACACAAAGAATAGATTAGGAGAAAGCCATGACAAGAATTAAAAAAGACATGGAAAGAACTCAAACACAAGGTACAGGACAGAAGGGCTTTGCAAAAACTAAGTGAAGGCCTATGCACCACAGGGAGCTAACAAGCAAAGAAAGAAGATACCAATGCTTCAGGTCTTGAGCAGGTATAGAACAACACAATAACATTCAAGTATATACTATTAGTGCTTACAATGTGAGGGTATTTTGATATTTTGGAGATGATGTTGCCTCACTTTTGATAGTAAAGAGAGATTTCTTCCTCAACGATTCTCACCTCATCCATCACATCTTCCTGAATTTAAAAGATTGCAAAGTTTCTGTACCTGCTTCATGTCAAACATGGACCTAGAACAATACATTAACATGAAAGTATATCTATTGGTAGTGCTTACAATGTGAGGGTATTTTGATATTTCGGAGATGATGTAGCCTCGCTTTTGATAGTAATCAGAGATTTGATCCAGGTATTTGTTTGCTTTAATCTCAATGTTTTCCACCTCATAGATCACAGAATCCTGAAACAAAAAAACTGAATCTGACAAAAATTCGTCTTGTGAAGAATGTATTGCAAAGGCTCTAAAGGTCTTTTGTACTTCAAAAGCAATGAAAGATGTACTTTAGACAGAAACTGGAGTACACCACACACACAGGTTTATGCAATTTCTGAAAAGATTTTCCACACTTCTTCATTTTTTACACAGATACTGACAAATTTAATACACAGGCGTTGATGCTTTTCGTGAACACGAGACTTACAACAGAGACTGACATGTTCATGCACAGAGAAGACTAAATTCATGAACAGTCGATTGACATTTCATAAATTATGCTTTGAAAACACGCTAGCTTTTAACAGTAATTCTTAAGACACTGATGAGCATTTAAAACACAGCAAAAACAACAAAGATGTAGAAAATCAACACTCTATATTACACCTTAAAAAAAAAAAATGAAAAGATGAGTCTTAAACTTAATGTCTCAACTGCTATTTATTTATTGAAAAAAACTATCTGATTACAGCTGATAAAAACAAAGTTTACATTAATTTAACATTTTGTTACTGCTAGAGCATGCAACCATCATTGCAGCTGACAACCCTTGCAAGAAGCCTGCAACACAACACTCATTTGATCTTGAAGTGGTAGTTTCTGTAGCAATTTGTTTTACTTAATGAGGTTGCCAGCCCTTTTAGTTGCTGCTTATGGGATGCTTTATGGTGCACTAGCTCTACTCTTTCCTTGTCTCCACGGTGACCACAGGAGGTATATGGTCTAAATTTGATATGCTGCTGCTAATATTCTCATTTCACCTCGTTTTGAGATAAACAAACCACGTGTAGCTTTTCAGAAAAACCAATAAAAATTGTGCCCCTCTTATTTTTCTGAAGGTGCTTTCAATTTTCTTTACACAAGGTTCTTCCTCCATGTTTTAACTTCATAAGGTTCTGTACCAACTAGCACAGGTGATTGTGACTCTTCATAACTTCTGCATCGCAGTGCTACTTCTGTTACTGACTTCCTTACATGTAAGGCCTGACTGACAATGATACAGACCTCTTGGAAATAAGGGTAATTAGCCCTGAACCACCCATTCGCCATAGATTACTGGTTCTGTCCTCTACTGCTGTAGGCCCTCCGGCACCGCCGACCGGCCAACCATTCAGTTTGTCACTGCTTACATGCCACATTGTTAAACTATCAGATATCTTCTCTCACTGTTCTCTTCTCTTTGTTTAAAAATAAATTATGTTAGATGTCACGATGTATTCAAGCTATCCTGTTCTTATAACATGCCTGATGAATACAGACTGTCATTCTGATGAATTTAATAAAACATTTTTTAGACCTCATTTAGAGCACCCTCATTAATGCTGCTGACAATGGGATTCTTGATAACCTTCTGTAAAACCACATCTCAGTGGCCTCCATTAATCTGGTCTGTACAGTGATTGCCCCTTGAGTAGATTTCATGCCAGTATCAGCTTTGTACAACATTAGGGACATCTTTTTGTTACTACCTTTCACAGATGCTTTTTGCACATGATACCATTAATTTTGGAAAGCTGTTTTGCTTGGGCTAAAACATTCTTACTGCAAGGCTGCGGCTTCCATCTGATGCTATTAGTATGCAGGTATTTAAGCTCTATGGACTTGTGTCAAAACTGCCCCAAATACTTCGGCATTGGATTTTGAAAAAATTTATTCTCTGAGATTTATTTTCTCTTTAATTCTATTTTCATGCAGTTTATTCTAAGGCCCTTACTTTTACTCTCTGCTATTACAAAATCAACAATTTCCTGTTGACTGTACGCTGTATATCACAGCTGACATACTGTTTTTCATCAACTAATAATTCTGACATATCAGTGGCATACCATAGGCCTAACTGCTAACGCTGTCCTTCTGACATATCACATATTGCTTATATTGTCCATCTGACATAAACTCTATGTACCTCATCATGTATACAATGTATAGGGAAAACAAATCAAGTGACAGTACCCATCCCAGTCTAAATCTGCATGTTATCTGCTAGAAATTTCCCATGTGGTTACCAATAATTCTTGTAGTTGTCTGTTATCAATGCATCATACATTATAGAATTATGACAAATTCTGTATTTTTCACCAGGTCAAATTCCTCACTGTGGTCTCTTAGCACAAGTATTGATATCTTTTTACACTGAGCCTTTTACCATATGAACTCTTAAGTTTATGTGCTCCAAAACCATGTTTTTATGAGCTCATTTTAGAAAGTAAAGGTTTAGACATGACTGCTGTTACTGATTTTGCCATATTTACTTAAAATGATGATAGTTTTATAAATCAAAATGTGCAGAAATTCCACTACATGACTTTTTTTTTTTTTCAACATGATTTTCACAGAGTATGTTCAGTCTAACTGTGGTCTGAATTTGTTATCTCTGTTCTTAATATTCAATTATACCATTGTTAATTATGAATTATGTGTGATGAATAATTTCAGAGGAAAATAAAAGACAACTGTAATGTTATGATGTATGTATATAAGCATTACCTCGTCATCTACACAAGCACACACATGTTTCAGAAAGCACTCAGTAAAAGCATGTTCAGTTCGTAGCCATGTTTATTTACAGAATATCGTACATGTCAAGATTCGCATTATATTACAATGTGTGGTTCGTACTTTAATGTATTCATATTACATCCCCCCTTTTTTGAAAAAAAAATGTGTGCAAACATTTCCAACGAAATGTTTCATGTGAGAAAGGATAAGTATGTGTAATGCTCAGTGTGAGTATATATGTCACTGTCTGTATCGGCTGGGAGGTGTCACTGTACGGCCAGAACGAGTGGTGTAAAGTGCTGGTGGTTCTGCGGAAGTCCCTGGTTTAGCTTGAGTTGGTTGTGATTTCGGCCTTGGCGCTTGTTGGTTTTGTGGGGCACCAAGGTCTGGAGTTACTGCATTGTCTGTTGAAAGCATGGGAATTCTCTGTTCTGTTGTATTCTGTGGGATTTCTCTTATGTCCACTCTGTTTCGCCTCAGGAGGTTGCTGCTGCTGTCTGGTCTTAAAGTATAGCTCCTGGGTTCAGGGTTTCTGGAAATGATTGTTGCTTTTGACCATGTGTCATTGTTGTGGTTGTAGGTAGTTACATGCTGACCAGGATATAATGGTGGTAAGTCTTTAGCACATTTGTCATAGTTGGATTTCTGAACTTGCTGACGATGCTGAAGTTGATCATATGTGCTGTCTCTATGTTGTGGACGGAAGTGGACCTTAGATGGTAGGAGGTCTTTAATTCTTCTATCAAACATAAGTTCTGCTGGACTGTCGATCTTACTGTCTACCGGTGTTGTTCTCCATCTCAAGAGTGCTAGGTGTACATCCTCTGTTCTTGTTTTCTTCATGATTGACTTGATAGTTTGTATCTGTCTCTCAATGAAACCATTAGATTTAGGGTATCTAGGTGATGATGTTGTGTGTTTGATCTTCCAGTCCTTAGTGAAGTTTCTGTATGCTTGACCTGAGAAATGTGGACCGTTGTCTGATCTAATTTCATCTGGGATGCCAAACATGCTGCAATACTTCTTTGTAATGTCTGCAATAACAGCTGATGGTGAGGGTTGTGGAAGTTTCTCAATGATGGGAAATTTGCTGTAGTAATCAGCAATAATAAGATAGTCATTATTGTCGATTGAGAAAATATCAGTTCCTATAATGCTCCAAGGGCTCAATGGTATGTCTGATGGTATGAGAGGTTCTCTGCACTGCCTATTTGCATGTTCTTGGCAAATTGAACAGTTTTTACATAGTGTTTCTATGTCCTTGTTTATCTGTGGCCAGTAAACATCTTTCTTTGCTCTCAGTTGTGTCTTCACAATACCAAGGTGACTATTATGGAGCTGTTTAAGGATGATATCGCGTTGTGTTTCTGGTACAACAATGCGATCTCCTTTAAGGATCAGACCATCTTCGATGCTTAACTCGTCCCTCATCGAGTAGTATGGACGGATGTGTGTTGGAACTTCCCTGATAGAGCTTGGCCATCCATGGTATATCAGTTCTTTGAGAGAGTTAAGGATAGGATCTCTCATTGTGTCTTCTCTGATGTGTTCAAGCCGATTATCGCTAAACTTGACAAAATCAACTTTGATGTTTGGGGTAAGATCTGCTGTCTTGTTGGGGTTTGGTAGTCTGCTGAGAGCATCTGCAAGACCTATATCCTCTCCTGGGATATACTGAATATTAAAATCATAACCTTGTGTTTCCAATAACAGAGCTTGTAGTCGTGGTGGTGCTGAAGCTATTGGTTTTTTATGAATCATCTCAAGTGGCTTGTGATCTGAGAGAATTGTAAATGGGCGGTTGAAAAGAAATGTGTGGAAGCGTTTGATTCCAAAACGTACAGCTAGCATTTCTCTTTCAATGTTTGCAAGTTTCTTTTCGCCAGAACTTAATGATTTGCTTGCGTAAGCTACAGGACGAAGTTCTTTGGCATAGTGTCCTTCAGGATTTTTGTCTGGTTGCAAAAGTGCTGCTCCTAGGCCTTTCAGACTGGAATCAACCATGAGAAAAGTGGGTGCTTGCATGTCATAGTATTTTAAGCATGCATCAGATGATATGAGGGTCTTCAAGTGGTTGAATATGTGTTGGTAGTCTTCTGACCATTCATACGGAGTTTCATTCTGTAGTAGAGATCGCAAAGGTTCTGCAGCAGCTGACAAATTTGGTATGAATTGTGCTAGGAAATTGACAGCACCTAAGAATTGTTGCAGTTCCTTCTTTGTAGCTGGTGTTGGCATGTCATGAATATCTTCAACCTTTTTAGGGTCTGGTTTTACACCATTCTGGGTGTACAGCAATCCAAAAAATTGTATCTCCGTTGCCTTAATTGTACACTTTTTGCTGTTGAATGTTAGCCCATTGGCCTGTGCTACATGCATCAAGTTAATCAAGTTACGGTCGTGTTCTTGTTCCGACCTGCCGCAGACTACAATGTCATCCGCAATAGCCACTGTACCAGAACATTGCTCAACAATGTTGTCAATCTTCTGTTGGAAGATGTCTTGTGATACATTCAAACCAAATGGGAGTCTCTTGAAACAATATCTACCGAATGGTGTTCGAAAAGTTGTAAGGAGTTGACTTTCCTCTGCTATCTCAACACTCCAGTATCCGTGTACAGCATCTAGTTTAGAAAAATATTTGGCATTGTGGAATCTGTGAGTTATCTCTTCCACTGTATGCATTTTGTGTGGACAGCGCTTTAGACTGTTGTTTAAGTGTTTTGGGTCAAGGCAAACCCGAAGAGAACCATCCTGCTTCAGAACGGTTGTGATACTACTACACCAATCAGAATGCTCTTCAACCTTTCTAATAACATCATTCTGCACCATCTTTTCTAGTTCTGTGGCAAGTTTCTGTTTAACATGTATAGGATACTTTCTAGGTGGGTCTATCTTTGGCTCAGCGTTGTCTTTTAAAAAGAATCTTGCCTTTCCTGGAAGTTTGCCTATTCTGTCGAACTGTTCTGGGAATCGCTGTTTAAGGTCATCTACTCCAGTGACGTGTAGAGTAAGATGTTCTTTTTTGTCAGCTTTAATGTTGTTAATAGTTACCACACTCAGCTTTTCGCACATTGGTAAACCCAAAATTGCAGGTCCTTCAACATCTACCAAGTAAAATGTTGACGATGTCCATTCAGAGTCTCTGTATAAACATTCAAGTGTTACTGCTCCGAAACAGTCTATACTTGTTCCATTGTAAGCTCTTAGCTTTGTCCTGCCACTCCTACTTTTTACATCCCTTGTGGGAAATCCTTGCTCATCCACCTTGTCAGGCATGATCTGTCTGAATATTCTTAAGGGTAGAGTGTTACCTTGGGCACCTGTGTCTATCTTGAACCGAATATATCTTTCTTTGTGCCTTTTAATTCCTGGTATTCGGAATTGTACCTTGCAGAAAGCCTGCGTTCTCTTTGGTTCATTACTGAAAGTTAGTATCTTCACAGTATCAAATGTGGAAGGATCACTTTCTTCACTGGAGTCAAGGTCCTCAGTCATCATAAAGTGTGTTTGTTTTGATGACTCTCTGCTGTGAAGGTTGTGTTGAGCACTGTCTTGTTTCCTCTTGAAACATAATTTTATCCAGTGGCCCCTCTTTCTGCAGTAATGACATGTAGAGTCTTTAGCTGGACAGTGGTTTTGTATGTGGTTTAGGCCACAACATTTACACATAGCACCTCTGCTTGTGTTGTGTTTTTCTTGTTGCTTCGAACCAGTTGCTTTGTTTTGTTTGGGTTTATAGCTTTTTACTGCATCCACCTGGGCTGTTACTGTACCTTGCTGAATTTGTTTAATGTTTAGTGCTTGTGCCTCGTGTTTCCTGCCTTCATCCAGAAGTTGTTGTAAAGTTAGTGTATCACTCTGGCTCAGTATCCATTTCTGGAACTCTGGCATTGGTGTGCTGAGAAGGATCTGTTCGATAATTCGCTCTTTTTCTTCTTCTTTGTTAAATTTGCATACACTTGTTTTCTCCTTGATGCGAGTGAAAAAATCATCTAGACTTTCACCAGGTTTCTGTCGCAGGTGGTGAAGTTCTAATCTTGCCGCTCTAAAGTTCGTGTGCTTTATTATCAGACGTTTTTCAAATTCGTCCAATATGGCTGCGGGGTCTGTCGCCGACTCCACAGGCATGGCGGTAGCAAAACTGTTGTAAATTTTCAAACCTTCATCGTCCAATGCTTCTAGGATATATGGAGTTAAGGTTTGTCCTTCTAGACCAGTGGTCTTGGAATATAGATCTATGCGTTGGCGCCATAACAAGAAAGCTTCACTCTTATCACCTCGACCGGCAAATCGCATTTGCGGTGCGCTGCGGTAGTGTTTAGTTTCCATGGTTGACCTCAATGACGAATTTTAGCCGAACAAACTGTACTCACGTGTTATCGTGTAGCTGTTTTGCGTCGGTCCGGTATCGACCGCTGCCACCATGTAATGTTATGATGTATGTATATAAGCATTACCTCGTCATCTACACAAGCACACACATGTTTCAGAAAGCACTCAGTAAAAGCATGTTCAGTTCGTAGCCATGTTTATTTACAGAATATCGTACATGTCAAGATTCGCATTATATTACAATGTGTGGTTCGTACTTTAATGTATTCATATTACAAACCTCAGCAAAGATCCAAAAATACATCTATAAAAATATCTGTAAGTTACACATGCACAAAGATGTACAATAAAAATAATTTAATACACAAAATTAGCACTATCATATTTCTACTTCACAGAACCTTCTCATTCTTTTCAGTGAGCTAAACCATCTTATTACTGTCATTTTCTCCTTGCAGTTTATCCTTCCATTATGTTTAACTTTATCTTATTAAAAAGTTACCTCTACTGCTAACTTTAACCCTAACCCTGTTTGGGCTTTCTGAATTCGACATTTTTTTTGGTTTGCATTATTTGTTGATGTACATTTCTTTTTTTTAATGTCTAGTTTGTCATGACAGTTGATTCTTCAGCTTGACTATTATGGCTTTTATGTTCTTCATACCTATTTACTTAGTTGTTCCTCATCTACTCTGGGGTGTAGAGGTTTGCCAGAGAGAGTGCCAAACTGGCATATTGGCTGTTTTCCATTATATATAAAATTACAGAGTTTGTTGGTTGTTCTTTACATATACTTTATAATGACTATCATTTCATGACAGGGAAGCACAGAATACACTCAAACAAAACTGATAACAGACCATGGAAAAAAATCAAACACGAGAAACTTTTATCTCTAACCTGAATTGATAGTCCAAAACTGGGCTCATCTTTAATTTTCGGAATCAGGAATTTGAGCCACATTTTCACCTTTAGACAAACAAGAAAGATAACTCTTATGTGAAGTCTTATACAAATTAAGATAGTTGTTGTTGCTGTTTCACTAGAGCTGCTGAGCTTCTTACTCTTTTGCTGCCAATACCAAATTGAAGGCTCCATGATATTATCTACACTGTAGACCTAGGCTTTTCCTGTGGCTTTTCTGCCATTCCGAAATGTGCTGAGTTGAAGTCATTAGCTCCAGTTTCTTCAACTTGGCTTGCATTTAAAGGATTGTCACATCTGATCCCAAGCTAGGAGTAAGAAGCATGTTGCATACTGTGTATTCCCCACCATCCAAGGGCGCTCTCCAACTATGCAGAGCTAAAATACCGTGCTCTGGTTCTGGTCTCTCCCAAGGAATTGTCATGTCCTACACAGAACCACTTTTCAGCTCCCCCTACCTATCATGGGTCCACAGTGAGATCCTCCTGCATGCAGACAACCAGGTAAAAGCTAGAGTTATGCCTGGGGCTCAAGTGACTTCTCCAAGCTTAGTGTGCTTTGCTGGGTTCTACACAAATTTCACCACAGGAAGAATCTCTGGAAGTGAGTGGATGATTTAAAGAGTCACTGAGAGTGTAATTAGCCTCACAAACAGAGGTTCACATATAATAGCGCCTTCAGTCATAACTGACTATGGGAATGCGCCCCTGAGGTGGCAGCCCTCAGCTGCTTATTTTCCTGGTGCTCCTTTCAACGTTTTCTCCTCACCTCTGCTTCTTGTGTGAGCCTCTCTTCGCCCAATCTGAGGTGGCGCCGTAAATAGCATCGCCACTTAGTGCGATCGGCAGCTTCATCCTCCCATGTTGCTGGATCCATGTCCAGCGCCCTCATATCTCTCTTGCACACATCTTTGAACCTCAGCTGTGGTCGCCCAACTGTTCTCTTGCCAACTGCTAATTGTCCGTAGAGGATATTTTTTGGGATGCGACCATCTTCCATGCGGCGAACATGGCCAAGCCAGCGAAGTCTGCGCTGTCTAAGCAGCGTATACATACTTTGAAGGCCAGCACGTGACAACACCTCAACATTTGTCACTTTATTTTTCCACGAGATGCCGAGGATGCGGCGTAGACACCGCAAATGGAAGGTATTGAGCCTTCTTTCTTGCTTAGCATAGGTCGTCCAGGTCTCGCTGCCATATAGGAGTGTGCTGGTGACGCAGGCATTATATACCGCAGCTTTGGTCTTCATTGTGAGTTTAGAGTTTCCCCAAACACGCGATGTGAGGCGGGCAAAGGTAGCTGCAGCTTTGCCAATGCGGCTGTCGATTTCTGTATCCAGTGAGAGTTTGTCATTGATGGTAGACCCTAGGTATGTGAAGTGGTGCACCACTGCCAATTCATAGTTATCGATAGTGATAACTGGTGCAGCACCCACATCCTGACTCAGCACATTCGTTTTCTTTAGACTTATTGTGAGGCCAAAGTCCTTGCATGCTTTAGTGAAGCGATTCATCAAGCTCTGAAGCTCCTGTTGGCTTTGAGTGACGACTGCAGCATCATCAGCGAACAACAAGTCTCTTATAGTGACCCTTCTGATTTTTGTTTTTGCCTTCAGCCTTGAAAGATTAAACAGACGGCCATCTGACCTAGTGTGAAGGCATATTCCTTCAGTTGCATCTCTGAATGCATGTTTCAAGAGTAAGGCAAAGAAGATTCCGAAGAGGGTCGGAGCCAGAACACAGCCCCTTCGTATATCAAAGGGCTGTGACGTGCTTCCAGCATATTGGACTGTTCCCTTCATGTCGTCATGGAATGACTTTATCATTTCCAGCATTTTAGAAGGGCAGCCTATTTTCAGGAGGATTTTAAAGAGTCCATCCCTACTAACCAGGTCGAATGCTTTTGTGAGGTCTATAAAGGCGATATATAATGGTCTTTTCTGCTCTCTTGATTTTTCCTGAAGCTGGCGGAGAGAGAAGATCATGTCTGTTGTTGATCTGCCAGCTCGGAATCCACACTGTGACTCTGGATATATGCGCTCAGCTAACTTGTGTAGTCGCATTAAGATGACTTTGGCAAAAACCTTACCAACAATACTAAGAAGAGAGATGCCTCTGTAGTTATTGCAATCACTTCTGTCTCCTTTATTTTTATACAGTGTTACAATCTTGGCATCTCGCATGTCTTGAGGAATAGTTGTCTCTTCCCAGCACTGGCACAGCATCCTATGCAGGGGATGTAATAGCGTGCTCTTACAGCATTTGATTAAATCAGGAGGAATCCCATCACTGCCTGGTGCTTTGCCAGAGGCCAAGCTATCAATGGCCTTGCTGAGTTCCTCTAATGTTGGTTCGGCATCCAGCTCCTCCATAGTTGGCAGACTATTGACAGCATCAAGGGCTGCAGGCGTAACGGTATTGTCTCTAGCGTAAAGCTCAGAGTAGTGCTCGACCCACCTCTCCATCTGCTTACCCTTATCGGTTAGCTTCTCTCCGCTGATGGTTTTTAGCGGTGCCGTCTTACTTTTATGGGGGCCAAGTGCTTTCTTTATACCGTCATACATTTGTCTAATGTTGCCTGTTTGCGCTGCGATCTGGATGCTCTCACTGAGCTGGAGCCAATAGTCATTTGCACAGCGTCGAGCAGTTTGTTGAACTTTGCTTCTCGTAGCCCTCAGGATCTGTAGGGTTCTGGCACTCGGTGAACGTTTGTATTCATTCATAGCACTGCGCTTAGCTTCAATGACAGGTGCCATCACATCTGATGAAGCATCAAACCAGTCATTTGACTTTGCTGTTTTCTTACCAAAGGTGGCAAGTGCAGTACTTTGAATGGTGTTCCGTAGATGCTCCCAGTTCTCTGTAATAGTATCACCATGCTGAGGGCTACTGAGCACTTTCTTGAAGGTCGCAGTGAATTGAGCGATCATGAAAGGGTCTGACATCTTGCTGGTATCAATGCGTGGTTTCCCTTCATGTCTGACACGATAGAGTTTTCTTGGTTGTGCTCTGATTTTGCAGCAAACCAAGGAGTGATCTGTATCACAGTCTGCACTATGGTACGAGCGCGTGGAGAGCACAGACCTGAGGAGTGGCCTTCTGACGAGAATCAGGTCAAGTTGGTGCCAGTGCTTGGATCGTGGGTGTCTCCATGACACCTTATGCTGGGGTTTTGTCTGAAAGTAGGTGTTGGTCACGCAGAGGTCATGGTGGACGCACAACTCTAAGAGCCGTTGTCCATTTTCATTCATCTTGCCAATACCAAACCTGCCCAGACATGAAGGACATGAAACATTATCGGCACCCACTCTAGCGTTAAAGTCACCAAGGAGAACAAGCTGTTCTTGCCTAGGTATGCTTTTGATAACTGCTGCTAGATTCTCGTAGAACTCATCTTTAGCTTCTGAGGCAGAGTACAGAGTAGGAGCATACACACTGACAAGGGTGATGGGACCTGTGCTAGTTTGCAGGCGGAGCGTTGACAGGCGTTCTGATCTATTCTCGCCTGGTTCAACCATTTTAGTTAGCGATTTTTTGACCGCAAAAACCTACTCCGTGTTCTCTAGTTTCATTAAGATCTTTCCCTTGCCAAAAACATGTGTAGTCCTTCTCACTCACCGTTCCAGAGCCCGCCAGGCGCGTTTCCTGAAGTGCAGCTATATCCACCTGAAGTCGTTTAAGCTCATCATTAATTATGGCTGTCTTCCTTACATCGTTTACATCCTGTAGGTTTTCGGATAGTCCAGTCAACATAGTCCGGACGTTCCAGCATCCCAATCTGAGAGTTTGCTTATTTCTATTTTTTCGATAATTGCTTGGTGCAAAATTTTCTGTCCACAGTTCGGGTTTGACCCTAATCCCCATGCACCCAATGGGGAAAGCAGACAGTGGCAGGACAACACCTTATTGACTGGGGGCTGCCCAGCTTGAAGCGGGCGGTAGCTGTCCAGTGAACCTCTCCCACTGTCGGAAGTAGCCCCTGGCGCCATGCCCTACGCCAATTGGGCAAAATGCTTATAACCGGTAACTGCTACTTCCCGTGTTTTGCCGACACCTATAGGGTGAAGCTGGAGTGTCCTCTCCAGGGCGCGAGCTTGGGCACAGTTATATGGAGATCAAGCTGTTGCCCATGCAGCATGTTCCCCCTCTCCACACAGCTGGTAGATCCAAAGGAACGGCAGTAGCCAATACAGTTTGGTACCAGCCACGTCGCAGGAGTTGCCAGAATAATGTCGAATCAACATTAGACTGCCTTAGGGACTCCGACTCCGGATTTATCCTCAGGGTTTACTCCCGAAGCCAATTCCATAAATGGATATTCCCGCAAGGCAGCGGTGGTTTGAATTCAGAGTTCCTTCTCTTAGATAAGCTGCCAACCAAGGATCACGAGCCCTATCTGCCCGAAGCTGCTGGTTTTAAGGCGCCAGTCGCTCGCCTTTGCCATTTCTCCCGTCAGTGAAAACAGTTCCGCCGGGCTCAAATTGAGCCACACGTGAAGGCCGGGAGCTAGACTTGGTTGTCAGAGGCTGCTTGAGGCGCGTGCCATAGAAGCATTTATCTGCAGTGAGAGCTTATCCTCACTACAACTCCCGGCTGTAACAATCTTTAAATAAGGCTAAGTTTAATTTGATGTTCTTTGAAGCTCGCTTTACTTTCTTCAATTTTATTCTAAGTTTTCCTATAACTGGTACACGATTGCTGTTGCAGTCTGCTCCTGGCCCAGTTTTCACAGATTTCAAACTGTTTCTAAATCTCCTGCATATTAGTATGTAGTGAATCTGATTATGAACATTGTTCCCTCGACTTTTCCACATCCAAAGGCATCTAGGATGCTGTTTAAACCAAGTGTTTCCTACTATCATATCATGCGTTCTTGCCCATTCTATCAGTTTGTCACCTCTCTCATTTCTTTCTCTCAGGCCATAACCACCAGCCACATCATCAACTTTTTCATTTCCAGCCTTTGCATTGAAGTCTCCAAGTACAACAGTTGTCTCATGAGATTTACACTGAGTCATTGCCATATCAAGTTCATTGTAAAATATGTCAATTTCTTCTTCTGTATTATCTGTTGTTGGGGCATATATTTGTATAAAATTGATATCAATGGTGTGCCTCTCAGTTTAACTAACAAGACTCGACCTGATAGTGCCCAAAATCATTTTACTGTTCTTGCTCTTTCTGCATCTAATATTACACCTCTCCTCTTTCATGTTTATTTTCTCCAGAATAAATTATTTTGTAATCGTCAGAATACATTTCACCTGTTCCGGTATAGCGCATTTCACATAGCCTTAATACATTTACTTTCATTCTTTCCATTTCCATCTTGATGTTATCTAATTTTCCAGTCTGCATTAGTGTCCTGACATTCCAAGGTCCTATGTTTAAGTTATCTTTAATTCTAATTTTGCTAACAGTAGCTTAATGACGATCGGGTATTTCCTGTAGCACATGATTCTCCCTACCAGACGAGGTGATTCCTCTGTAATCCCCTTTAATGTCATTGTCTTTTACTAGGAAGTTGTTTTGATTCATGATTGTACAAGAGGATAATACGACGGTAGTTTCACATTGTTTGCCGTCAGTTTGTGTATGATTGTCTTCGTTAGTCTTTGACTAAAAAAAAAAAAATCAAATCCACAAGGCAGAGGGAAGGGAAGAGGTTAAAGTGCCTCCATCTCGCTGGCTGTCCCATAATAAAGCTTCAGAGATGATTTGATAGATAGCTGTCCCTCGCAACTGTCCCACCTCGCCCTCAGTGACAACCATCTGTTTTGGTTCACGGCTGATTATTCAGTATTCACAGCTAACCTCTATATCTAGAGCCCATTCAACCATCCACAACCCGGTTGACATGCCTGGTAGGAGGACAGGTTCCTTCCCCAGGATCACAGTATCATTTGACTAATATCAGAGATGTATATTAGAAGTTTCAATAACTGTTAGCTTATTAGAGACTATTGACTAATATCAGAGATGTACATTAGAAGTTTCAATAACTGTTAGCTTATTAGAGACAATATTTAAGTCTGCCACAGTTTTATGTGAAGTCCAAGTACTATGATCTTTTCCGTTCTTCTGAATTGAAAACAACTTGAATGAATTATAACTGATGAATAATTTTATGGTATTTTGAATGTGTCTTCTCTCATATATGTCCCTAAATCCATGTTTAATTACTGTTGATCTCCAATACTTAATTATATCTTAAGTCACAACTTAAAGCTATTGAAATTTAATACCAGATCGAAAAGCAAGTCTTTCAAGTACAAAACTCCTTCACTCTATGTGTAAGGGCTGCTTGCCTAGTTCTCAAGTCTACTAACCTCTATTACTTTTTAAAATTTACTCCCAGACACTCTGCCCTAGCTAAGTTTATGAAATAATACTTACTTACTTACTTAGTTATTCCCCTTCTACCGTGAGGTGTAGAGGTTTGGAAGAGAGAGCGCCAGACTATCCTATCGGCTGTCTTCCTCCTGGCCTGGTTCCATTCTAGTCCTCGGTCCTTCAAAGATTGTCTAATGTTGTCCTCCCAGCGGATTCTGGGTCATCCTGGGGGTCTGGATCCTTGGCTCTTTGTTTCCCATGCTTGTTGTGGTAGCCGATCTTCTCCCATTCTGCAGACATGGCCAAACCATCTTAGTTGGAACTGTTCTACTTGGGTCTGCAGGGGGTGGGATTTAAGGCTTAAGAAATAATATGAGTTTTAAACTTCAAAAACCACTATGATAGCTTTAACAGCTAACTATGCTTTACTACATTTTCATGATTTTTAAAAACTAATTACAATCCTACTTTCTGATATCGTATTGTTTACACATCTTACTTTGAACAGCTCATTGATTTCCAACATTTTTAAAGGAAAGGTCTCCTTCACAAGTTGCTCAGACTGAAATAAAGAAATTAAAATGTATATGACTTTTACTGACTACCCTGACATATGTTTGTTTGGCTACAAGTATCAAATTTTAAAACTGAAACAAAAATGCAATGATGTATGCCACTTATAATAATGCTTTTCTGCCTAAAATACATAGAAAGAAGTCTCTGACCAATTTCCATGCAAAGTATCTTTCAGGTGCCATGCTGAATGCACAGGTGAGATCATGTCTTGTCACAACTTCCTAGTGTTGTTAATTCTGTTGACTTTTTTTTCCATTCCACAATGTTAAACTGTTTAGTACCTTTCTTTGTCATTCTCAGCCTCCTGATTCATCAATTTTGACTGCTTTCATAATTTACTCCAGCTTACCTGAAACTGCATTGTGTCTTGATGACTGCCTTATGCCTATATCTGTCCATCTAATTGTATTTACTCCTAGATTATTTATCTGCATTCTTGCCATGTCTCTGTTTACATTTTCTAGACCTACATCTTTCTTTAGTGTTTGAGTATTCCATGTGGTTATTCTAAAGTTGTTACTTTTTTTAACAGTAGATGGATCATGGTCTGGTATCACCTCTGGCTCATGATTTTCCATACAAGCCAAGAACTTCCTACAGTGACTTCCATTAACGCCATTCACCATCAACAACTGTAAAGATTTGTGCTAAGACATAACTATTCTTGGAGACATCTCATGGAAAATAATTGTTCTTTAGGGTTACTAGTAGTTTTCTTTCTGCCTACTGAGGTTTGTATATGGTGAACTCTGATAGCCTTTGAAGAAACCCTTACCAGCAAGGCAGCAGAGGTTTGGGTAGTTTAATGTGCTTCCCACTTGCCTGACAGTCATTTCATTAAGCACATGAGGCAATTTCATAGACAGTGGTGCCACTCACTATCCAATCACGCTTTCCATAACTACCATCAGTTCATTAGGTTCTCAGCTGATTATTTGGATTATTCTTTATTAAGCAAAAACCCACCACAACTGGAGGATATTCACGATCAACACCTGTAATGCACTGGGCTGGGGATTGTTGCCCCTTGTTCCTCCTCAATGCATTTAATTTAACTCTTAAAAAACTTTACTTTCATTTCTCTCTTTGTTTTCTAATTATATATACTGCACAAGTGTCATCATCAGTTGGAAAGAATTCAAGACTAATCGACAAAGAGAAGACTCTAGGCAGAAACACATCTCCAACTATATAAGGAAAAGACGATGGTCATATATCGGTCATTTCCTACGAATGCAAAACTACAGAATACCATTGCAGGCACTCACTTGGGTTCCTGAGGGTAAGAGGAAAAAAGGAAGACCAAAAGAAACACTCAGAAGAACAATAATAAGAGAAGGAAGAACGTTGGGATTAAACAATGTGCAAGAGCTAAGAGGAGTGGCGTCACAACGTACAACCTGGAGAGCACTGGTTTCTGCCTTATGCGCCGTGTTTGGTGCTTAAAGAATTTATTATTATTATTATTACAAGTGTCCCAACACTGAATGTTCCTGTGGTCAAGGTATCTTTAACTTTTCTTTCCTTACATAGCCTGATGCGATCAACACCTGTATCAGTACATGATGCTCCCTATCAGTTTCTTTTGGATTCCCAATAAGTGCCCTTCTTTTATCTAAGCTGCTTTGATTCATGTTATACTAGGGATACTATGATGGGGATTTTCCTTTGACTTCCAATGGTTTTTCTAGAGTGAGCAGCTCCATTAACCTTTGAGTTAAATCTAAGCCAAAGAGCAGTAATGAGGGGAGAGGTTAAATTATGTCAATCTCTTCAGCGTTTCACCATAAAGATTTAGAGGTGTTTTAAACACCCTCCCCACTAAATACCTCACGTTATCCTGAGTGATACCTGCTTGTCTGTGGCTGCTTATGCAATATTAGAATTTAACCTCTACACCTAGAGACCATTCAACCTTTCACCACCAAGTGGACATGCCTGATAAATGTACAAACTTCTCATGTCTTGTTGTTAAGTAAAATAAATGTCAATTTATAATTAATACAAAAAGGACAAGGAGTCATGGATCTCGATGGCAACAAGCTGCTCTACAGTGGTGTACCCACATCTGAAAGAGCTAAAGGGGGCGTGGGTTGCATTGTGGCCAAAAACCAAAAAGATAGTATCAAGGGATGGAACTTTGTCTCGGAGCACATTATGGTTGTAAAACTAAAAGAAGGAGAAACTATAGTCAACATGGTCATAGTGTATGGGCCAAATGAGGATGAGAAAGCAGAAGTCAAGGAGGAATTCTTCAAGCTGCTTCAAAGGACAGTGGATGGCCTAGATGAAATTATGATGCTCGGAGATTTCAATGCCAGGGTTGAAAATGACCATGCTAGATGGGGTGGAGTTATCGGAAGATACGGAGAAGATACTCTCAATGACAATGGAAAGTGACTCCTTAGATTCTGCAGGAGCAGAATATGATCATTACAAACACAAAGTTCCCCCATAAGCGCATACATGCATACACTAGACGTGAACCAACAAAGAATGAGAAGTCAGTGATCGACTATGCCATAGTTAGAAGCTCATTCAAATATGTCCGGGATGCTAGAGTCTGGAGGGGGCCAAAGAATGGAAGTAATCACCACCTGCTTACAATCAAAAGAACAACTGAAAGAGTTGCTCAGCCTATGAACTGCCCAACATTATGCAAGAAACTAAGTAAACGAACAGGAGAAATGAGCATTAAGGCCTACAAGCTGAGAGAGCCAGAAATCAAGACCAGATATCAGCATCATATTGCTGCAGTGGTGAGCAACACAGAAGAACAACCTGATGACTTGGAAACCCTCTAGCTTAAATTCAAGGACATCATAAAGACAGCTGCTGCAGAAGCATGTGGCGAAGTCTGACTTGGGAACAAGAGAAAGAGAACACCTTAGTGGACAGAGGAAGTCAAAGAGAAAATAAGAGAGAAGAAAATGGCATGGAAACAATACTTAGGAGCTAAAAACACAACAGGACAAATGGAAAAATAAAGAGAATATGTGACACTCAGAACAGAAGCAAAGAACAAGGTGCTAGCAGCAAAACAGAAGTCCTGGGAAGAATTTGGAGAAAAGCTAGAAAAAGATGCACAAGAAAACCAGAAATTTCTCTATAAGACCCTAAAGAACATGAGGAAGGAAAAACAACGACCTCTCAAATTTATAAAGGACAAGCAAAGCAAATTGCTTACTGCCCCGAGCGCAGTAATGGAAAGATGGAAAGAATATTTCTCAGAACTCCTGGATGGTGAGCATGGTGAAGCATCAGAAATGATAACCACTAGCACAGAAGAGAAAACCAATGATGGTGAAGATGACAAAAAGATGGAAGAACTGAAGGCAGCACTGTTACGCACGGATCATTATTATTTTTCGTTTGTATAAACATTTTTCATATGTATGATCATTTTTTTGACTGAAGTGTGTATTATGTTTTCTATGGTCAAAGGGACATAATCCGAGTTATCGAAACTACAATTTTTTAGGAGTTTGCCTTCTCTTGTATAGAGACACGTTCGGTCTATAATTTCTTGAACGAAGCGTGACCACATCTCCTTATTTGGTAGTACCAGTCAACTATGGTAGATGTCTGAAACCTTTCTTAACGCTTCTTTTCATGACCATAAAAGGCGCGACTGTGTAAGACTTTTATCTCGAATGTTCTTAGAATCGTCTTATTGTGAACGGCAACTCAGAGATTGTCGTTCTGCGCATGTCAAAAGCTGGGAGTTCGTTCTGTGTGTTCCGCCCAGTTGGGGCAGTTGAGAAATGGTTTAAGAAGCGAGCAGACGCAACTGCGTCTTGTGATTTTCTGAGGGAAATACAGTGTCTTTGTGAGTTAGTTAGCTAACTAGACTATTTCCCAGTATTATTCACGCCTGCCTGGAGGCATATGTTCATGGTTGATTTTCCGAAATAAGGTAATTCCTCTTGTATCGAACTTTATGCTATCATCTAGAGGTTCGTCATTTTGTCGCCTATTTGCTCGCCTGTGTGATGCAAAATGGAGAGGTACTTTGACTAGGATTAAGTCACCGGTATCTTTATACCTGAACTAGTTAAATATATATGGGTCGCTCTAGACCAACAAGACTATTGTCTGTGTTCCAGGATTCGTTATATCAGAGATCACGTCCAAGTCAGATGGTTAGACTTAGGAACATTATAAAGGTCGAGCTGACCTGTAGCCCATGTATGCTATTCACGTGCAGACAGTGAACGGACTTATTGTATACAACTGATCTGCTAGCATCAGAATGGGAGCATTTATTATTGTTTATGAACATTGAAGATCTGTAGCTGACACTGTTGCAGAAGTTATAGAAATTATTATTATTTATACAGCTTCACGAACTAGAACTCTATGATTTATGAATTTCTGAATCTATTGAACTGTGATGTCTTATGACG
Source organism: Oreohelix idahoensis (assembly GCA_024509875.1). Taxonomy (NCBI): domain Eukaryota; kingdom Metazoa; phylum Mollusca; class Gastropoda; order Stylommatophora; family Oreohelicidae; genus Oreohelix; species Oreohelix idahoensis. Next base: position 1,168,507 of record JAMPIV010001683.1, read on the forward strand.
CATATATACAACAGCTGTCATTGCTGACTACAGAAATTGTTTTCAATGTGCCATATCATCTTGCTGAACTCGTTAACTATGTTGATGTCATAAGTATCATGACTGTTTTGTGGCGTGCAATAAATGGAAGAAACTTATACAACGAAGTTACCCTTTCTATGACTCTACACGTCATGTTGCCTGTGTGATAACCCTGTGAACTGTTCCACTACCACATACACAGCAACATCCTAAATCAGAGAAGACACCTACATCTTACACTTTAATACCAGGTGTCGATAAGGGTGGCAAGTTACCACTTCAGCTCAAATCCACCCTTATCATTTTTGGTGGCCAGAGCTGGTTCTATCATCTGATATTTTGGCGCACCATATCATTTTTGGTGGCCATAGGTTGGTTCACTCTGATTCCAGCTATCAAGGGGGTCAGCAAACCCAGACATCATCATCATACTAGATACAACTACAGCATCAACTACCACCTTACAAGAAATTTTATTGAAAGTATCCGGATTTTCTGACAGTTGCTGATTTTGAAACTACCCGGCGCTGCTCGGCAATATTGAAGTTTATGTAAAATTAGAAGGACAAGTACCGAGCGAATGGATTTCCTGATCTGGTGAAAAGAAGGACAAGTGCCGTAACAACTGTTCCGGTCTCAGGGGTACTGTTGCGGGTTCAGAAGGTCAAGTGCCGGTTAAATCAATTTAGAAGATTCAGAAGGTCAAGTGCCGTAACAACTGTTGCAGTATTAGAAGCTCATTTCCTTCGTCATGGCTGTTTATGGGAGCAGAAGTTAATCAACGTTGGATCATTATCCTCAGAATGCTGATTACATCCTGTTCTGCACCGTGCTGACGCTGGATTTATAGAAGTTAAGTGGCCTGTTTTGTTTGTGAACTGTGCCCTTATGTTCTAACTGAGCCTTCTGTACTTTCACACTTTCTCCTATTGTTTTCATGATACATGTTTATATGTTATATGTTATTTGTTATTTGTATATTTATATGTTTATATTTCAGCGGGTTTTCTCGGTTGGGCGGTGTCTTTCAGTAGAAGATACCACGTCACAGAGGTTCTACTGTTAGCGTTTTCGTTAGGGACTGTGCGAATTTCCTACAGTGAAATTTGCTAGCGACAATCGTTGCTATATCTGTTTAGTTGTGACGAGTTGTGCTTTATTTTTGTTTCTTGTATATATATATTTTTTTTCTTTTTTCTTTTCTCTCTTTCTTTGTGTTTTTTAGTTTCGATTTCGATTGTTTGTATTTGTAGGTCTCCCCTTTGCTATTATTCAGTTCTTTACGTATATTTTTGTGTATACACTGTAGCGTCATTTGTTAGTCATATCTTCGCATATTTCTTTTTAGTTTTGCTGTTTGTGTATTTGACTTATGCGAATGTTTTCGTATTGTTTGATCTTTGTTGTTGTTTACATTGACTTTGATCTTTGTTGATTGTTTACATTGACTCTGATCTTTGTTATTGTTTACATTGACTCTGATCTTTGTTGTTGTTTACATTGACTCTGATCTTTGTTGTTGTTTACATTGACTTTGATCTTTGTTATTGTTTACATTGTTGGTGACCTTTGTTATTGTTTACATTGTCTTGTTATTGTTTACATAGTTCTTGCATAGTTAGCTTTCACTATTGTTAATATATGCTCATGCACTATTGGTCTATAGTGCACTTATCATAACAAACTGGTGTTTTTTGCTTATGCACTATTGTAGTGCAGTTATGATAAATAACTGATGGTTATGCACTGATTTGGGTAGTGCACTGTTAATTAAGAGGTGACTTGTGATATTATTATACATTTGATAATACAAGTTGGTGTCAACTCCTGTTTCCCACAGAGATTGGGTTCAACATAGAGATTATACAAGCACTTTATTAAGTCTTGTTGCTATTTAACATTGAAATAAGATAATTAATTATTTCAGGTTCTGTACTCACATTTTAGACATCATGTCTACATTTGAGTACTTTATTGAGCAGGGTAAAGCCCTTGGGAAGACAGGTGATAAATTAGAAGAATTTGCGACTGTTCAATATGCCAAGGCATTGAAGTCGGAAGAAAAGAAAATGAAAGAACAAACTGAACAAAAGAGAATAGAGGCTGAAATAGAACAAAAGAAACTGCAGATGCAGGTGGAGGAAAAAAGATTTCAAATGGAAATGGAAAAACAAAAAAGAGAAGCAGAATTCAGGAGAAGAGGCTTCAGGCTGAAGCTGAAAATAAGAGACTTGAAAAAGAAGCTGAAAATAAGAGACTTGAAAAAGAAGCTGAAAATAAGAGACTTGAAAAAGAAGCTGAAAATAAGAGACTTGAAAAAGAAGCTGAAAATAAGAGACTTGAAATAGAGGCTGAAGAAAAAAAGTTACAGGCCCAGGCTGAAGAAAGAAAGTTACAGGCTGAGGCTGAAGAAAGAAGGTTACAAAGAGAGGCTGATGAGAGAAAAGCAAAAATGGAACATGATGAAAAAGTCTTAGCTTTAGAGTTAGAGAAGTTAAAGTTATTGAACACTGGTAATGCTAATGATGCAAATAAGGTGTCAAATAAGACTAATGCTAAGGATTTCAAGCTTAATCTACCAGCATTTAATCCCTCAATCGATGATATAACATTTTATCTAGATAGATTTGAAAGTGCATGTAATGTGCATAATATAGATAAAACATTATATGTGTATCATCTGTCCAAGATACTTAGAGGTGATGCTTTGACTTTGTTGAGTATGGTAGATGTGCCTGACAAAAACAACTATGAGGTTGTCAGGGCGGCATTGTTAAAGAAGTACCAACTTAACGAGGACGGATATCGTCTTAAATTTAAAACCATGTTACCAGAAACTGGAGTTGAATTCTCTGAATTCATCTCAGGCATCCGTCTTACTTTTTTACGATGGGTTGAGTTGTCTAAGACAGAAAATACATTTGAAGCTCTTATGGATTTACTACTTAGAGATAAGGTTATGTCTTCTGTTAATGAAGCTTTTCTATCTTTTCTTCATGAGCGTAAGCCTAAAAACATAAAAGAAATGGAAGAATACTGTAGCCAGTATGTTACTGCGCATCCGCACATAACCATTAGTAACTCTAAGGTGAAAGAAGGTCTGCCAGTTGCTTCGGCAGCACCTTATGGCCCAAATTTTATGCGTAAATTTCAGGGTAGCCAGAAAAATTTCAATAAAAAGAGTAATCGTAATTATGCCCAGAACCATAGTGATCAATTCCAGGGTGATTCTTCTTCCCAGAACTGGAGACAACCTAATACTACACGTTATTCTACTCCGGTTAACTTTAGAAATTTTCACAAAGGTAATCGGTATAGAGGGAAATATTTTATGCAGAGACCTCAATACCAAGATAATAGAGGTTCTCAACAGCATAGAGATAGTAATGACAGTTATGGAAACTGGAACTCAAACCAGGATAAAAATTACAGTAGGGACTTTAATGATAATTGCAGAGGCAATAATGGTCGCGGTAGATCGCAACATAAGAGAAAAAGATATCAACAGACAAACTCTGTTCAACAAGAATCTCAGGGAGCAGATAAACAGGTTAATAATGATAAAGACCATAATGCTATCGGATGCTCATCTTTTGATTTTGGTAGGGCAAATAAATGTATCCAATGCAGTACTTTATTTGATCCGAAAACCGTTAGTACTCTAAGCTGTGGTCATCCTTTGCCCGCTCTTCCTGCTAATGTTGCTCATGATGGGAGAGGTTCTCTTATATTACATAAGGGGCTAGTAAATAGTAATCCAGTCTCAGTGTTGTTTGATTCTGGATGTACTACTGTCGGCGTTAGGCAATCTCTTGTAGATCCATCCTGTGCTACAGGAAAAGTCATCAAATGTGTCACATTTGGTGGCACGTTAGAAAAGTATCCTACTGCTATAATACACATTGCTACTCCTTTCTTCACGGGAGAGGTCCACGCGTGTCTACTTCCAAACCCTATTGCGGACCTTATTATTGGTCGTATTCACGGAGTTAGGGAATGTACCCCACAGCAGATTGCTGTTTGGGAAGAGCAAAACATTGAAGCTACCAATGCGGTGGTCACAAGAGCACATGCTCTGGATCCACCTCAAACTTCATTAACTAATAATGATGAAGTAAATGACCAAGATAGTCACTTGACTATTACACGTGACTCATTTATCAAATTGCAAGAAGAAGATCCTTCTTTACAAAAATTCTTCATTCTAGCAAAAAAAGGTGATCCTAATCAGAACACTAATAGGAAATCTTGGATTTCTATGAAGAACGGCGTACTTGTACGTATGGTACAAGACTCGACTACGTCCACTCATTCACAAATTCTTGTGCCTAAGAGCATGAGATTGCAAATATTGCAACATGCTCATGACTCGCAATGTGCTGGACATATGGGTTTTTCCCGTACAAAGTCGAGGGTTCTTGCGGCTTTCTTTTGGCCATTTGTGAGCAAGGACATACGAATGTACTGTCGCTCTTGCAAAGTATGTCAGGAGGTCAAATCTAAAGGACCACGACATGCTGCGCCTATCCAGGCTGCTGACATTCCTATTCGCCCTTTTCAAAAAATGGCAATAGATATTATCGGTCCTTTTAGAATTAAGTCGGCTAGAGGACATCAATTTATCCTTACATGTGTCGATATGTGCACACGTTGGCCAGAGGCAATACCTCTCAAGAGCATCTCAACTGCTGATATCGCAGACGCTCTTTGGCTGATATTTTCTCGCTTGGGTTTTCCCGGAGAAATATTGTCAGACCATGGCACTCAACTTATATCAGACACTATGTCACAGGTAATGTCTATGCTACACATTAAAAGGTCTCTCAGCAGTATCTATCACCCAATGTCTAATGGGTTGGTCGAACGTTTAAATAGGACTCTGAAAACTTTACTTGGTAAAATAACTGAGGATCATCCTCAGGATTGGGACAGGGTCTTACCCGCGGCTCTCTTTGCGTATAGAGAGGTCCCCAATGAACATACGGGGTTTTCCCCTTTTGAACTTGTCTTTGGCGCGCAACCGCGCGGCCCTATGTCTTTACTTCACGATCTAATCACTGCCGATAATATTAGCGATGAGACTCAATCTTCTTATGAGTACGTCATTGCTCTTAGGCAAAAGATCATCGAGGCATGCAAACTAGCAACTTCGTCTTCAGAATTTGCTAAAGAAAAGGCAAGGCAGTTTGCAAATAAGAATAGATGTCTACGACAACTTTGTCCAGGTGACAAAGCTCTCGTTCTACTTCCTTCAAGGGAGAACAGACTTCTAATTGCATGGAAAGGTCCATATGCAATAGTCTCCAAAATTTCTGATGTCGACTATGTTGTCGATATTGATGGAAAGCATAAAACTTTCCACATAAATATGCTCACAGAATTTTATGAAAGACCTGACTATTTGCAGCCTATTTTCCAGGCTACGGACAATTCACAAGCAACTCATGGTCAGTACTCATCTCTGTCAGTTATACAGGATGAGGAAACTACTTTTTCTGATGTCAATCTTCCTCTTTCTATGGTCCCACTTTATTCTACGGAATCTTGGAAAAACGTGACCGTTTCTCCAAATCTTTCCGCTGAGGAACATCGACAAGTTTCTTCGATGTTGCAAACATTTCAGGATGTTCTTACAGACATCCCGGGACACACACATGTCATAGAACATGACATTGTGCTAACTGATCACAATCCTATCAGAGTCAGACCATATCCAATACCTATCCATTTCCAGTCTCAAGTCGAAAAAGAATTGGATGAAATGATACGTTTGGAAATCATTGAACCATCCACTTCAGCATACTCTTCGTCTATGGTTATTGTTCGAAAGAAGGATAATAACATTCGCATTTGCGTAGATTATCGCAAATTGAACCAAGTTACGAAGTTCGATGCTGAACCTATGCCTTCATTAGAAGAGCTACTCAATAAACTTTCTAATTCTAGATTCTTTACCAAACTAGATTTGTCTAAAGGTTATTGGCAAGTCCCGCTAACTGAACGTGCCAAACCTTTTACAGCTTTTTCTACACCTAGGGGTTTATTCCATTGGAATTTCATGCCTTTTGGTCTTATGAACGCCCCTGCTACATTCGTACGCATGATGCGGCGAATTCTCGCATATCGTACAGATGTCATAGCATACCTAGATGATATCTGTCTATTCAGTGATTCTTGGGAAGATCACTATTTGGGTTTATACGAATTACTGTCTACTCTTCGCGAGTATAACTTGACTGCAAAACCCTCTAAAGCCTTTATAGGATTTAGCGAGATTTCTTTCCTAGGTCATCGGGTTGGTCATGGTCTTTTAAAGACAGAGGACCACAATGTTTCAAAAATACTTAACATTTCGGTCCCTAAGACGAAGAAACAAGTAAGGAGTCTATTAGGTTTGATTCAATTCTACGGACGATTCATTCCGAATCTGTCCTCCATTATGGCACCGCTTTCTACTTTATTGAAGAAAGGGTCGCCTAATCTGATCCGCTGGTCTAAAGAATGTCAATCCTCATTGGACCAGGTTAAAGCCCTATTTTCATCTCCACCTATTCTTAAGTTACCTACTATTGAGAAGACTTTTGTTCTTCGAAGTGACGCCTCGTCAACAGGGATTGGGGCAGCACTAATGCAGGAGTATTCTGATACTTTGCATCCGGTGATGTATATCTCTAGGAAATTAAACGCTGCAGAAAAGAATTACTCGGTTTTAGACCGTGAGTTATTGGCTATGGTATGGTCTATTCTGAAGTTACAAAGATTTCTTCTAGGCGCACATTTCATTGTGGAAACCGACCAGAAAGCGCTTACTGCTATTCAGAGCAAAAACTTGAAGAGCTCGAGGTCCACTCGTTATGCCATAGCTCTTCAACCATTTCATTTCTCGGTTCGAGCTATCCGTGGTTCGGATAATGTAATGGCAGACATTCTGTCCAGATGTCCACACGATTCCACATGATTCTTCTGTCATATATATATATTTCCTGATATACAGTCCAATGTTATAATGACATGTTAGTAGATTTTGTCTCACTTTTTTTTTTGAGGGAAATTTATAACATTGTACCATGTAATTATCTAAGAAGGCTTAGTTAGTGATATACGGGCCAAAAGATCACTCGGCCACATTTAAATAAATTATTTTCAGGATTGTATTAAGAAATTTACCAGTTGTCTTTAAGATTTGTGTTATTGATATTTTCGCAGCACATCATTGAAGTCTGCGAGTTTATGTCCATTGTGGAACTTTGAGGATATCAAGTCCTGTCCTACATTGGGAGCGGATGATGTCCACATCTTCTTCTATTGAATGTTTTATGTCACCGAAGATCAACACATGTATTACTTATTAATTACTGTTACTTTATATAATGTAATAATATAGTGCGGTATATTAGTAAATTACACCGCTATTTGCAACACATTGTATGATAACACATAATATATTTAATTTCATATATTGGTATGAGAATAATTTGATTGTCATTATGTTGTTGCCATCATTGTGGCGTGTGTTGGTGGCACCTTCCTGGAATATATCAGCGTATACTTAGATAAATTTTTTCTCTAAGGATCTGAGATATGATCTCAGTGTCGCTCCATGCGTTGAGCTAATTTGTTAGGTATATATCCACGCATCATACGTGCGTTAGGAGCCTAGATTTTTTCCGGCTCCAGGATTTAAAAAAAAAATGTTTCATTTTTTTTTTCCAGGGAGGGTGCGGTAATGTTACGCACGGATCATTATTATTTTTCGTTTGTATAAACATTTTTCATATGTATGATCATTTTTTTGACTGAAGTGTGTATTATGTTTTCTATGGTCAAAGGGACATAATCCGAGTTATCGAAACTACAATTTTTTAGGAGTTTGCCTTCTCTTGTATAGAGACACGTTCGGTCTATAATTTCTTGAACGAAGCGTGACCACATCTCCTTATTTGGTAGTACCAGTCAACTATGGTAGATGTCTGAAACCTTTCTTAACGCTTCTTTTCATGACCATAAAAGGCGCGACTGTGTAAGACTTTTATCTCGAATGTTCTTAGAATCGTCTTATTGTGAACGGCAACTCAGAGATTGTCGTTCTGCGCATGTCAAAAGCTGGGAGTTCGTTCTGTGTGTTCCGCCCAGTTGGGGCAGTTTAGAAATGGTTTAAGAAGCGAGCAGACGCAACTGCGTCTTGTGATTGTCTGGGGGAAATACAGTGCCTCAGCGACTTAGTTAGCTAATCTGACTATTTCCCAGCAGTATGCAGCCTGCCTGGAGGCATATGTTCATGGTTGATTTTCCGAAATAAGGTAATTCCTCTTGTATCGAACTTTATGCTATCATCTAGAGGTTCGTCATTTTGTCGCCTATTTGCTCGCCTGTGTGATGCAAAATGGAGAGGTACTTTGACTAGGATTAAGTCACCGGTATCTGTATACCTGAACTAGTTAAATATATATGGGTCGCTCTAGACCAACAAGACTATTGTCTGTGTTCCAGGATTCGTTATATCAGAGATCACGTCCAAGTCAGATGGTTAGACTTAGGAACATTATAAAGGTCGAGCTGACCTGTAGCCCATGTATGCTATTCACGTGCAGACAGTGAACGGACTTATTGTATACAACTGATCTGCTAGCATCAGAATGGGAGCATTTATTATTGTTTATGAACATTGAAGATCTGTAGCTGACACTGTTGCAGAAGTTATAGAAATTATTATTATTTATACAGCTTCACGAACTAGAACTCTATGATTTATGAATTTCTGAATCTATTGAACTGTGATGTCTTATGACGCATATATACAACAGCTGTCATTGCTGACTACAGAAATTGTTTTCAATGTGCCATATCATCTTGCTGAACTCGTTAACTATGTTGATGTCATAAGTATCATGACTGTTTTGTGGCGTGCAATAAATGGAAGAAACTTATACAACGAAGTTACCCTTTCTATGACTCTACACGTCATGTTGCCTGTGTGATAACCCTGTGAACTGTTCCACTACCACATACACAGCAACATCCTAAATCAGAGAAGACACCTACATCTTACACTTTAATACCAGGTGTCGATAAGGGTGGCAAGTTACCACTTCAGCTCAAATCCAACCTTATCAAGCACTGAAGAAAATCAAGATGGGCAAAGCAGCAGGGCATGATGGTATAACACCAGAAATGGTTAAGTACATGGGAGCATCAGGCGACCTATTACTCTTAAGGGTCCTACAGGCAGCGTGGTGCAACAAGACCATACCAAAGGATCACAACACCATCATAACACCAATTTTCAAAAAGGGTGACAATCAACAGTGTGGAAACCATAGAGGCATATCCCTTCTCAGTGTCCCTGGTAAAATCTACTCTAGAATCCTAGAGCAGAGACTCCAACGCCTAGCTGAGCCACAATTGGATGAGATCCAGTGCGGATTCCGAGTAAACCGAAGTACTCAAGACCTAATCTTCACACTCAGACAGCTGAGTGAAAAGGTCCATGAGTATAAGAGTGAGATCCATCTTTGTTTCATAGATCTGGAAAAGGCATGACAGGTTCCCCTGGAGCAAACTTTGGGATATTTTGGCAAGGAAGAACATACCAGCACCTCTGATTCATGCTATACAGAGCTTCTACAAGTCTTGCAGAAATTATGTGAGGACAGCAAACCATAAGTCAGAAGAATTCAGGACCACCACTGGTGTAAGACAAGGTGATATCTTATCACCTTATCTTTTCATACTCCTCATGGACAATGTCATCAAGGCATGTAAGGAGAGAACAAAAAAGTATTCAGTGGGGTACTGGAAGATGAGACAGGTCTGTATTTCAGAGTTGGCATTTGCTGATGATGTTGCCCTGATTGCTAAATCAAAGGCACATCTTCAATCCATCCTGCAAGTCTGGAAGGACGAGCTGGAGAAGAGAGGGATGGTCATAAGCAGCTCTAAAACAAAATCCATGGTGATATCACGAGAAGAAAGAAGACATCAGATTAAGCTGGGAAAACAGGTCCTGGAGCAGGTCAACCACTTTAAATACCTCTGAGCTATTATAGACTGAAAGGGAGGTATCAAAGAAGAGTTGGCCACTCGAAAAGCAGCAGCTGGGAGACTTTTTCAGGCCATAAATTGAGGATTCCTCAGCAAGAGAGAGGTTGGTAAGATGGCTGTATACCGCTCTACCTATGTCCCAGTCTTGACATATGGATGCGAGTCATGGGCAATGACTACAACCCACAAAAGCCAGATCCAAATCTCAGAAATGAAGTATCTGAGGAAGGTGGCTGAAGTAACAAGAAGAGACATAGTCCGCAACCAGATGATACGTCAAGGCCTTAAGTCCCACCACCTGCAGACCTAAGTAGAACAGTCCCAACTAAGATGGTTTGGCCATGTCTGCAGAATGGGAGAAGATCGGCTATCACGACAAGCATGGGAAACAAAGAGCCAGAGATCCAGACCCTAAGGATGACCCAGAGTCCGCTGGGAGGACAGCATTAGACAATCTTTGAAGGACCGAGGACTAGAATGGAACCAGGCCAGGATGAAGACAGCCGACAGGATAGTCTGGCGCTCTCTCTTCCAAACCTCTACACCTCACGGTAGAAGGGAAACAACTAAGTAAGTAAGTTATAATTAATAAAATATAAGTGATCCAATTGTATATAGCAGTTAGAACGTTTGTATGTCATGTCAGATATCAATGCTCCCTCCTGGCATGGAGCCATCTTTATCACAAATATCAGGTTGGCAGTATAAACATATAATGCTAGGTAAAATGAAGTAGATCACCAAGCTACACTTGGCAAGAAAATATGGACAGATAATTTTTCTGTTCAAAATATGAGCATAAGATCATAAATATAACTCATCAATATCATGTTCCTGGGTGACTGAGTAGACAAAGAAAAATTGGCCTTCTGCTCCCTGACATGTTGTAAGAAGCAACTAGTATGTGGCTGTGCATGGGCCTGGCAATCTCACAGTATAAAACAAAGAGCTACAGAAATCACTGCTGCTATGAATGCTTTGGTACAGGCTTCCTGGGCACCATCAAAGGAGCAACCAAGGAAATAATGATGATGGTCACATCAATGTTCAAGTTAATAATTACTTTCATCCTCCATCTTGTTTTTCTTCAATTTTGCAGACTACAGTTAAAATTTATTTCAACTTTTCTCTTAAAATGCCCAAAAAGCCATTGACTGCTTCATTCTGATGATGGCAATATGTTTTCTTTGCACACTGACTGTTTTCAGGACAACATGCTCAGTCTTTTTATCTGTACATGGTATTCTTAACACTCTTATGTAAATCCTCATCTCTGTTGCCTTCAGGTATTTTCTTGTTTATTGTTGACCTTGTGTTACAGTGCTTTTTATATTGCAAATAGGAAATTCAATTTGAAAGATATATGTCGCACAGAAAGGCATCCATTCGTACATAAATATGTTTTGATTCATGAGGTGTCCTTGTTTAGTGTGGTTAGAATGAGTTTTTATGTCCCACCGAGCTGGCAACTGGAGGTGTTCATAATTTGTGGTGTTGACCACTAGTGACATTATTGTGTGGCACTGACCACTTGTGATATATGGCATTGTCTGCTGATGTAGTCCTCAAACACGTAATTTCAACTACTTGTATGTGCATGGCTCAGACCACTGGATTAAAAGGGACTGTGTATAAAGTGTCCATGGAACATATACGAGAGTGTCACTTAGTTGATGTGTTTACAAGGTGTATGACATGAGGAAAATTTAATGAATCAGAGAATTACTTTGTATGCCATGCTCATATGGAGCCATGTATTGTTATTAAATTATTGTTTGATCAGACTCAATGATTTATGAATATTCATTACAGAGTTGTGTTGAACCTTAGAAGTTCAAGCTGGTTCACTATAATTTATGTAAATATGATTCAACAATCAAACACGCCCAACAAAACCTTCTTCCTGCAACACCTTAGTACAAGGTATTTACTGACTGACCATAGTTTACTTCTACATGACAGGATCATCTCTGTGTAACAATGAAGTTGATGTGTCTGACATGTCTGTGACAACCTCCAAACAACATTAATAGTAACATACACTGCAATGTCAATATGCATGAAGTGTGCAACTAACATAATTACCTCTAGCATCAGCTGCTCAATAAACTCTGCAACCTGTAACAAATGACACAAATGTTAACTTTAGCTAACAAATTACAAATCCACACATTAGTTACAAGCAAAGAATATAAAAGTGAATATAAGGAATCTCCGTTTCAAATTTCTGGCATGATCTTGATTACAATGTTATTTATATCATGGTCTGCTACTGTTTACCTGTTTTGTCAACCCATGATGTCACACTGAAAAAAGAAAGCAAGTATTCCTATTTTTGTAAAGATCAGTGATAAGAGGTATTGCGATGCTTCAAAATGGCAACACATGAAAAACATTTTCCACTGCTGGATATTGAGGAAATATAAAAGCTATTTGTTTCTCAAAATTCAGCACACTCAGATATCCTTTACTGTAGCTGATGATTCTTTGTCTGGTACAAAAGTGCTAAGATGACCATGGCGAAGAGACTGAATTGTTTAGTTTTGATTTTGATTAGACTGATTTGTATGAACAACTGAGCAGGAATTAATTACATATGCACAACTTGCAGAAGTGGAAATTTTAAAAAAGGAGTTTAACAAGCTGAAAGATGACCAGACAGGGTCACAGATTACAATGATTAGAAAAAAAGGGGAATGCATTTTTTTTCAAAACTGAATGTTTTTTTTTTCTTTTTTAAATGTCACTCTGAATGACTGAAGTGCATCATTCAACCTCAGTTGGTTTACAGTTTGCATACACAGTGTAAATTTCTTCTAGACAGCATATTTTATTTATTAATAATACTGAAAGAAAATCTTGAACTCTACAGGGCTCCAAATGTCAGAGAAGAGTTGTAGCTGATCAGCAAATGCTGTTGAAAACAGTTTTAAACAGTTTTTCATGGCTAAGCTTCTCATTAGAAAATGTAAAGATGCCCATGTTCTGTAGTGCCCTGTAAGGTTTCCAGGGGCCTCACAAAGATAAAGAAAGAGAACGACCTCTGCTTCCACCAGAAATGTCGTAAGAGGTGACGGTAATGAGTTGTGCATGGGGCTGACTACCCACCATGTAAAGCAAATAGCTATAGAAACCATCATTCCAAGAGCACAAATGTGCTTTCATGCAGGTCTTCTGCATGGAGGCTAATTCAGTGATAGCTCCATGCTCCATCAGCAATGAAAAAGAGAAGAAAGGAACATTCAGTAGGACCTTAGCTAGCTACAAAACTTCAAGCAGATCATGAATAAGCACACATTTTAAAAAAAAAAAAATACATAGTTTACTATGAAGGACCACTTATAGAAACCTTTGTGATAAGTGCAGGGCAATAAAGCAGCAGGCTGGATTGTCAAAGTAACAACCAGAACACAGAATTAAGTGGATAACATGAAAATGCTCAACAATCTGGCTCTACTGAAGATATTGCCATTATTCTACAAATGAAACCAGTGCAAGACAATATGAGAATACTGAATGACAGATCACAGGAACTGGCTCTAAAATTCACAGAAATAAGAAAAAGGTAATGAGAATATAGGGAGCAAAATTATAGCCAGAACTATATATTAAGAAATAACAACCACAAGATATGGATTCATGCAGGTATCTTGGCAGCAACATATACAGCTGAGGGAACAGGCATTTTCAAATAAAGGGTACAGAAAGCAAGGTCAGCTTTTACTGCATTGTGCAATACACTGAAACTAAAGGAGATCAAACCCAAGATACACCATGGCAATCATGCATGATAACTTTGAAACGTGTCATGAGAAGAAAACAAAAGACATCATGAAGTCAAAAGACACCATGAGGTTACAGACATTCATACATGAGTGCTTATACAGAGTAGAAGGATTTAAATGATATGACTGGATCACCCATGTAGAACCGATATAAAGAATAAGATAAATACTACTGGAAAAGATGAGGAAAAGACACTGGTAGTAGATAGGATACACAGAAATAAACAAGTTAATAGCAACACAAGGCAGTTCTTCATAAATAGAGGGAGATAAAAAAAAATAGACATGAAGTAGTTGGAAACAGATATATAAAGATGATAACATTTTTAAAAATGTCAACATACAGCAGAAGAAAGAACAGCTGAGCATGAACTGAATGAAGGTCTGTGCATGAGAATAAATGCAGTGGAATGAGAGCCAGAAAAACTCATGAAGAAACAACACTACAAAATATGGATTCATGCAGGTAAGCTGGCACCAACATACACATAGTTGAAGAGACAGGCATTATTAAATTAAGGATACACAAAGCAAGATGGGCTTTTACTGCATTGTGACATTCACTAAAATTAAACAAGATCAAGGCCATTCTCAAAACGTACAATTAAGAAGCTCATATTATTTCAGAAAGGTGTCTTCCTCCTTCTTTACCTCTCCTCCAATCAAGTCATGAGCTTCCTCCTTAATAAGTAACTAACTGGGCCATGTATCAGGCAACATCCCTGTTCTCATCTCTAAGTCTGGCAGAAGACAGCAGATGTGACCATTTCTTTTTCTAGTTGCTAATTTTGTAGAATTGTTCTTATGTAACATCTATGATTTTTCTATGCATCACTTCAGTTTCTCTTATGTCCATGTAGAACAGGTGTTAGGAACAGACAGTCCTAGAAAACTACACAATACAGTTAAAAGGATATATACCAAGAACACAAATTAATTAATATATAAGGATTGCTGAGGGTATGATGGAAAAGTGAGTGTCAGGTGAGGTTCTCGTAATACGAGTATATATAATATATTGAGAGACAGAAGAGAATATTGAATTAGGTTGAGAATATTGAATAATTGAAATATATATATCATATATAAATATATATCAATATTGGGTTGAGAATATATATTCTCTCAGATATAATTTAATACATATAATATATTGAGTAGGCTATATATATTGAAAAGTATATATTTAGAACAGTATACATCACAGAATTTGACACTTTTGATTTACTCTATGTGGACTGACTGGCTGATATCGGAAAACAACATTATTATTTTGAATTATTCTCGTAATGCATATTGATCATGACAGATGAACATTCAACTGGGTGTCATACTATACTTTCCCAATACACCCCCCTCCCACCCCCCGATTTTTTATATATTTTTTTTTTAAATTAATGAGAAAAAAAAAGATATCCCGTTCAACCTCTGATGGGTTATAATTAGGATATATATTGTTTTCAATTCCAAATAATATGAACAACCGCCGATATGAGAAAGTGGCATCACATTTTTCAAATCAATGTAAATTGGGACAATCACAATTTTGCTTATACGTTAAATAAATAAAATAAAAATAAGAAAAAAAATAATAAACCAAGAATAAACTTTGAAAAAGAATAATATTAAAGTGGAGGGGTGTAAAGGCCTGGTGGTTCTTCTAGTTATATAATGGACTTTAACAGATTGACTTTCATCTGTTAAAAGTCATATGCATTGTAAGAACAGCATCAGACCTTCACATTCCCAGCCACTATATATTAACATTTGTTTGTGTTAAATATTGTTTGACTATATTATGCAGTTCCCTAGGTCTGTCTATTCTCAACACCTCTTCTATATTTATAGGTAAGTTGGATGCTTGCAAATAATCTAATATTGGTATTCTCATTTGTTCATACCTCTTACATTTTAACAAGAAATGTTCTATATTATTGTCTTGAAGACATCCTGCACAGTAAGGTTCTTCTATTCTGAAATAGCCTTTTCCCAGCTGTAGTCTGAGAAGTTTCTTATTACTGGGAATTTTCAATTCCCTAGATATCTGACATTTTCTTGTTGGAGCCTTGAACATCTTATATGCATGTCTTCCTTTCAGATTTTTATCCCACTCTGCTTTCCATTCATCTGTTATTAAATATTTAATTAAGCTCTTAATCTCTGATTTACTCATCCCTACATTTATTACATCCCCTTATCAACCACTCTATTTTTAACAGTCATAGACTGGGTGATGTGCCAGACAATAGAGGGCAGTCCAAGAGGAATAAGATCGACAACATTTTCTACATTGGAAGATCTGGAATATGCACATTCACATCAACACATCCAGGAAAAAATTGATAGACTTAATAAGTTTAGCCAGCAGGTGGGCTTGAACATCAATTTAAAGAAGTCTGAGGTCATGACGCTCAATGTGAGCAACCCTGAGCCCATATCAGTAAGGAATCAGCAACTGGTACAGACAGATACCTTCACATACCTAGGAAGCATAGTAACACCAGACGGCGGGGCAGGCAAAGACATCAACATCAGAATGAATAAGGCAAGAACAGCCTTCTTTAGCCTAAACAACATCTGGAAGTCCTCCCAATACAGCACAAGCGCAAAATTAAGATTATATCAGAGCTGTGTGCTTTCTGTGCTTCTCTATGGTGCAGAATGCTGAAGAGTTACAGAGAAGGAAATGTCGAAATTGTCCTCTTTTCACACAACATGCCTAAGAAAAATTCACCGAATCTTTTGGCCGAATACCATCACTAACCAAGATCTGCTTACTCGTAGCAAGCAAGAGGACATGCACACCATCATAGCTGGCAGATGCTGGAGCTGGGTTGGCCATGTCCTCAGAAAAGACCCCGATGCCATCACAAGAACAGCTATGCTTTGGACCCCTGAAGGAAAACGAAAGAGAGGCCGACCAAAAACAACCTGGCAGAGGACTGTGGAGGCTGAGATGCAAAGAATGAACCAGAGTTGGGGCACTGTACGAAGGATGGCCACCGACCGAGCAAAGTGGAATCAATTTGTTGTTGCCCTACAAGACGCCACTAGGCGTGATGGCCACTGACTGCTTTGACGGTCGGCGGCTAAGGATCAAAGAAGAAGACATTTATTTGATTTTTATCAGATCTACCTTTCTTGGCTTCTTTATCTGCCTTTTCATTTCCTTCTATGCCAACATGTGAAGGTATCCAAGCAATTAAGACTGAACATCCTCTGGAATATAAGTATGTAGTAGCTAGAAATATCTCCTCTGCTATATCAAATCTACTACATTCTCGTAAGTTTCTAAGTGCTTTAATTGTTGAAAGAGAGTCAGTTAAAACTGTTAATTTTTTGGGAGGGTTATTAGAGAATATTTCTAGTGCTTTTAGTATTGCCACCATCTCTGCAGTGAAAATGGATGTATTTTCCGTGATGCTATATTCTTTTGCTATTTTCCATATTGGAATATATATTCCTATCCCCAATTTGCCATCCTCTCCCTTGGATCCATCTGTGTACACAGTAATGCTGTCTTTTGATATTTGTTGTATATATTTATTGGCGGTGTTTTTTAATATTTTCTATATTATTTGTTTTCTTAAGTATTTCTGCTAGGTGATAGTCCGTGTCGGGTTTCCTGATCTCCCAGGGCGGAATCACTGGCTTGTATTCACAACTGTTATTAATTGATGAAATTAATGTACCCAGATAGACAATTTCCTCCATACACTTCCATCCTGTAGGGTATCTAGTGGTAATCATTGGCTTGGCCTGAGTTGTTAGTTGGCATCTGGTAAAAGCTGTATGTGCTGGATGAGACTTATCTAACATAATTATGTTCATGTAATTTAGTCTTAACTCCTTTCTCCGTAATTCTAAGGGTATAATTCCTAAAGCCACCTCTATAGCTCCCATTGATGTTGATCTGATTGCACCTACAGATGTATGTTACAGAAGGTAGTTTTGCGACAGAGGAGGACACATTCGCGCGCGCCCGCGAATTCACAGAATTTGACACTTTTGATTTACTCTTTGCGGACTGACTGGAGGGCTGAAATGTCATATTCAGATATCGGGAAAACAACATTATTTTTTTGAATTAGCTACACATAATAAAAATTATTATTATTAAAAAAGGATAACAGATTGAACAGTAGGGCCTATATTTTTTTAAATTAAAAACAAAGTCTAGCAAACCGTAGTTAAAACACATCTGGTTTTACCTTTGTCTTCGAATCTAACTTGTATTTGAACATGGTGCAAGCTTTGTAATCTGTGACGCAAAGCTTTTAAACGCTACTCTATTGGGTTAGTGTAGTCAAACGGTGACATCTGCTTTCTACAAAAGCCGTTAACCTACACAGGGGAAATTACTCTGAATGAATATCCGGTTGAAATTACGCGCGCCGGGAACTCTTTAAATTTCAAACCATGATTAATCTCACTCTATGGCAATTGCCACTGGAACGAATATACTGCGATAACTTTAATGCTGAAGCAGAAGCCATGAAACAGGCAGAGGAAACTCTTATTGAGTATAAAGCAGAAAGACAGATAGTGATCTTTACAGATGTCTGCTCAGTAATAACAGCCCTGAAGAGTCACCATGCTAAGGGATTGAAAGATCTCATAAACTCTCTCGAAAGCCTGCCCAAATGCTTCAACAAGTGCACATTCCAGTGGATACCAGCCCATAGCAGCATTCCTGACAACAAAGAGGCAGATAAACTTGCTAAAGAAGGGCGAGCGTTGCAACAAAACGATATAGAAACAACTTATATCGTTGACTAAAACAACTATAACAGCCGATATTCAAGTCCAAATGGGACCGAAAACACCCAGGTCACATTAAAAAAATGACGACTATCACCAGCTATCTAGGCGAAACCAGATCGTCATTTTCGGCTAACTCATCGGTCACAATTGGTTGGGGTACCATCTATATCACAAATACAGGATTGGTCCAACAGATCTCTGCTCCTGTGGTACCAATTCCATGACAGCCGAACATGTGCTCCAGTCCTGCCCAACATACAACAGTGAACGAGGTGGCATTTGGCAACACCCCACTTCTCTCCATGAAAAACTGTTTGGAGAGGCAGGGACCTTGAGCTGACTACTACCTTTATTAGAGTCATTAATGAAGATGTCTGAGGGCGAACGAGATGTCAGGTACCTTGAGCTGACTGTGGTGGGTTTAGATGTTATGACTGTTGGTGTTGTATTTAATTTGTAACTGAGTGAGGTCAAGCTGTGAAGGCCCCTGAGTCTAACAATTGATGGGGGGGGGGGGGGTTGTTCTCAGGGAATCCTTTCTGCTACCACCCTAAGATCTCACTCAGAGTTATATTTTACACTTAGAATAAATGATGACTACGTCTAAATGTCTAGGGTAATGTAAGTGTGGTGTGATGGTGACCCAATACACAAACACGCACACACAGATATTAAATTCTATGATCAACTCCATTAACACAGTGTTTTAAATTTGGTATTGAACAATTTTTTTACAATTTATTTTGTCCTGAACCGAATATTATTTTGGTCAGGACTATCAAAATCAAATGAAATCAAATTATATATATATATATATATATATATATATATATATATATATATATATATATATATATATATATATATATATATATATATATATATATATATATATATATATATATATATATATATATATATGTATAGGCAAAATCAAATAACTAAAAAAGACCCTCTATCCAAGAGCATGATATGAAATATAATAATGGTGTTGTTAAATATCTAACTACTTATTATTGGTACTAGATGGCGGGTTGGGGTGTTTACATCATTCCCATGTCCTTATTCACAAATCTTCTTGATGCGTGATGCCATATGATGATGGATGGTATCCGCATGTCTGGTTTTGTGTAGTGTGCAGATGTGTTCAGTCAAAACAATGTTCATACAAAAATAACAGGGCAAGCCACATAGGACGTCAGTAAACTCACGACGTATAAAGTCAATGAGTCTTGAAACAGCCGTTGACGTTTTTCTTCATTATTTATTGTGGACGCCACAGTGACAAAATGGTTACGCAAATGTGTAGGCACATCAAACAGTCATTATCACAGCAACATTCAATACAGCAATAGACGGTAGACAGCATTACAATGATGAGTCAGATGCATGTTATATTTCAAAGTGCTGTAAATGTAGTCAGGTGAAAAACTCCATCCTTTTCTATAACAGCCAGGAGATAACCAGATGTATGAGATCAGTTCACTCTCCTTAGTTTGACTTCAGCAAGACAGACACGTCTGCCGAAGTATAAATAATGTCCTCAAAAATATCCTCTAGATAATAAAGGTTTTTCAAACCTAGTTCATTTAACAAAGTAGCAAGTAATGGTCCTTGGAACCTGCATCAACCGATGCAGCACAATACAGCGACATGTGAGCTAGGAAAACATCTCGTGACGACGACTTTCGAAGACAGGCTATGAACCAGAAATCGTTCACGACCAAAAATCGATAGAGTTAATGAAAATGTTAATTTACCTTGCCTTCCGGAAATACACAGAAATATCACGCCTCCCGGCATGTGCAAATACACTAGAGGTATTATCTCGAATAAACGAAATATCCATAAGAGGACTACACATTCCTGACAGAACAAAAAAATAGCGGAGATCCCCTCTTCAACGAGGCATCTCTTTCGCCATTCCAAATCGCTCACTCCACTAGTGGTGGGCGGAAACCGATCGACCAAGAAGCAAGACAAGTCATGCGCAGTCCAGCGCAAAATGACCACAGCTCAAACTTAACTGCATTCGATACCAACGCGAGAAGACAAATGCTTACCGAGAAAAGTGACTATAAATTTCAAGCAGTTGTTGCTCTTGCGTTATAAAATAGATATTGAAATAAAACGATGTTGCGAGAATTTATCACGCAACATATCACCACCTCCTCCCGATAAAAAAAAAATGTGGAACATATTTTTTTTTTTCAATATCAAAGAGCATGCGATAAGCGGCTCAAAACGCACGAATTATGCGCTGATAATTAATTAAATTGCCAAACAATAGGCTAATTATAGAGTGTCTGGTGAGGATATACCTCAACAGAAAAATAAATATGTCTCAAAAAATATTCACATCGGGGAGGTGTCACCAACACACATCACGTTAGCATGTAAACACAATATACGTATGCAAGTTACTATAATCATCATTAAACAGCATACTCTAATATTGTCTTTAAAAATGGATGTACAAATCTGATAGGAAAATTTAAATAGTACATTCTTTGACATGTAATGACATAAGTACATAGTAAAGTTAAACTACATGACGATCCAGGACATATGCTCTGGTATTCCGAGGGTAAGTACACAATCTAGAACTCGTCATGCTTGATACTAGTAAGGTAAGTCCTCAGCTCAACAATGACATTCTGAGAAAGTACAAGCAATATAATGCTAATTAATAACTAATATGCTTCATAAGGTACAATACATTATTAATAATTGTGGCTGTTTAGTAAACTAACGGCCCTTATATTAACTACTCAGTCCTCCTCTATCATCTTAAAAAACGAACAGAAGAAGATGACAACAAAGCACGATAGTGTGTACATATAAAGTAAGTACAGATGTGCTAATCTATTGTAGAAATATAGGTGTGTTATGACTCTGTAATATATGGAAATATAGGACAGAAGTATTAGTTGGAGTCATGTGGGCATCTAGACAAAATGTCAGCCATCACATTATCCGCACCACGGATAGCTCGTACCGTGAAGTGAAAAGGTTGAAGAGCTATAGCATATCGAGTGGATCTCGAACTCTTCAAATTCTTAGTCTGAATAGCTGTAAGAGCTTTCTGATCAGTCTCTAGAATGAAATGTGCGCCCAGGAGGAATCTTTGTAGCTTTAGAATTGACCAAACCATCGCTAACAACTCACGGTCTAAAACCGAGTAGTTCCTCTCTGCCGCATTTAGTTTTCTAGAAATGTACATAACAGGATGCAGAGTATTTGCATATTCTTGCATCAGTGCTGCTCCAATCCCAGTGGATGAAGCATCACTCCGAAGAACAAAAGTCCTATCAAGAGTAGGTAATCTTAAGATGGGAGGAGAAGAAAATATATTCTTGATTTGGTCTAGTGAAGATTGGCATTCTTCAGACCAACGGACCAGATTAGGCGAACCTTTCTTCAACAATGTTGAGAGAGGTGCCATGATCGAAGATAAATTTGGAATAAATCTCCCATAAAATTGAATTAAACCTAAGAGACTCCTAACTTGTTTCTTCGTTTTAGGAACAGAGATGTTCAGTATTTTGGAAGTATTGTGGTCTTCTGTCTTCAAGAGACCATGACCAACACGATGACCCAGGAAAGAGATTTCACCAAAACCAACAAAAGCTTTAGAAGGTTTTGCTGTCAAATTATTCTCACGTAGAGTGGACAGTAAGTCATATAACCCTAAATAGTGATCTTCCCAGGTATCACTGAAGAGACAGATGTCATCTAAGTATGCGATGACATCCGAACGATGTGACAGAATTCGACGCATCATGCGAACGAAAGTGGCAGGGGCGTTCATGAGACCAAAAGGCATAACATTCCATTGAAATAGACCCCTAGGTGTAGAAAAAGCAGTAAGAGGTTTGGCATGCTCTGCTAAAGGCACTTGCCAATAACCTTTAGACAAGTCAAGTTTAGTGAAGAATCTAGAATTAGAAAGTCTAATCAGTAGATCTTCTAACAAAGGCATCGGTTCAGCGTCGAACTTTGTGACCTGATTCAATTTGCGATAATCAACGCAAATTCGTATGTTCTTATCCTTCTTCCGGACAATAACCATGGAAGAAGAATATGGTGAAGTCGATGGTTCAATTATATTTAATTGAATCATTTCATCCAATTCCTTTTCCACTTGCGACTGAAAGTGTATAGGAATAGGATACGGCCTAACCCTAATTGGATTATTGTCGGTAAGAATTATGTCATGTTCTATGACATCTGTGTGTCCAGGAATGTCAGTGAGAACATCCTGAAATGTTTGTAACATCGACGAGACTTGTCGATGTTCGTCACCAGAAAGATTAGGAGAAACAGAAACGTTTTTCCAAGATTCCGTGGAATGTAATGGAACCACTGGAAGGGGAAGGTTGACATCAGAGAAGGTAGCTTCCTCATCCTGAATGACAGACAGGGATGAATAATGACCGTGAGGTGCAGGAGCATCATCCGTTGCCTGGAAAATAGGCAGCAAATAGTCCGGACGTTCGTGAAATTCCGAAAGCATGTTTATGTGGAAAGTTTTATGCTTTCCATCAATATCGACCACATAGTCAACATCGGAAATCCGAGAGACTATTGCATACGGACCTTTCCATGCAATAAGAAGTCTATTTTCCCTACTGGGGAGTAGGACGAATGCTTTGTCACCTGGACAAAGTTGTCGTAGACATCTATTCTTGTTAGCAAACTGCCTTGCCTTCTCTTTAGCAATTTCTGATGAAGCAGTTGCTAGCTTACATGCCTCAATGATCTTTTGTCTAAGAGCAATGACATACTCATATGAGGATTGAGTTTCATCGCTAATATCATCGGCAGTGATGAGATCGTGTAATAAAGACATAGGGCCGCGTGGACGCGCGCCAAAGACAAGTTCGAAGGGAGAAAATCCTGTGTGTTCATTAGGGACTTCTCTATAGGCAAAGAGAGCCGCGGGTAAAACCCTGTCCCAATCTTGAGGATGATCTTCAGTTATCTTACCAAGCAAAGTCTTGAGCGTTCTATTCAGACGCTCAACTAACCCATTAGACATAGGATGGTAGATACTACTGAGAGATCGTTCAATATGTAAGGTAGACATTACCTGTGACATAGTGTCAGATATGAGTTGAGTGCCATGGTCTGACAATATTTCTCTGGGGAACCCCAAGCGAGAAAATATCAACCAAAGAGCATCTGCGATATCTGTAGTAGATATGCTCTTAAGAGGAATAGCCTCTGGCCAACGTGTGCACATATCGACACATGTAAGGATAAACTGATGTCCTCTGGCCGACTTGACCTTAAAAGGGCCAATAATATCTATGGCCATTTTCTGAAACGGCCGAATAGGAATGTCAGCAGCCTGGATAGGCGCAGCATGTCGTGGTCCTCTAGATTTGACCTCCTGACATACCTTGCATGATCGGCAGTAAATACGAATGTCCTTATTGACAAAAGGCCAAAAGAAAGCCGCAAGGACTCTCGACTTCGTACGGGCAAAACCCATATGTCCAGCACATTGCGAGTCATGAGCATGTTGTAATATTTGGACTCTCATGCTCTTGGGAACAAGAATTTGCGAATGTGCCGACGTAGTCGAATCTTGTACCATACGTACAAGTACGCCGTTTCTCATTGCAATCCAAGATTTTCTATTTGTATCCTGATTCGGATCACCTTTCTTCGCAAGAACGAAGAATTTTTTTAAAGAAGGATCTTCTTCTTGCAATTTTATGAAAGAGTCACGAGTGATTACTAAGTGACTATCTTGGCTATCAACTTCATTATCACTATTCAGTGAAGTTTCGGGTGTTTGTAGAGCTTGTGCTCTTGTAACTACTGCATTTGTAGCTTGCATGTTATTATCTTCCCAAGCAGCAATCTGCTGTGGGGTACACTCCCTAACTCCGTGAATACGACCAATAATAAGGTCCGCAATAGGATTAGGTAAGAGACAAGCATGCACATCTCCAGTAAAGAAAGGAGTGGCAATGCGAATTACAGCAGTAGGATATTTTTCTAGAGTGCCGCCAAATGTGACACATTTAATAACCCTTCCTGTAGCACAAGATGGATCTACAAGCGATTGTCTAACACCAATAGTGGTGCATCCGGAATCGAAAAGTAGTGAGACCGGAGTATCATTAACAAGACCCTTATGTAGAATTAAAGAACCCCTCCCGTCATGCGCAACAGCAGCAGGACGAGCGGGAAGTGGGTGACCACAACTCAAAGTAGTTATGGTACCCGGTTCGAATAAAGTACTGCATTGGGGGCATTTGTTTGCTCTCTCAAAGTCAAAAGCAGAACCAGTGACAGCGTCAAAGTTTTTACTATCAACAACATGATTACAGGCTCCCTCAGTTTCCTGTTGTACAGCATTAGCCTGCTGATATCTCTTTTTTTTGTGTTGAGATCTACCCCGACTATTATTACCTCTGAAGTTATCAGAGTTATTATTATCTCTGCAGTTATTATTGTCTCTATTGTAATTGTTATCCTGGTTCGAATTCCAGTTTCCACGATTACTATCATGTTCACATTGATGCGAACATCTATTTGTTTGGTTCTGAGGTCTTCGGCAGGAATAACCTCTATTACCATATCCTCTTTTGAAATGCTTATAATTATTAGGGTGATAGTAACGAGTACTATCAGGTTGTCTCCAATTCTTCGAAGAAGAATCACCATGAAATTGATTTCCATGATTTTGACAGAAATTACCGCTACTCTTTCTATCAAAATTTTGTTGGAATCTACGAGCAAAGTTTTGACCATACGGAGCTGCCGAAGCAACTGGTAAACCTTCTTTCACCTTAGAGTTACCCATGGTTATGTGTGGGTGCGCAGTTACGTATTGGCAACAGAAATCTTCCATTTCTTTTATTGTTTTAGGTTTACGTTCATGAAGGAAAGCAAGGAAAGACTCATTGACAGACGACATGACTTTGTCTCTAAGTATTAAGTCCATAAGTCCTTCATAAGTTTTTTCCGTCTTAGATAGTTCAACCCATCGTGAGAAAGTAATGCGTATTCTTGCAATAAACTCGGAGAATTCAACTCCATTTTCAGGTAACATGTTTTTAAATTGTAGACGATAGCCGTCTTCGTTAAGCTGATATTTCTTTAACAAAGCGGCCCTGACAACCTCATAATTGTTCTTGTCAGGTTCATCCACCATATTTAATATACTTAGAGCTTTACCTGTCAGTATCCCTGATAACTGATAAACATATTTTGCTTTGTCTATGTTATGAGCTGTACATGCTTGTTCAAATCTGTCCAGATAGAACATTATGTCATCACTGGAAGGACTAAATGTTGGTAACTTAATCTTAAAAGTATCATTATTAGCCTTACCAGAAGATGAACCCTTGTTTGAATCATTACCATTACTCATGCTCGTCAATTTCAATTTTTCCAACTCTAAAGCTAAGACCTTTTCTTCATGTTCCATTTTTGCTTTCTCTTTCCTCTCATCAGACTCTCTCTGTAATCTTCTTTCCTCAGCCTGAGCCTCTTTTTGAAGTCTTTCATTTTCAGCTTCTTTTTCAAGTCTTTTATTTTCAGCCTCTTTTTCAAGTCTTTTATTTTCAGCTTCTTTTTCAAGTCTTTTATTTTCAGCCTCTTTTTCAAGTCTTTCAGCTTCTGTAGCTGGAGTTTTCTTTCCTCAGCTTCTGATTCCCTTTTTTGTTTTTCCATTTCCATTTGGAATCTTTTTTCATCCACCTGCATCTGCAGTTTCTTTTGTTCAGCTTCCATATGCAGTTTCTTTTGTTCAGCTTCCATTGCTTTATCATATCGAGCAGTTGCAAATTCTTCTAACTTATCACCAGTCTTCCCAAGCAATTTACCCTGCTCAATAAAGTGCTCAAATGTAGACATGTTGTCTAACATATGAGTCCAAAACCTGAAATAATTAACTAATTTATTTCAAACCTAAGTGTAACAAGTCTTAATTAAGCACTTGTATATTCACATCACATTATATTATCCCAGTCTCTGTGGGAAACAAGTCTCCAATCAAAGAACTTGTATATGAAATATCAGCACTCAATTCTTGATCATAAGTGCACTTCTCATTCAATAGTGCACGACACTATTCATCATTCATTTATCATCAGTGTAGTAGTAACAGTGCATTAGCATAGCCCATTAACTAATTACTATAACTGTAAACAATGACTATGTAAACACATGCAGAATGTAAACATTGAAAATGTAAACAATACAAACAATGTAAACAATAACAATGTAAACAATAACAAAGATCAGCAACAATACAAAAACGTTCGCAGAAATCAACTAAAAATAAAGCAGAAATTAATGAAATATCACAAAAAATGTGACGATATCTGCGATAGAATTAAACAAAATACATGACACCACAGTGTATAAACAAAAATGTTGTATGAAACTAAATTATAGACAAGAGTAGGCTAACAAATACAAACAAATCAAAACAAAACTAAAGAATGCGAAATAATAACGAAAACAATATTAAAACATGTCATCACAGCTAACATAAATAGCAACAGAAGTCGCTTAGCAAATTCCAGTATCGGAAATTTGCAAACCCTACAGAAAACGCTCACAATAGACGACCTCTATGACGTGGCATAATCTAACGGAGACACCACCCAACCGAGAACCCGCTGAAATATAAACATATAAATATACAAATAACATATAAACATATAACATATAGAATGAGATGATACACAGAAGACTCAGCAGAAGTATAAGGGCACAGTTTACATACAAACAGGCCACTTAACTTATAGGCTTCCAATCGTAGAACAGCAGAAAAACGGATGTCAATCAACGTCCTAAAGAGCGAAGCTCCAACGATGATGGCACATCTGAACTGCTTCCACTGCTAACACGATGGTACAAGAGCTTCTGAAATACTGTGTGTTGAGTTGTTTCGGCACTTGACCTTCTAATCCAAAAGTAAGTTGATGGAAATCGGTACTTGGCCTTCTTCAGAAAACAACCCGTTTCAACCGGCACTTGACCTTCACAAAAACGACAGCACTGGAACCTTGACAGCAGCAACTTGCTTGACTTGCGTAAAAGATAACAGCAGTCCGAGTTATCCGGCAACATGTAACAACGCCGGGTACTGTCAAATTCTTGTTTCCGTCAAAAAGTTGAAATTTTGACTTTTACCGGGCAACGCCGAGTACTTTGAAAATTTTGAAGATGTTGACTGTATTGAAGAATGTTAATTTCTTGAAGGATGCTGATGAATTCTTGTTGAAAATGAAGTGGGTAAGGGACCCCGTGTTTGCTGGTACCAGAATCAAACCAGCTTATGGCCACCAAATGATGCGTGATGCCATATGATGATGGATGGTATCCGCATGTCTGGTTTTGTGTAGTGTGCAGATGTGTTCAGTCAAAACAATGTTCATACAAAAATAACAGGGCAATCCACATAGGACGTCAGTAAACTCACGACGTATAAAGTCAATGATTCTTGAAACAGCCGTTGACGTTTTTCTTCATTATTTATTGTGGACGCCACAGTGACAAAATGGTTACGCGAATATGTAGGCACATCAAACAGTCATTATCACAGCAACATTCAATACAGCAATAGACGGTAGACAGCATTACAATGATGAGTCAGATGCATGTTATATTTCATAGTGCTGTAAATGTAGTCAGGTGAAAAACTCCATCCTTTTCTATAACAGCCAGGAGATAACCAGATGTATGAGATCAGTTCACTCTCCTTAGTTTGACTTCAGCAAGACAGACACGTCTGCCGAAGTATAAATAATGTCCTCAAAAATATCCTCTAGATAATAAAGGTTTTTCAAACCTAGTTCATTTAACAAAGTAGCAAGTAATGGTCCTTGGTACCTGCATCAACCGATGCAGTACAATACAGCGACATGTGAGCTGGGAAAAAACATCGCGTGACGAACGGCTTTCGAAAACGGGCTATGAATCGAAATCGCGCACGACCAAAAGTCGATAGAGTTAATGAAAAGTCAATTTACCTTGCCTTCAGGAAATACACAGAAATATCACGCCTCCCGACATGTAGGAAACACTAGAGGTATTATCTCGAATAAACGAAATATCCATAAGAGGACTACACATTCCTGACAGAACAAAAAAATAGCGGAGATCCCCTCTTCAACGAGGCATCTCTTTCGCCATTCCAAATCGCTCACTCCACTAGTGGTGGGCGGAAACCGATCGACCAAGAAGCAAGACAAGTCATGCGCAGTCCAGCGCAAAATGACCACAGCTCAAACTTAACTGCATTCGATACCAACGCGAGAAGACAAATGCTTACCGAGAAAAGTGACTATAAATTTCAAGCAGTTGTTGCCCTTGCGTTATAAAATAGATATTGAAATAAAACGATGTTGCGAGAATTTATCACGCAACACTTCTTTTCACTTTATTGGGTGGAAATGGTGTTTTAGTAATACAATTAGTTTATAATATATTATGTCGATGAATTGTCTCAGGCCAGATCATATTCACTTATCTGGCACGTGTAGTTGGAATACAGTGGTCTTTCCGGCCAACGGCCACTGTCTCACTTGTCCTGAGGTAATATGGTAGAGAGCTTGTACCGATGTTACTACTGCAGTGGTAGAGAGCTTGTACCACTAGAGAAACGTCCACAATCATACAGATTCTTCCCTCAGAAAAACTTTCACTTGACTAGTGCCAGTAAGAAACCCACAAATTCAATGAAATACACACAGGTACGATGATTTGGCACAAATTTAGCTGTGCCGTTGCTAGACTATGACTGCTTTTCTTTAGTTATGTCTTCATTATATGGTGAAGCAAGTCAAACTTCTGGTCTTTCAATCGACCTGTTTAAGAGAACGTTTTTCTTCAAATGGCGTCCAGCCTTCCAATTTTTTTCTCAATATCCCCTACGCTGGCCAATAGAAATCGGCGTCTATCAAATTTTGAATCGCAATTTAAAAAAAACAAAATTCCAAACAACTATGTGTTACTCTGCAAAAATATATTTAGTTTTGGGCTAACCAATAAAACTCCGCCCATGCCGGTCCCAAGCCCGGATGAAAAAGGAGGAGGGCGGCCTGCATGGAGGCCGTAAGGAGGCAGCCCCTCCACCATGCAAAGGCACAACAGGCCAATCACCTGTTTGTCTTAAACTATGATTACGAGAAATACAAGAGAGAAAACCGGACTGATTCTAAAGGCGACGAACTGGAACGGACTACGGACTACGACTTATGGAACTTGGAACACAAGAAGTATAAATGGGAAGGAAGAGGAGCTGGTGGAAGAGATGAGGAAAGCAAAACTAGAAATCCTGGCTATAACGGAAACGAAGAAAAAAGGACAAGGAGTCATGGATCTCGATGGCAACACGTTGCTCTACAGTGGTGTACCCATATCTGAAAGAGCTAAAGGGGGCGTGGGTTGCATTGTGGCCCAAAATCAAAAGATAGTATCAAGGGATGGAACTTTGTCTCGGAGCGCATTATGGTTGTAAAACTAAAAGAAGGAGAAACCATAGTCAACCTGGTCATAGTGTATGGGCCAAATGAGGATGAGAGAGCAGAGGTCAAGGAGGAATTCTTCGCGCTGCTTCAAAGGACAGTGGATGACTGCCTAGATGAAGTTATCATGCTCGGAGATTTTAATGCCAGAGTTGGAAATGACCATGCTAGATGGGGTGGCGTTATCGGAAGATATGGAGAAGATACTCTCAATGACAATGGAAAGCGACTCCTTAGATTCTGCAGTGAGCAGAATCTGATCATTACAAACACAAAGTTCCCTCATAAGCGCATACATGCATACACTAGATGTGAACCAACCAAGAATGAGAAGTCAGTGATCGACTATGCCATTGTTCGGAGAAGCTCATTCAGATATGTCCGAGATGCAAGAGTCTGGAGGGGGCCAGAGATTGGAAGTGATCACTACCTGCTAACAATCAAACGAACAACTGAAAGAGTTGCTCAGCCTAGGAACTGCCCAACATCACGCAAGAAACCAAGTAAACGAGCAGGAGAGAAATGAGCATTAGGACCTACAAGCTGAGAGAGCCAGAAATTAAGACCAGATATCAGGGGCTTATTGCTACAGCAGTGAGCAACACAGAAGAACGACCTGATGACTTGGAAACCCTCTGGAATAAATTCAAGGATATCATAAAGACAGCTGCTGCAGAAGCATGCGGTGAAGTCCGACTTGGGAACCAGAGAAAGAGGACACCTTGGTGGACAGAGGAAGTCAAAGAGAAAATAAGAGAGAAGAAAATGGCATGGAAACAATACTTAGGAGCTAAAAACACAACAGGACAAATGGAAAAATATAGAGAATATGTGATACTCAGAACAGAAGCAAAGAACAAAGTGCTAGCAGCAAAACAGAAGTCCTGGGAAGAATTTGGAGAAAAGCTAGAAAAAGATGCACAAGAAAACCAGAAATTGTTCTATAAGACCCTAAAGAACATGAGGAAGGAAAAACAATGCCCTCTCAAATTTATAAAGGACAAGCAAGGCAAATTGCTTACTGCCCCGAAGGAAGTAATGGAAAGATGGAAAGAATATTTCTCAGAACTCCTGGATGGTGAGCATGGTGAAGCAACAGAAATGATAACCACTAGCACAGAAGAGAAAACCAATGATGGTGAAGATGACATAAAGATGGAAGAACTGAGGGCAGCACTAGAGAAAATCAAGATGGGCAAAGCAGCAGGGCATGATGGTATAACACCAGAAATGGTTAAGTACATGGGAGCATCAGGCGACCTGTTACTCTTAAAGGTCCTACAGGCAGCATGGTGCAACAAGACCATACCAAAGGATTGGGAGATTGCCATCATAACACCAATTTTCAAAAAGGGTGACAATCGACAATGTGGAAACCATAGAGGCATATCCCTTCTCAGTGTCCCTGGTAAAATCTACTCTAGAATCCTAGAGCAGAGACTCCGACGCCTAGCTGAGCCACAATTGGATGAGGTCCAGTGCGGATTCCGAGCAAACCGAAGTACTCAAGACCTAATCTTCACACTCAGACAGTTGAGTGAAAAGGCCCTTGAGTATAAGAGTGAGATCCATCTTTGTTTCATAGATCTGGAAAAGGCGTTTGACAGAGTCCCCTGGAGCAAACTTTGGGACTGTTTGGCAAGGAAGAATATTCCAGCACCTCTGATTCATGCTATACAGAGCTTCTACAAGTCTTGCAGAAATTATGTGAGGACAGCAAACCATAAGTCAGAAGAGTTCAGGACCACCACTGGTGTAAGACAAGGTGATATCCTGTCACCTTATCTTTTCATACTCCTCATGGACGATGTCATCAAGGCATGTAAGGAGAGAACAAGAAAGTATTCAGTGGGGTACTGGAAGATGAGACAGGTCTATATTTCGGAGCTGGCATTTGCTGATGATGTTGCCCTGATTGCTAAATCAGAGGCACATCTCCAATCCAACTTGCAAGTCTGGAAGGAAGAGCTGGAGAAGAGAGGGATGGTCATAAGCAGCTCTAAAACAAAATCCATGGTGATATCACGAGAAGAAAGAAAACATCAGATTAAGTTGGGAGAACAGGTCCTGGAGCAGGTCGACCACTTTAAATATCTCGGAGCTATTATAGACCGAAAGGGAGGTATCAAAGAAGAGTTGGCCATTCGAAAAGCAGCGGCTGGGAGACTTTTTCAGGCCATAAATCGTGGATTCCTCAGCAAGAAAGAGGTTGGTAAGAAAACGAAGATGGCTGTATACCGCTCCACCTATGTCCCAGTTTTGACATATGGATGCGAGTCGTGGGCAATGACTACAACCCACAAAAGCCAGATACAAACCTCAGAAATGAGGTATCTGAGGAAAGTGGTTGAAGTAACAAGAAGAGACATGGTCCGCAACCAGACGATACGTCAAGGCCTGAAATCCCATCCGCTGCAGACCCAAATAGAACAGTCCCAACTAAGATGGTTTGGCCATGTCTGCAGAATGGGAGAAGATCGGCTACCACGACAAGCATGGGAAACAAAGAGCCAGGGATCCAGACCTCCAGGACGACCCAGAGTTCGCTGGGAGGACAACATTAGACAATCTTTGAAGGACCGAGGACTAGAATGGAACCAGGCCAGGAAGAAGACAGCTGATAGAATGGTCTGGCGCTCTCTCTTCCAAACCTCTACACCTCACGGTAGAAGGGGAACGACTAAGTAAGTAAGTAAGTAAGTAAGCTAACCAATAATCTCTCTCCCTCTTTCTAACTACACCCAATCACATTACATGTACCCTCTTCGTCCTCATTTCAAAAATGCGTTCAAAAAATGTTAGGGCTAAAATAAGCAGGCATGAGTGTGTTCGTCAGTCTGTCCTAGAATATATAGTATTATTGCAATATCTTGGTTATTAATAGGACGATTTTGTAACTTAAAATATATTATTGATCAGGAGACAAAATTCCATTTATATATCTAAGTTTTATGACCCTATGTATTATAGTTCGTATTTCCATATTTTTTCCATGTTAGTCATCTATATTTATTAAATCTAGAAAACTACCATCTTTTTCCCTCTCTCTATTGCTTTTTTCAAACTAAAACGACAATGTCTGTGTTTCGTCATAAAAATACGCCACTAACAGGAAATGAGAGCTGTGTGTGTGGTTATACACTTTCAACTGCGTGACTATAGAACGAGGCATGTATGTTGGCTTTGCGTCGTTTTTCAAATTTGCCAAAGGCAATATCGCGCGTTCGTTACAATTTTTGATTCCAAACAACGCGTGTCGCTCCTTTCCTCTTCTTCGTGTCTCTCCTTCCGTCTAGAACAAAAATTACGCCTCGATTTGTTTCAAATATGTTACATTTATTTTCTCTACAGTAAGGCCTATTGAAAGCGATATGTTTGCAGGCGGGGCGAAGAAGCTAATCGCAACCCAATATTTTATTTCTATCTTATTTTGACTTTTTACTCTATAATGTTTTATCTAATTTATCGTTTGTATTGAGGATATCACTACACTGACTACTACCTTTATTAGAGTCATTAATGAAGATGTCTGAGGGCGAACGAGGAAGAAGAAGAAACCATGCATGAAGTTACCAAGTATGATCCGGTGGTGAGTCACAGTAATTATATAATTTGCACTTCGTTCTTCGTTCCCCTTTTGGCCCCTTCTGGTGCATGGAACCAGGAACTACTGCTGAACCCCTGACAGGAAGTCTGCATCAATGCAGTTGCGTGCTCTTAGAACAGTTGTTACTGTAGCCATTTATTTTACATGATGAGGTTGCAAGCCTCCATGCACAGCCTCATACAAGTCGCCTGTTTGCGACATTCCTGAGGTTTACTCTATTTGGACTGGCTGGAGAGACTAAATAATATTCAGATATCGGAAATCAAAATTAGTATCTTGAATAGTCGACACTATATACCCTAATTATAACCCACCAGAGGTAGAACGGGATGTTTCTTTTTTCTTAAGTTAAAACAAAAATCACAAGCCTGAGAGCAGCAGTACTATTCTTTGCCTGTCTCCTGAGGACCACTCCCCCCCCCCCCCCCCCCCTTCCCTCTTCCCACGGACTATACTGGAATACTTTGTCCTGAACTGCAGATTAATGTAAATATAATTAATTATAGTTGGACGATGACCAATGCTCTATATAATCTTGTTGTTTTGAAAAGGTAATTGGTGGAGAGAGGGCACTTATCAGCTGACTACTGTTGTCTCCTCTTCTCGTTCCATCTTGGTCTACCCTGTTCAACCTGAAAATTATTTATAATTGGGGTATTCAGTTCATTTTATTTACTAATTTTGTATTAAGTTTAAATAACTATTGTTATTTTGCTCTAAATAAAGTGATACTTGATACTTAAGTACCATGCCAGCAGCTGGTTTGGGTGATCACGTCTGTCCATATACTCCCTTCTGCAGTGCTTTTGATCATTTCTATTAAATGACTTCTTTCAGTGCCACGATGTCAAACTGCCCGCCATCACCTTTTGCTGTATTCATTCTGTTTCCTTCGGTCTTTCTTGTTGTCGCAATATATTCTAGCTTTCTTCTCATAGTATGCTCAAAGACAAGTAGACCGCGTCCTTCTATTATGAGTAATAAGCGTCTGTTGAGCACTGGCGTCTTTTAGGGTATTCTGATTATTCTGTTTTAGCTGCCCTTGGTATTCCAAACGTCCGTCTGTAAAATCACGTTTATATGGCTGTGGCGAGATGTTTTATTTGGCTCTTTGATCAGTATAGTACTGACAATTACAGAAATAGAATTTCTGCAGAAAATGGTGAAGTCTGAGAGGACTACTGGTATCACAAATTAGTTACGGCTGTAAATGATCTGATCTCGAAACAATAGTAGAGAGGAGACCGACATAAAGTGCCACCTCTGCTGTGTAACTAACTGTGATATTAAAAAAAACAAGGAAACAGATTTTGCTTAACAATGATAAAATTGACAAGTCTTCAAATACAATTTCCTTATTATTTATTTAGTATATACACTATCTACTCTTGTGCTGAAGGGTGAATGTTGAAAAATGGAATGTAATGAATTTGTAAGTTTACATATGATTTACAAATATTTATTATATATATATATATATATATATATATATATATATATATATATATATATATATATAATATATATTATATATATATATATATATATATATATATATATATATATATATATATATATATATATATATATATATATTACAACAAGTTTTCCAATTATAGGAACAAAAATTATATCAGCTGTGCTGTTATTCAATTATAGTACATGTATCAGCTGTGCTGTTAATTAAGGATATAACACTTATCAGCTATGCTGTTATTTTTTTTCTCTTGCTATGCTACTTCACTTTCTCATCACTGACAGTTTCTATGCTCACAATGCTGACAGAAATGGTACTAATGTGTACTCATCTCTCTAAGGTTTGTTCTTCTTTGGTTGGTTCACACAACATCGGCTGAGTATCGTTCCTTTAGCCCACCCAAGACTGAGGGGGACCAAAGATGTAGAGTCAGGACAACCTCTATGCTCCTGCGGAGTTCCAGGCAGCTGGATTGACGACCCACGATCTCAGGTTTTAGGACACGAATAAAACCTGTAACAAGGAAAAATAGGGGCTAATTTCTGTCCTCAAGCCCACCTATTTCTATTGTATATGATATGAGCGTGTCTCAGTGTCTGCATGTAGGATGAATGACAACATGGCTCAGTATGATTTAGCAATAGCGAGACAAGACAGGTGTCTACTTGCACTTTCTGATAAACTAATACATGGATATCATTCAATAATATAAATTCAATGCATGAATACATTCAATACATGAATACATCCCATAATATAAGTTCAATACATGAATACATCCAATAATATGTACACCTAGGTGTGATACAACAATGTCCTTCCCCCTATAATATACCAGGCCCTCTCTGACAAGTGCTATAATATATCCTAACAATAACGTTATGTTCTTATGATAGGAGTATGTGAGACGAGGACTGTTTGGTGATATATCAGGTGGGAGTTATAGGAGACAATAGATTGGAGTTAGAAGAGACAAGAGATTGAGTCCTAACAAGGACTGTTTTGGTTATATTTCAGTTGGTTTTATCGGGGATAATAGACTGAAGTTATAGGAGACAATAGATTGAGTCCTAACAAGGACTGTTTTGGTTAAATGGCAGTTGGTCTGAGATAACAGATTGAAGTATAGGAGACAATAGGTTGAGTCCTAACAAGGACTGTTTTGGTTATATTGCAGTTGGTCTTATCTGAGACAATAGATTGAGTTATAGGAGACAATAGATTGAGTCCTAACAAGGACTGTTTTGGTTATATTGCAGTTGGTCTTATCAGAGATAATAGACTGAAGTCATGTGAGACAATAGATTGAGTTATAGGAGACAATAGATTGAGGTATGAGTCCTATTAGTCTTTGTCTATTCAATCATAATAGGAAATACAATCATTATACTTAATTTCCCCAAGATACAATCAGTAACCTGATAGGTAGTATAAATGACACACAACAAATACCAACATTATAGATCTGCTGAAAGCCTATTTTCCTAAAGGTTATCGTAAATATATTTACCCTCTAAGATTCAAACCGGCCAGATTTTGACTCGACTTAGCAAAGCAGGTGCAGGTCAATGCCCTCAGGTAAGCTATAAATCAAGTTGACAGCTTCTCCTCTTCAGTTGGTCGGTATCTCTGGCGTCGTGTCGGTGATGTGTGATTATGCATAAAATCCGCCCGATAACCACTGCTCTACATAACAATGAAAAATTCTCTTTCGTACTTAATAATATTAATAATTATTATTATCATAAAACTTAAATCAGAGTAACGAACACCCAACGCCCTATACCAACTTCTTCTTTTCTTGAAGTAAAAGGATAATCTATTTGACTGCTACATATAGACCTGTTTTTATTATATCAAAGTTTTTGCATTAACCTGCCAATCATTAACACCTGTTTGTCGTACAAAACGGCCAGGTAACGCGGATGAAAAAGTGTGTTGCGAAAAGCCCACCCTCTTTTAGCCAGTTACACGCACTGACAAGGGACAAGAGAGAGCCAAGGCCTAAGCCACAATATGGAGGTCTAGCGATTGGAATGTCGGAATACACTGGTACCCAGAGATATAATAAGAGGACGCGATTAAACCAGTACGAAGTTTCCAAAATTGTGAGGCAGAAGATTTTCCCAGAGCTTAGCCTGAATAAACATGTTCATTCCTGTGTGGATAATTAATTCATATCTGTGAAGTTTATAGTGTTCTTAATAACAATATAAAGTATCTTCAACACAAGACGAACCCATCAACCTCAACAACAATCAACATAATATATATATAAGTCAGTTGTTGAAGAGTACAAAGTTGGAAAGGCAAGGCTGGCAATGATGCTACGCGAGTCAGCTGATGACGTGGTTAAGTCCATTCAGCCCACACTGAAAACGGGAAGGAAGTGGAAAGTGGAAGAAGCTGTTGATGCTGCCCAAGAGTCACTCAAACTGAGGGAGGTAATCGGATACACACAAACGAATAGACGGGGATTTGGTCATGGAGACATCCGCTGGTGGTCCAAGGCATCAAGCAGGGAGCGCAGAGACATGGTAGTTCAGGAGATACGAGAAGCTGAGAATGATAAGAGGTTGCAAAAAGCAGTGCAGCAGGTCCAACAAGGCCAATGGACTACATGGGAAGGAGCCCTGCAGAGGTCCTTGACATGGAATGATATATGGCATATGGCACCTCTTAGGCTCAGTTTCGTTGTCAGATCACTGTATGACCTGCTGCCGTCGGCCACCAACCTTGTGAAATGGGGAAAGTCGGATGATGAGCAGTGCCCCCTGTGCCAGGGGAGGCAGACACTTGAACACGTGCTCTCAGCGTGTAAGGTGTCATTAGGGCAAGGGCGATACACTTGGCGCCATAACAAAGTGCTAAATGAGCTTGCTGCGACAATAGATCTGGCAAGAATGAAGGCGATTAGCAAAGTCCGGCCAGACACCGCAAACACATACTTTCTGAGGGCAGGAAAGTCAGCACACCCCAAACCGAATAAACCTGGTAGCAGTTTACCATCTCTTCTTGATTGTGCAAATGATTGGGAGATGGCGGTAGACCTACCTGGACGAGGGGCATATCCAGAGAGTATCAGAAAATCGCGGAGACGGCCGGATATAGTGCTTCATTCTGCAGCAACGCTTCAGGTCATACTGATTGAACTGACAGTGCCATTTGAATCCAGATTAGATGAGCAACATTCGTTCAAAGCGGCCAAGTATAGTGATCTGGCCGCGGATCTGAGACACGATGGGTTCACTGCAAGGATCATGGCTGTTGAAGTGGGCGCAAGAGGGCTTGTGGCTGCATCAGTGTATGATCTATTGAAACTGTTGGGGCTGAGGGGACAGTCGAGAACAAGGGCCCTGAAGAGGCTTAGTGAAACTGCCGAAAAGGCATCAGGCTGGCTGTGGAACAACCGCAATGGGGAATGGAGATCGTAACAATAAACGCTGCGGTACAGAAAACACCAGGAATTTTTCTAAGTCCACAATACGCTGAGGTTTGTGGTGGACTAGTGAACAGGCTGCGACTCAGGGGCGACAAGCGGTGTATACTATAAGGGGTGTCAGTATCAAAAGTCCAGTGGGGAACGCGCAGTGGCGACTCGTTGACTTCGCGCTGGTGTCTCAGTGTGTGCGACGGAACGAACGGAATAATTTGTCTTCTCCTTGTTACTTTCACAATTGCCTCCACGGCTGGCGGAGTTGTGGAATTTAAAGTTGCTACCATAAGTGAAATGGGTTCATTTTCGATGCAAGACAACAGGAAGCTGAGACGCTTGGGAGTCATGACCCAAGTGGGCCCGCCCCCCTTAGAGTGTAAAGGAGTATATAGGGCCGAAACACTTGTCGGACGGGGGGACTTCTTCTGATGATCAGATTGCTTCCTGTTGTATCGCTCTGTAAAGAGTTTCCTATCATCATATATATATATATATATATATATATATATATATATATATATATATATATATATATATATATATATATATATATATATATATATATATATATATATATATATATATATATATATATAAACCCCCAACATCTTGATTGCACACAGACAACTCCATCAATGCTCCGATTTCTTCCCTTAGATCACACAAGGAGGATCTCAGCACAGTGCACGACCTCTGTAGCACCGGCGAGAATCCCAATGTGTGTATTTAGGAATCATACATTCTAAAAATATTTTTCTGGTGGGTAGGTTTCTATTTTTTAAAATTTTGCCAATGTAGTGGCCTTACAGCCTACTTTTTAGGATTTCAAACTGCCGTGGAATTGTTAACGTGCGTAACTCGCACACGGTACCTGTCACGTAGACAGTGACTTAATTTATTTTTCCATCTCGTCTCAATGTTATTACTCTTTAATGTTCTGTTTTCCCAGACATTTTGTTTCTCTGTGCTTTGCTACCTGTGTGGCCCAATTGTTTTCTCCTTCTCAAACCCCACCCGAGGTTGTTTACGTTCGAGCCTGCAGCGGTCAGCGAACGATAATGTTACGTCAGTACACCTGGCCTGATCAGAAGAACGTCTGTTACGCTTAAAGTGTTAGCCACGAGCGGCTAGTACCCTTTGAGGCCTGGGTAACGAGTTTTATCTGTTTCAGGGGGAGATAACAATCGCGGTCAGTTTGTGGGTTGTTTGCCCTTAGATGAGCAAAGAGCACATAATATTATGATTGTCTCTCTGGGGGAATTTTCGCAAAGTTGTTGCTTCTGAAACCTTTGTCTTACCCGATATTACGCATTACGCCGATACATCTGTAGAATCAGGCTATGCAGATGTTCCGGGTAGAATGGTTTGTAAGCTATAAGATTTGAAATTTTACTACGTCAAACACACTCGTGAAGATATTCCTGGCCCGAGATGGACCATCATGAGAATTCTTCTTCTTCTTCTTCTTCCGTCCTTAGCCAAAGACCGACCAAGCAGTCAGAGGCCATCACGCCTTGTGGCTTCATCTAGTAATTTAATTCAGTGATAGTGTTGTGCCGTATTCAGCCTTAATTAAGTGGTGTTTAAGCTGTTTTTGGTTTATCATGGGTTAAATGTTAAACTTATAATAACACTCACTAGGCGTAGAATAAGTCCACAGATGCTTATCATGGGTTAAGAATAGGCATTAACTGTCATTTCTGTAAGATAACGTCAGAGGTGGATTATTCACTTAAACACTGAATTATAGGAGATAGTCGCTTATTCCTTTTTGATAGATATTTCTAGTGGCAAGGGAGGATCATTTTATGCTTACTTGTGTTTCTAGGCACTAGTCTATAACTTTCACGGAAAGCAGTCACCAGGCATAGAGATAATTATATCTTATGATTTAGCCACAACTGTATTATTATAGCAAGAACATTGCATTTTGTGGAATGCTAATATATTTCCCCAAGGGGACATACGATTTATTTGTGTAATGTCAAATGCTGTAATCTGTTTATGTACATTATCTATGGACAGAGTTCCAGCCCCCCTCACGCCATTAGAGGTCACCAACGTTTAGCACCAACAAAGAAAGTTTTGTAGGCTAGTCCCTCACGAAGGATCTACAAGTAATACACTTTCTGGAGCTAGCATTTGGTCCCACGACCGCGGACAGGCTGTCGCTCAGTTCGGTTATTTGGCCAGCAAGAAAGATAGACAGAGTTCCAGCCCCCCTCGCGCCATTAGAGGTCACCAACGTTTAGCACCAACAAGGAAAGTTTTGTAGGCTAGTCCCTCACGAAGGATCTACATGTAATACACTTTCTGGAGCTAGCTTTTGGTCCCACGACCGCGGACAGGCTGTCGCTCAGTTTGTTTATTCGATCAGCAGGAGATAAATAGAGTCTTCCAGACCACCTCGCGCAATTAGGGAGGAATCACCAATGATAGCGCCTATACAGTGATTTTATTCAGGTTAATTCCATCACCCATGGAGGATATGTACGAAAAAACCACTTACTGGAGCTATTTCATATGGTCCCCGAAAACGGACGGACTGACACTCGATTTCCATAAACTCTCTGTGTTCTACAGGTTTTATGAATGGTGATCTGTGTGTGGTTGTTGGTGTATATGATTATTGATGACTATTGATGATTATTTGATTATTGATGTAATTTTATGTTGTTGTGATGATATGCATTATTTTCATGTTTTTCTTCATTTAATAAAGTTTACACCTTTATTAATACGCTGTTCACGACCTTTCCATCCATAAGTAACTTGTTTTTAGCTCTTTACTATAATCTCTATGTATGATAAGAGAAAAGAGTGAGAGCAGGAGGTGCTTAGACAGACATAAGTGAGTTGAGGCTTGGAGAGAGAGATCATTTTGATAAATCTTCTTCCAGGTTGTCTCAAGTCCATCTCCTATTTACACCTTTCTGTGTGTGTAATCTATAACTCTGTCAGTCCACTATCCCTTGTCGATTTCACTACTGTTGTCCAACTCGACAAATACTCTACACTCAAACTCAACCACGACAGTACCTCCTATTTTTCCGCCCTTATCCGAAAAGCCTAGGCATCCAATCTCACTACCCATGAGACTAAGTGGGCTCAGGACCACTGGTTCTGAAAAAAAAATGTCCATAACTTATATTCCCTCTACTAGGAATCGAAGCTGTTACCTTCAGAATTCGAAGCGGACGCTATACCCCTTAGCCATTTCGACCCCTAACAAATTCTACGTTATGTAGACGGAACCCCTAGGATGCGCAGATCACAAGTTAAGAAACCCTGAACTACTTACTAAAAGGCGTGAGAAAGTGAAGAAATCAATAAAGTTAGAACATGCCTCGATCTTAAAGGATGTGGAATAATCATAGGTACCAGTCTACGATTACAACAGGCTTGTAACAAC
This sequence comes from Oreohelix idahoensis, assembly GCA_024509875.1. Lineage (NCBI taxonomy): Eukaryota > Metazoa > Mollusca > Gastropoda > Stylommatophora > Oreohelicidae > Oreohelix > Oreohelix idahoensis. The sequence continues at coordinate 1,210,548 of JAMPIV010001683.1, forward strand.
AATTTCCTACATAGTGGAAGATAATCTAAAAGACAAGCATTCCCGAAGAGTTGCAACAGTTGACGTCTGGGCATTCAGAACAAGGCGAGTGATTGATGGCTCATAAACATTATTTACATTTTACATCGTTTGATGGGTCACAAAGACCTTGCCTGCAAGATCTGTCGTTCGCTATTTTTTTTCCCTTGTTGATGTAAATTTCTCACTTCCATTACTGGCACAAAGAAGCTCTCGTTGCTTTCTCGGTAGCTGCTCTAACACCTGTCGAGAATGACGGACGGAAAAATGGAAACGGCAAACACCGGATTGCACAGGGCTTATACATCAGAAGTTAGAAAATGTGCACCGAAGATACTACACAGTTCATTTGACTTTTACAGAAGGTTGTATTTAAAGTATCTGCAGCTCCGGGCTCTATCTGACTTGCCGATTCGCACCCTATGAAAGCAAATTTGTTACTTTTTGAAATTAATTTTCCTTCTGAATGTGTCTTGGTTTTAGGGCACGTCACAACGACCAAATTGTTTACCGATAACCTGGCACTTTTGTCCCATAACCGTAAACAGGGGCAAGACAACATTAAAATACTTCATGAGAGGTCATATCAGTTGGGTCTGAAAATAGACAAGGAGAAAACTAAGATATTGAAAATAAATGCAGGAAACCAAAACAATATTGTACTGGAGGATACACTACTACAATGTGTGGAATTATTCATAGACCTTGGCAGCAATATAGACACAGTTGGAGGAAGAGACAATGATGTCAAAAAAAAGAATACAAAAGACTAGAGGGGCTTTCATTGCATTGGGACATATGTAGAGAGCACAAGAAATCAGGTCCAGCACAAAAATCAGAATTTTCAATTCAAATGTCAAGTCAGTCCTATTGTATGGTTCTGTCAAGTCAGTCCTAGTGTATGGTTCTGTCAAGACAGTCCTATTGTATGGCTCTGTCAAGTCAGTCCTATTGTATGGCTCTGAAACATGGAGAACAACCAAAAAGACTTTCATAAATTGATAAATAGAAAGACTGAAGTGGAATGACGAGATCATTAACTTGGAACTAATGACAAGAACCAGGCAAGTGCCAGTGGAACGAGAAATGAAAAGAAGGCGCTGGCGGTGGACAGGACACACATTGAGAAAACATGTTGATAGTATTAACGGTCAGGGTAAGAGAGGTAGAGGGATATACAAAAATAACACATTTAAAAGAGAACTGGAGACAGACGTGAAGGGGATGAAGAAGAAATTGAAAGACCTAGATCTGATGGCACGTGACAGGAAGACTTGACATAAGTTTGTTGAAGGTCTAAAGTCCTTGGGCAGTTTTAAAGTCATAGATAAAGACAACGGTTAAATCAGATCACATGCCATCTCCGCCACTAGAGTTGGCAGGGATAGAGCTACAACGTAATACGTTTTTTGTGTTGGCGGCACATTCTGACAGTCTGTTTCATGTCCGTCTTACATTTTCTTTCTTTACGGTTTAAGTGTCGCCCCTGTTTTACCGCCCCCCCCCCCCCAAAAAAGGGGGGTGTAACAGATGGAAATAGTGCAGCACTGCCACCCCGCCCCCCCCCTTCCCCCCCCCCCCCCCCCAATCTAGTTTTTTTTTTTTTTCCTACATGAACGAAGAATTCACTAGTGCAATTAACACGTGAGCCGTTTGGAAATTAAACACGGTGGAACACAGAGAGAGCGCGGAGCATGGCGTAATAGATTCTTTGATCAGGGGCGATGTTAAGTCTGAGACGGACCTTGGATTGTAAAACTTTTAGGGGAATTAATTGCGTAGCTGATATTCGGCAATGTGAAGATGATGAAAGTCAAGCCAGAGAGGTTGTCGGCGGCAGAGGTGGTAAAATTACCTTTGATTCAAGAATCGAGCGGCAAATGAGCTCGAGTCTGGCAGTAAGTGTGACTTCGCATTAAAGAGTGATAGCACAGAATTTACGGATATATACCATGTCTCTCCGATAGCCATGATCAGTTGTTCAGAAATCTATCTGAAATTCACTAGCTCGATATCTTAGATTTCTCGTACAGAGTGAAAATTACACTGACAAACAACATTTTTCTTTCTTATATAAGAATAAGTGTTCTTAGGTCAGTTTCTTGCGCTGATTTCAAATTTGAAATCCGTTTATCTCTATCACGTCGGGTTCTTAAGATATTTGTGAATAAATATATTTTTGGGAAACCGTTATTTGCTCCGTTTCATTTTTACTATATAACTTTTTAAAAATTAATAAAATGCAAAATAATTCTACTTTTTATACTGCTAAAATATGCATGACATATGTTACGTTATATTTCAAATAGTTACTGTATTTTGAAATAATTCTGAGTGAAATATGGCTTCTAGAATTTGTAGAAATTCGGCTGATCTGTTCTGTTACGTGTGCGGATATTTTACTGATCGTGTTCACCAGAAAAACTTTACACCATTGCTAAAGAAAGCATATGAACTTTATTTCGATTCGAAAGTTGATGATGCAAATAAATCTTGGAAGCCAAATGCAGTTTGTTCGACTTGTGCAAATACATTGGCAGGTTGGTTACGAAAATCGCCGAAGCATAAGTCGATGCCTTTTGGAGTGCCAGTAATATGGCGTGAACCGACAAATCACGCTACTGATTGTTACTTTTGCTTGACAAATATCTATGGTTTCACTTTTAAAACTAGAAAGTCTGTGGTTTATCCAAATACTGAATCGGTTTCGAAACCAGTGCCTCATGATCCAATCACGTGTCCGATCCCAGTTCCACTAATACAATATCCGTTGGACGTGAATGAACCATCAGAAAGTGATAGTTTACCTGCTTTAGAAACTAATTCTGACTCGGATTATATACCGGTGAATGATGGTGTTCACTTAATTAACCATTCAGAACTTTCAGATCTAATACGGGATCTCGCTCTCACCAAAGGACAAGCAGAATTACTCGGTTCGCGACTCAAAGAATGGAATCTTTTAGCGCCCAATAATCCGATATCTAAATTTCGTCATAGACACAGAGAACTTGTTTAATACTTTGAGATGGATGATGACATTTGCTATTGCAAAGATGTAAAAGGTCTAATGGTGCACCTCGGTCATGAGCACATAGTCAACGAATGGCGACTTTTCATCGACTCTTCCAAGACTAGTCTAAAAGCCGTGTTATTGCATAATGGAAATTTATTTTCATCAATTCCAGTCGCCTACTCTGTTCATATGAAAGAAACTTATGACAATATGGCTATACTTTTGGCAAAAATAAAGTACAATGACTACCAATGGCGGATTTGTGGAGACCTAAAGGTCATTGCAATTCTCACGGGCATGCAGACTGGGTATACTAAATTTTGTTGCTTCCTATGTGAATGGGACAGCCGCAACAGACATGAACATTATGCAAGAAAGGTGTGGCCTATCAGGGATCGTATGCAGCTCGGGCATAAAAATGTAATACACGAGCCATTAGTTAACAAAGACAGCATCATTTTACCACCGTTACATATAAAGTTGGGGCTCATGAAGAATTTCATAAAAGCGTTAGATAAAACAAGCAAAGCTTTCACTTATCTTTGAGAAAAGTTTCCGCAAATTAGCGATGCAAAGATAAAGGAAGGTATCTTTGTAGGACCTCAGATTAGGAAAGTTATTGCAGACAAACAATTCGAGAACTTGTTACATGGTAGTGAACTTCGCGCATGGATGGCATTCAAATCGATCGTCGATAACTTTCTGGGAAATCACAAATCTGTCGACTATGTGCATATTGTTAAGCAGTGCATAGATGCATACAGAATTATGGGCTGTAACATGTCCCTCAAAATTCATTTGCTCGATTCGCATCTTGACTTTTTCCCTGACAACCTTGGCGAAGTCAGCGATGAACATGGAGAACGATTCCATCAAGATATCGCCGTAATGGAGTCACGTTATCAAGGACGGTGGAGTGTGACCATGCTTGCCGATTATTGTTGGATGCTTCATCGCGATGTACCACATGCCATTCACCGACGAAAGTCGACTGCAAAGAAATTCAAGCCTACATAACTATTATACTTCTTGTACAAATGATGTTGTAATACTATGCGCTGTTAAAAAAACTTCAATTGCGTATTTCTAGAGATCCCGACCTGATAGAGAAAAACGGTTTGCAGATTTAAAAACAGCGCATTAAAATTGACCAGAAAAACATAGAAATGTTAGAGAAAGAAAAAAAAAATTTTTTTTGTTAGCCAGTGTTATTAGATTTTCGTGGAGTGTTTCATTTTTCTGATTGCGGTAATTTATATACCTAGCCTTTAAGTGATTTTGAGTGTTTAAAGTTTTCATTATATTTCACTGAGATTTTCTGTGCTAATTAAATAACTTATAGCTAAATCTTTTTCAGCCGTAAAGTGAATTTAATTACTCGCTATTTCCTAGTAAGCGATGTTTTAAATTGACTAGTACAATACATTAAATAACTGTCTACTGATGGTATATATTATTTACTTCTATCCATTTTTATGTAATATTTTAAATGACTAGTGTTCATATCACGCGTTAAAAACGATAGGATAAGCTAGACACGTGTGTTTTAAATCTAATTTATAACGGAGTGGTGGAAAGGTCCTATTTTAACACGAGTTAGATATGATATTGATAATTTGGTTAAATGTTTATATTTTCTTTCCTAAAATCTAGGCTGATCAACCTGAGTACTAGCGGTTTTTTTTATGGTCATGTGAACTTATGATCATATGAACTTATAATATTATAAGCATCCAGGGATATTTAATATTCATGAGCTTCTTGCTGTGACCTGTGTGGTCCAATTTTCCTCATTATCATGAGAGAAATCAGAATAGAACCATTAAATTATAATATTAACTGGACCAGAAATATTACCAGATTTACTTTTATCAATCTCATCAGCAGCTGTGGTGAAATATATTGTCAGCAACATTTGTGTAACTGAACCTAGCGTCTCAGCCAACTGAGCCGAAACAACATATGAAATATATATATATATATATATATATATATATATATATATATATATATATATATCTATATATATATATATTTATATATATATATATATATATATACTGAAGCACATTAAAAACGCACCACCTGTATAATCCAGGAACTGAGTGTGAAATGTAAATATAAGTGTGTACAAGTTTACATATTTGGAATCTTTATTCATTTTCCTATGAATCCATGCTGGTCATTAATTTGTACATTTGATTGTTATGAAATTCATTGCATTCTGTGCAGGCAAGGGAGAAAACCAAAAATACAAAAAAATGCACGTGCGTTATCCTGCTGGAGAAGCTGCAAGTCTGGATAAATTGTGAACGCAGGAGCAACCAGTGCATCCAGAACCTCATCTCGATATTTCACAGCATTAACATTTCCACGGAAGACGTGAAGAGGCAAGCGATGGTGAAAACTGAATCCTCCCCAAATGTGAATACTGCCACCTCGAAATCGGTTGACACAGCAATCTGCAAAGCGCTCTTCACACCGTCGCTAAATCCGCATACGTCCATCTGCAAAGGATATGTTGAATCTGTTCTCGTCTGTGAATAGGACAGCATTCCACTGCAGTCTAGTCCATCTGATATGTTGCTCTGCCCATTGCAGGCGCTGCTAACGATGTCTGTGAGTCAAGTTTGGCCCAACATAAGGTCGTCTTGCAGTAAGGCCTGTATCTCTGAGTCGTCGTATGACTGTCATTCGAGAGACTTGCCCATGTCTACCCACTATTGCTCTTGCTGTTTGACTTGCCGGGAGAGTACGATTCCTTAGGTGACTCAGCACAATATGACGATCTTGCGCAGGGGTAGTAACTCGTGGTTGGCCACTACGAAGTCTATCCCGGGCACTGCCAGTGGTTCCGTAACGTTCATTGAGACGTACAATAGTGCTGTGGTGGCAATTCATCCTTCTGGCAATGGCCCGCGAGCTCATTCCGGTCTCCAACATACCAATGGCTCGTTGGCGGTCGTTTTCAGATAGTCGTGGCATTTCAAGCACATGTACTGGGTGTTTTGTCTCAACGGCCTTTTTATACCGAGTATACTGCCAGAACGCGTACACATTTTCAGGGTCATAGCTGTTGGGAATCGTGTTGCACGTGTAACTTTCATCGTTTTCATGTAGTCTGTACACACACCCGTGGGTTGAATCTTGCACTTTCCATTCCAGCAGCCATTCGCTCTCTACCTCATGGCAAACACGGGGAAAATCCATTCCCACACTTTTTTTTGCCAGCTTCTCGGCATCAGTATATATAATAGTGGTGCGTTTTTAATGTGCTTCAGTATATATATATATATATATATATATATATATATATATATATATATATATATATATATATATATATATATATATATATATATATATATATATATATATATATATATATATATATATTCTATTCATCCTACGTCGGCGATCACCACGCAAGAACCTTACTCTAACCAACCTTCTCAATAGACCAGCTCCACAAAACCCCCCAGATATCCAGCCAGCAGAAGAAGAGCTACAAATTAACGGTGAAAGACCAACGAAGGAAGAAATAAAGAAAGCCATAAAGCTTCTAAGAGATGGAAAAGCGTCTGGACCTGATGGCATTCCAGCAGAGGCCATCAAAGCAGATATCGACACGGCTACAGCGATGTTATATAAATTACTTGGTAAAGTCTGGGAAAAAGGAAGAGATACCAGCAGAATGGAAGGAAGGATATCTGGTTAAGTTGCCTAAGAAGGGAAATTTACAAGAGTGCACAAATTATATAGGAATAATGTTACTTTCAGTGCCAGGAAAAGTATTAAACAGGATTATCCCTGAAAGATTAAAAGAGTCCATAGACAAGAAACTGAGAGATGAACAAGCAGGTTTTCGACAAAACAGATCCTGTACAGACCAGATAGCCACTTTGAGAATAATAGTTGAACAAAGTCTGGAATGGAATTCACCACTATACATCGGATTTGTGGACGACGAAAAGGCATTTGACAGTATAGACAGAGAATCACTTTGGAAATTGATGAGGCATTATGGAGTTCCCTGCGGATCATTAATTTAATAAAGAAAACATATGAAGACATGACATGCAGAGTTCTTCATGAAGGACAGCTTACAGAACCGTTTGGGATAAGAACAGGAGTGTGACAGGGATGCCTCTTGTCTCCATCTTTCAATTGGGAAATATAGAAATCAAGTCCAACACAAAAATAAGAATCTTCAACTCAAATGTGAAGTCAGTCCTATTGTATGGCTCTGAGACATAGAGAACAACAAAAACAACAACTAAAAAGCTACAGACTTTTATTAACGGTTGCTTGCATAGAACAGAAGGACTGAAATGGTAAGACAAAGTCACAAATGTGGAATTGATGAAAAGAACCAGACAAGTGCCAGTGGAACAAGAGTTGAGAAGAAGACACTGGCGATGGATAGGACACACACTGAGGAGACCTGTAGATAGCATTACAAGGCAGTTCTTGTTCTGGAATCCACAGGGAAAGAGAGGCAGAGGTAGACCAAAAAACACATGGAGAAGAGAACTGGATACAGAGGTGAAAATGATAAGGAAAACATGGAAATAACTTGAGTGGATGGCACGGCACAGGAGGACTTGGCATGTGTTTGTTGAAGGCCTTTGCTTCTCGGGGAGCTAAAAGGTATTGAAGCGAGGAAGTGGTGTATAGAGGTATATGCCTCGTGTAATTATCGGGGGTATCTCAAGACACAAAGAAAGATTAGGACTACTCCACTCTCAGGCATGTCGTACAAGGCCACTAATATGATGTTGTGCAATGAGGCTGGCAACCTCATCATGTCAAACCAATTGCTACAGAAACCATGGCTGCAAAAGCATGTGAATCCTTGATGCAGGCTTCCTGTGATGGAACCAGCTGCATTAGTGACCTCATACTTCATAAGAAGAAAAGAAAATTATGAATGAATGAGGGATTGAACGAGATAAGCCTACCATATCTCCTTGTATTTTATGTTAGGTTATGTCTCATTGGGGCCGATTTGTAGTGTAAAAGTCTTCATTTGTGAACAAAATCGGTTAAGAAGACATACAGCAGAAGGTATCACGAAGGTACAGAAACCCACATGATTGGAGACTGTGTGAAGGAAGAAAAGGTATTACGGAGAATAACAAATACAATGGAAGTCAGACAAAAGGTAAGAACGACAAGGGAAGTAATAACCAGCTCGTATCTTGGCTAGAGCTGTAATCGTTGTTATGTCTACCAAGTATACGTAGATCACCGGGTTATGCCCCTTCCAAGAAACAGAGAGGCATAACAAAAAATGCTTTTCACTCTATTGAGAACGTGTATGTCAGTATTTGGATTAATAGGGTTTGAAGTTCCCGCTCAATAAAGTCGTTTTAAGTCATTTTGTATGACGCAGATGAAGCTAATGTCTTTTCAGTCCTGTGTTTTAATAATGTCATGAAATTAACATTCTTTGCAAACACTATTATTTGAGTAGGCCCATAAAAAGAAGTTCAGAGGCATGATATCCGGGAAGCGAGAAGGTCATAGGCAGTGTTGACACCCTGTATTTGGAAAAAAAAACCTACATGGTACCTTGAAAAACACCACTTAGATGTTCAATTTAGGGCTACTTTTGGGCGACTTTAGGAGGGTTTTTAATTTTTTTGGTGGGGTGGGGGCTACTTTGTTCTATTTTTTTGGGCTACTTTTGGCGAAATCTAGGTGGCATTCTTCAACTAATAAAGGAAAATGACGTTTAGATGGGACCAAAAAAAAACCTAGATCTAGGTGAACCCACCTAGGAGTGGCAACGCTGGCCGTAGAATAGATCCATCTCGCCAAGTCCAGTGAAAAGAGAAATTTTCATTGAGGAACCTGCGCCCTACTAATCCCCAATGTGGTGATACCTCCTCGTCTTGCCGAAAGAACACATGGTACTGTATATTCTCAGTCTGAAGTACTGCATACAATTCAAGCATATCTAGGTAACTCGTAGCCTTCACAGTGTTCTTATGAAAAAAAAAATGGCCCCAACCATACGGGTATACCAGAGAGCACATCTAACGCGTTTCTTGGGACTGTCACGTTCGTGTTCAATAAATTCATACGAATTTTCTGACCCCAATATGCGGCAACAATGTCTGTTCACTTTACCAGACTAAATGTCTTGAGTTGTGTTACTAATTACCATAACCGTTTTAAAAAAGCTCCTATAATAATGAATTAATTAAGGTTGATAATGGAATGAAACATTTCTAGATAATGCAATCAAAATATTTCTGTGAGTGCGGCAAGATTTGTCTTAGTTGGTTATAGACACGTGGTCAGGGACAGACTGACAGTGCTCGCGGCCCCTAGGCTAAAAAGGATCATTGGCCCCTGATTACTGATTCTACATTTATTACTGGTTATACATTTCTAGATCCTAGATGCGGGCCCCCTGGCAATGCCCGAAATGTCCAACGCTTAGTCAGCCCCTGCACAAGGCTCGCAAACAACACCAGAAAGTATGACCTTGAAATCCGGGCACTCTTGTGCTACCGTCCCATTTAGCCTGCTCAGAGATTTAAAACAATGAAAAAAAAGTTATTGCACTTTCTTAGGCGAAGAATTTCTCCCAGGTATGCAGACTTGCCCTTACGTGTAGATTCGAGTAGTTTTCACTCGTGCCCCAAGCCTCAGGATTGGCTGGTGTTTTCACTGCACGTGCACAGACCGCCGCGCTGACACGGTGTATAAATACGCGGGAAAGATTAATTTCCCGCACGCGTGAATTCACTCCCGTTGGTGGTGCTAGCAGGTAAAGCAGACGCCTTGTCTTCACCCTGATCGGACCCTGACCAGATGCTCATTGCTGTCTAGTCGGCATTGTATCACTCCTCCATCAATCCTTTTCCGTCACTTCCTGCTAGCCCATTGTCCAGTGCCATGGCAGAGCGTCCAGAACTTCCGGCAGGGTACCTGGGTAGTCAACCCAAGTTCGCTGACCTGCGCCTTCAGCCCCTCACCCACGAGAATCCTGAATTCTCTGTGGACCAGAACAGTGAGTTGGAAATCAAGTTTAAGATGCCTAAACCTATCAAGGTAAAGTGCTACTCTTTTTAATCTAAATTCTTTTGTTTTATTTAGAAATTTGTTTAAATGTTTTATTCTCTAGGACAAGAGAGACAAAGCAAAAGGCAGATTAAGACTTATATTAAATACGCTCAGAATGAAGAATTTATTTAGTAGTGTATCATCATCATCATCATCATCATTTCTAGCCTCACATGGAGCATGGAACCTCCATTGCAGTTGGCCTCCTTGTAGCCTACACTAAATCCTTCTGCGCTCGGACAGCGGTGGTTTCTGTATTACATCATTTAACACAATGACGTAGCCAGCCTCATACAAAAACCTCATATTAGTCAGCTCTTACTACATGCTTTAGAAAGCTGTAGGCCACTTCTTTCTTTGACTCCTCGGAGACTTTCTGAAATAAAGTACATCGTATTAATTAAAGTAATAATATTATAATATTCATAATAAGTACAGCGTATTGTTATATCGTCAACACAAGAACTGTTATTAACATATTAGTGCGTCGTAATGCAAACTGTATGTGGTACTATTAGGACCTAGTTGAGACGAGTCTTCGAGACATGAAAGTCCAACGTGAAAGATAAAAAAAACTTGGAAGACAAAACAATGTGTGTGTGTGTGTGTGTGTGTGTGTGTGTGTGTGTGTGTGTGTGTGTGTGTGTGTGTGTGTGTGTGTGTGTGTGTATATATATATATATATATATATATATATATATATATATAGAGAGAGAGAGAGAGAGAGAGACACTCTGCACCTACTTCTTCTTCACCTTTCAACTTCCAAAGGAGTATAGGCCTTCAACAAACTCATGTCAAGATTTCCTATCCCGTGCCATCAGCTCTAGGTCCGTCCATGCCTTCTTCATGTCTGTCTCCAGTTCTCTTTTCCATGTGTTCTTTGGTCTTCCTCTACCTCTCTTACCCTGGGGATTCCAGAACAGCGATCAACAGGTATTCTCAATGTGTGTCCCATCCATCTCTAGCGTCTTTTTCTCATTTCTTGTTCTACTGGCGCTTGTCTAGTTCTTGTCATTAGTTCAACATTAGTCATCTTGTCATTAGTTCAACATTAGTCATCTTGTCATTAGTTCAACATTAGTCATCTTGTCATTAGTTCAACATTAGTCATCTTGTCATTAGTTCAACATTAGTGATCGTGTAAGATCACTTCAATACTTCTATTCTACGCAAGCATCCCTTTATGACAGTCTGTTGTTGTTTTTGATGTTCTCCATGTTTCAGAGCCATACAATAGGATTGACTTGACATTTGACTATGCACCTACTATTACCAAATAAAATACAAATGCTTATTGATCCAATAGTTACTCTGTACCTAGTAATAGTATTATTATTAAAAGTGTTCTGTCCCACCGCTTGGCTGAGGCCAACAAGTAATTTCTTTCTTGTTATTTCTTCCCCTGAGATACGTTTCTCAGGCCGCATCACTGAATTATTTAAGATACTAGGTTACGGAACTGGCAGGTGCCAGGTGACTTTTCGAAGACTTTTCTTATATATATATATATATATATATATATATATATATATATATATATATATATATATATATATATATATATATATATATATATATATATATATATATATATATATATATATATATATATATATATATATATATATATATATATATATATATATAGAGAGAGAGAGAGAGAGAGAGAGAGAGAGAGAGAGGGGGGAGTCCAAAAGGGAGTTACGATGGAATTCATTTTGTCTTATTTTCTCTGCCTTATGTACTTCAGAACGTAGCAACAACTGACAATGGCCATTTCTGTAACATGAAGTATTGCAGAATCAGAAAGTCCTTGTAATATGTTGCTAAAGTATATCATTTGTACATCCACGAACAGACCGATCTTTTCTTTAAAAATTAATGATACATTATTACTGATCTACATTGTACAGGTAACAACAAACCTAATCCACGCTAAAGAGGATAAGGATGTTAGCGAGTACGTGTTCACGCAGACGAAAGACGGAGTGCTCGATTTCGTGGTTGCGTTCCCAGAAGCCGGATACTACAAGTTTCAGATCTTCGCTCTGGAAGCGTCCGATGAGAGCAAATCCCTGCCGAACGTGTTCAACTATCTCATCCACGTCAAGGATGCGTTAAGACCCGCATATCACTTCCCCAAGCAGTACGCACAATGGAAAGATGGCTGCTACCTTTACTCACCTTTAGTCATGAACGCCAAGACCAGCCTGGCGAAGGTCGACTTCAAGGTTTACGTCCCTAACGCCAAAGCCGTTGCAGTTGTAGCCGCTGGTGAGTGGTTTCATCTCACCAAGAATGGTGAGAACTGGGAAGGAACTGTTGGACTTAGCAAGCACCGAGGGAAAGATGTCAAGGTGACGCTCAATGCCAACTATGGAGCTGACGAGACCAAATATGCCACTCTTCTCGAGTACATCGTTTAGGCGACAGTAACAGATATTATTTCAAAGTAACATTAACATTATCTCAAAGTAACTTTCTTAAAGTCTTCATGCTTTTTTCATAAGAGTGCACAATGTTTTAGTGACTTATAGAATATTTTGCATAATGCAGTAGTGAATATAAACAGCGGACAGTATCGTTGAAATAATCAAGCTTCTTCAAAAATATTTATTTTGTACCGGTTTACAGTGCCTATATTGGAAAAGACTCATTAACTTCCTTCGCATTTATACAAACAGAGAAGCCGACACACATTTTAATGTGAGTACATATAGCATGTCCTTCACGTTTGTTTATGTTAGTGAGTAAGAACGTAGTGTATTGTTGGCTGTATGGCTTAAATTAACAAATACAAGTATGTATGTAATGGTACGGGTGGTGGTGATACCTTCTTCTTTCCTTACCCGTGGCTTCTTCGTCCTTTGTAGTTCCCGGGGGGGGGGGGGTGTCTCTGATGAGACTAAGAAAGAATAAGACCACTGCTCCTTCAAGTATGTCATACAAGACGAGTAATATGAGGTTGTGTATGAGGTTGTGTATGAGGTTGGTAACTTCATGTAAAACAACTGGCTACGTAAATTACTGCTGCATGATCAAGAGAATGCTCGGTGCAGGCTTCTTGCAAAGATAACCAGCTGCAGCCGTGGATCCCTGCTCCATAAGGAGCGAAAAATGATGATGATGGTGATGATGATGATGATAATGATGGTGATGATGGTGATTATGGCGATAATGGTGATAATAATGATGATGGTGATGATGATGATGGTGGTGATGGTGATAATAATGATGATGGTGGTGATGATTATGGTGATGATGATGGGGGTGATGATAATGGTGGTGATGTTAATGGTGGTGATGATGATGGTGATGATGATAATGGTGGTGATGATGATGGTGGTGATGATGGTGATGGTGATGATGATGATGGGGGTGATGGTGATGGTGGTAATGATGGTGATGGTGATGATGGTAAGGGTGGTGATCATGATGATATTGGTGATGATGATGGTGATGATGATGATGGAGATGATGATAATGGTGGTGATGATGATGGTGATGATTATGATGGTGGTGATGATGATGATGATGGTGACCGTGATGATGATGATGGTGACGATGATGGTGATGATGATGATGATAATGATGGTGACGATGATGATGATGGTGATGATGGTGACGATGATGGTGATGGTGATGACGATAATGATGGTGATGATGATGATGGTGATGTTGATGATATGACTTTTTTGTATTTTATACCAAAGTTACGTGTTTCCTTTTATTACGTATAATTCATTTGTGTCCTATGCCATCTGCTCAAGGTTCTTCTATTGCCTTCTGTATCCCTTTCATTTCTGTCTCCAGTCTATTCTCCATGTGTTATTCGACCTACCTCTAACTCTCTTACCATGGGGATTCCAGAAAAGGACTACCTTGTAATGCTATCAACAAGTTTCCGCAGTGTCTGTCCTATCCACAGCTAGCGTATTTTTCTCATCACTTGTACCACTGACACTTGTCTGGTTAGATCTTTCCTAATAATGTTTCAAGACCTGAAGGTCTTTTTATTTGGACATGCGCCCTAATATAACCGACTAGGTTGAACGGGACGCGCCTCGCCAAAACGAGGCAAAACTTTATTTTATTTTTTTAAACTTGTCTGGTTCTTGTTATTAGTTTCACACTGCTTTCGCTGACAGCTACTGGCTATCAAATGTAGGGTTATCTGTGCAATCTGTTACAGTGAAACTATAACGAGATCCATGGAGAACATGTCAGGAATATTAATTAGTGGGCATAATATAAACAACTTGAGGTATGGTAATGATACAGTTAATAGCAACTAGTGAAAAGGAGCTGCAGGAAGTGACTGATACAATAGTTTCAGACAGTGGAAACAAAGTTGAAATAACAACAAGAGACATGGTCCGCAATCAGACAATACGTAAAGGCCTAAATACCTAACCGCTGCAAAACCAAGTAGAACAGTCCCAACTAAGATGGTCTGGCCTTGTCTGCAGAATGGGAGGTATGCGTGACTAAGAGCCAGGGATCCAAACCTCCAGGACGACCTGGAGTCCGCCGGGAGGACAACATTAAACAATCTCTGAACGACCGAGGACTAGAATGGAATCAGGCCAGAAGAAAGACAGCCGATAGGATAGTATGGCGCTCTCTCTCTTCCAAACTTCTACACCTCACGGTAGAAGAGGAACGACTAAGTAAGTAAGAAAACAAAAATCCTTTAGCCTCAATAGTAGCAAAAATACAGAAGTAATGATCGCCTGGAATAAAGGGACCTGCAGAGTGAGCTATCAATGTAAATGGAACAGTTTTAAAACAAGTCAATAGATTCAACTACCTGGGCATGTTTGTAACAATTGATGGAAGATGTACAAGTATCTCAGAAGTGGAGAGCAGAATAGCCCAGGCAAAAGCTGCATTCTATAAAATAATAAAATTACAGTTAAAGAAGTTATAATTAATTAAGAAAGAAATGGTGTAGAGTGAAATGATGATGTGATATGATACGTGTTACCAAAATGGTGAGTACTCTACACAGTCCATGTGTCTCTAAATGCTTCTCCTAGATATGAGGATTCACATGTATGCATAAAATGTCCCAAGTTGTTATACGTTATGTCGAGTGGGGTATCTCTAAGCTGAGGACGTTCTGATGAATACTGTTGTCGTACGGAGAACGCTGACGAGATATCTATGTATATTCCTTCACTGTTTGAGTATATCTCTGTAGTGTTGATCAACAGTTAATAGCTGTCATATGAACAAAAGGTCTGTTGTCTAATCTCCCGACGGTACCTGTCAGACTGGATATCTTCACGAAATGTTAGTGATATTTAGACTCATAATCTTGCGTATGTAGTCGTGATTCATATACTTTCGAGTCTGCTTCATAAAATGCGCTTAAGAGTGTGTTGCACGTGGTATAAATATGCGATTCCTCTTTTGAGCTCTTTTGCTTGACTTCAGATAATAATGATCTTTCGAGTGATTTGAATTTATGATGACTCTGTATTGAACTTGTGATAACGATGTATTGAACTTGTGATAACGATGTATTGAACTTGTGAGCAAGCAGTATATGGTGACGAAAAATGCTGCGTCCACCTTATGACTTGTGGGTGAGACAATATTCCTTTTTAATTGAGGAATGAAAGATGTCCTATGGCGAATTCTGCTAGCCAAATGTCCGTTTTTGATAACTTATTTCTGGTTAGACGTCAGACACGTTGCGCGTAGACTCAGACTTCTGATGAACTTCTTTTCCCTTCGCAAAATCCTTTAAGAACACAATTAATCACAGAACTGAATTATCATCCACTCTGAATAAACACGTGTATTAGGCTATGCGTTTTTGGGTTTAATCTCTTCCTCACAAGGTAAAAAAATGGACTGCTTCACTCTAGTAGATTATGCGGTATTATATATTTCTGGAAGTCACCTGGCCAAGCTGGGCGTCCAATGTGGTAAACCAACGCTTGTCTGAACCGCGGCCGACCCAAGATAACACCATTACAGCATGAGACGTTTTCCCTTGGCCAATCTGGGCGTCCAATGTGGTGTCACAGAAATTACAGCGTGCCCAGATGTGTTTCGGATGACCATATGTGTTTTTACCAGATTTATCACGATGTGTAGTGGTTTTGATGGTATTGTATGATGGTGATATTACTAAGTGTGATGTATGAGGTCAGCTGTGAAGGCTCCTGAGATAAAATGTAGCTGTGAATTTTCAGAAGTCCCTTCTTGCTACCACTACGACCTCACACCTATCTTTTTTTACTAATGAATGTGGCTACGTTAAAAAATCTAGGGTACTGAATGTAAGGTGTTGTATTAATATATATAAACACACACACACAGATATCTAATAATATAATATTATCAATAAAATTTAGAACACAATGAACTAAATTCAGCTGGTGAAATTTTAGAAAGGTAAATCTTTTTTAAATTTATTTGTTCTGAACCAAGGTTTTATTTTGGCCAGAACATATGAAAGATTTTGAAATTTATGAGTGAATGGCATGAATAAATGGCATGATAAATAAAAGGTGTGTACGTATACAATTTTCACGATTAGTTAATATTTCTACAGTTCATAATTTTATTTTCCCTGGGAGAACGATGAATAGATGTGCTGTTGGGGTGGCTTCATCCCTCCCTGTCTATGCCTACCAAACATTGTCCATTAATGATGGAAGGAAATGGGATGTTTTAGTAGTAATTCACTTTGGGTGCTATGTCTATGAAGTTGGTGTAAATCCAGCAGACCAGCCTGCTTACGTAACTTTGAAAGAGTAGTTCTGGTGCTGGAATCTGGTGGCCCCACCTCTCCGTGCTTGGGGGCAATATATCGGGTGGCCCCACCTCTCCGTGCTTGGGGGCAATACAAGGCTGTTCTGCCGAGATGCGACACTGCACGGGTCCTCACTGTCAATTATTTACCCAGCATTTGACACCACCTTTTGGTGTCAACATAAAAAACTCACAGCTCTGAAATAAAGTATTGGTTTAGGTTCAGAACCTTACCTAAGGAGCCACTTCTACACGTAACAATTTACAATAACACCACTTAGACAGGGTCAGATCTCTCTGACCATACAACACATCTTACCAAGTTGGTTTCACATAGGATAAGTTCTCCCAGACTACATATTCCGAAATATGTTTATTAGCTTCCTGCCATAGAATAGGATAGGTGATATGTTCCACTGATCTCAACACTTGATCTGTCCTTCCTAATCCTTGCTGGAGTTTATATATATTGTTTGTCCCTAGACCCTGAACTAGGGCGGGGGGTCTAGAGCAAATCCTTACTTGTTGTAAGGCTAGATTTCGATATGGCAGTATCAAATCACTCGAAACATTAAACAATATTTAAAATATACAAAGAAATAATTTCAATCTTACCAGATTATGAATAAAGAACACAGAAATGCTAGCAAAACTCAGCTGAGCTGCTGGCTATAGTATGGCGTCCCTGAACTTATTTCAATTTACTTCATTGGAAATCACCACACTTAAAATTTACTGTGTCTATCACTGGACAACTATTGAGGAATGGCAAAAAAGCGCGTCTGAGCGCTGATAATATGATTGTCTGTGGCCAATCAATGCCTTGTGTTAATTCAAATTTCCTACACTAAAGTCATTTCAGTCATGCTTCAGTCAAGTATGGATTTTTATCTGTTAGTCCGTCCGTCTCTACTTGCGTTTTCACAAAAAACGTACTTGGTTTTTGAACCAACCTATCCGTCCCCTCTACAAATTTTGTCTTTAAAGTTATTTTTAGCCACAGCTCCCACCAATGTCCCTCTCTTTCATTCTAACTAGATTTGGACACTTGAGTCTCAAGGTCGCGGTTTTTGTGCAAATTAGTGACATGTTTGATTCAATGCAGTCTTTCGCTGATGTGAACAACACAGTCTTTTGTCAATGTCTTCATTATTATCTATCCGTCTGTATAAATAAAAGCATATTATTTCACTGCTCAAAATGGGCCATCCGGCCAGCTAGGTTTTATATTCCTAACATCATTATTAAGAAAAAGTTACTTTTCAAGGTTAGTTGTTTTTTTTTCGAAATATTTTCTAGAATCTTCTGTGAAACGTTTGCCGCTGCATTCAAATAAAGGACAAAATATCGCAAAAACGTCCAAAAAATGACTGTTGCGTATAATAACTATGGTCCCTTTTGTCGATTTCGTTACCTTGTGTCAACTTGGGGACGTGACTTTTCCCCCCTCCCCCCCCCCCCCCCCAATTGCATCTTCTAAGCCTTGCTAGTCTCACGCAATTTTTCAGTCATATTTTTTTCCTTTTGATCCGCCGTTCTCATCCCGTTCAAATGGTAACCGTTTCAGCAATTTAATTTCCATGGCGGGTGATGACCCGCGGCGTGGGCGATCATGCCTTCTAGTAACTTACGCATTCTTTTTATCCCTACATTTTATCCTTTGGAGATATTTTTACGTTGTATCACTGTTAATTTTATGACACATCTCCCCACTTGAAAACATGCCTACGGCAAGTTCTAAAACCAGTGATACACATAGATAAAATCTCTCCTCACGCCTGCCATTACTCTAATTTTGATCACAGGGGTGCCGACTGAGGAAATCTGCACCGACATTCAATTTGCCTGGGATATATTGGATACTAAACTGATAAGGTTGAAGCAATAAAGACCACCTCAGCAATCTTGCGTTTTCATGCTTAGCCTGAGATAAGAATACGAGAGGCTGATGATCCGTCTCGACCACAAAAGTCCTACCATACAGATAGATTTGAAACTTCTTTATTGCCCAGATTAACGCTAAACATTCTTTTTCGCTTGTGGAGTATCCTTGTTCCGCCTTATTCAATTTGCGGCTTGCATAAGCGACTGGTTTCAGTTCCCCATCAGGTGAAGATGATCTTTGCAACAAAGCCCCTCCGAGTCCTACATTACTTGCATCGGTTCTTAAGACAAAGTCCTGTGTCAAATCAGGCAGTTTGAGAATAGGCTTGCTAGTGAGTTTTTCCTTTAAGTCTTGGAACGCTAATTCACTTTGCGCAGTCCAAATAATTTTATCTGGAAGTCCCTTGCGAGTCAGATCAGTCAGAGGAGCACAAATAGAGTTAAAATCTTTGATATATTTTTGATAAAATCCGCATAACGACACGAATGATCGCACGTCTTTTTTTGTTTGTGGTCTAGGTGCTCTCTGCAGTTTTTCCAAGTTCTTAGGATCAGGGGTCATATTACCCTGATATACAGTGTGCCCCAAGAATTCCAACTCTTTGCATCCAATACAACATTTTGTTGGCCTAGCAGTTAAGTTCGCCTCCCTAAGTCTATTAAATAACATCTCTAGAGCTTCAATGTGTTCTTCAAATGTCTCTGTGGCGACGAGAATATCATCCATGAAATTCGTGATACATGGGTTATTCAGGGGATCCAACAATTTGCGCATCATCCTTGAAAATACACTCGGAGCATTTTTCAGTCCGAATGGTAGCATATTGAATTCATAATGTCCATCCGAAGTGCTAAAAGCCAAATAAGGTCTCACTTCAGGCTTCACTGGGATCTGGTAATAGCCTTTACTAAGATCCACCTTTGAAAAGTATTTTGCCTTGTTCAGTCTGGCAAATAACTGTTTTGTGTCTGGTAATGGATCCACTTGTCCTTCTGTGACAGCATTCAGTTTCCTGTAATCTATGCACAGTCTGTGTTCCCCAGACGGTTTTCTCAACAAAACGACACTAGAACTAAAAGATGATTCACTGTGCGAAATAATCCCCTCCTTCAACAAATAATCTATTTCTTCCTTCAATGCCTTCTCCTTCGCGAACGGAATAGAATAGGCTCTCATACAGATTGGGTTTGAGTCTACCAGTTTCATGTCATACTGTAGCAAATTTGTATGGCCTGGTTTATCTGTTAATACATCTGTATGTTCCTCCAGAACCTGTTGAACTCTCTCCCTCTGGTTTTTAGTCAGGTGCTTACTGACTTTTACCTGTGCTGCTGTTTCACAAGGATGTAATGGGTATTCATGTGAGGTGAGTGGTTCCTTTTGCATTTGAGTTGCGATAGCTAAGGTCAGTAAGGGGGGTGCTTTCCTGGAGTGGTCTGTCCAGATACTTCTTTAATAAGTTTACATGATAAACTTTCTCCTTCCCCTTTTTGTCAATTTTATAGTTTGTTCTAGACACCTTCTCTAGAACCGTATATGGACCTTGCCAACCAATTTGTAATTTATTCTGGCTACCGGGTAGTAGAAGAAGCACCTTCTCTCCCACAGCTAGTTCTCGGTCCTTTGCCTTCCTATTAAAATATGCTGCATGTTTCTTCCTGGCTTGTTTCAAATTATCATTTGCCAGTTTCCATCCAGCTTTCAGACGAGTGGTCAGTTCGTTCACGTATTGATAAGATGAGGTAACAGGTTCTTCCGCCTTCTCATCCGTCCAGGTCCTTAATAAAGCTTCTAAGGACCTTTTATTGGCCTCCCAAATAGCAGAGTTGCGGGAGCCATCCCGGTTGAACTATGTGGTACCTCCCGATACGCAAACAATGCGGCGGGCAGGAATTGATCCCACAGATCCGGTTTTTCGTGTGCCAGCTTTCTCAGGATAGAAATGAGAGTCCCGTTGAACCTCTCTACCTGGCCGTTCCCTTGTGGATGGTACGGACTACAATGAAAGTGTCTGGCTTGAAATAGTTTAAAAACTTCTTCCGTTAGTTTCCCCTTGAACTGAGATCCATTATCCGTCAAGATTTGATGCGGGAATCCTAATCGGGTGAATATTGTAAGTAGTGCCTCTGCTACATGTTTTGAATCAATTGATGGCAGGGCTACCGCCTCTCCCCACATAGAGCAAGTGTCCACCAGAGTAAGGATGTAACTGTTCCTCCTCTTGGTCCGAGTGAGAGGTCCCACAATATCCACTGCAACCCTCTCGAAAGGTGTTCCCACTATGGGCATTTCCCCTAGAGTTGCAGGAGCAGTCCAGTGCTTTGGAGCTACCCTTTGACATTCAGGGCAGGATTTGACATATCTTTTTATATCCTCCGTTATCCCTGGCCAGAAGTAATGACAAGCTATACGCTGTCCTGTGGCGCTGATCCCCATGTGACCACTGAAGGGAATCGCATGCCCGAGTTCCATCACTTTATCTCTATATGAAGTGGGAAGAACCAGCTGGTTGTGACCATTTGTTCCAGTTCCGGCCTTCCTGTATAATAGTTTGTTCTTCATGAAATATTCCCCCTTGCTCGGAGGTGTGTGTGGCATTTGGGCAATTTTTTAAAACATGGCTTGAGTGTCCTATCCTCAGCCTGCGCCTTCCTCATCTCCTCTGGATGAGCATTTATAGGTTCACCTTCTTCCTCCTTCTTCTGTGACCTGGTCTGCACTGTCGCCATGATCACAGGTTTCTCGGGATTCCCCAAGAAGACGTATCTACACCCCAATATCAGAGGGTAGATTGGTTCATCTATCACTGCTGCTCTGATTTCTCCTTCCACATAGCGAGTTTTCACCGTTATCCTTGCGATGGGAAGTGTCATGAGTGGTATGTCCTTAGTCGCCCCTTGTATTTCCACTGTTTCTGTGGTATACTGACTTGGGTCCACTAGGCTAGACTTCACAACTGAATCATAATCCAAACCTGTATCATAAAGGCACCTTATGGTGACCCCATTACAAATAACATCCTCACAAACTGGGGGGTGATAAGGTTCCTGTTGTCCATTAGGATTAACCTTTAATCGTTGAGTCCCCGACTTCATTGCAGCAATGTTTGAAGGTTTCCTTCTACAAAATTCGGTGTTATGGTTATCTTTCTTGCACCATTTACACCATCTTTTTCCTTGGTTAAACGGTTTCTTTTCATTATTTTTTTGGTCATTGAACTGTGAGTTTCTGTCGCGATAGTCATTTCTTGGCCGCTCAAAGTTTGTCCTACCTCTATTACCCTGTTCTCTATTGTCAAATTTATTAAATGGCTGTGGAGCTTTAAAATTATCTATGTGCTTTTTTTAAGCACCACTTACCTCTGCCTGGGCTGCCTGATACCTCTCAGCGACATTTAAAACCTCCCCCAACTTCTCTGCACCTTGTTCCATGAGAAATTTTCTCATGTCTGGAGCCATGGACTCTCTCAATTGTTCGATCATGATCATTTCTTTAAGATCTTGGGTCTTCCCCAGAGCAGTCCATTTCTCCAAATAGGTTTCCAGTCTAGCAGAGAATTGGTGGTATGTCTCCCCAGACAACAGTTTGGCATTTCTAAATTTCTTACGATAAAATTCACCATTCTTCTCGTACCTCAATAACAAAGCCTGCTTTAACATGTCATAATTGTCTTGGTCTTCTCTGTTCATTTTTGTGAAGACTTCATAAGAAGTACCTCTCAGTCCCTGTGATAGCTTTAAACTCCACCTCTCTCTCTCTAACCCATATGTAGTAGCTAATAACTCAAAACGTCCTAGGTACCCCTCTATGTCATCGTCTTTCTCAACAAAATGGTCTAAATGAAACCCCATAGCTGAGGTTGAGGCTCCCAGACTAGGCGTAGCATCTGAGGCAAAAGGGCTGGCACCATTTTCAGGAGCCTGGCCTTGTAACTCCAGCTCCCTTAGTCGTAATTCATGCTCCCTTTGCAACCTTTTATCTTCTGCCTCCCTTTCGGCCTTTCTATCTGCTGCCTCCCTTTTGGCAGTCAATCTTTTTTTCTTCTGCTTCCCTTTCGGCCGTCAATCTTTTTTCTGCTGCCTCTAATGCTTTAGCCTCTTTGTCCGCCTCAATCTGCAGCCTCTTAATTTCTCTATCCGCCTCAATTTGTAACCTCTTCTCTTCAGCTACCTTCCTATCTTCCCTTTCAATATACTTATCACATTCAGCCGTTACGTATTGAATTAAAATCTGACCATCCATTCCCATCTCCTTTGCCGTCAGCACAGCAGCTGATCTAAATTTTGCCAGCTCCGCCATACTTTTTAAACAAATCTAGCAATAAGCAAAGTAAAATTTCCAACCACTAAAGTACTTATAATTACTCTAGACTAAAATAATTCTAATTAATTAATTAACTAACACTGGCTGTGAAGATTCACCAACTTCTAATTGCCCTTTTAATTTAAAGGGACACTTTTAATTTTAAGGGAATTTTACAATTTTGTTCCCCTAATTTTATTTCTCCCACCAGGAGATCCTTATATTACTGTTTATGCTAATTATCCCTGGACAAGACCCCAATATATGTAGTGGTTTTGATGGTATTGTATGATGGTGATATTACTAAGTGTGATGTATGAGGTCAGCTGTGAAGGCTCCTGAGATAAAATGTAGCTGTGAATTTTCAGAAGGCCTTCTTGCTACCACTACGACCTCACACCTATCTTTTTTTCTAATGAATGTGGCTACGTTAAAAAATCTAGGGTACTGAATGTAAGGTGTTGTATTAATATATATAAACACACACACACAGATATCTAATAATATAATATTATCAATAAAATTTAGAACACAATGAACTAAATTCAGCTGGTGAAATTTTAGAAAGTAAATCTTTTTTAAATTTATTTGTTCTGAACCAAGGTTTTATTTTGGCCAGAACATATGAAAGATTTTGAAATTTATGAGTGAATGGCATGAATAAATGGCATGATAAATAAAAGGTGTGTACGTATACAATTTTCACGATTAGTTAATATTTCTACAGTTCATAATTTTATTTTCCCTGGGAGAACGATGAATAGATGTGCTGTTGGGGTGGCTTCATCCCTCCCTGTCTATGCCTACCAAACATTGTCCATAAATGATGGAAGGAAATGGGATGTTTTAGTAGTAATTCACTTTGGGTGCTATGTCTATGAAGTTGGTGTAAATCCAGCAGACCAGCCTGCTTACGTAACTTTGAAAGAGTAGTTCTGGTGCTGGAATCTGGTGGCCCCACCTCTCCGTGCTTGGGGGCAATATATCGGGTGGCCCCACCTCTCCGTGCTTGGGGGCAATACAAGGCTGTTCTGCCGAGATGCGACACTGCACGGGTCCTCACTGTCAATTATTTACCCAGCATTTGACACCACCTTTTGGTGTCAACATAAAAAACTCACAGCTCTGAAATAAAGTATTGGTTTAGGTTCAGAACCTTACCTAAGGAGCCACTTCTACACGTAACAATTTACAATAACACCACTTAGACAGGGTCAGATCTCTCTGACCATACAACACATCTTACCAAGTTGGTTTCACATAGGATAAGTTCTCCCAGACTACATATTCCGAAATATGTTTATTAGCTTCCTGCCATAGAATAGGATAGGTGATATGTTCCACTGATCTCAACACTTGATCTGTCCTTCCTAATCCTTGCTGGAGTTTATATATATTGTTTGTCCCTAGACCCTGAACTAGGGCGGGGGGTCTAGAGCAAATCCTTACTTGTTGTAAGGCTAGATTTCGATATGGCAGTATCAAATCACTCGAAACATTAAACAATATTTAAAATATACAAAGAAATAATTTCAATCTTACCAGATTATGAATAAAGAACACAGAAATGCTAGCAAAACTCAGCTGAGCTGCTGGCTATAGTATGGCGTCCCTGAACTTATTTCAATTTACTTCATTGGAAATCACCACACTTAAAATTTACTGTGTCTATCACTGGACAACTATTGAGGAATGGCAAAAAAAGCGCGTCTGAGCGCTGATAATATGATTGTCTGTGGCCAATCAATGCCTTGTGTTTTTTCAAATTCAAATTTCCTACACTAAAGTCATTTCAGTCATGCTTCAGTCAAGTATGGATTTTTATCTGTTAGTCCGTCCGTCTCTACTTGCGTTTTCACAAAAAACGTACTTGGTTTTTGAACCAACCTATCCGTCCCCTCTACAAATTTTGTCTTTAAAGTTATTTTTAGCCACAGCTCCCACCAATGTCCCTCTCTTTCATTCTAACTAGATTTGGACACTTGAGTCTCAAGGTCGCGGTTTTTGTGCAAATTAGTGACATGTTTGATTCAATGCAGTCTTTCGCTGATGTGAACAACACAGTCTTTTGTCAATGTCTTCATTATTATCTATCCGTCTGTATAAATAAAAGCATATTATTTCACTGCTCAAAATAGGCCATCCGGCCAGCTAGGTTTTATATTCCTAACATCATTATTAAGAAAAAGTTACTTTTCAAGGTTAGTTGTTTTTTTCGAAATATTTTCTAGAATCTTCTGTGAAACGTTTGCCGCTGCATTCAAATAAAGGACAAAATATCGCAAAAACGTCCAAAAAATGACTGTTGCGTATAATAACTATGGTCCCTTTTGTCGATTTCGTTACCTTGTGTCAACTTGGGGACGTGACTTCTCCTCCGTTCCCCCCCCCCTCCCCCCCTCCCCCCCCCCAATTGCATCTTCTAAGCCTTGCTAGTCTCGCGCAATTTTTCAGTCATTTTTTTTCCTTTTGATCCGCCGTTCTCATCCCGTTCAAATGGCAACCGTTTCAGCAATTTAATTTCCATGGCGGGTGATGACCCGCGGCGTATGTCGGAGAAAATACAATATGAAAATGTAGGAAAAGATGGAGCAACAAGGCCTTTGCGCTCGTTTATCACAATAGCCGCTTCTCAAGTGTGATGTCAATCGTACTCAGGAGAGCTTAGCCTTCTTGCTCGGGATTCCTTAATCCTTTTCCTCATCTTCGTTTTTCTCTCCGGTTTCCACCCTTTCCTCTACTTGTCCGTGCTCTTCGTCCTGCCTCATAGGATGACGGCTTAAAAAATCCGCTCCTACGTTATGTTTTCCTTGGATATAGTCCACTTGGAACGTGTAGGGTTGTAGAACAAGCGACCACCTCATCAGTCTAGCATTCAAATTCTTTGAATTGGCGAGGAAGGTCAGAGGTTGGTGATCACTCTGGATTGTAAATTTCCTTCCGTACAGGTATGCTTGAAATTTTTGTATTCCCCAGACGAGGGACAAACATTCCTTTTCGATTGTGGAATAGTTTTGTTCTGCTCGGTTTAACTTCCGACTCGCATATGCGACCGGAAATAGATTTGGTGGGCTTCTGTCATCTGGCTGTAGTAATGTAGCCCCGATTCCAATGTTACTGGCATCTGTGCGCAAGATGAATTTTCTAGTTAAATCCGGAAGCCGTAAAATAGGTTTTGTGGTGAGTTTCTCTTTTAAGAGTGCATATGCATGTTCACATTCTGCTGACCATGTCACTTTATCTGGGTTTCCTTTCTTGGTTAGCGATGTAAGCGGCGCACAGAGGCTATTAAAATCCTTTATATATCTCTGGTAGAATCCACAGAGAGATACAAATGACCGGACATCCCTTTTTGTGGACGGTCTCGGTGCATTTCTCAGCTTCTCAACGTTTTGAGTCTCGGGGAACATGGTCCCATGGGATATAGTATGTCCTAGGAACTCTAGCTGTTCACACCCAATTTGACATTTGGTTGGGCGGGCGGTTAGTCCCGCTTCTCTGAGTCTGTTAAACAGCAAGGATAGCGCTGATATATGTTCTTCAAACGATTCAGTAGCTACTAGGATATCATCCATAAAATTGCTGATGGCGGGATGATTCAAAGGATCCAATAACTTTCGCATCATCCTTGTGAAGACACTAGGAGCATTGTTCAGTCCAAATGGCATCACATTAAACTCGAAGTGTCCATCTGGAGTACTGAAGGCTAACAGGTTCCTCACCTCAGCTTTTACCGGTATTTGATAGTACCCTTTACTGAGGTCGATCTTTGAAAAATAGCGAGCCCTGCTCAGCTTAGTAAATAGCTGGTTCTGGTCCGGTAACGGTTCTGGCTGGAACTGTGTTAACGCATTCAGCTGTCGGTAGTCGATGCACAGGCGGTGTTCTCCACTGGGTTTGCGTAACAGCACCACTCCCGCACTGTAAGGGGACTCCGACTTCGAAATTATGCCTTCCTTAAGTAAGTAATCAATTTCTTGCTTTAATGCCGTCGCCTTGGCATACGGAATCGGATAGGTTCTCATTCGGACGGGCGTAGGATCCGTGACTTCCATGTCAAACTCCATCAGGTTTGTCCGGCCCGGTTTGTCTGTCAGAGAGTCGGCGTGGTTTTCCATCAATCTCCTTACTTTTTCTTGCTGGGCTTCCGTTAAGGTGGAGCTTATTTTCACATCTAAATGTGATTCCTCCTGTATCACCGGGTACTC
Source organism: Oreohelix idahoensis (assembly GCA_024509875.1). Taxonomy (NCBI): domain Eukaryota; kingdom Metazoa; phylum Mollusca; class Gastropoda; order Stylommatophora; family Oreohelicidae; genus Oreohelix; species Oreohelix idahoensis. Next base: position 1,237,825 of record JAMPIV010001683.1, read on the forward strand.
TACGGATGATAATGGCTCTTCTTCCATTTGCATAGCAATGGCCATAGTCATGAGGTGCGCTGGTTCGGCAGGGGCTCGCTCGTAAAACTTCTTAAGCAGATTTAAGTGATAAATTTTCTGCTTTCCGTTCACGGCGATTTTATAGTTGGTGCGAGAAATCTTTTCCACCACTTTGTAGGGTCCCCTCCAGCAAATCTGCAATTTATTACTGCTACTTGGCAGAAGAAGTAGCACCTTCTCTCCTACTGCTAGTTCTCGGTCCTTCGCATTGCGATTGTAATATTTGGCATGTTTCCGCCTAGCCTCCCGTACTTTCGCTGTGGCTAATTCCCAGCCAGTCTTCAGGCGTTGTTTCAAGTCTGTGACGTACTGGAAGGCTGATGTGACAGTGTCGTCTGCCTTGGCATCTGTCCATGTTCTTAGTAATGCTTCTAATGGACCTTTAATAGGTCTTCCGAAGAGTAATGTGGCCGGAGGAACTCCAGTTGACGCATGCGGTACTTCCCTATAAGCAAATAATGCGGCAGGAAGATACTGATCCCAAGTTTCTGGCTTCTCCTGTGCCAACTTCCGAAGAATAGAGGTGAGCGTCCCGTTAAACCGCTCTACTTGCCCGTTACTTTGGGGGTGATAGGGCGAAGTATGGATATGCCTAGTCTTGAATATTCTAAGCACCTCCTCTGTCAACTTGCCTCTAAATTGTGACCCGTTGTCTGTGAGAATTTCATGCGGGAAGCCCAATCTAGTAAAGATATTCAGTAAAGCGTCAGCTACATGCACTGAGTCGCATGCTGGCATGGCTATGGCTTCGCCCCACATGGAACAGGTGTCCACTAAGGTAAGGATATGGGAGTTCCTCTTCTTAGTTCTCAGCAGAGGTCCAATTATATCCACGGCCACTCTTTCAAATGGGGTGCCCAAGATTGGCATCTCCCCAAGGGTCGCGGGTGCCGTCCAGTGTTTTGGTGCAACTTTCTGGCACTGAGGACAAGACTTGACGAAACGTTCAATGTCGCCGGTGATCCCTGGCCAATAATAGTGGCAGGCGATCCTTTGAGTCGTGGCGCTCATTCCCATGTGTCCACTAAATGGGATAGAGTGGCCCATCTCAAGCACCTGGTTCCTATAGGTTGCAGGAACTACTAATTGGTTGTGTTCCTGTCCTTCATTTCCAGCTCGGCGATACATCAATCCATTTTTCATAAAGAAGTCTCCCTTGGTAGGTGGGTTGTGTGTCCTAGGTAATTTTTTAAAACAGGGCGCCAGTGAGGAATCTTCCATTTGGGCCCTCTTCAATTCCTCGGGGAGGATATTGGTAGGAGGTTCCTGCTCTGCGTCTTTTTTTGACTGTCCTCTAGTCTGTACGGCCGCCATGACTAGTGGTTGAGTAGGTTCTCCAAGGAACACATATCTACATCCCAAGATTAAAGAGTAGATTGGTTCTTCCATTATAGCTGCACGAATCTCTCCTGTCACATAACGAGATTCCACTCTGATAAGTGCAATTGGCAGTGTCATGGGTGCAACATCCTTCGTCGGACCTTGGATGTCGACACTCTCTTCTGTTATCTGGTCAGGGGTGACAAGAGATGCCCTGACCACCGCATCGAAAGCAAGTCCTGTGTCATAAAGGCACTCCACAGATTGTCCGTTTACGAGGACTGATTCGATGACAGGAGGATGAGAAACGTTTCCGGTCCTCTGCTCCTTCCGGGGTGACGATTTTGTCTGCAGACAGGCAGCATGTTGGGGAGGAGGTCTGCGCTTGCACTCATTAGTGTTGTGATTGTTCAAGCGACAGTACTTGCACCATTTATCTCCCTGTCTCTGGTGTGGCGCAGCATTTTTCTTGTTTTGCTCTTTGTAGTTATCTTGTTTTGCGTGCTGTTTATGCGAGATGTGTGGTCCTTTGCTTTGTTGGTCTGGTTGGGAGCGAGCAGGTTGCTTTGGCGCCTGATCCGAAAACTTCTTTCTGGCTCCTTGAGACTCCATGAGAGCATTTTGGAATCGCTCTGCCAGTGTAAGAATATTTTCTAACCGGTCAGCGCCGTTTTCAGTGAGAAATCTACGCATTTCCACCGACATAGATTCTTTTAGTTGCTCTATCACAATCAGCTCTTTCAACCCGTCATAGTTCTCGGTAAAGTTTCCCAGTGTACACCACTTCACTAGGTAGTCTTCAATACGGGCTGCGAACTGTGAGAAAGTCTCTCCGGCCTCCTTCCTAGAACCTCGAAATTTTTTTCCGGTACGCCTCTGAATGAAGCTCGTACCTCACCAAGAGAGCTTTTTTCAATGCCTGATAGTCATCTTGCTCTCCGGCCGGAAGTTTATTAAAAACTTCGTAGGCGGCTCCTCTTAGGCCCTGGGAAAGTTTCAAGTTCCACTTCCGTTCTTCAAGTCCAAACCCTGTTGCAAAGCGTTCAAAGCGGTCTAAAAAGGCGTCCATGGTATCGTTCCTTTCTGAAAAAGGGTCCAGCGGAAAGTTCACGGCATTGGGTGGTGCAGGTTGCGAAGTAGGCACATCATCTGAGCGGGGTGAGTGCCCTCCATCAAAGTTGGAAGCCGCTGCACTTTTTGCCAGCTCTATCTGATTGGTCTGTCCCTGGATTTCCAGTTGCTTCATGTTAAGTGCATGCTCTGCTGCGGCTTTCTCTTTACGCTCCGCTGCTTCTGCTGCTTCTTTCCGCTCCACTGCTTATGCTGCGGCTTTCTCCTTCTCCATTGCAAGTTTCTGCACTTCCATCTCTCTTGCATGGAGTTTATCAGTCTCCTCACTCACAAATTTCATCAGATCTTTTCCACTTAACCCGTATTCACGCCCTGCCTCCATTAAACTAGTTCTAATTTTTGCAGCATCTGCCATGATATGCAGTACGGGTTCGCGAAGGGAAAAATTGGCAGTGACCTCCAAACAAATTGTTCAGACTCGCACAAGTAATTATCTCTTTAAAACCAGCTAGGTTTAAATTAGTAATCAAGTTCAAATAGTTCTTAAAAATCACTCGCTCAGCGTATTCTGAAAAATTATATAACAGATTATCTCGAAGTTTCTATGAAAAATTTGCTAAATATTTATGATAAAAATTTTCCCAGCAGTTACAGAAAAAGATTTTAAAAAATCAGTTCCCTACAGTATCTTCTGTTCTCAAAAAGTGCTTACTCTGTCCGTTTGATACTCAATTTAAAAAGTATCACTCGTGCTTTAGAGATATAAATTATCCCCCCTATGAAATAGACAAATTATAGTAAGAGTCAGTCTAGAAGGTAATCCCTCAAAATGCCAACAAATTTTGCAGTTATCGCAACTGTATAGCAGGGATGAAAATGTGATTTATCACACTTCTAAGTCCGGGTTCACTAATCCCGGACGAGCCCCCAATTGTCGTGTGGTGAGTCACTGGGGCAACTACAACAGTAGTTTTTGCCAGGAATAGTCTATGAGATATTAGATATAAGGTCTCTAGAAATTGGCTCGTTAAGAAAGAATAAAGACCTATTCGAGATAGGGACAAGAAGACAGGAATGCGAATGCTTTCCACTAGACCAGTGGTTCCCAAAGTGGGCGGTACCGCCCCCCTGGGGGCTTTGGAAGGGTCCAAGGGGGCGATAGGAAAAAATGGGCCAGAGGGGGGCGTTCAGTAGTAAACAGTGGGCGTCTAGTAGTAAGGGGGTTCAGGATTTGACAAGCTAAATTCAGTACGTGCGGGGGAGAAAGGAATTGTGAATTTGAGAGACAGCATCAGTGAAGCGGGGACGATGTGGATGGTTGTATTACCAGGATCATTAAGCAAGGCATAGTTTCGTCCATGCGTGTCATTCTGAGCTCAGGTAACCATCGCTGACCATAAACGGTAATCGGGAACTGCTAGGAAAGGGGGTTAACCAAACACCTATTGTCCATTCGTTCACTCCTGAAGGAAGAGAAATGATCCGTGCCGATGGCATGGACGAAATTAGATACCTGCTGGTGATTCAGAAAGTACCAACTTTGCTTTGTTGCGGAATTTATTTTAAAGGTACTTGGCATTCTAAATCAGTCTTTGATCCTCTGAACCGGCTTTCCTACATTACATGCAGACTTTTCATAAATCGACTGGCGCGATGTACGTTTCCCGTCTATTTCAACTTTGCGCTGGCTATGAGCAAAACCAACAAACTTTCTCAGCTTTTCTTTTGTAAACAGTGGTTTCAAATAAGAGTGTACCGGGTATCAAACAATTTCATCCAGTCGATAAGGTAAGTTTTCTTACTTAAATTTTTTGTTTGTTTGCACAGAGCTAGCACCAGTTTTACTAACATTAATTATTAATTAAGCAGATACATTTTAATACAGATTTGCCGTATATTGAATATTTCTGTTCAATCCATTATATTACATCCTTTTAATTTGTTACCGGGATCTCCACACTTTGTAGTTAGGTTACTGTCTCTCAATTTTTAAATCTGAAGACCTGTCAATATAGTGCGTTATTTTATATTTTGTTCATATTATATAACTATTATTATACTTTATGAAATGATTATTGGGTTACTTCAGTGTTGGTGTGGCTGTTGCTAATTGTGTTTTTTTTCTTCTGATTGTTGTATTTTTCTCATTTACTTATGGCTATGGTTAAGAAACTTTATAAAATAGAAGAGTAAACTGGTAACACCATCTGTGTCAACATTTTTGTAAAGCCACTTTTAAATCAGCTTTTGTTGTTTACTCGACGAACATTTTTCTATCTGCAAAATTGTAAAATCAATTCTTTGCTCTAGAATTCAGAACAAATATGGCAAAAGCAGAACAAACCAAAAAGAAGTGCAGACAATACAGCGTGGAATATCTGAAATATGAATTTATTCCAGCACTAAATAACCAACAACTGCCAATGTGTCTATTATGTGAGAGGGCCTTTTCAAATGAGGCGATGAAACCTTGCAGACTACTTGAACATTTGAAAAAAATTCACCCAGATAATACAGATAAAAGTTTGACGTATACTACTGGACAAAAGTTAAGAGCCACCAAGAAAAACTCCTCTATGGACCAATTAAATGCAACTAGGTGTAAACAATTTATTACAAAATAAAGTTGATTCATCCGTGGAAAAGATCAGTCAAGGTGTTTTTTAATAATGTGTGACTTACTAACAAAAAGAAATTCAACTCACTTTTTCACCTTTTGAACTAGTAAGTGCATGTTGCAAAAACCACGAGTTTTTTTTTGCAGAAACGATGGCAATTTTCACGTGCGTGTTAAAGTGACCCAGTTTTTGGAAAATTAAAAAAAATTAACCTAGTGCACACAGAAATGTGTTTTTCTTGTTTCAGAAGAGTTTTTCTTGGTGGCCCTTAACTTTTGTCCAGTAGTATATTTTCAGTCACTTCGTGAAAACTTTCAGAAACGTAAAACAGTCCGTGACATGTTTGTCAACACTTCACAACAAAGCTGTGATGGTTTGCGAGCTTCATACAAAATTTCATTGCTGATAGCTAAATCTGGAAAGTCTCATACAATCGCAGAAAATTTGATTTTGCCAGCTATAAGGGAGTTTGTTGGTACAGTTATGCAAAAGTCACCTGAACAAATAATTATAGTAATTCCGCTCAGCAATACCTCTGTTCAAAGAAAAATAGAAGAAATGGCTGAGAAAGTTGAAAATACATTGTGCAACATACTTAGGACAACAGAATTTGCATTGCAGTTGGATGAGTCAACTTTGCCTAGCAACGAATCTTTGCTTCTTGCCTATGTTCGCTTCGTAAAAGATGAAAGCTTGGTTCAAGAGTTAGTATTTGCTAAGCAACTAGTAACTGATACAAAAGGAGAGTCAATATTTCGTGTAGTAGAGAAATTTTTCAAATAGAAGGACATCCCGCTTACTAACATTCTTGCTTGTGCAACAGATAGGGCACCATCAATGATAGGTTGTTACCGCGGGTTTATCGCTTTCTTAAAAGAAGTGTACCTGGTATATTTACAATACACTGTGTAATTCACAGACAACATCTTGTCGCAAAAAATCTAAGTGATCGGCTTCACAAATCATTAAATACTGGTATCACAGCGATTAACAAAATTATGTCCCATGCTCTCAATTCTCGACTATTTCGAGAGCTTTGTACTGAGAATGATGAACAGTTTGAACGTTTGCTGATGCACACAGAAGTTAGGTGGCTCTCAAAAAGAAATTGTCTGAGACGCTTTTATGCTCTTTTTGAAACTGTGGTAGAATTCTTCAAAGACTCGCATGCTTCGCTCAGTACAGACCTAACGAATGTCAGGTAAGACATTGCATATTTGTCAGATTTATTCACAAAGTTTAACGAAATAAATCTACAACTGCAAGGAAATGATATTAATCTTATAAAAGTCAAATCTGTCGTCTCCACGTTTCTGGCCAAATTAACGCTATTCAAACGTAATATTGGCCGTCACGAGTTAATCTAATTTCCCAGCCTCTTAGAGTTGGACGAGAAAGACAAAATACCAGAGGATAATCTTCAAGTATATTGTGCACATCAAGATATGCTGCATAAAGACATGTCTCAGAGGTTTCAGGGTCTTCTTTCTGGATAATAAATCCATTCCTGGACACATGCAGTGAGGAACTAGGAAGGGTGGAAGAGGAACTGATATCGCTACAAAATGACGTTGAGCTTAAGCCAATGTTCAAGAAATCATATCAAGACTTTTGGTTGCAGAAAGAAATCTCTGAATGCTACCCTGCAGTGTGGGGAAAGGTTAAGATGTTCTGTATTGCCTTTCCAACATCGTATTTAGTAGAGCGTGGTTTCAGCGCGGTTGTACAACTTCTTTCGAAGCAGAGAAACAGACTGAACGTGGGGATCTGAGACTCCTTCTAAGTAACTTTCAGCCTGATGTTGAGAAGCTGATATCACTACACCAGGCATATCCATCTCACTGAAGTTAACAATGAAGTAAGTTTGTTACTAATTTACTTTCGCATACTGCTGTTTGTTTTACAGCATTAAGTAATTAAGTTTTTCTTTTAAAATTAAGTTAATAAATAAGCGTATCTGTAGCTTTATATTACAATGCGATAAACTGAGCAATTAGTTTTACTGTATTAACAGTTGCTCTTATTTTTCACTCTTTACATTTTTTTATGTAATGTGGGAAAATGCAGTGGGGCGCTGGGGTCATGCCCTGGGAGCCAAGGGGGCGGTGACCCAAAAAAGTTTGGGAAACACTGCACTAGACAGTGTTTTCTAATTAATTATGGAAAGAGTTCTGTTTCCCCACGACCTTAGCTTCTGCCCTTAGATCCCGTAAAGAAAAAGCCCCCAACCTCATCTGAGTAGAGAAAGGTTCCTATAGGTGAATATGTAACACCGACAGCACGAGTGATACACTAACAAACTCTTGATAATGATCAACCGATCGTTGGGTTTATTAATGAAATATCCACACATATAGGGTTAGTAATGGTTAGAACGTGATGATGGTGAAAGACGATTCACACAAAACACACAGATGAGATAATAAAATTACAGTTAATTAAGTAATAGTTAATTAAGAATGAACTGGTGTAAAGTGAAATGATGATGTGATATGATACGTGTTACCAAAATGGTGAGTACTCTACACAGTCCATGTGTCTCTAAATGCTTCTCCTAGATATGAGGATTCACATGTATGCATAAAATGTCCCAAGTTGTTATACGTTATGTCGAGTGGGGTATCTCTAAGCTGAGGACGTTCTGATGAATACTGTTGTCGTACGGAGAACGCTGACGAGATATCTATGTATATTCCTTCACTGTTTGAGTATATCTCTGTAGTGTTGATCAACAGTTAATAGCTGTCATATGAACAAAAGGTCTGTTGTCTAATCTCCCGACGGTACTGGTCAGACTGGATATCTTCACGAAATGTTAGTGATATGTAGACTCATAATCTTGCGTATGTAGTAGTGATTCATATACTTTCGCGTCTGCTTCATAAAATGCGCTTAAGAGTGTGTTGCACGTGGTATAAATATGCGATTCCTCTTTTGAGCTCTTTTGCTTGACTTCAGATAATAATGATCTTTCGAGTGATTTGAATTTATGATGACTCTGTATTGAACTTGTGATAACGATGTATTGAACTTGTGATAACGATGTATTGAACTTGTGAGCAAGCAGTATCATCATCATCAGTTGCCATCTCCACAACGAAGGTTGGCTGTAATGGATCTCCAACGTCTTCTGTCTCTTGTCTTGGTGGTACACTCTGATAGACTCTTTCCCGTCCATCTCTTGATGTTATCTTCCCACTTATAGCGCTGTCTTCCCCTTGCACGTTTGCCTTCAACTCTCCCTTCTGTTATGGTCTTCTGCAAGGTGTTATGCCTTTTTATGTGGCCAAAGTATTTTAGCTGCCGAACTTTGACCTCTCTCATTAGTTCTCTTTTCATACCTAGATTTTCTAGGACCTCCTTATTTGTTTTCATCTCTTTCCATGAGATACGCCCCATTCTTCTATATATCCACATTTCAAGAGCCTCAATTCTTTCTTCCAAATGCTTATTCATCGTCCATGTTTCTGCACCATACAGAAATGCAGAATATATATAACACTTTATGATTCTCAGTTTTAATTTATGAGATAACTGTTTGGATGTCAGTATATGTTTCATGTTGTTGAATGTAGCTTTGGCCATTCCTATTCTCTTCTTGATTTCTGTTTCACATCTGCCATCTTCTGTTATTATATGACCAAGGTATACGTAGCTCTTGACTTGTTCCAGGATTTTCCCATTTACGCTTATCTTTAATGTGGGTTTATCGTCTGTTTTGCTAATTATCATAGTTTTAGTTTTCTCAATATTAATGTCGAGTCCATATTCATGACTTATACTGTTCACTTGCTTCACTAGTTCTTGTAACTCCTGTTCGCTTTCAGCTAACAACACGGTATCATCTGCATATCTAAGGTTGTTTATTGATCTTCCACTGATGTTCAGTCCTGGTATTTCCTGTATCTGTTTGAAAATTTTTTCGGTGTATAAATTAAATAGGAAGGGGGACAGCACACAACCTTGTCTGACACCTCTTTTTATGTCTATGTATGGTGAATAATTCCTTCCCGATCTTACTGTGGCAGTTTGCTCCCAATAAAGGTTACTGAGTATTCTTATATCTTTTCCATCAATACCTATGTCTTTGAGGCATTCAATTATTTTCTCATGATGGATTCTGTCAAAAGCTTTCTTATAGTCAATGAAGCACATATACATACTTTTTTGGACCTCTGTATATTTTTCTGCTAATCTTCTTAGGCAAAATATTGCCTCTCTTGTTCCACTGTTCCGCTAAAACAGTATATGGTGACGAAAAATGCTGCGTTCACCTTATGACTTGTGGGTGAGACGATATTCCTTTTTAATTGAGGAATGAAAGATGTCATATGGCGAATTCTTCTAGCCAAATGTCCGTTTTTGATAACTTATTTCTGGTTAGACGTCAGACACGTTGCGTGTAGACTCAGACTTCTGATGAACTTCTTTTCCCTTCGCAAAATCCTTTAAGAACACAATTAATCACAGAACTGAATTATCATCCACTCTGAATAAACACGTGTATTAGGCTATGCGTTTTTGGGTTTAATCTCTTCCTCACAAGGTAAAAAACTGGACTGCTTCACTCTAGTAGATTATGCGGTATTATATATTTCTGGAAGTCACCTGGCCAAGCTGGGCGTCCAATGTGGTAAACCAACGCTTGTCTGAACCGCGGCCGACCCAAGATAACACCATTACAGCATGAGACGTTTTCCCTTGGCCAATCTGGGCGTCCAATGTGGTGTCACAGAAATTACAGCGTGCCCAGATGTGTTTCGGATGACCATATGTGTTTTTACCAGATTTATCACGATGCAATGTGGGCTTCAAACGATAATGTCAGGCATGTGGACTCAATCAAAGGTCTTTTATTTCCCCCGATGAAAGAACAAATGTGGTTCTCTAGATACCGGTCGCGAGTAATCACAACAATGAAATAGCAAATGTGGATCACAAATATGAGATGAAAGAGCAAATGTCGAAGAAAATACAATATGAAAATGTAGGAAAAGATATAGCAACAAGGCCTTTGCGCTCGTTTATCACACTCAGGTTAGAAAGAAGCAATCCACTTGATCGATGGCATGTTATGAGCAGAAGAAAGCTGGAATATGTCGTGACAAGGAAATGATTGAAGGAGAGAGAGATAGATAAAGACAAAGAGAGCAGATACTGGACAGTTTGACATCCTGGCATGCACAGTTTGACATCCTGGCATGAACAATTTGACATCCTGGCATGGACAGTTTGACATCCTGACATGGACATTTTGACATCGTGGCATGGACAGTTTGACATCGTGGCATGGACAGTTTGACATCCTGGCATGGACAGTTTGACATTCTGGCATGGACAGTTTGACATCGTGGCATGGACAGTTTGACATCGTGGCATGGACAGTTTGACATCATGGCTGGACAGTTTGACATCCTGGCATGGACAGTAGTCAACAACAGAATTGAGAAATAGTAAATTGAAATATAGTACTAGAGACAGGACGTTCTGGAGAGACAGGATCGTCTACGCTATCAGGCATGGTATTTGATGAAGAATGCTGGGTCATTGTTCTCCTTCACTGTCATCTCAAACATGAAGCGATGAAATACTTACGGTACATTTTTTCAATTGGATGTTTTGTGTTAGTTCCGATCATCCCCGTGCTGTTTAGTGTATTTTTATACGAGGGAATATGCTTCGCCCCGGGGGTAGTTTCCGAGGGTCTCTGAAGAGACAAAGACGAAATAGGACTATTGCTCCATCAGGCATGTCGTACAAGGCAACGGAAATGAGGTTGTGCATGGAGCTGGCACTTTCATCATGTAAAACACATTGTCACAGAAACCACCGTTGCAAGATCATGTGACTGCAAGATCATGTGACTGCTTGATGTAGGTATCTTGTGGGACCAGATGCTTTGATGGTTCCATCACGCTCCGTTCTACCCAGCATGTGTTCATATGTATTACTATTATGTATGTGTGTGTGTGTGTGCGCGCGCGCGCGCGCGTGTGTGTGTGTGTGTGTGTGTGTGTGTGTGTGTGTGTGTGTGTGTGTGTGTGTGTGTGTGTGTGTGTGTGTGTGTGTGTGTGTGTGTGTGTGACCAGTTAAAGCTTTGATATTACCAGTACATGATGTACTCAGCGCACATTTTATTTTTTAAGCTGTACCATACAGCCTGTTAAAGACTTATTGTACTGAGCATTCTGAATGTTTGTTTTTTATAAATATTTTTAACAATTTTAGTTAACAATCAATAGACAAAACTAGCGACTACTAGTCAAACGCTCATCTTCAACGGGGGCCCCAGCGACGAAATGTTATGAGAGAAGTCACTTCAGATTACTTTTCTCCAGATCTGAGCTGCACCACCTATTCAAACATGAAGTCCTTTCTTTTCCAGTCCTTATTTAGACCACAATTTGAACTAACCACGTCAGCCAAATCAGCATCTGAATTTTACAATGGAACAGACGGATGCAGAAAAATCTGGATAGCAAAGCTTCTGCCAGGTAGCAGTTGTTTAGAAACTGGCATGCAATGAAAGATTGGATCTGCGAATGTGAAGAGAAATATGTTATGCTTGCTGTGTCATTTCTTTTCTCCAGCTTGTGCAAACAGACAAGTAATAGACACATTATGACAAAGAAGAGAAAATAGCACGAGAACTCGCTATCAAATGAACTAAGTAGACTACTTACTTCCTTAGTCATCCCTCTTCTACCGTGAGGTGTAGAGGTTTGGATGAGGGAGGGCAATACTAGCCTATCGGCTGTCTTCCTTATGACTTGGTTACAATCTAGTCCTCGGCCCTTCAGAGATTGTCTCTTTGTTTTGTTAGCTCCAGGATTTCCAATTTTGTTTTCCCCATCTCCTCCATCAGCTCCTCCTCCTTCCCGTTAATGCTTCTACAATTCCATTGTCCATAAATCGTCGTCCTTAATTCGTGCCAGTTCGTCGCCTTTAAGATTAGTCAGGTTCTCTCCCCTTTGGTTCTTTTAATCAAATTTTAAAGTAAACATTTGATTGGCCTGTTGTTCATTTGCAAGGTGAAGGTGAACAATATTGTATGCAACAATTCTTTGGCAGTGTAAATAAGAACAAGAGTTTTTCAGGGTTATATAGAACCAATCTTGACATACGGGAGTGAGTCATGGACAATTAGTAAACAAGTACGGCCTCCTTGCATGCCACCCACCTCCTTTTTTCAGCCGACCCTGGCACCGGCCTAGGCGGAGTTTTTTTTTTTTCGTACGCCCGCTAATACTCGAGGCGAAATCTCAGGTTATTATTAATGTTTTTTAACCTGACACTGATTTTACGTGAGTATCCCTTTGTTTCTTGTACAGAGACAAGGTGTCCCTCGCCATTCAGGCAAATACTCTCTGATTTCGGAGGTACCCATTAGAGCTGGTTTGGCTCAGGAGCCGCCAGTTCCTGGTCGATGACACTTCTTCAAATGTTCTCGCCAGGTCTCGAGTTAATCCAGTCCAAATCCCGGTCAACGAAAAATCCTCAAATGCCGTCACCCGGGTTTGATCCTGTATCACCCGGTCGCCAGAGCGGTGTTGTAACCACTACGCTAGCGCGGCCCCCTAGGCGGAGTTAAATGTATAAATTCAAAAGACAGAACTGCTGAAAGTTGGAAGTACTGCATCGTATATGAGACTTCTTCTTCGTACACTCTCAGACGTCAATTTGAATATGTTCAAAGAAAGTAGTGGCCTGCTTGAGGCTATTTCTATCTCCATAGAGCTTTTCCAGGAATGGTACTGGTGATGGTCACATGCGCTTTCTCTGTTCCTCATATGTTTGGCATCTTTGAAGCAGATGTCCGGCAGTCATTTTATCGGTGCCACAGTCACACTCATCGACAGTTCCTATCTTTACCTTCTTGAATAGATGGTATCTCAATCTTTTGTGGCCCGTGCGGAGTCTGAAGATTATTACTTGTTCTCTTCTGTTGAGCTGGTAATATGCATCATTTTTTGTGTGGCCTGGATGTTCTGCTTCCCATTTGTTCCTGTATCTGATTCTGATAAAACTGGTTGCCTCTTGAAATGTTATACTTGTATCAAGCGTGTAAAAGACTGAATCAAATAAAAGAAATCAAAAGACAAGTTAAAATCTCAGACAAATAAAGGTGTGAATGTAATGCTTTGGTCTAATAGATGGGGAGGGAGAGGTGCAAGCAGGCATTTTCAGCGATTGTGAAATATATAACAGTTTGGATCAGAAAGCGTATGAATGATTAGTTAATTGCTGCAGAGGTAATTAACGGTTGTACCACAATTTGCATAATACAGCTTCTAATCTCATCATATTTATGCCAACAACATTCCCAATCCCACCTGGAGTACGCAGGTGTAGCGCAGTTTCCAGATAAAATCACCAACTCCACTCGGCTCACGATCTGTCTAAGTCTTCATCCATTCACCATCTCTTCCATTTTCTAGTTAAGTTTGATGGCGCTCTAATGACGTCAAGTTTCCTGTCAAGTATTTAACCCACATATTTAGCACGTGCATTTCAAGTATTCTGTCAGAATAAATCTTCATGGGGTGTCTCGTGCCTGTGTATTGAAGTTCTGCCACAGAAGGTCTGTGTTTCATGCTGGATAAGGCGTCACAGATAATACGAGTAGATTCCCTCTCTATGGGATTATGGTATTCGTGCCAGATGGCCAAACGTTTTCGTGTACATTTTGTACAGTAATGTTGGGGGCTCTAATTTTCGATTATTCTGAAGAATGTAAACAAAGCATGTCATTCTAGCGCATTATACTTACTTACGTAGTCGTTTCTCTTCTACCGTGAGGTGTAGAGGTTTGGAAGAGAGAGAGAGAGTGCCACACTATCCTATCGGTTGCCTTCCTTCTGGCCTGGTTCCATTCTTGTCCTCAGTCCTTCAGAGATTGTCTAATGTTGTCCTCCCAGCAGACTCTGGGTCATCCTGGAGGTCTCGATCCCTGGCTCTTAGCCTACCATACCTGCCGTGGCAGCCAATCTTCTCCCATTCTACCGACATGGCTAAACCATCTTAGTTTGGACTGTTCTGCTTGGGTCTGCAGGGGTTGGGTTCCAGCGCATTATACCATTTTAAATTATTGACATGATTTACTCAATTTATTTTATTGATTCAACTATTCTCTTAAATATTCTCTGAGAGTACTCTCTTCTGTATCGTATTCCTCACCACAATCCAACATGTACAACTTTATTAATCCTCTCTTCTATTGATTTTCTGCATGTGCTCCTGACTTTGAGGTGAGCATCATGCAAACAAAAATACTTCTGAAATCAACTCTTCACAAGCACACGAATGTCTTGGAGCAGGCATCCTGCAAAATTATATATTTCTTATACATCTTACTATCTTTTGTCCGGGTTCAATCCATTCTTGCGTGGTTGCATTTTTTTTATGTCTTCAAACAAATACTGCCTTTCCAGTTCCACTCACTTAAGAGTATTTTCTTTTTTGGTTTGCTCTTGAACTGATTGTCAGTCTTTGCAAGTCGGCATAAACAAATCATAACATATTATCCAGCTCCTTGGGATATTCAAATCTTACTAGTCCCACCTGAAGTAATTATAATCGAACATGAGTAGTTAGAGGACGGGCACAATAGCATTGTCCGCTAACAGAGAAGGTAGCAATCTTGTACCGAAAACAATTTGCCTTTTGTGTTTCAGACGCCAGCTTTCTTGCACTGCATTACCGATTTACAAATACCTGCGTTCCACTTATTTGATTTTATCCTTCCCTTTCTAATGGCTTCCTCTCACCCCCCCCCCCCCCCCCCCCCCCCCCCCCCCTCTCCCTTCCCCCCCCCCCCCCTCTATGTCTCTCGTCCTTTTCCACTTCATCGTTTCAATTACCTGCATACTTACACCTGTTTTTACCTGTTCTTTTATTTTCTAATTACCATGATTGCGCATGTTATCTTCACCTTACATCACCTGTCTACGTACGTCACAAAAGAAACTTTTACTGAAAGAAGGATATTTTTTTTTTTTTTTTTTTTTCGTACGCCCGCTAATACTCGAGGCGAAATCTCAGGTTATTACTATGTCTAACCTGACATTGATTTTACGTGAGTATCCCTTTTTACTTGTACAGAGACAGGTGTCCCTCGCCATTCAGGCAAATACTCTCCGATTTCGGAGGTACCCATTGCAGCTGGGTCGGCTCAGGAGCCGCCAATCCCTGGTCGACAACACTCCTTCAAATGTCATCGCCAGGTCTCGAGTTAATCCAGTCCAATTCCCGGTCGACGAAAAATCCTCAAATGCCGTCGCCCGGGTTTGATCCTGAATCGCCCGGTTGCCAGAGCGGTGTTGTAACCACTACGCTAGCGCGGCTCCTCAAGAAGGATATGATTAGGGAATAGAGAAAAATTGCTGTACAAATCTGAAATAACCATAGAAGACAATAACAATGAAAGCTGTGTTCGTGACTATGGTCATGTAAATTACACCAGCGTCTCACTCGCATGTATACTGCACCAATATCTCGCATGTACATTGTATAAGTATCTCGCACGTAGATTGCACGTGTTATCTCGTATGTACATTGCACAAGTATCTCGCATGTACATTACACCAGTAGCTCGCATGTACACTGCACCTGTATCTCGCATGTACATTGCACAGATGTGTCGCTTGTACGTTACACCAGTATTTCGCATGTACATTAAACCAATATCTTGCATGTACATTGCACAGATATGTCGCTTGTACATTACACCAGTATTTCACATGTACATCAAACCAATATCTTGCATGCATATTGCAACAGTATATGGCAAGTACATTACACCAGTATCGTGCATATACATTACACCAATAGCTTGCATGTACATTACACCAGTATCACGCATGTACATTACACCAATAGGTCGCATGTACATAACACCAGTAGGTCGCATTACATTACGCCAGTATCACGCTTATACATTACACCAATAGGTCGCATGTACATTACACCATCAGGTAGCATGTGCATTACACCAGTATCATGCATGTACATTACACCAGTGTCACGCGTGTACATTACACCAATAGGTCGCATGTACATTACACCAGTAGGTCGCATTACATTACACAAGTATCACGCATATACATTACACCAATAAGTCGCATGTACATTACACAGTACGTCGCATTACATTACACCAGTATCACGCATGTACATTACACCAATAGGTCGCAAGTACATTACACCAGTAGGTCGCATTTCATTACACCAGTATCACGCATGTACATTACACCATTGGGTCGCATGTACATTACACCAGTAGCTCGCATGAACATTACACCAATAGGTCGCATGTACATTACATCAGTAGCTCGCATGAACATTACACCAGCAGGTCGCATTTACAGTACACCAGTAGCTTGCATGTGCATCACACCAGTAACTCGCATGTATTACACCAATAGGTCACATTTTTCATTCTACAGATCTCATTACCCCGGTATCTCTCATGTACATTACACCAGTATCTCACATGTACATTACATCAGTATCTCGTATGTGTATTACACCAGTATCTCGTATGTACATTACACCAGTATCTCACATGTGCATTTAACCAGTATGTCTCATGTACATTACACCAGTATCTCACATGTACATTACACCAGTATCTCACATGCACATTACACCAGTATCTCACATGTACATTACACCAGTATCTCACATGTACATTACACCAGTATCTCGTATGTACATTACACCAGTATCTCACATGTGCATTACACCAGTATCTCACATGTACATTACACCAGTATCTCACATGTACATTACACCAGTATCTCGTTGGCAATCTTTGCTCCAACATGTGACTGGACATAAGGGAGTGTTGGTTTCTCTTATTTTTATAGTTTCATGTTCTCTACTTAATTATCACTTTCTTTCCCTCCTGTCTCTTGTTTGTCTGTCCCTGACGAAAGCCTTGTGGCCACAACGTAGGTTTTTCTTGTCCTTTCTCTTTGTAAGATGTATTACTATTTGTGTGTTTTTGTATATATATATTTTTTTTCATTCTACAGATATCACATGTACATTACTTCCATATCTCTCATGTACATTACACCAGTATCTCACATGTACAATACACCAGTATCTCGTATGTGTATTACACCAGTATCTCGTATGTACATTACACCAGCATCTCCCATGTACATTACACCAGTATCTCACATGTACATTACACCAGTATCTCATTTACATTGCACCAGTATCTCGCATGTACATTACATCAGTATCTCGTATGTACATTACACCAGTATCTCACATGTACATTATACCAGTATCTCACATGTACATTACACCAGTATCTCGCATGTACATTTCACCAGTATCTCGTATGTACATTACACCAGTATCTCACATATACATTACACCAGTATCTCACATGTGCATTTAACCAGTATGTCTCATGTACATTATACCAGTATCTCACATGTACATTACACCAGTAGCTCGCATGTACATTACACCAATATCGCTCATGTACATTACACCAGAATCTCACATGTACATTACACCAGTATCTCACAATGTGGTGGGTTTTGATGTTATGAATTGTGGTTATGTATTATTATTGGATTAAATGAGATCAGCTATGAAGGTCCCTGAATTTAACAAATAGTATTTTAAACTTTATAGAGTACCTTTCCGCTACCACCCATTTGATCTCATTCAAAATTAATCTATATTATTATATAAAATGACTTCGTGCAGTGTCTAGGGTTATGAATGTGGATTGTAATGTGCAATAACCAACAAACATACAAACAAATAGTTTATTATCCACAACCACCGACAGTACTACAACAATAACATACCAACGACACTTTAAAAGGCTATCTTAATTAAGACAGGGGTTGAAATTTGTGTAAATAAATTTTGTACAATTTATTATCCTGTTTCTAATTTATTTTGAACCAGGACTGACAATCAAAAGTGAAATCAAAAGAATCATTTACAACATTCCAATAACACAGTGGATCTTCTGTCCATACATACACTATTATTCTAATATAAGTGTGTGGTTATATTATTCTACTTTGAGGTAATACTGGTATTACTCCATAAGTTGTTGGTTATAATCACTCCCTTTAAGTTAAGTCTGTTTTCGTTTGTCACTTGTGGAAATATTAATATTAGGCACAGTTTTCTTTAATGTCACTTTCTAGTCTGTTAAGTTCATTTAGTTGAGCTGTCAGGTGCCGAACAAGAACTTATCTTGGCAGGAGAATACAGGTAGAACGTTTCCTCTGCTCGCTTGACAATCTTTTCCACCTTTTTGATAGGCAATGGCCACTAGCATGGGCTCGAAGTATACAGATAGAGTCCTGAATCGAACAGTTCTCAAGCGTTTGGTACTACATTAACGTCAGTACCCAGGACCCTGAAATGTGAAGGTTATGCATCCTTCTTTATACCTAGTATACTATACATGATGAGAGAGAGAGGAAGGGCAGAATGTCAGACGGGCCTTCGTGCCCAATTCTTAACCCTTTGAAAATAAAGTTCGTTCGTTCGTACTATTCCACATTTAAGTACAGGTACATTACAAACAAACGAAAAGGGTCATAGCTTTATACCAACCTATGCCACCATTATCTTTTGATGTGACAATGTACACCAGCATTCCTCTCCCCTAATAGTTACAACGCCACTGCAATTCCAGCTGTCATCTTTCCATATAATAGGATAGGTGTTATGCTCCTTGATGACAATCATACATATTTTCTTGTAGTTTTACACCTCTCTGACAGTCTAACACATGGTGGATTAATCTCTAGGCTTTGCCTAAGTTTGCTACAGGCCTACTTACTTATTGTCGTACATTATTATCTCGCATTCAATTTTTATTTCAAATACATGTTAATAAAGTCAATCTTACCACATTTATTCAATGAAATACACAGTGAACGATGACTGGCACACTTTCGATCTGCCGTTCTGTCCAGGCTTTTGAGAAATATGGTTTTCACTGCACAAGCCTGATCTCATCGCTATGTGTCAAAACTTTGTTAGAAATGGCGTCCCCAACTAATGCTTTTTCCCCAATATCAACTACTCTGGCCAATGATTACCCTTATTTCACTTGTAAACAAAGTCATTCAAAAATACAATTCAATTTTCTACTACGTTACTCGGGTGATATATGTTTAGTACGAGGTCGGCCAATAATATTTCGTCTCACTTCAAATTCCACCCAATCCCCTTCCTCGTACCATCTTAGCCTAGCTTTCACCTAATTTTTTCCCAAAAAAATATGCGATCCAATCTAAGCAGATATGACTTGACCTGACAGTATCTCTGATCTCTATGTATTGTTTTATCAATATTTGATTATTTAATGGACTATTTAGATAACTAACAACATATTCTTGGTCAGCAAGTCTTCGGGTACACGAATATACGATTTTTATGGGGCTATGTGGGTTGTTTCAAAATTCTATCTTTTTTTCTATGTTAGTTTCAAGCTAAATACGAGAGCTTATGTCATTCGCAATAAGAGCTAAATGTGTTTCCATGACCGTTGTGTCCACATTTCTAACTTTTTCATCGTATTGGGGAAACCCGCCTATAGCAAAGCGTGCAAGTCGGTTGTAGTGTTAGAACCAATTTGAGACGTGATTTGCGTGTGTTATCCAGCCTTGCCCTCCTTTCCCCACATGCAGTTAGGCAAATATTTCTTAGAACTAGGAAAAGTGGGGCGTTTATGTCAAGGACGAATTTGAAAAATAGGGTACTGTTTTGTTCGGCTTATGCGTTTGCAAATAATAAGCTGAAGGCGTAGGCGACAACCTACGATTTTCGCCGAAAATTTTTAGTACTATCTTATCTTTGACTTTATGCACATACTGTTATATTCTAATTTAGATATTGTATTTAGAAGCTCACCACACATCTCCCCACTTAGAACAGACTATCATATGTCAGTTCCTACTTTTAAATACACATAGATAAATTTACTATCTATGCCTGGTGACTACTCTGATGTTCGTCGTACGGATGTCTGCTTAAAAAATCAGCGCCAACATTGGTTTTGCCGGGAATGTATTCTATGGTAAACTGGTATGGCTGTAAGAGAAACGACCAGCGTAATAATCTAGCATTTTCATGCTTTGCTTGTGACAGACATACGAGTGGTTTATGATCTGTTTGGATCTTAAATGATTTACCATAAAGATAAATCTGGAACTTCTTTATAGCCCATATGACAGCCAAACATTCTTTTTCACTTGTTGAATATCCCCGTTCTGCTGTGTTCAACTTACGGCTAGCATAAGCAACTGGGTTTAATTCCCCATCAAGTGAATTTGACCTTTATAATAGAGCTGCACCCAAACCTATATTACTAGCATCCGTTCTCACAATGAACTCTTGACTCAAGTCAGGTAATTTCAAAATGGGCCTGCTTGTGAGCTTTTCCTTCCACTCTTGGCAGGCTAATTCACACTGTGCTGTCCAAATAATTCTATCAGGATTTCCTTTGCGCGTTAAATCAGTCAATGGAGCACATATGGAGTTAAAGTTTTTAATATACTTTTGGTAGAAACCACATAATGAGACAAAAGATCGCACATCTTTTTTTGTCTGTGGTCTTGTTGCTTTTTTCAACTTCTCAAGGTTCTTGGGGTCAGGGGTCATGTTTCCCTGATGTACTGTGTGTCCCAAGAATTCCAGCTCTTTACATCCAACACAGCATTTCGTCGGTCTAGCTGTCAAATTGGTCTCTCTCAGTCGTCTAAACAACATATTCAGAGAGTTAATGTGTTCCTCAAATGTTTCTGTGGCTATAAGAATAGCATCCATGAAGTTGGTGATGCATGGATTATTCAGGGGATCCAGTAACTTTCTCATCATCCTCGAAAACACACTCGGTGCATTTTTCAGCCCGAATGGCAACATGTTAAATTCATAATGTCCTTCCGAGGTGCTAAAGGCTAAATAAGGTCTAACCTCCGGCTTTACTGGGATCTGATAGTAGCCTTTGCTCAGATCCACTTTAGAGAAATATTAAGCTTTATTCAGCCTGGCAAACAGCTGATTTGTATCAGGTAACGGATCCACCTGACCTTCTGTGACAGCATTCAGTTTCCTGTAATCTATACACAGTCTGTGTTCTCCAGAGGGTTTTCTCAACAGAACCGCACTGGAACTGTAAGGAGATTCACTGTGCGAGATAATCCCTTCTCTTAACAGATAATCTATTTCCTCCTTCAAAGCTTTTTCCTTAGCGAACGGGATCGAATAGGCTCTCATACAGATTGGTGTTGGGTCTATGAGTTTCATATCATATTCTAATAAATGTGTATGCCCCGGTCGGTCAGTTAACACATCTGTATGATTATCCAGAACCTGTTGGACTCTCTCCCTCTGATTTTTCGTTAAGTGCGTACTGATTTTTACCTGTGCAGCGGTCTCACACGGGTGTAAAGGATATTCATGAGAGGTGAGTGGTTCCTTTTTCATTTCCATTGCAACAGACAAGGTCAGTAGGTGTGTCTCTTCCTGGTTTTCTCTGTCCAGATATTTCTTCAGGAGATTCACATGATAGATTTTCTCTTTCCCCTTCTTATCTATCTTATAATTTGTTCTAGACACCTTCTCTAGAACTGTATATGGACCTTGCCATCCAATTTGCAATTTATTATGGCTGCCGGGCAGTAGAAGGAGCACCTTCTCTCCCACAGCTAATTCTCGATCCTTCGCTTTCTTATTGTAATAGGCAGCATGCTTTTTCCTGGCTTGACTTAAATTTTCATTGGCAAGTTTCCAGCCAGTTTTAAGACGAGTGGTCAGCTCGTTCACATATTGATATGATGAGGTAATATTTTCTTCTGCCTTTTCATCGGTCCATGTCCTTAACAAGGCTTCCAATGGACCTTTTATTGGCCTTCCAAATAACAATGTTGCCGGGGCCATACCGGTTGAACTATGGGGTACCTCCCGATAGGCAAACAGGGCGGCGGGAAGGTATTGGTTTCATGTATCTGGTTTTTCATGTGCCAACTTTCTCAGGATCGACATGAGTGTCCCGTTAAATCTTTCTACTTGGCCATTTCCTTGGGCGTGGTACGGGCTACAATGAAAGTGTTTGGCTTGAAAGATCCTGAATACTTCTTCTGTTAGTTTCCCTTTGAACTGAGAGCCATTACACTGACAAACAACATTTTTCTTTCTTATATAAGAATAAGTGTTCTTATGTCAGTTTTTTGCGCTGATTTCAAATTTGAAATCCGTTTATCTCTATCACGTCAGGTTTTTAAGATATTTGTGAATACATATATTTTTGGGAAACCGTTATGTGCTCCGTTTCATTTTTACTACATAACTTATTAAAAATTAATAAAATGCAAAATAATTCCACTTTTTATACTGCTAAAAGATGCATGACATATGTTACGCTATTTTTCCAATAGTTACTGTATTTTGAAATAATTCTGAGCGAAATATGGCTTCTAGAAGTTGTAGAAATTCGGCTGATCTGTTCTGTTACGTGTGCGGATATTTTACCGATCGTGTTCACCAGAAAAACTTTACACCATTACTAAAGAAAGCATATGAACTTTATTTCGATTCGAAAGTTGATGATGCAAATAAATCTTGGAAGCCAAATGCAGTTTGTTCGACTTTGTGCAAATACATTGGCAGGTTGGTTACGAAAATCGCCGAAGCATAAGTCGATGCCTTTTGGAGTGCCAGTAATATGGCATGAACAAGACAAATTACGCTACTGATTGTTACTTCTGCTTGACAAATATCCATGGTTTCACTTTTAAAACTAGAAAGTCTGTGGTTTATCCAAATATTGAATCGGTTTCGAAACCAGTGTCTCGTGATCCAATCACGTGTCCGATCCCAGTTCCACCAGAACAATATCCGTTGGACGTGAATGAACCATCAGAAAGTGATAGTTTACCTGCTTCAGAAACTAATTCTGACTCGGATTATATACCGGTGAATGATGGTGTTCACTTAATTAACCTTTCAGATCTAATACGTGATCTCGCTCTTACCAAAGGACAAGTGGGATTACTCGGTTCGCGACTCAAAGAATGGAATCTTTTAGCGCCCAATACTTTGATATCTAAATTTCGTCATAGACACAGAGAACTTGTTCAATACTTTGAGATGGATGATGACATTTGCTATTGCAAAATTCCAGTCGCCTACTCTGTTCATATGAAAGAAACTTATGACAATATGGCTATACTTTTGGCAAAAATAAAGTACAATGACTACCAATGGCGGATTTGTGGAGACCTAAAGGTCATGCAATTCTCACGGGCATGCAGACTGGGTATACTAAATTTTGTTGCTTCCTATGTGAATGGGACAGCCGCAACAGACAGGAACATTATGCAAGAAAGGTGTGGCCTATCAGGGATCGTATGCAGCTCGGGCATAAAAATGTAATACACGAGCCATTAGTTAACAAAGACAGCATCATTTTAACACCGTTACATATAAAGTTGGGGCTCATGAAGAATTTCGTAAAAGCATTAGATAAAATGAGCAAAGCTTTCACTTATCTTCGAGAAAAGTTTCCGCAAGTTAGCGATGCAAAGATAAAGGAAGGTATCTTTGTAGGACCTCATATTAGGAAAGTTATTGCAGACAAACAATTCGAGAACTTGTTACATGGTAGTGAACTTCACGCATGGATGGCATTCAAATCGATCGTCGATAACTTTCTGGGAAATCACAAATCTGTCGACTATGTGCATATTGTTAAGCAGTGCATAGATGCATACAGAATTATGGGCTGTAACATGTCCCTCAAAATCCATTTGCTCGATTCGCATCTTGACTTTTTCCCTGACAACCTTGGCGAAGTCAGCGATGAACATGGAGAACGATTCCATCAAGATATCGCCGTAATGGAGTCACGTTATCAAGGACGGTGGAGTGTGACCATGCTTGCCGATTATTGTTGGATGTTTCATCGCGATGTACCACATGCCATTCACCGACGAAAGTCGACTGCAAAGAAATTCAAGCCTACATAACTGTTATACTTCTTGTACGAATGATGTTATAATACTGTATGCGTTGTTAAAAAACTTCAATTGCGTATTTCTCGAGATCCCGACCTGATAGAGAAAAACGGTTTGCAGATTTAAAAACAGCGCATTAAAATTGACCAGAAAAACATAGAAATGTTAGAGAAAGAAAAAAAAAATTTTTTTTTGTTAGCCAGTGTTATCAGTCAAGATTTGGTTGGGAAAGCTTAACCTGGTGAAGATTGAGTAATGCCTCTGCCACATGCTTCGCATCGATTGATGACAGGGCTACCGCCTCTCCCCACATAGAACACGTGTCCACCAGAGTCAGAATGTAACTGTTCCTCCTCTTGGTCCGAGTGAGAGGTCCCACAATGTCCACTGCAACTCTTTCAAAAGGTGTTCCCACTATGCGCATTTCCCCTAGAGTTGCTGGAGCAGTCCAATGCTTTGGAGCTACCCGTTGGCACTCTGGACAGGATTTTACATATCTCTTTATGTCTTCAGTTATTCCTGGCCAGAAATAATGACAAGCTATACGCTGTCCTGTTGCGCTGATCCCCATATGACCACTGAAGGGAATCGCATGCCCTAGCTCCAACACTTTAGTCCTATATGAATTGGGAATGACCATCTGTCCGTGACCATTGGATCCAGTTCCAGCCTTCCTATATATCAGTTTGTTCTTCATATAAAAATCTCCCTTGCCTGGAGGTGTATGATATTTGGGCAATTTCTTAAAACAAGGCTTGAGGGTCTTATCCTCCACCTGCGCTTTCCTCATCTCATCTGCATGGGTATTTATCGGATTATCTTCCTCCTTTTTAGACTGTGATCTGGTCTGTACTGTTGCCATGATCACAGGTCTCTTGGGATTCCCCAAGAAGACATATCTACACCCCAATATCAGAGGGTAGATTGGTTCATTTATCACTGCTGCTTTTATGATTCCTTCCACATATCGCGTTTTCACATTTATCCTGGCGATGGGAAGTGTCATGGTCGCTATGTCCTTGGTTGCAGCTTGAATCTCCATTGTTTCTGTGGTGTATTGATCTGCCTGCACCAGGTGAGAACTCACAACTGAATCATAATCTAATCCAGTATCATACAAACACCTTATGGTGACACCATTGCATGTTACATCTTCACACACTGGGGGGTGGTAAGGTTCCTGTTGTTCAGTAGGGTTGACCTTTACTCCCTTTCTCCCCATTTTCATTACAGCGAAATTTGGAGTTTTCCTTCTACAATTTTCAGTGTTATGGTTGTCCATCCGACAATTTTTACAATACCTCTTTCCTTGGTTAAAGGGTTTTCTTTCATCATATTTCCTTTCATTGAATTGTGGGGTTTTATTTTTATAGTCATTGCGTGGCCTATCAAATTGGTGCTTACCTTTATTCTGTTCACTATGGTCAAACTTATTAAAGTTTTGAGGTGCCTTAAAATTGTCTACCTGTTTCTTTTTATTCCCAGCTACCTCTGCCTGGGCTGCCTGATACCTCTCAGCGACATTTAGTAACTCACCCAGCCTATCTGCACCTTGTTCCATGAGAAACTTTCTCAGGTCTGGAGCCATGAACTCTCTTAGCTGCTCAATAAGGATCATCTCCTTAAGATCTTGGGTTTCCCCAGAGCAGTCCATTTCTCCAAGTAGGTCTCTAACCGATCAGAGAACTGGTGATAGGTCTCACCCGACAGTAGTTTGGCATTCCTAAATTTTTTTCTATAAAATTCTCCGTTCTTTTCGTATCTTAATAAAAGAGCCTGCTTTAGCATGTCGTAATTGTCTTGGTCATCTCTGCTCATCTTGGCAAAAACTTCATAAGCCGTTCCTCTAAGCCCTTGGGATAACTTGAGGCTCCACCTCTTTCTCTCTAACCCATATGTAGTAGCTAAAAGTTCAAATCTACTTAAGTACCCTTCGATGTCATCGTCTTTCTCAACAAAATGATCTACATGAAAACCCAAAGCTGAGGTTGAGGCTCCCTGACTAGCAGTGGCATCTGAGGCAAAGGGGCTGGCACCATTTTCAGGAGCATGGCCTTGAAATTCTAACTCCCTTAGTCGTAGCTCATGCTCCCTCTGTAATCTCTTCTCCTCCTTTTCTGCTTCCCTCTCAGCAGCCTGTCTTTTTTCCTCTGCTTCCCTTTCAGCAGCTTGTCTCTTTTCTTCTCTTTCTGCAGCCATTCTCTTTTCTTCTCTTTCTGCAGCCATTCTCTTTTCTTCTCTTTCTGCCTCCAGCTTCTTCTCTTCATACTAGAGCCTTTTAATCTCTTTGTCAGCCTCAGTTTGTAACTGTAATTTTCTTTCTTCTGCTATCTTCCTATCCTCCCTTTCAATATACTTGTCGCATTCTGAAGTTACATATTGGATCAAAGCTTGACCCTCCATATTCATTTCTTTCGCAGTCCGCACAGCAGCAGATCGAAACTTTGCCAGATCAGCCATTTTGTACTATGCAACCTTTAAAATTTCTAACTATACAAATTTCTAATTATGGCTAACAATTTCTAATAATAACCAAGAACAACCACAGGCACTGACAGCTCAACTACTATTTTATTTCCACAAAAGGAATACTTTTAGTTTTATACTTTCTGAGATTCTTAATATAATTGATATTTTAAGAATTTAAAATCCCAGAAGTGAACTACCCAATATAGCTTGTATTATGAGAAATTCAATCCCCAGGAGCGAAACCCCAATATATGTGGTGGGTTTTGATGTTATGAATTGTGGTTATGTATTATTATTGGATTAAATGAGATCAGCTATGAAGGTCCCTGAATTTAACAAATAGTATTTTAAACTTCCCAGAGTACCTTTCCGCTACCACCCATTTGATCTCATTCAAAATTAATCTATATTATTATATAAAATGACTTCGTGTAGTGTCTAGGGTTATGAATGGGGAGTGTAATGTGCAATAACCAACAAACATACAAACAAATAGTTTATTATCCACAACCACCGACAGTACTACAACAATAACATACCAACGACACTTTAAAAGGCTATCTTAATTAAGACAGGGGTTGAAATTTGTGTAAATAAATTTTGTACAATTTATTATCCTGATTCTAATTTATTTTGAACCAGGACTGACAATCAAAAGTGAAATCAAAAGAATCATTTACAACATTCCAATAACACAGTGGATCTTCTGTACATACATACACTATTATTCTAATATACGTGTGTGGTTATATTATTCTACTTTGAGGTAATACTGGTATTACACCATAAGTTGTTGGTTATAATCACTCCCTTTAAGTTAAGTCTGTTTTCGTTTGTCACTTGTGGAAATATTAATATTAGGCACAGTTTTCTTTAATGTCACTTTCTAGTCTGTTAAGTTCATTTAGTTGAGCTGTCAGGTGCCGAACAAGAACTTATCTTGGCAGGAGAATACAGGTAGAACGTTTCCTCTGCTCGCTTGACAATCTTTTCCACCTTTTTGATAGGCAATGGCCACTAGCATGGGCTCGAAGTATACAGATAGAGTCCTGAATCGAACAGTTCTCAAGCGTTTGGTACTACATTAACGTCAGTACCCAGGGCCCTGAAATGTGAAGGTTATGCATCCTTCTTTATACCTAGTATATTATACTATTCCACATTTAAGTACAGGTACATTACAAACAAACGAAAAGGGTCATAGCTTTATACCAACCTATGCCACCATTATCTTTTGATGTGACAATGTACACCAGTATTCCTCTCCCCTAATAGTTACAACGCCACTGCAATTCCAGCTGTCATCTTTCCATATAATAGGATAGGTGTTATGCTCCTTGATGACAATCATACATATTTTCTTGTAGTTTTACACCTCTCTGACAGTCTAACACATGGTGGATTAATCTCTAGGCTTTGCCTAAGTTTGCTACAGGTCTACGTACTTATTGTCGTACATTATTATCTCACATTCAATTTTTATTTCAAATACATGTTAATAAAGTCAATCTTACCACATTTATTCAATGAAATACACAGTGAACGATGACTGGCACACTTTCGATCTGCCGTTCTGTCCAGGCTTTTGAGAAATATGGTTTTCACTGCACAAGCCTGATCTCATCGCTATGTGTCAAAATTTTGTTAGAAATGGCGTCCCCAACTAATGCTTTTTCCCTAATATCGACTACTCTGGCCAATGATTACCCTTATTTCACTTGTAAACAAAGTCATTCAAAAATACAATTCAATTTTCTACTACGTTACTCGGGTGATATATGTTTAGTACGAGGTCGGCCAATAATATTTCGTCTCACTTCAAATTCCACCCAATCCCCTTCCTCGTACCATCTTAGCCTAGCTTTCACCTAATTTTTCCCAAAAAAATATGCGATCAAATCTAAGCAGATATGACTTGACCTGACAGTATCTCTGATCTCTATGTATTGTTTTATCAATATTTGATTATTTAATGGACTATTTAGATAACTAACAACATATTCTTGGTCAGCAAGTCTTCGGGTACACGAATATACGATTTTTATGGGGCTATGTGGGTTGTTTCAAAATTCTATCTTTTTTTCTATGTTAGTTTCAAGCTAAATACGAGAGCTTATGTCATTCGCAATAAGAGCTAAATGTGTTTCCATGACCGTTGTGTCCACATTTCTAACTTTTTCATCGTATTGGGGAAACCCGCCTATAGCAAAGCGTGCAAGTCGGTTGTAGTGTTAGAACCAATTTGAGACGTGATTTGCGTGTGTTATCCAGCCTTGCCCTCCTTTCCCCACATGCAGTTAGGCAAATATTTCTTAGAACTAGGAAAAGTGGGGCGTTTATGTCAAGGACGAATTTGAAAAATAGGGTACTGTTTTGTTCGGCTTATGCGTTTGCAAATAATAAGCTGAAGGCGTAGGCGACAACCTACGATTTTCGCCGAAAATTTTTAGTACTATCTTATCTTTGACTTTATGCACATACTGTTATATTCTAATTTAGATATTGTATTTAGAAGCTCACCACACACAAGTACTTTACACCAGTATCTCACATGTACATTACTCTAGTATCTCACATGTACATTACACCAGTATCTCACATGTACATTACTCCAGTGGCTCGCATGTACATTACACCAGTATCTCACATGTACATTATTCTAGTATCTTACATGTACGTTACACCAGTATTTTGCATGTACATTACACCAGTATTTCGCATGTACATTACACCAGTATCTCACATGTACATTACACCAGTATCTCACATGTACACTACACCAGTATCTCTCATGTACATTACACCTCGATCGCATGTATACAGCATTCACGGCTTGTTTCCCCTTTACTCTGCAGTGATGGTCCAACAATGGCCAAAACGTAGAGTATCTAATGTGGGTCTTCAAAGGTGTCTACCTTCGCACAAGATTACTCTTGGCAGAGACACAGATAGAAGGATGATGATGCTTCTACCTTTAGGGTGTGTTTACAGGACATTTCAGAAGTCAAGAGCAATGCTGAAGGTGTCTTAGCAATGTTAACTTTTATCTGCCCGATAACTTTTGTGAAGAGGTATTATATAATTTATTGTAGCTCGATAAAGCCCCTAACTGAATTAACAATAAAATTCTTATTATCATTATTATTGAGTCTATAGGTGTAAATATATATATATATATATATATATATATATATATATATATATATATATATATATATATATATATATATATATATATATATATATATATATATATATATATATATATATATATATATATATATATATATATATATATATATATATATATACATATATATATAATTTATATATGTATATATATACTGAAGCACATTAAAAACGCACCACTATTATATATACTGATGCCAAGAAGCTGGAAAAAAAAGTTTGGGAATGAATTTTCCCCGTGTTTGTCATGAGGTAGAGAGCGAATGGCTACTGGAATGGAAAGTGCATGATTCAACCCACGGGTTTGTGTACAGACTACATGAAAACAATGAAAGTTACACGTGCAACACGATTCCCAACAGCTATGACCCTGAAAATGTGTACGCGTTGTGGCAGTATACTCGGTATAAAAAGGTTGTTAAGACAAAACACCCAGTACATGTGCTTGAAATGCCACGACTATCTGAAAACGACCGCCAACGAGCCATTGGTATGTTGGAGACCGGAATGAGCTCGCGGGCCATTGCCAGAAGGATGAATTGCCACCACAGCACTATTGTACGTCTCAATGAACGTTACGGAACCACTGCCAGTGCCCGGGATAGACTTCGGAGTGGCCAACCACAAGTTACTATCCCTGCGCAAGATCGTCATATTATGCTGAGTCACCTAAGGAATCGTTCTCTCCCGGCAAGTCAAACAGCAAGAGCAATAGTGGGTAGACGTGGGCAAGTCTCTCGAATGACAGTCATACGACGACTCAGAGATACAGGCCTTACTGCAAGACGACCTTATGTTGGGCCAAACTTGACTCACAGACATCGTCAGCAGCGCCTGCAATGGGCAAAACAACATGTCAGATGGACTAGACTGCAGTGGAATGCTGTCCTATTCACAGACGAGAGCAGATTCAACATATCCTTTGCAGATGGACGTATGCGGATTTGGCGACGGTATGGAGAGCGCTTTGCAGATTGCTGTGTTCGTCAGCACAACCGATTTGGAGGTGGCAGTATTCACATTTGGGGAGGATTCAGTTTTCACCATCGCTTGCCTCTTCACGTCTTCCGTGGAAATGTTAATGTTGTGACATATCGTGATGAGGTTCTGGATGCATTGGTTGCTCCTGCGTTCACAAATTATTCAGACTTGCAGCTTCTCCAGCAGGATAACGCACTTGCGCACACCGCATGCATTACGCAGCAATATCTACAGCAGCAGAACATTGTGACGATTGATTGGCCTGCCCTATCACCAGACATGTCCCCTATAGAACATCTATGGGACGAGCTTGGACGCGGAGTCTACAGGCAAGGTTCTCCAGCTAATCTGCAACAGCTGGAAGCTACTCTTACACGTGTATGGGACTTGATTCCCCGGAATTTCCTTCAGAGACTTGTGCGTTCCATGCGGAGCCGCTGCCAAGCTTGTTTGCAAGCACACGGTGGACATACCAGATACTGAGGATAGTGTGAATGAATTTTTTTATTGGTTGCATTTTTGGTTTTCTCCCTTGCCTGCACAGAATGCAATGAATTTCATAACAATCAAATGTACAAATTAATGACCAGCCTGGATTCACAGGAAAATGAATAAAGATTCCAAATATGTAAACTTGTAAACACTTATATTTACATTTCACACTCTGTTCCTGGATTATACAGGTGGTGCGTTTTTAATGTGCTTCAGTATGTATATATATATACACTAAAGATATGAATTCATACGTGTGCACTCTTATCTATAATAACTGAATCAACTTGGAATTTGTAAAAAACAAAAAAATGTAATGATCAATTATTATGTAACATTTAAAATAAAAAAGGTTATGTTTCGATGGGATGCAAAAAAGATAATGTTATCGTCATCGATACTTGATGGAAAGTAAATGTGTGTTGCTGTGTCCTGTTTAATAAGTACTTAGCTCAAAATCGGTGAGCACTGCTGCTGTTGTTCGTCAGTTCGTCTCTCTGTGATAAGGGGCACGTCCCGAGCGAAGGGCGCAGGGGGTAACCTCTCATGTTGTCAGTGCCGAGTATCTTCACAGGCCCGTCAGATGTAGCTGACAATCAATTTATTAGGAACTATGGCTTCGTTCGAAAGTTTGTCACCGCACACAACCCATAATGGCTGTGTACAATCTTTCTCTCCAGACCCAAAAAAAATCCCAGACTTAAATAGCTGTCCATGAACTCTCTACTAATTTTATATTTAGAAATCTTCCTCAGTGTTGGCGTGACCTTGTCCAACCTGATGTTTTCATTACCGCAAATACTGGCCATGCTGTCACTATTTTCTTTTGACACGTTTTCTTGTAATAAATCTAGCCATTTCAGTTTACAACGGCAAATCCAATGACTAAATATTTTACACAGTTTTACAAATCAAACACAAGCAAGATACACCACGCTGATCACTGTGTTAATTATAAAATGAGAGATACGGGGGTAATGTACATGTGAGATCTGTAGAATGAAAAAAAGAAAAAAAAATATACAAAAACACTCAAATAGTAATACATCTTACAAAGAGAAAGGACAAGAAAAACCTACGTTGTGGCCACAAAGCTTTCGTCAGGGACAGACAAACAAGAGACAGGAGGGAAAGAAAGTGATAATTAAGTAGAGAACATGAAACTATAAAAATAAGAGATACCAACACTCCCTTATGTCCAGTCACATGTTGGAGCAAAGATGGCCAACAAGATACTGGTGTAATGTACCTGCGAGATACTGGTGTAATGTACATGTGAGATACTGGTGTAATGCACATGTGAGATACTGGTGTAATGTACAACACGCATTGTACGCGCATGCGCAAATTCTCAATTTCCTCTCCCTTACTGCTCTTTCTGATATGAAATTTAGTTAGGTCCAAGTGGAAGTACTACGCTTCGTCCATGGTCTTTGAACGTTGTTTATGCGCCTCTTGCGTTTGTGTAATATCATGATATTTTGAAGTATATCTATTTTTGTTCAAAGCAGTTAATAGCTCCAATTATTATTGAATGAATTCAAGCTGTAAGATCAGTTTTATATTACATGATTACTAAAAATATACTTCATGTAGTAAATTTACAAAATTTTTGCGGCACACTTTGATAGGCGCGGCGGCACACCGCTTGAGAAACACTGGTCTAGTTTAATGATGTCTAAAACAGCTCACTCCCCTACGGCAGTTTCTGCTATGGGACTACATTGACCTTTTACCGACTTGAGATGATATGCCGCATCTGTATTTGCACGTGACACAATACTCTCACAAGTCTACACGCTCTCACTGTCGTGTCAGCCAGTCTGGCAGCTATAAGAATATTTTTGTGAGCAGAAACATTCTTCAACACAATTTTCTTATCTTTCCCCATTGTTTTTCACTTTCCTTTTCTTTCTTTCTTTTAAAAAAAAAAAATAATATAACCTCCACAAAAAAATTATTTTAGACGCATCGTTATCCAGACGTACCCCGCGAAGAGAGAAAGCAACTGTTGGGTAGAAAATAGAAACACTCAGTTATCGCCAAGATTGAAAGATCAACTATAATTCAATTCTCTATAATCTAATGTTAACACAGCAGCTCTTTGTGCCAGGTAAATATCTATTCTGCTGGGGATAAAAAGAGGGGATGGGGGGGAGGGAATCTCATATTATAAAATATTACACGGAAGGTGGTGGGGGGGGGGGGGGGGGGGGGGGGGGGGGGGGTTAGATCTCATATTTATAATACGCAACACCGGAGCACTTTTTCGGTGCTGCTCCATCTTGAGAATGATAAATTATTAGGTGTCTTAAAATACGTACATAAATCATCATCACCATCTGCCATCTCCACAACGAAGGTTGGCTGTAATAGATCTCCAACGTCTTCTGTCTCTTGTCTTAATGGTGCACTCTTATAGACTCTTTCCTGTCCATCCCTTGATGTTATCTTCCCACTTATACCGCTGTCTTCCCCTTGCACGTTTGCCTTCAACTCTCACTTCTATTATGGTCTTCTGCAAGGTATTATGTCTTTTTATGTGGCCAAAATATTTTAGCTGCCTAATTTTGATCTCCTTTATTAGTTCTGTTTTCATTCCTAGGTTTTCTAGGACCTCCTTATCTGCACTTTAATACAGAATTAAATAACATATTTTTTTTTATTAACAAATGCACCTGAAATGTCCAAAATAATCAGCTTTCTTCCAGTACTTTTCTATTTCAAGATTAATTCTGTTTAGAAATGTGTTGTTCTTGGATACGAAATTCAGAATAAAACGGGAAAAATTCAGGGAATATTAGTTCTTCTTCACTAACTCAAATGAATCGAGTTTCTATTAGTTTATGAAATAAACAGGAAGGGAAGCCCGAGGATTCAAACGACAACGTCACCACCTCGTTGCGAAAGTAGCCAATGACAAACGTCCTTTTAATCACCTGTGGCATGTATGTTAAAATAGAGTGAATGAGAGAGGAAATAAGAAAGGTAAATCACGCTCGAATCCAATACCATAATTCCCGCCGTTAGTACGTCGGTCGGTTGGTCACATCATACACACCGTCATTTGCGCATTTTTCTATTTTCGAGAGAGTACATTAACGTTCAACCACAGCTAAGGGGTGCAACTGTGGTTGAAAGTTAGACAATAATTGTATTGTTTCCATTATATATACTCTCCCGAAAATAGAAAAGTGCGCAAATGACGGTGTGCATGAACAGTTTGATTATGGAAAGAAGCCAACAACACAATTGATAAACAGTATATGAACTGGAGTTTCGTCAAACTTCAAACGTTGTTCTCAGAGGCAGTAAGTCGACCAGCGCAAGATTTTAAAATATGCACGAAAATTACGAGACATGTTGTCATAAAAGAAATGTTAGTTATTTAGTCAATTTACGGTCCATTAGTTCACTGCTCCACATGTCATTTAGGAAGGTTACTCCATGCCTTCATATTTAATACATCCATATAATTTTCACTACAAATATCTAATGATGGTCGCCTGCAATGAAATTACCACAGTAGTGATAGTACTGTCTGAAATACATGTAACAGAAACAACACACTATAATTTAAAACCTGTCAATTTTGACGGGTTATTGCTTGTATTTAAATAAAGACGGTGCTTGAGCTGTCCTGAGTTGATCTCAGAGTAACTAATTATGACCTGTAGCTATGAGAGACTCCTGAATGTACAGGCTACTGCAATAACAATAGAAAGGCAAGGGCTTGTTTAAATCCTATTCCACTATATCCTACTAGTTACATAATCACGAGCTCCAAGACAAAAACTGTCTAAAGAACAACTTTACAGGACTGGGCTGGAATAAATACTTAGTCCAAGATTCTTATTCCTGATGATACTGAGAAATATATATTTATTACAAGATCAAATTGCCCTGTGTAGTTCCCGGGGGGTTTATGATAATACAAAGACAGAATAGGACTGCTGCACCCTCAAGCATGTCGTACAAGGCGACTAATGTGAGATTAAGCTTGGGACTGGCAACCTCATCATGTTAAACAGATTGCTACAGAAACAACTGCTCCGTGAGCATGAACGCTTGATGCAGGCTTCCTGCAAGGAGACCAGCTGCAATAGTGGTTCTGTGTTTTCATTAGAAGCAAAAAAAATGATGATGACACGTGTGGTGGGTTTGATGTTAATACAGTTTGTTGTCCCAGTCTTGACATATGGATGCGAGTCATGGGCAGTGACTACAACCCATAAAAGCCAGATCCAAACCTCAGAAATGAGGTATCTGAGGAAGGTGGTTGAAGTAACAAGAAGAGACATGGTACGCAACCAGACGATACGTCAAGGCCTAAAATGCCACCCCCTACAGACCCAAGTAGAACAGTCCCAACTAAGATGGTTTGGCCATGTCTGCAGAATGGGAGAAGATCGGCTATCACGACAAGCATGGGAAACAAAGAGCCAAGGATCCAGACCCCGAGGACGACCCAGAGTCCGCTGGGAGGACAACATTAGACAATCTTTGAAGGACCGAGGACTAGAATGGAACCAGGCCAGGAGGAAGACAGCCGATAGAATGGTCTGGCGCTCTCTCTTCCAAACCTCTACACCTCACGGTAGAAGGGGAACGACTAAGTAAGTAAGTAAGTTAAGAAATCTTAGTGTACTGAATGAGGTCAGCTGTGAAGGTCCCTGAATATAATAAATGTTAGAGTAAATTTCCAGGGCACCTTTCTACTACCACCACTATGATCTCATTCAGACTTATTCTAGATAGACTGTAAGATGACTACGTTTGGTGTCTAGGGTTATGAATTGTTAGTGTAAGGTTGCATTAACCAACTAAACATATAAACAATTACACAATTATTTTATTATCTAATACAACACAACAGTACCACGACAATCACATACGAACTACACTTTAAAAGACTATCTTTAGTAAGTCAGTGGTTGAAAGTTTGGTAAAGTTAATGTTTTTTCAATTTATTGTCCTGAATCTAATTTATTTGGAATCAGGACTGTCAATCAAAAGTGAAATCATAGAAATTAATTACATCAATCAATTTATACAATGGATCTTCTGTCCATAATACACATATTATTATTATATAAGGGTGTAGTGTATTTTCTAACTGAGGTGATTTCTAGTATACACTGGTAGATTGTTTATTATCATCATCTCTGCATGTTGTTTGTAAGTTTCTGTGGACACTGATGGAATGTTTATATCACTATTCCCAGTCTCTTATTTTTAATATAATGTTAGTTGAGCGATCAGGTGCCGAACATGCACCTATCTTTGTAATATGATGTAGGAATCTTCCTGCACTTCGCTGAACGACAACCTTCAGCTCCCACTTCTTCAAGAATGATGGTGGTTTACAGTTGTCTCCGAAAAAGGCAAGACTGTGGCATGAATATATCGGCCCACTGTAGTCTGGCACCAGTTATTGACAGCCACCAAAAACCTCTGAAATCAGAAGGATATGCCTCCTTCGTAATCAACAGCCTACAATAATATTCAACAACCAGTACAGGCACATTACAAACAAACATGCAAGATCAGCTCTTTACGACAATCCCTTTCACCAGTTTCTTTTGATGTGACCAGGTATACCAGTATTCCTCTCCCCTAATAGTTACAACGCCTCTGCAATTCCAGCAATAATCTGTTTTCCATACAATAGGATAGGTATTATGTTCCTGGTGATAATCATATATAATTTAGTTGGTCTACACCTCTCTGATAGTCTTTCATTTGCTGGATCAATCTCTAAACTCTGTTTTGAGTCTGCCATAGACTCACTTACGTACAGTCGTATGTTAGTATCTCACATTCAAATTTTATTTTAAATAAAATGTTAAGAAAATCAATCTTACCACAGATGCAAGGAAATAACACAAGTAAACGATGACTAGGCAATAGAATATGGCACATTTTCGATCTGCCCTATGTCCAGGCTTTTCCTATGTTAGAAAATTTTCCGCCTGCTTTCATCGATCTTGCTTTACACAAAATTTTCTTGAAATGGCAGTGAACAGTCCCCGTTTTGTGCCAATATCTACGGCTTTGTCCAATGGGACCATGTTTACATTTATTTTTGAATCTATCGTTTCAAATAACAACTCCCAATATGTTTCCAAGGCAAATATATTTTTAGTTTTAGGTCAACCAATCATACTTCGCCTTCCTTTAAAATCCAACCAATCAAATATCCCGTACCTTTTAACCTCATTTACCCAAAGTCGTTTTTTTCAAAACATGCCATAAAAAATTATAAGCAGGCATGATCTTTCCTGACAGTCTGGTCGGATCCACTATAGTATTATGGCTATAATTAGTTAATTAATGGACTATTTGCGTAACTACTACCATATTCTTTGTCAGCAAGTCCTAAGGTACACGAATATATAATTTATATGGGACTAGTTGGCTTGGTTCAGAAGTACACAGTTTTTTTTTCTATGTTAGTGTTTTTTTTATTTTTAGTCTACCACCCGTTCAATTCTTTTCCATGTGCTGTCTTCTCTATTTACGTGATAATTACGTCCTTTGAAATAAGAGCTAAGGTTGTTTTTGTGACACGAGTTGTCTACATGTTCTAACTTTTCCTCGTATTTTTGGGAATCGCCCTAGGCAAGGCTTATGCGCGTGGGTTTTATTTTTAGAAACGATGTTAGTCGCGATTAGCATTTGAGGCCATTTATCGCCCTCTCTCTCCCCATTTTACTATATATTCTATCACCGAGGCAATTATTGTTCGAACCTTGGGAAAAAGTGTTAGGTTTTATCCAAGGTCAAATTTGAAAAATACAGTACCCTCCATTCGGCTATAAGGCTTAGCAAAACCCGCATATAAACTGGCGTGGGCGAACAAGATGCTGGACTCAATTTTTATTTTCTATCTTATTTTGACTTTACGCACTATCTTGTTATATTATAATTTAGATATTGTATTTAGAATTCACTTGTTGTCACGTGCTGGCCTTCAAAGTATGTATACGCTTCTTAGACAGCGCAGACTTCGCTGGCTTGGCCATGTTCGCCGCATGGAAGATGGTCGCATCCCAAAAGATATCTTCTACGGACAATTAGCAGATGGCAAGAGAACAGTTGGGCGACCACAGCTGAGGTTCAAAGATGTGTGCAAGAGAGATATGAGGGCACTGGACATGGATCCAGCAACATGGGAGGATGAAGCTGCCGATCGCGCTAAGTGGCGATGCTATTTACGGCGCCACCTCAGATTGGTAGAAGAGAGGCTCACACAAGAAGCAGAGGTGAAGAGAAAACGTCGAAAGGAGCACCAGGAAAATAAGCAGCTGAGGGCTGTCACCTCAGGGGCGCATTCCCATAGTCAGTTATGACTGAAGGGGCTATTATTATTATTATTATTTAGAATTCCGTCACACATCTCCCCAATTTAGAACAGACTACCTAATGTCAGTTCATAATTCGAAATACACATAGATAAATTTATTCAGCATGCCTAGTGACTATTCTGATTTTCATCGTACGGGTGTCTACTTAAAAAGTCTGCACCGACATTGGTTTTTCCGGGAATATATTCTATGCTAAATTGGTATGGTTGTAGGAGCAACGACCAACGTAATAATCTAGCATTTTCATGCTTAGCTTGTGACAGAAATACGAGTGGTTTATGATCTGTCTGGATCTTAAATGATTTTCCATAGAGATAAATCTGGAACTTTTTTATACCCCAGATGACAGCGAGACATTCTTTTTCACTTGTTGAATATTTTTGTTCTGCTGTATTCAACTTACGGCTAGCATAAGCAACTGGGGTTAATTCCCCATCAAGTGCATTTGACCTTTGTAATAGAGCTGCCCCCAATCCGACGTTACTCGCATCCGTTCTCAAAACAAACTCTTGACTTAAGTCAGGCAATTTCAAGATAGGCCTGCTTGTGAGCTTTTCCTTCAATTCTTGATATGCTAATTCACACTGCGCCATCCACGTAATTCTATCAGAATTTCCTTTGCGCGTTAAATCAGTCAACGGAGCACATATGGAGTTAAAGTTTTTAATATACTTTTGGTAGAAACCACATAATGAGACAAAAGATCGCACATCTTTTTTTGTCTGTGGTCTCGGAGATTTTTTCAATTTCTCCAAGTTCTTGGGGTCAGGGGTCATGTTTCCCCGAGATACTGTGTGTCCCAAGAATTCAAGCTCTTTACATCCAACACAACATTTGGTCGGTCTAGCGGTCAAATAGGCCTCTCTAAGTCGATCAAACAACATATTCAGAGAGTTAATGTGTTCCTCAAATGTTTCAGTAGCTATTAGAATATCATCCATGAAATTTGTGATGCATGGATTATTCAGGGGATCCAAAAATTTTCTCATCATTCTAGAGAACACACTCGGAGCATTTTTCAATCCAAATGGCAACATATTAAATTCATAATGTCCGTCCGAGGTGCTAAAGGCTAAATA
This sequence comes from Oreohelix idahoensis, assembly GCA_024509875.1. NCBI lineage: Eukaryota > Metazoa > Mollusca > Gastropoda > Stylommatophora > Oreohelicidae > Oreohelix > Oreohelix idahoensis. The sequence goes on from JAMPIV010001683.1 coordinate 1,277,478, forward strand.
AGGTCTAACCTCAGGCTTTACTGGAATATGATAGTAGCCTTTGCTCAGATCCACCTTAGAGAAATATTTAGCTTTATTCAGCCTGGCAAACAGCTGATTTGTATCAGGTAACGGATCCACCTGACCTTCTGTGACAGCATTCATTTTCCTGTAATCTATACACAGCCTGTGTTCTCCAGAGGGTTTTCTTAACAGAACCACACTGGAGCTGTAAGGAAATTCACTGCGAGATAATCTCTTCTCTCAACAGAGAATCTATCTCCTCCTTCAAAGATTTTTCTTTAGCGAACGGAATCGAATAGGCTCTCATACAGATTGGTGTTGGGTCTATAAGTTTCATATCATATTCTAATAAGTTTGTATGCCCCGGTCTGTCCGTTAGCACATCTGTATGATTATCTAGAACCTGTTGAACTCTCTCCCTCTGATTTTTCGTTAAATGTGTACTGACGTTTACCTGCGCAGCGGTCTCACAGGGATGTAAGGGATATTCATGAGAGGTGAGTGGTTCCTTTTTCATTTCCATTGCAACAGACAAGGTCAGTAAGTGTGTCTCTTCCTGGTTTTCTCTTTCCAAATATTTCTTCAGAAGATTCACATGATAGATTTTCTCTTTCCCCTTCTTATCTATCTTATAATTTGTTCTAGACACCTTCTCTAGAACTGTATATGGACTTTGCCATCCAATTTGCAACTTGTTACTGCTGCTGGGTAAAAGAAGAAGCACCTTCTCCCCCACAGCTAAGTTTCTGTCCTTCGCTTTCTTCTAATAATAAGCAGCATGCTTTTTCCTGGCTTGTCTCAAATTTTCATTGGCAAGTTTCCAGCCAGTTTTAAGACGAGTGGTCAGCTCGTTCACATATTGATATGATGAAGTAATATTTTCTTCTGCCTTTTCATCGGTCCATTTCCTTAACAAGGCTTCTAATGGACCTTTTCTTGGCCTCCCAAATAACAGGGTTGCGGGTGCCATCCCGGTTGAACTATGGAGTACCTCCCGATAAACAAAGAGGGCGGCGTGAAGATACTGGTCCCATGTATCTGCTTTTTCATGTGCCAACTTCCTCAGGATCGAAATGAGTGTCCCGTTGAACCTTTCCACTTGGCCATTTCCTTGGGGATGGTACGGGCTACAATGAAAGTGTTTGGCTTGAAAGATCCTGAATACTTCTTCTGTTAGTTTCCCCTTGAACTGAGAGCCATTATCAGTCAAGATTTGGTTGGGAAAGCCTAACCTTGTGAAGATTGTGAGTAATGCCTCTGCCACATGTTTTGAATCGATTGATGACAGGGCTACCGCCTCTCCCCACATAGAACAAGTGTCCTCCAGAGTCAGAATATAACTGTTCCTCCTCTTGGTCCGAGTGAGAGGTCCCACAATGTCCACTGCAACTCTCTCAAAAGGTGTTCCCACTATGGGCATTTCCCCTAGAGTTGCTGGAGCAGTCCAATGCTTTGGAGCTACCCGTTGGCACTCTGGACAGGATTTTACATATCTCTTTATGTCTTCAGTTATTCCTGGCCAGAAATAATGACAAGCTATACGCTGTCCTGTTGCGCTGATTCCCATATGACCACTGAAGGGAATCGCATGCCCTAGTTCCAACACTTTAGTCTTATATGAAATGGGAAGGACCAGCTGTCCGTGACCATTGGATCCAGTTCCAGCCTTCCTGTAAATCAATTTGTTTTTCATATAGAAATCTCCCTTGCCTGGAGGTGTATGACATTTGGGCAATTTCTTAAAACAAGGCTTGAGGGTCTTATCCTCAGCCTGTGCCTTCCTCATCTCATCTGGATGAGTATTTATTGGATTATCCTCCTCCTTTTTTAGACTGTGATCTGGTCTGCACTGTTGCCATGATCACAGGTCTCTTGGGATTCCCCAAGAAGACATATCTACACCCCAATATCAGAGGGTAGATTGGTTCATTTATCACTGCTGCTTTTATGATTCCTTCCACATATCGCGTTTTCACATGTATCCGGGCGATGGGAAGTGTCATGGTCGCTACGTCCTTGGTTGCAGCTTGAATCTCCACTGTTTCTGTGGTATATTGATCTGCTTGCACCAGGTGAGAACTCACAACTGAATCATAATCCAATCCAGTATCATACAAACACCTTATGGTGACCCCATTACATATTACATCTTGAAACACTGGGGGTGATAAGGTTCCTGCTGTTCAGTAGGGTTGGCCTTGGTTCCCTTCTTCCCAGATTTCATTGCAGCAAAATTAGGAGGTTTCTTTCTACAGTTTTCAGTGTTATGGTTGTCCATCCGACAATTTTTACAATACCTCTTTCCCTGGTTAAAAGGTTTTCTATCATCATATTTCCTTTCATTGAATTGTGAGGTTTTATTTTTAAAATCATGGCGTGGCCTGTCAAAACTGTTGCTTACCTTTGTCCTGTTCTCTATTACCAAACCTATTAAAGTTTTGTGGTGCCTTAAAATTTTCCCCTTGTTTCTTTTTATTACCAGCTACCTCTGCTTGGGCTGCCTGATACCTCTCAGCGACATTGAGTAACTCACCCAGCCTCTCTGCACCTTGTTCCATGAGAAACTTTCTCAGGTCTGGAGCCATGGACTCTCTTAGTTGCTCAATAAGGATCTTTTCCTTAAGATCTTGGGTTTTACCCAGAGCAGTCCATTTCTCCAAGTAGGTCTCTAACCGTGCAGAGAACTGGTGATAGGTCTCACCCGACAGTAGTTTGGCATTCCTAAATTTTTTCCTATAAAATTCCCCATTCTTTTCATATCTTAACAAAAGAGCCTGCTTTAGCATGTCATAATTGTCCTGATCATCCCTGCACATCTTGGCAAAAACTTCATAAGCTGTACCACGAAGCCCTTGTGATAACTTTAGGCTCCACCTTTCTCTCTCTCTAAACCATATGTGGTAGCCAACAGTTCATATCTATTTAGATAACTTTCTATGTCATCGTCTTTCTCAACAAAATGGTCTAAATGAAAACTTATAGCTGAGGTTGAGGCTCCCTGACTAGCAGTAGCATCGGAGGTAAAGGGACTGGCACTATTTTCATGAGCATGGCTTTGAAACTCAAACTCCCTTAGTCGTAACTCATGTTCCCTTTGTAATCTCTTCTCCTCCTTTTCTGCTTCCCTTTCTGTAGCCTGTCTTCTTTCCTCAGCTTCTCTGTCTGCAGCTAATCTCTTTTCTTCTCTTTCTGCAGCCAGTTTCCTTTCCTCTGCCTCCAACTTTTTTGCTTCAGCCTCAATCTGCAGCCTCTTAATTTCTTTTTCAGCCTCTAACTTTTTTTGCTTCAGCCTCAATCTGCAGCCTCTTAATTTCTTTTTCAGCCTCTAACTTTCTTTCTGCTTCAAATTTTCTTTCTTCACGTTCAATAAATTTGTCACATTCAGTTGTGACATAAACAATCATAATTTGCCCCTCCATTCCCAGCTCTTTAGCAGCCTGCACAGCAGCAGATCGAAACTTTGCCAGATCAGCCATTTTATACTATGCAAACCTTTAAAATTTCTAGCTAGACAAATTTCTAATTATAACTAACAATTTCTAATTATAACTAAGAACAACCACAGGCACTGATAACTCAACCACTATTTCATTTCCACCAAAGGAATACTTTTAGTTTTATACTATTAGTAATTACAAATCCCTGGAGCAAGCCACCAAATATAACTGGTGCTATGAGAAATTCAATCCCCAGGAGGGAGACCCCAATATATGTGGTGGGTTTGATGTTAATACAGTTTGTTGTTAAGAAATCTTAGTGTACTGAATGAGGTCAGCTGTGAAGGTCCCTGAATATAATAAATGTTAGAGTAAATTTCCAGGGCACCTTTCTACTACCACCACTATGATCTCATTCAGACTTATTCTAGATAGACTGTAAGATGACTACGTTTGGTGTCTAGGGTTATGAATTGTTAGTGTAAGGTTGCATTAACCAACTAAACATATAAATAATTACACAATTATTTTATTATCTAATACAACACAACAGTACCACGACAATCACATACGAACTACACTTTAAAAGACTATCTTTAGTAAGTCAGTGGTTGAAAGTTTGGTAAAGTTAATGTTTTTTCAATTTATTGTCCTGAATCTAATTTATTTGGAATCCGGCTGTCAATCAAAAGTGAAATCATAGAAATTAATTACATCAATCAATTTATACAATGGATCTTCTGTCCATAATACACATATTATTATTATATAAGGGTGTAGTGTATTTTCTAACTGAGGTGATTTCTAGTATACACTGGTAGATTGTTTATTATCATCATCTCTGCATGTTGTTTGTAAGTTTCTGTGGACACTGATGGAATGTTTATATCACTATTCCCAGTCTCTTATTTTTAATATAAGGTTAGTTGAGCGATCAGGTGCCGAACATGCACCTATCTTTGTAATATGATGTAGGAATCTTCCTGCACTTCGCTGAACGACAACCTTCAGCTCCCACTTCTTCAAGAATGATGGTGGTTTACAGTTGTCTCCGAAAAAGGCAAGACTGTGGCATGAATATATCGGCCCACTGTAGTCTGGCACCAGTTATTGACAGCCACCAAAAACCTCTGAAATCAGAAGGATATGCCTCCTTCGTAATCAACAGCCTACAATAATATTCAACAACCAGTACAGGCACATTACAAACAAACATGCAAGATCAGCTCTTTACGACAATCCCTTTCACCAGTTTCTTTTGATGTGACCAGGTATACCAGTATTCCTCTCCCCTAATAGTTACAACGCCTCTGCAATTCCAGTAATAATCTGTTTTCCATACAATAGGATAGGTATTATGTTCCTGATGATAATCATATATAATTTAGTTGGTCTACACCTCTCTGATAGTCTTTCATTTGCTGGATCAATCTCTAGACTCTGTTTTGAGTCTGCCATAGACTCACTTACGTACAGTCGTATGTTAGTATCTCACATTCAAATTTTATTTTAAATAAAATGTTAAGAAAATCAATCTTACCACAGATGCAAGGAAATAACACAAGTAAACAATGACTAGGCAATAGAATATGGCACATTTTCGATCTGCCCTATGTCCAGGCTTTTCCTATGTTAGAAAATTTCTCCTCCTGCTCTCATCGATCTTGCTTTACACAAAATTTTCTTGAAATGGCAGTGAACAGTCCCCGTTTCGTGCCAATATCTACGGCTTTGTCCAATGGGACCACGTTTACATTTATTTTTGAATCTATCGTTTCAAATAACAACTCCCAATATGTTTCCAAGGCAAATATATTTTTAGTTTTAGGTCAACCAATCATACTTCGCCTTCCTTTAAAATCCAACCAATCAAATATCCCGTACCTTTTAACCTCATTTACCCAAAGTCGTTTTTTCAAAACATGCCATAAAAAATTATAAGCAGGCATGATCTTTCCTGACAGTCTGGTCGGATCCACTATAGTATTATGGCTATAATTAGTTAATTAATGGACTATTTGCGTAACTACTACCATATTCTTTGTCAGCAAGTCCTAAGGTACACGAATATATAATTTATATGGGACTAGTTGGATTGGTTCAGAAGAACACAGTTTTTTTTTCTATGTTAGTTTTATTTTTAGTCTACTACCCGTTCAATTCTTTTCCATGTGCTGTCCTCTCTATTTACGTGATAATTACGTCCTTTGAAATAAGAGCTAAGGTTGTTTTTGTGACACGAGTTGTCTACATGTTCTAACTTTTCCTCGTATTTTTGGGAATCGCCCTAGGCAAGGCTTATGCGCGTGGGTTTTATTTTTAGAAACGATGTTAGTCGCGATTAGCATTTGAGGCCATTTATCGCCCTCTCTCTCCCCATTTTACTATATATTCTATCACCGAGGCAATTATTGTTTGAACCTTGGGAAAAAGTGTTAGGTTTTATCCAAGGTCAAATTTGAAAAATACAGTACCCTCCATTCGGCTATAAGGCTTAGCAAAACCCGCATATAAGCTGGCGTGGGCGAACAAGATGCTGGACTCAATTTTTATTTTCTATCTTATTTTGACTTTACGCACTATCTTGTTATATTATAATTTAGATATTGTATTTAGAATTCACTTGTTGTCACGTGCTGGCCTTCAAAGTATGTATACGCTTCTTAGACAGCGCAGACTTCGCTGGCTTGGCCATGTTCGCCGCATGGAAGATGGTCGCATCCCAAAAGATATCTTCTACGGACAATTAGCAGATGGCAAGAGAACAGTTGGGCGACCACAGCTGAGGTTCAAAGATGTGTGCAAGAGAGATATGAGGGCACTGGACATGGATCCAGCAACATGGGAGGATGAAGCTGCCGATCGCGCTAAGTGGCGATGCTATTTACGGCGCCACCTCAGATTTGTAGAAGAGAGGCTCACACAAGAAGCAGAGGTGAAGAGAAAACGTCGAAAGGAGCACCAGGAAAATAAGCAGCTGAGGGCTGTCACCTCAGGGGCGCATTCCCATAGTCAGTTATGACTGAAGGGGCTATTATTATTATTATTATTTAGAATTCCGTCACACATCTCCCCAATTTAGAACAGACTACCTAATGTCAGTTCATAATTCGAAATACACATAGATAAATTTATTCAGCATGCCTAGTGACTATTCTGATTTTCATCGTACGGGTGTCTACTTAAAAAGTCTGCACCGACATTGGTTTTTCCGGGAATATATTCTATGCTAAACTGGTATGGCTGTAGGAGCAACGACCAACGTAATAATCTAGCATTTTCATGCTTAGCTTGTGACAGAAATACGAGTGGTTTATGATCTGTCTGGATCTTAAATGATTTTCCATAGAGATAAATCTGGAACTTTTTTATACCCCAGATGACAGCGAGACATTCTTTTTCACTTGTTGAATATTTTTGTTCTGCTGTATTCAACTTCTCTTGTATGGGTGTGAGGGCTGGACACTCACTGCAGATACGGAGCGAAGGATTCAGGCTTTCGAGCATAAATGTTATAGAAGAATTTTGCGCATTTGCTATAAAGAGCACAAAACAAATGTCTATGTTAGAGAGAAGATAAACACCTATGCAGGCCACCAAGAACCACTTTTGTCAATAGTGAAACGTCGAAAGCTTGCCTGGTTTGGGCATGTAACTCGTCATGACTCCCTTTCGAAAACGATCCTTCAGGGAACAGTCGAAGGTAAACGGAGAAGAGGAAGGCAGAGAAAATCCTGGGCTGATAACATCAAAGAATGGGCAGGACACGGTTTTTCCACACTTGTACGCATTGCTGAGGATAGAGAGCAGTGGAGGATCCTGTCTACTGAAGCTTCCACCATGGCACCCCTACGACCCATGACGGGTTACGGGCTGAGATGAGATGATGATGATTCAACTTACGGCTAGCATAAGCAACTGGGGTTAATTCCCCATCAAGTGCATTTGACCTTTGTAATAGAGCTGCCCCCAATCCGACGTTACTCGCATCCGTTCTCAAAACAAACTCTTGACTTAAGTCAGCCAATTTCAAGATAGGCCTGCTTGTGAGCTTTTCCTTCAATTCTTGATATGCTAATTCACACTGCGCCATCCACGTAATTCTATCAGAATTTCCTTTGCGCGTTAAATCAGTCAACGGAGCACATATGGAGTTAAAGTTTTTAATATACTTTTGGTAGAAACCACATAATGAGACAAAAGATCGCAAATCTTTTTTTGTCTGTGGTCTCGGAGATTTTTTCAATTTCTCCAAGTTCTTGGGGTCAGGGGTCATGTTTCCCCGAGATACTGTGTGTCCCAAGAATTCAAGCTCTTTACATCCAACACAACATTTGGTCGGTCTAGCGGTCAAATAGGCCTCTCTAAGTCGATCAAACAACATATTCAGAGAGTTAATGTGTTCCTCAAATGTTTCAGTAGCTATTAGAATATCATCCATGAAATTTGTGATGCATGGATTATTCAGGGGATCCAAAAATTTTCTCATCATTCTAGAGAACACACTCGGAGCATTTTTCAATCCAAATGGCAACATATTAAATTCATAATGTCCGTCCGAGGTGCTAAAGGCTAAATAAGGTCTAACCTCAGGCTTTACTGGAATCTGATAGTAGCCTTTGCTCAGATCCACCTTAGAGCAATATTTAGCTTTATTCAGCCTGGCAAACAGCTGATTTGTATCAGGTAACGGATCCACCTGACCTTCTGTGACAGCATTCATTTTCCTGTAATCTATACACAGCCTGTGTTCTCCAGAGGGTTTTCTTAACAGAACCACACTGGAGCTGTAAGGAAATTCACTGTGCGAGATAATATCTTCTCTCAACAGAGAATCTATCTCCTCCTTCAAAGATTTTTCTTTAGCGAACGGAATCGAATAGGCTCTCATACAGATTGGTGTTGGGTCTATAAGTTTCATATCATATTCTAATAAGTTTGTATGCCTCAGTCTGTCCGTTAGCACATCTGTATGATTATCTAGAACCTGTTGAACTCTCTCCCTCTGATTTTTCGTTAAATGTGTACTGACGTTTACCTGCGCAGCGGTCTCACAGGGATGTAAGGGATATTCATGAGAGGTGAGTGGTTCCTTTTTCATTTCCATTGCAACAGACAAGGTCAGTAAGTGTGTCTCTTCCTGGTTTTCTCTTTCCAAATATTTCTTCAGAAGATTCACATGATAGATTTTCTCTTTCCCCTTCTTATCTATCTTATAATTTGTTCTAGACACCTTCTCTAGAACTGTATATGGACCTTGCCATCCAATTTGCAACTTGTTACTGCTGCTGGGTAAAAGAAGAAGCACCTTCTCCCCCACAGCTAAGTTTCTGTCCTTCGCTTTCTTATTATAATAGGCAGCATGCTTTTTCCTGGCTTGTCTCAAATTTTCATTGGCAAGTTTCCAGCCAGTTTTAAGACGAGTGGTCAGCTCGTTCACATATTGATATGATGAAGTAATATTTTCTTCTGCCTTTTCATCGGTCCATGTCCTTAACAAGGCTTCTAATGGACCTTTTATTGGCCTCCCAAATAACAGGGTTGCGGGTGCCATCCCGGTTGAACTATGGAGTACCTCCCGATAAACAAAGAGGGCGGCGTGAAGATACTGGTCCCATGTATCTGCTTTTTCATGTGCCAACTTCCTCAGGATCGAAATGAGTGTCCCGTTGAACCTTTCCACTTGGCCATTTCCTTAGGGATGGTACGGGCTACAATGAAAGTGTTTGGCTTGAAAGATCCTGAATACTTCTTCTGTTAGTTTCCCCTTGAACTGAGAGCCATTATCAGTCAAGATTTGGTTGGGAAAGCCTAACCTTGTGAAGATTGTGAGTCATGCCTCTGCCACATTTTTTGAATCGATTGATGACAGGGCTACCGCCTCTCCCCACATAGAACAAGTGTCCTCCAGAGTCAGAATATAACTGTTCCTCCTCTTGGTCCGAGTGAGAGGTCCCACAATGTCCACTGCAACTCTCTCAAAAGGTGTTCCCACTATGGGCATTTCCCCTAGAGTTGCTGGAGCAGTCCAATGCTTTGGAGCTACCCGTTGGCACTCTGGACAGGATTTTACATATCTCTTTATGTCTTCAGTTATTCCTGGCCAGAAATAATGACAAGCTATACGCTGTCCTGTTGCGCTGATTCCCATATGACCACTGAAGGGAATCGCATGCCCTAGTTCCAACACTTTAGTCTTATGTGAAATGGGAAGGACCAGCTGTCCGTGACCATTGGATCCAGTTCCAGCCTTCCTGTAAATCAATTTGTTTTTCATATAGAAATTTCCCTTGCCTGGAGGTGTATGACATTTGGGCAATTTCTTAAAACAAGGCTTGAGGGTCTTATCCTCAGCCTGTGCCTTCCTCATCTCATCTGGATGAGTATTTATTGGATTATCCTCCTCCTTTTTTAGACTGTGATCTGGTCTGCACTGTTGCCATGATCACAGGTCTCTTGGGATTCCCCAAGAAGACATATCTACACCCCAATATCAGAGGGTAGATTGGTTCATTTATCACTGCTGCTTTTATGATTCCTTCCACATATCGCGTTTTCACATGTATCCGGGCGATGGGAAGTGTCATGGTCGCTACGTCCTTGGTTGCAGCTTGAATCTCCACTGTTTCTGTGGTATATTGATCTGCTTGCACCAGGTGAGAACTCACAACTGAATCATAATCCAATCCAGTATCATACAAACACCTTATGGTGACCCCATTACATATTACATCTTGAAACACTGGGGGTGATAAGGTTCCTGCTGTTCAGTAGGGTTGGCCTTGGTTCCCTTCTTCCCAGATTTCATTGCAGCAAAATTAGGAGGTTTCTTTCTACAGTTTTCAGTGTTATGGTTGTCCATCCGACAATTTTTACAATACCTCTTTCCCTGGTTAAAAGGTTTTCTATCATCATATTTCCTTTCATTGAATTGTGAGGTTTTATTTTTAAAATCATGGCGTGGCCTGTCAAAACTGTTGCTTACCTTTGTCCTGTTCTCTATTATCAAACCTATTAAAGTTTTGTGGTGCCTTAAAATTTTCCCCTTGTTTCTTTTTATTACCAGCTACCTCTGCTTGGGCTGCCTGATACCTCTCAGCGACATTGAGTAACTCACCCAGCCTCTCTGCACCTTGTTCCATGAGAAACTTTCTCAGGTCTGGAGCCATGGACTCTCTTAGTTGCTCAATAAGGATCTTTTCCTTAAGATCTTGGGTTTTACCCAGAGCAGTCCATTTCTCCAAGTAGGTCTCTAACCGTGCAGAGAACTGGTGATAGGTCTCACCCGACAGTAGTTTGGCATTCCTAAATTTTTTCCTATAAAATTCCCCATTCTTTTCATATCTTAACAAAAGAGCCTGCTTTAGCATGTCATAATTGTCCTGATCATCCCTGCACATCTTGGCAAAAACTTCATAAGCTGTACCACGAAGCCCTTGTGATAACTTTAGGCTCCACCTTTCTCTCTCTAAACCATATGTGGTAGCCAACAGTTCATATCTATTTAGATAACTTTCTATGTCATCGTCTTTCTCAACAAAATGGTCTAAATGAAAACTTATAGCTGAGGTTGAGGCTCCCTGACTAGCAGTAGCATCGGAGGTAAAGGGACTGGCACCATTTTCAGGAGCATGGCTTTGAAACTCAAACTCCCTTAGTCGTAACTCATGTTCCCTTTGTAATCTCTTCTCCTCCTTTTCTGCTTCCCTTTCTGTAGCCTGTCTTCTTTCCTCAGCTTCTCTGTCTGCAGCTAATCTCTTTTCTTCTCTTTCTGCAGCCAGTTTTCTTTCCTCTGCCTCCAACTTTTTTGCTTCAGCCTCAATCTGCAGCCTCTTAATTTCTTTTTCAGCCTCTAACTTTCTTTCTGCTTCAAATTTTCTTTCTTCACGTTCAATAAATTTGTCACATTCAGTTGTGACATAAACAATCATAATTTGCCCCTCCATTCCCAGCTCTTTAGCAGCCTGCACAGCAGCAGATCTAAACTTTGCCAGATCAGCCATTTTATACTATGCAAACCTTTAAAATTTCTAGCTAGACAAATTTCTAATTATAACTAACAATTTCTAATTATAACTAAGAACAACCACAGGCACTGATAACTCAACCACTATTTCATTTCCACCAAAGGAATACTTTTAGTTTTATACTATTAGTAATTACAAATCCCTGGAGCAAGCCACCAAATATAACTGGTGCTATGAGAAATTCAATCCCCAGGAGGGAGACCCCAATATATGTGGTGGGTTTGATGTTAATACAGTTTGTTGTTAAGAAATCTTAGTGTACTGAATGAGGTCAGCTGTGAAGGTCCCTGAATATAATAAATGTTAGAGTAAATTTCCAGGGCACCTTTCTACTACCACCACTATGATCTCATTCAGACTTATTCTAGATAGACTGTAAGATGACTACGTTTGGTGTCTAGGGTTATGAATTGTTAGTGTAAGGTTGCATTAACCAACTAAACATATAAATAATTACACAATTATTTTATTATCTAATACAACACAACAGTACCACGACAATCACATACGAACTACACTTTAAAAGACTATCTTTAGTAAGTCAGTGGTTGAAAGTTTGGTAAAGTTAATGTTTTTTCAATTTATTGTCCTGAATCTAATTTATTTGGAATCCGGCTGTCAATCAAAAGTGAAATCATAGAAATTAATTACATCAATCAATTTATACAATGGATCTTCTGTCCATAATACACATATTATTATTATATAAGGGTGTAGTGTATTTTCTAACTGAGGTGATTTCTAGTATACACTGGTAGATTGTTTATTATCATCATCTCTGCATGTTGTTTGTAAGTTTCTGTGGACACTGATGGAATGTTTATATCACTATTCCCAGTCTCTTATTTTTAATATAATGTTAGTTGAGCGATCAGGTGCCGAACATGCACCTATCTTTGTAATATGATGTAGGAATCTTCCTGCACTTCGCTGAACGACAACCTTCAGCTCCCACTTCTTCAAGAATGATGGTGGTTTACAGTTGTCTCCGAAAAAGGCAAGACTGTGGCATGAATATATCGGCCCACTGTAGTCTGGCACCAGTTATTGACAGCCACCAAAAACCTCTGAAATCAGAAGGATATGCCTCCTTCGTAATCAACAGCCTACAATAATATTCAACAACCAGTACAGGCACATTACAAACAAACATGCAAGATCAGCTCTTTACGACAATCCCTTTCACCAGTTTCTTTTGATGTGACCAGGTATACCAGTATTCCTCTCCCCTAATAGTTACAACGCCTCTGCAATTCCAGTAATAATCTGTTTTCCATACAATAGGATAGGTATTATGTTCCTGATGATAATCATATATAATTTAGTTGGTCTACACCTCTCTGATAGTCTTTCATTTGCTGGATCAATCTCTAGACTCTGTTTTGAGTCTGCCATAGACTCACTTACGTACAGTCGTATGTTAGTATCTCACATTCAAATTTTATTTTAAATAAAATGTTAAGAAAATCAATCTTACCACAGATGCAAGGAAATAACACAAGTAAACGATGACTAGGCAATAGAATATGGCACATTTTCGATCTGCCCTATGTCCAGGCTTTTCCTATGTTAGAAAATTTCTCCGCCTGCTCTCATCGATCTTGCTTTACACAAAATTTTCTTGAAATGGCAGTGAACAGTCCCCGTTTCGTGCCAATATCTACGGCTTTGTCCAATGGGACCATGTTTACATTTATTTTTGAATCTATCGTTTCAAATAACAACTCCCAATATGTTTCCAAGGCAAATATATTTTTAGTTTTAAGTCAACCAATCATACTTCGCCTTCCTTTAAAATCCAACCAATCAAATATCCCGTACCTTTTAACCTCATTTACTCAAAGTCGTTTTTTCAAAACATAAAAAAAAAAATTATAAGCAGGCATGATCTTTCCTGACAGTCTGGTCGGATCCACTATAGTATTATGGCTATAATTAGTTAATTAATGGACTATTTGCGTAACTACTACCATATTCTTTGTCAGCAAGTCCTAAGGTACACGAATATATAATTTATATCGGACTAGTTGGATTGGTTCAGAAGAACACAGTTTTTTTTTTCTATGTTAGTTTTATTTTTAGTCTACTACCCGTTCAATTCTTTTCCATGTGCTGTCCTCTCTATTTACGTGATAATTACGTCCTTTGAAATAAGAGCTAAGGTTGTTTTTGTGACACGAGTTGTCTACATGTTCTAACTTTTCCTCGTATTTTTGGGAATCGCCCTAGGCAAGGCTTTTGCGCGTGGGTTTTATTTTTAGAAACGATGTTAGTCGCGATTAGCATTTGAGGCCATTTATCGCCCTCTCTCTCCCCCTTTTACTATATATTCTATCACCGAGGCAATTATTGTTCGAACCTTGGGAAAAAGTGTTAGGTTTTATCCAAGGTCAAATCTGAAAAATACAGTACCCTCCATTCGGCTATAAGGCTTAGCAAAACCCGCATATAAACTGGCGTGGGCGAACAAGATGCTGGACTCAAGTTTTATTTTCTATCTTATTTTGACTTTACGCACTATCTTGTTATATTATAATTTAGATATTGTATTTAGAATTCCGCCACAACACGATCAAAATAACAGCGTTGGTATCAGAGATAACAAATGAAATTCTTCAATAGTGATTTTTTCTGGAATTTAGCTTTCTAAAAGTTCTAGTCTTTTTTCCTAAGTCTCAGCAGTATCATCATCGTCTCGAGTTTTACGCATTGAATGTGGTGGTGCATTTGCACCTTATCTCTGATTTAAGCTGCTGCACAGATGAGTGCTCCCACTGTTATACATTGGATAGTTGGTAGGCTAAAGTGACTTTCTTCAGTCGCTATATTTTTAATCCATAGGAAGGGGATACTGGTTTTTGAGTTATTTTCTGCACCTAGTTTTCCTCACACACACTGCGAAGTTATGTGTCTGGACACTCACACTCAGGTATAACCAAACAGAACCAGGCATCAGCAACTTTATAGTAGCACGCAGAACTGTAGAAGTTGAAATAGTACTCTGCCGTTTATTATCCGTATTGTCTGTTTTTACGGTCCGCTGTACGTTGGTCAGAGTTTCAACTTTCAGAGAGTATTCTATTTGGATGTCTCCATCTTATGGGTCATATCTGCTGATGTGAACATGTGTGCAGAGGAGGAATATCATGTCTACAATAACGAGTCAGTTTTCTTCATAGCGATTGCCTATCCCCTTCGCATACTTCTGCCTAATAAATTCAACAAAGGCAGTCAACAGTCATACTTACAGACGAGGAAGTAAACATTCTATTTATAGTCTCAGCTGTATCCATTGTAGCCGAAAATCATTCAGTGGTACAAGGCGTATAAATAGTAAGCGTTGCTACTAATCGATTGAGTATTTATACATATTAATGTAATGTATATCTGCATAGAGAGAACAACCTTCATGACAAAAACGGGGGGATTTATTCCCTGCAAACTGTGTGTGCAGTGATACACAACAATTAACGTACATCTCATGGAATAAAGCCATATACATACACATACATGAGGACAATTAAGATATTTAATTGTATCCACTGGGTAAGTAACTCTTCCATGTTTGCTGGCCAGTTACAGATAGAATACAATTCGTATTCTTAACTCAGGACTGCTCACAGCTATGTAGCTCACAAGTCGAAGTTCTGAAAAATGTTATCATTCTAGAATGGTCGCTAATATATTTTGCACACTAAGGACTGCTTGGGATTCTCGTCCATCCAATAACGAATGCGATAGACAAAGGGTCAGCACCTTTGTTAGACCAAGTGTTTCACAGTTTTCAAGTTCGATGGTCCTTAGATTTTGTCATAAACAGATGCCATTCTCATCCAGGTGTCGATTCTTTTGCTCGGGATTTGAGCATTCATTTCCCTGAGACATCCATGTCCCACATTAAGTGGAGTGCCTGTTTTCCAGCCCGCTTCCACTCTTACACTCGAAGTGGAAAATCTTTTAGGAAAGTGTAAGAACAGAAGGAGAAGCCGAATGTTAACACTTAGGATGGGGAATCTGCTGGGCGGAGTTTTAGGTAGAGGAAAGTTAAATCCACAAGATGGTAAATCCTAAAAAAGGCAGAAGTATCTTTAGAATAAAGCAACAGACAGTTAGCTTGATGCTTAAAGAAAAAAAATAAGACGGGGTTGGGGATCGGAAAGTTAATTATACCAAGAAAAAAAAATGATTGAAGGGACAAAGAAAAGTGAATGGATATACAAAAACTAAACAGGAAATATAAAAGTCTGGAGAGAGGAACGAACGAATATGTTTTGTCACATCACTGGGGATAGTCGTTTTCAGGATGCAGCTCTCATCTATGGACTATTAGACTTGAACGATACAAACATTTTAGAGATACTATTACTTCTGTACAGCGTCACGTGATATGGTGGTCAGAGTACTTCCTTCTTGGTGCAAAGTTATCTATTTAAAACCTAGTAGCGCCACACTCCACTCTTCCAAGCTGTAAATGGGTACATGATTTTGCTCTTGAGTTAGGGAAGGCAAAGGCAGCGAGGAAATTAGCTAATCACCCCATCTCTTAATGTTGGCCCTAGTCTAGTGAAGACTCTAACACTTCACTTCCCTAAAGCAGTTTCGTCAATGGCATTACCGTTATTTTTTTTTTTGTAATTACTTCCGTACTTTCACATATACAAGTACACACCGAAAAACACAAAACGAAGGTCGTAATATTCGTGTCTAATAGATCATGGAAGAATATTAATAACAGAATAGCACTGGGTAAATGCAGCAACAAATGCACAAACACAGAAATAAACAAAGGGGAAAAAACGGAAAGAAAAAAAAATAGAGCAAAGGGAGGGAATTCCAAACACGAGTATAAGCACTTAAAAAGCCAGAGACATTTCGACTATTTACAAACCTTTGCCATACCCCTTCCAGAAATGTACGACTGTGGTGAGTCATTTCCTGTTCCCATTTGGTTACGGTGCTAACAAAACATCGTAAACAGTTATAAACCTTTGAATGTTAGAAGAATACGCATTAGTGACTCGATTTTATGTGATATATATTATCATCATCAGGTGCCATCTTTTTATTTGTTTTCTTATCGTGCGCCGTACTTCTATGTATCCACATCTCAAGGGCCGAAGTCTTTTTGTTGGCTTCCCAGTGCATATAAAAGCCTAAAATCATGTTTACACTATGTCTATTAAGTGCGCAATAGCGCTAGGTCTTAAAAAACAATGTCTTATAAAATTTAAAATACTTTAATGTAAAAAAAAAAAAATGCTAACCTTCATCATCTGAGACTTCAGCGAATCGTGATTTTTATTGCTGGTGGAGAGCCAAAATCTATCGGAAGAGGAAGGCACGTTCTAATAAATAAACACGAATAATTTGAAGAAAAAAAAGCGCAATATCTGCGAAGCACAATAAAGCGAGGTATACCTGTACAACATTTTTAATTATGCGTTTATGTACATTTTTTCTGAGAAGGGGTATCCAGCCTTCACTGAAGAATCAAAGGGGCCGATGGCACAGACATAAATTAAAAATGTCTGCTGAAGAAAAACATAAGCTGGGCTAGAAGAAGAAAAATCAGCACACTATTTCTACTTTGGTCATTTTATCTTAGTAGTAAAAATTATATGGATGCATTAAATATTGAAGCCACGGGGCAACCTTTCTGGAGAGAAGTGATTTTGATCTAATGGGCCGGACAATGACTAATTAACTAATAGTTCTTTTATGACAACATTTCTCGTAAATGTTCGTGTAATTTCGTGTATCTTTTAAAATCTTGCCCTGGTAGACTGTGTCCAGAATATATACTTTAAGATTGGTTGGGTTTCTTCCTCTCGTGAAATCTACATAAAGTTGGCCATTAGTAAAGACTGGTTATGATAGGTATACATCTACATGATCAACCGATTGTCCCTGCGCTTTGTAGATTGTTATGGCAAAAGCCAAAATCACAAGAAACTGACGACGTCTCGATGAAAGGAAGGGCGTATCGCTTGGCTCTAACGTGAGGCTTTTCCTACTTGTTTACTAATTGTACATGACACACATTCATGTGTCAGGACTGAAGAACTCTCTTTGGTACTTCCACTGACAAAGAGCTGTTGCATAAAATATGACTTATAAGAAATGAAAGTCATTAAAAACAGAATATATACTAATTGTAACCCACCAGAGGATGAACGGGATAGTTTTCATCATCAAATAAAAAAAAAATATTCTACGCTTCACTAATGTGATGCATCATCTGCGCAATGTTATTAACATGCTCGTGTATTTGAATATGTTGACCTGTTTTAAAACTGTTTCATTTACATTTGTTGATTGTGTATACTGAAGAATATTAGCAAGAAAAGCGCGCAATTTCAGAGGTCGTGCAATTTAGTACTATGGCAATAAGCGCACGACTTTTACTTAATTTTCACACTGCAAATTTGATAGGAAAAAGTAAATGCTGGTTTTTTTTCAGGGACGTAATTTATTTTCTAAGGGAAACAATTAAGCAACAAAGTAGAAATAATAGCAATAAAATATTTTGTAGATTTTTGACACTTTGCTATGTGTTTTGTATTTATTATTTAAAAAACAACTGCAACTTTGGTGGAAAAAAGATGCACACTATATTAAACGTCGTGCAGTTTATGCGAAGACTAAAAGCGCACAACATTTATATAATTTCCAGAGGGCAAGAAAAAATATTGTGAGACAGGACAGGACAAGGCACAGGACAGAACAGGACAGGACATGACATTCTTAGAGAATTATATAATGTAATATCCCCTTCAGCCTTAACTGACTATGGGAATGCACCCCTCAGCTGCTTATTTTTCTGGTGTTCCCTTCGTCGTTTTTTCCTCTCTTCTGCTTACCGTGAGAGCTTCTTTTCGTCCAATCTGAGGTGGCGCCGTAGAGAGTATCGTCACTTGGTGCGATCGGCAGCTTTATCCTCCCAGGTTGCCGGATTTATGTCCAGTGCTCTCATGTCTCTCGTGCACACATTTTTGAACCTCAGCTGCGGTCGCCCTACTGTTCTTTTCAGATGTCCGTAGAAGATATCTTTCGGGATGCGACCATCTTCCTTGCGGCGGACATGGCCAAGCCAGCGTAGTCTGCGCTGTTTAAGCAGTGCATACATGCTTTGAAGGCAAGCACGTGACAACACCTCGACATTTGTCACTTTATCTTTCCACGAAATGCCGAGGATGTGGCGTAGACACCGTAGATTGAAGGTATTGAGCCTTCTTTCTTGCTTAGCATAGGTTGTCCATGTCTCGCTGCCATATAGAAGTGTGCTGGTGACGCAGGCGTTATATACCGCAGTTTTGGTCTTCATTGTGAGTTTGGAGTTTCCCCAAACACGCGTTATGAGGCGGGCAAAGGTGGCTGCAGCTTTGCCCATGCGGCTGTCAATTTCTGTGTCCAGCGAGAATTTGTTGATGATGGTAGACCCCAGGTACGTGAAGTGGTGCACCACTGCCAATTCATAGTTATCGATAGCGATAACTGGTGCAGCACCCATATCCTGGCTCATCACATTGTTTTTCTTTAGATTTATTGTGAGACCAAAGTTCTTGCATGTTTGGGTGAAGCGATTCATCAAGCTCTGAAAACATTAATGCTGACATTCATTGACGACTGCAGCGTCATCTGCGAATAACAAGTTTCTTATAGTAACCCTTCTGATTTTTGTTTTTGCCTTCAACAAAAAATACAGTAAATTATATCTCTTGAAAAGATTAAGGCAAAATTTAAAATTCTTTGTTCCAACCTATCCTTTGAAATGAAATTGGCAAAAAATTACCATTCTCTTTTCACAACTTCACAAATATTTAAAGTAGCTTTCTTAAGAATCAACAACATGAGTTCCAAGCAAGAGCCTTGCTCTTCTAAACGTGCTGCAGATGGTTAAATGTTAAGGTGTTGGCTTTAATTCTGTCCTTATCATTGTTTCGATAGATATACTTGTTAAATTATCCATTTTTCTCTCTCTCTCTCTCTCTCTCTCTCTCTCTCTATATATATATATATATATATATATATATATATATATATATATATATATATATATATATATATATATATATAATGAAAATTAGAATGGGCCGGCAAGAGAAGGCTGTTCATGAAGATTTTTGAAGTCTGTACATTGCAAAACAACAGAAATAAAAACAAGAAAAGTATGTTTGATTTGTACGCAGGATCGTACCGAATGTTTTTGCCTCCAGTTCTAACTTTCATCTCCCATATTTCTTTCCAAGCTAATTTCGTCCTGTTTTAATTAATTTTTCTACAGAATTTGGTCTTCGCTTTGGGGTAAGTCACAAATAGGATAAAGTACCCTCTTCGCATTGAAGATCTGCTTTAAATATTTTCTAATGTATTCTGACGTTTGCCTTGACAGTACTCACTTTAATAAGCTGTTACCTGTTAACCTCTTGATGCTATCTTCCCACCCACAGCTTTGTCATCCACAATCCCATATGTCTCCATCTTGTCTTTAATCACTGTAATGCTTCAAATACTCGCGGTGCTGTTTTCCAAGCTACCTTGTCGTGCCACATCAACTCTATTTCCTGCTTATTTTGTTCTCGATAGTTTCCACTGTCGCAAATTTGTCAGGCCTGTCTTTCTGAATATACTCATTCATTACCCTTCTATTCTGTAAGGAGCATAGGCCTTCAACAAATGCTTGCCAAAGCCTACTATCTTAAGTCGCCCGCACAAGGTCCTTCCGATATCTTCTTTATTCTGTTATATTCTGTTTCCAGTTCACTCTTATTCGTCCGTTATTGGATCTCCCTCTACCTCTTTCACCCTGGAGATTTCAGAACAAGGACAGCATTGTTTTGCTATAAATAGGTTTCGTTACTGTGTAACCTGTCCATAGCCATGATCTTCTCAGCACGTGTTCCACTAGCATGTGTTGTCTGGTTATTTCCAGCAGTTCCACATTCATGACTTTGTCGTATCATTTAAATCCTTTTATTCTACGCAGACATCGATTTATGACAGTCTGTGACTTCTTATATGTTCTTTTTGTATTTCTCCATGGTTCGTAGCCATACAATAGGACTGACTTGACATTTATGTTGCAAATTCAATTAGCTAAAGATAGCTTTAACACTAGCCCTCTTTGAAGTATAATATAAATGAGAATTCTGACAATTCAGTTTGTTTCCCACCTTTCTTAAGTGAAAAAAAAACTAAATAAAATTATAAAATGGAACGAATTTTGTGTACGTTTTCTTGGCCAGCTCTGTGTAAGTCAGCTAGTAAGAGGTTACAGTTCTTATTCCAGCTTGAAGAATTCAAGAAGACATGTCTACTCCGTGAATACGTGAATAAACAAAGAGAGAAACTCGAGGCCTGTGTGTAGTAAATAATTAAAGTAAATAGGTAAATAGAAGGCACCCGTGAGAGAGAGAGAGAGAGAGAGAGAGAGAGAGAGAGAGAGAGAGAGAGAGAGAGAGAGAGAGAGAGAGAGAGAGAGAGAGAGAGAGAGAGGGGGGAACATAGACAACAGAAAAGTTACAGAAATGATAGGCATTCCGGGGAATCGAAGCGTCCGAACGGGATCATCGCCTTGCTGCAAGAGTGAACAGACAGTGACAGGACACAAGACCAACTAAGGCGAGGCGATGTTGCCGTTCGGAT
Source organism: Oreohelix idahoensis (assembly GCA_024509875.1). Taxonomy (NCBI): domain Eukaryota; kingdom Metazoa; phylum Mollusca; class Gastropoda; order Stylommatophora; family Oreohelicidae; genus Oreohelix; species Oreohelix idahoensis. The sequence continues at coordinate 1,298,590 of JAMPIV010001683.1, forward strand.
GGTCTGTTGTTCGATTCCCTGGAGTGCTTGTCACTTCTGTTTCTTTCCTGTTGTCTAGTGTTTACCTTTTGATTTCTTTCTTGCTAGTGGCTGTCATTTCCTTATTTTCGTTTAATTTACTACATAAGAATAGAGCAGAGCAAGAGAATGTAAATAGTATGAGAAGATCACCATTGTGGTACTGATGACAAGAACTAAACAGGTGCCAGTAGAACACAAGATGAGAAGAAGATGCGGGCGATGGATGGGACACACGGGGAGAAAATCCAATGATAGTATTACAAGGCAATACTGTTCTGGAATTCCCAGTATAAAACATGTTTAAAAAAAAGGAGGTCAAGGATCCCGTTACACGCCTACTGAGACATTCTGGGAATATGGTGTTAGGCCCATATTTTCTTGACCATCGGCACACTAGGGGTGATGTTTTCGGTATCACACCGGCCGCCTTAACCTTCCCAGAAGTTGCTCTGGTACCCAATTCATGAAGCTGGGTCGACCATGGAGCCGTTTGGGGTCTAAAAAATCCCACCTCAACTGGGGATCGAACCATGGACCACAGAGCTAAAAGACAAGCAAAAGTAAACCGAAAAATACATGAAGAAGCGAAATGGAGTCAGAAATGAAAATGATGGCATGGCAAGACTTTGATCTGCTGATACATGACAGTTGGACTTGGCATGGGCTTGTTTAAGGCCCATGCTTTTTTGGGGAGCTAAAAGTTAATGAGACTAATAATGATTTACTAAATGACTGTCACAGGTTTCCTTGTCAGAGATATATCATTCTTTCTCCCTTCATTTGTTGTTTTTTTAAGTTTCGTGCCGATGGGCGTAGGCCATCGTGTGTATGTACAATTTACGATTTTACTGCTCTCCATCAATGCTATTACCGATTAACCTCAGTTTTATATGCCTGCTTTCGTAATGTTTAATTGGTATGTTGTGTCAGCATGCCCAGTCATATTGCTATCCTGTTTATGATCCGTGAATACTGTAACTTTTGATTATTTATTGTCGTGAAACGAGTGTGTAAACCCACTACTTTCTTAAATCACTATGTCGAGATACAAATTTGCTTCCACCAATCAACGAGCACTGTTCACCAGTCTCTGAGACAGAATAAAATTAAACTTAAGCCCTGTTTTTTCGGATGTCGGTCGCGGCCATCTCGTCACCCAATATGGCGGAATAAAACAGAATAAAATTAGGCTGTACGGAGCATGGTACTAAACTGCAGACAACCAATCAGCTTGCCACGCCAGGAACCAACCAAAAGCTTTCCTTAAGCAGTAGAAGTTACCTCACCTGCCTATATATTCGGGAGAGATTTTATGCAAAAACACGCACACCAACACGAAGCCAGATAGACCGACTGAAGAAGAGAAGCTGTCAACCTTGATTTATTGCTTACCTGAGTGCATTGACCTGGCAGCCTGCTTCACTAGTCGAGTCAAAACCTGGCCTGTTTAAATCTTAGAGGGTAAGCATAATTACTATAAACTTGTTGGAAAATAGGCCTACAGCAGATACACCTGTATATATTTAATATAAATTGTTTCAATATGAACGTATCAGGTTACTGATTGTATCTTGGGGAATTAGTTATAATGATTGTATTTCCTGATATGATTGATGAAGACGAAGACTAATAGGACTCATAATTCAATCTATTGTCTCGGATAACTCCAAACTGAAATATAACCAAAACAGTCCTTGTTAGGACTCAACCTATTGTCTCCTATAACTTCAGTCTATAACTTCAATCTATTGTCTCATCTAACTCCAACCTGAAATATAACCAAAACAGTCCTTGTTAGGACTCATCAATCTATTGTCTCATATAACTCAATCTATTGTCTCACATAACTTCAGTCTATTGTCTCAGATTACTCCCACCTGAAATATAACCAAACAGTCCTCGTCTCCTATAACTCTTATCATCAGAACACAACAATATTGTTAGGATATATGTTACCAGCCAGTATAGCACTTGTCAGAGAGGGCCTGGTATATTAGAGGGGGGAGGAGAGGGTTGTATCACACCTAGGTGTACATATTATTGGATGTATTCATGTATTGAATTCATATTATTGGATGTATTCATGTATTGAATTTATATTATTGGATATATTCATGTATTGAATTTATATTATTGGATATATTCATGTATTAATTTATCAGAAAGAATGTTTTGCAAGTAGACACCTGTCTTGTCTCGCTATTGCTAAATCATACTGAGCCATGTTGTCATTCATCCTACATGCAGACACCTGAGACACGTTCATATCATATACATAAGAAATAGGTGGGCTTGAGGACAGAAATTAGCCCCTATTTTTCCTTGTTACAGGTTTTATTCGTGTCATCAAACCTGAGGTCGTATGTTCGAGTCAATCCAGCTGCCTGGAACTTCGCAGGAGCATAGAGATTGCACAGAAGCTACATCTTTAGTCCCCCTCAGTCTTGGGTGGGCTAAAGTAACGATCCTCAGCAGGTGTTGTGTGAACCGAACTAAGGAGAACAGAACGTTTTGATAGATGAGTACACAGTAGTACCATTTCCGTCGGCAATTGTGAGCAATTAACTGTCAGTGACGAAAAAGAGATTTAGCGTAGCAAGAGACAGTAATAAGATCATAGCTGATAATATATATATATAGGTAATTAACAGCACAGCTGATACATTTACTATAATTGAGTAACAGCACAGCTGATATAATTTTTTGTTCCTATAATTATATATATATATATATATATATATATATATATATATATATATATATATATATATATATATATATATATATATATATATATATATATATATATATATATATATATATATATATATATATTTGTAAATCATTTGTAAACTTACAAATCCATTACATTCCATTGTTCAACATTCACCCTTCAGCACAAGAGTAGATAGTGTATATACAAAATAAATAATAGGGAAATTGTATTTGAACGACTTGTCAATTTTTTTTATAATTGTTAAGTAAAATCTGTTTCCTTGTTTTTTAATGTCACAGTTAGTTACACAGCGGGGGTGGCAATTTATGTCTGTCTCCTCTCCACTAATGTTTCGAGATCAGATCATTCACAGCCGTAACTAATTTGTGATACCAGTAGTTCTCTCAGACACTGGGACTTCACCATTTTCTGCAGAAATTATATTTCTGTAATTGTCAGTACTATACTGATCCAAGAGCCAAATAAAAACCTCACGCCACATTTATTTGTATTTTAAAAATCGATTTACGGATTGATCAGTTTGTAGCCTAACTCAAATAATTTTATATTTTTAGGAGCATTTGAAATCTTCAGCACATTGTCAAGCTGGCAGCTATTCATGGATTTCCTTAATTCTTACACTATCTCTTATTTTTCGTTTCTCCCTTCTCTCCCCCATCCCCCCACCCCCCACCCCCACCCCACTCTAATGCAATCTCAGCTTCCAATTTTTCATCTTACTTTTCCCCTCATCCTGTACATTTTCATTCTTTGATCACGTTATGATTAATGTCTTTTTTCTTCTCCTTCGGTGTTTTCCTTCAATCCTCCTGCCATTAGTCTATCTCTTCTTCTAATCTTTCTGCCTTCCATTTTGTCTTATCTTGTCATTTATCTTCTCTTTTCTGTTTCATTCCTCTAATGATAACATATTTCTTCAGACTCAGACATTACATAATTATCCCATGAAAGTCAAGTTCGTGCAAACCCGTTCAACTTTATTTCCCTTTTGTCCATGTTATACGCATTGCCTCAGTGTGAGTGTGTCTGTGTGGGGGTGTGTGTGTTTGTGTGTTTCAGTGTGCGCGCGTGTGTGAGAGAGAGAGAGAGAGTATGTGTGTAAAAACCCACCCTGCACACCCAGACTATTCTGTCTTCTTATTTCAAGTGTAGTATTTCTGGTAACAAAATCACACATTTGCAAACCTGTAAATAAAAACCTGGCTACTTTTCAGACACTCGCAGCAACATACTCGTAATCGCACACACGCCAACACATATATTTCGTTGCAATATATGCCGATACAGCTTGTTAGAAACGTAAACTCACATTAACGCGTCGAACGAGTGCTCATACTCGGGTTTTATATTTTGTTGAACAAAATTTTCACGTGAGAAGCAAAACAACTACCAATATATCACCCTAAACTAATTCTGGGGACCTTATCTAGGAAAAGAAGCTGCCAGAACGGCTTCCCATTTAATGTAAATTCTTCTTGTTTTTTTTTTTTTTGTTTTTTTTTGTAATCTAAGCACTTGAGCCGTGCGCATTATTTCATGCCAGGTCATTGGCTGAGAAGTTTGACAGAAAACTAGATATATGGCAAAGCTGCTATCTCATTTGAAGATTTGGCAGGAGCGAATAGTTTGGGGTTTTTTTTTTTTCCTTTGTCTTATAAACCAATTTCTCAAAGAAGCACAAAACGGGAACTATCAAGTTATTATCAGGCATTATAACAGATGAATAATAGTATGTAAATATTCTACAGCATAAATACATTGTTAACCCTGTAGTTCCTGGGGGTATCTGAAGAGACAAAGAAAGAATACAACTACTGTACTATCAGGCATATCGTACAAGGCGACTTACACAAAGTTGTGCACAAAGCTGGCAACTTTGTAAATATAAAACAGATTGCCATAGAAACCACTGTTGCAAGAGCGTGCGAATACCTGCTGCAGGCTTTCTTCAAGGTGGACCAGCTGGTGTGGTGGCTCCATGGTACATAAGGAGCACAAACGACAAAAATGATGATAATGTTGACGATAATATAGATTTTTGATCAACAATTTTATGTTTAAACAATACGAACACAGGTACAGGTATGTACGACATTATAGCGTTACGGTACCAGTGTAATCATCATCATCACACTTCAGTACCTGACCGAGCACAGATCATCAACAAACTTATGCCACGTCTTTCTGTTCCGAGCCATCAGGTCCTTCCATGTTTTCTTCATGCCCTCCATATCTGTCTCCAGTTCTCCTCTCCATGCACCCTTCCCATCTCCCTTCACTTCTCTTACCCTGGGGACCCCAGAACAAGGATTGCCCGGTAATGATATCAGTAGGTTTCCTCAATGTGTTTCCCATCCATCCACAGCGTCTTCCTCTCATCACCTGCTCCACCGGCACTGACCTGGCTCCTGTCATCAGTTTCACGCTAATGATCGTGTCCCACCACTTCAATCCTTCCCTTCCACGCAGGCACCCATTCATGACAGTTTGTTGCTCCTTCGTTGTTGCTTCTGATGTTCTCAATGTTTTAGATCCACACAACAGAACCTTCCTTACATCTGAATTGAAGTTTTTTTTAGCAGCGCAATGCTATAGGTAGGGTATATCAAAGTCAGCAACAGTACTACCAATACCTAGACTTGATTATACATCAGACACAAACCTAAATGTTGACATCAGTGGGCAAAAAAATAAAAATGAAGGGAACAAAGCACGATATACACTAACGCCATTAAGAAAAATAAAGTATCACATACGCCCAGATGTATTAAATGTCCGCCCTTCCCTAATAACTGGCACAAAGGAACACAATGATTTTTATGTTGGTACGTTTCGAGTAGTCCTCAAGCAAGACACCTGGAAGCCAGATGGAATATAAGCCTATTAATGAGAGCAACTCAACGCCAGAAGACCAATATGGAATATAAGCTTAGAGTAACTCAAAGTCAGAAGAGCAATATGGAATATAAGCTTAGAGCAACGCAAAGTCAGAAGAGCAATATGGAATATAAGCTTAGAGCAACGCAAAGTCAGAAGAGCAATATGGAATATAAGCTTAGAGCCACTCAAAGTCAGAAGAGCAGTATGGAATATAAGCTTAGAGCAACTCAGTCAGAAGAGCAATATGGAATATAAGCTTAGAGCAACTCAGTCAGAAGAGCAATATGGAATATAAGCTTAGAGCAACTCAAAGTCAGAAGAGCAATATGGAATATAAGCTTAGAGCAACTCAAAGTCAGAAGACCAACATGGCATATAAGCCTATAACGAGAGCAACTCAAAGTCAGAAGACCAACTTGGCATATAAGCCTATATTGAGAGCAACTCAGAGTCAGAAGACCAACATGGCATATAAGCCTATATTGAGAGCAACTCAAAGTCTGAAGACCAACATGGCATATAAGCCTATATTGAGAGCAACTCAAAGTCTAAAGACCAACATGGCATATAAGCCTATATTGAGAGCAACTCAAAGTCAGAAGACCAACATGGCTTATAAGCCTATATTGAGAGCAACTCAAAGTCTGAAGACCATCATGGCATATAAGCCTATATTGAGAGCAACTCAAAGTCAGAAGAGCAAGAGTCAGGAATTAAATAAGTGCGTAGCAGTATTGAGGAACGCACGAGCATATTCTACACAACATTACCTCACGTAGAAGTAAAAGATAAGGGTAGTCCTATAGCAGAAACTGCCGTAGGGGAGGGAAGTGTTAGAGATTTCACCAGACTAGGTCTAGCTTTATTCGATGCGGTTACCAGTTCCGTTCTTAGCTGTCTTTGCCTTCCCTAACTCAAGAACAGAATCAGGTACAAATGTACATTCATGGTAGACAGGAGAGTGACGGAACCAGATTATATATCGGAAGCAAGTATCTCTGCCGCGAGAGGTTAGCGCGTAGTCAGTTGAATGCATAGAAGTACAAGAAGCAAAAGGTAAATTAAAGCTTAAATCAGGGATCCAGCGAGTGTTATCATCATCATCATCAGTAGCCATCTCCACAACGAAGGTTGGCTGTAATGGATCTCCAACGTCTTCTGTCTCTTGTCTTGGTGTTGCACTCTGATAGACTCTTTCCTGTCCATCGCTTGATGTTATCTTCCCACTTATATCGATATCTTCCTCTTACACGTTTGCCTTCAACTTTGCCTTCCATTATGGTCTTCATCAAGGTGTTATGTCTTTAAGTATGCCAATATATTTTAACTGTCTAATTTTGATCACCTTCATTAATTATCTTTTCATTCATTGCTTTTCTGTGACCTGTTTATTTGTTTTCTTCTCTTTCCATGAGATGCGTCACTTGCTTCTTTAAATCGACAAGTTTACCGTAAACTCAAAAGTTACGATATCCACTTTGTACAATCCGAAAATTAAGACAGTCTATACCCTTTAGCTACACAAGGAGCATTGGCCTTCAACAAACACATGCCAAGTCCACCCTGTCACGTGCCATCAGCTTAGTTCTTTCCATGTTTTCCTCATCATTTTCACTTTTTTCTCTAGTTCTCTTCTCCATGTGTGTGTGTGTGTGTTTTTTATTTTTAAAATCTACCTCTGCCTCTCTTTCCCTGTGGATTCCAGAACAAGGACTGCCTTGTAATGCAATCAACAGGTTGCCTCAATGTGACGTGTAATGGAAAAAGAGTCTACAGTATCTGACAGCCTATTAAAACCTCATAGCTGCTCTCTGATTTGCTAGCTAAACAGGCATATGTACCAACTTTTTATTTCTGCAACGTACCATTTTGTCCCGCCTTCTTTTCTTTTAACACGAGCGAACGAAATGTTAACATGCTGCGTGACCTGTCAGTCATAACAGGGAAGCAAATCAGGCTGTGTTTACCTCGTCCCCTCACGCAAGCATCTGTCACTCATAATAGTTCTGAAACAGGCAAGCACGTGGGAGAGACAAAAACACAGAACCTTTTGAAGTTTCGTACTCAGGGGAAGTTAGAAACCCTGGGCTCTTTGATCTTCAGAAGCGGGCATTCTTAAAGAGAAACCCGCTAGTCGAACAGAAAGTCTTTTGATGCCGGTCGAAAACTCCCGACGAGAAACCTCATCGACCGACCTTAAGTCTGTTATCTTTATACGCCTAGCTTCTGAATTTTGGGTCTCACCGGGACGCGAAATTAACAACATTAGAGATCAGAGAAATTCAATGATATATATATATATATATATATATATATATATATATATATATATATATATATATATATATATATATATATATATATATATATATACTGTTTTTTTCTTAACCCCATCATCAGTTGTCAGTCAGAATTTTGAATAGTCTAGTGCTATCCTAGAACAAGTCTTTCTTGTTGGAATATGGTGTACTAGTGTTCGTGGAGATTTTCATTTCTGAATTTTCTAGTAAAAAGTATAATAGTGCTAATGATTTAAGAAGCGATAGCTTTTAACATTTCTTCTTCACTTAGATTTTTCTCGCTAGTAAAACGAGTAAAATAAAGTAACGCGTAGCGATTTCATACCAGATATTCTATTAAAATGTTAAATCACGCAACCCGCATACCTTAGACCGTAATGATGTTAACAGTATAGGCAGACACGACACTTAATCTCTACAGGAGAGAAATAAACCCAACGGTTTAGCTGACTGGACTTATAGGCAATAAAGCGACTGATAGGGGGAGTCTAGATTACACGTTATATTTCATTTGTGCATGTTTGTCATTATAGTGTCTATTAACTTTAATATCATACGACGAACTAACAGACGCTGAACATTTAATAGCTATTTAATGACAGGTGATCATTGTTTAGGTAGCGCGTATGGAGAGAAATAATAATTAACATTGTACGCTGAACGCCGGCGCGAGCAGGGGCGGGCGAATTAACATAATTCAGTCCGACCGAACTCAGCGCCAGCGGCGTCTGCTAACTTGTAGGCGTAAGGAAACAACGTGTGCCTTTTAAATTTAATCAGGACTGACGGAGTGGAGAAGAGATCGTCTTATCCCCGTCTGTGTATAGATATAGGATTAGCATATTTTGTATATAAATGTTCTTGTATTCTTCGCAGACCTGATCACAAGGGCGGCCAGCCATCTTTTTCTTTTTGGATTTGTTATTTCTCCTTTTCTTGGCTTGTGTGTCACCGATTTCATTTGTAAACGGGCACTCGCCAGAGAGTATTGGAGGACAATACATTTTTAACACTGGACTTACCAAACCCAGATTTATATTTTTACCAGCCACAGTAGTGAACATTATTTGATCCCGACTCCTGACAGTCGTAATTCAAGGGGAGTATACCTCTCTAAATACCTACGCTGTGCAGAATCGGCGCTTTTTAACACAGAGTTGGCCGATAGAAGAACCGTCATCATCATATGAACATTATTTTTAGCAATCATATGTTTCCCAGTACTAGAAGTATTTTTCCGTTAAAGAGTGAACCTCAAGAACAGTTTTAACTACTTGTAATAACACTTCTAGGAGAAGCACCATATTAGGCGTTCACTTCATTAACTAATTTCTGGGGATGGACTGAGGCCAATTTGGATCTGCGACAACTGGAGTGACAGAATATTAAGTGAAAATAGATAATATATTCATGGAGTAATTCTATTACCAAGGGATATTACAGACCTACTGTTACCAACAGATTACTGGGGACAATGAAGATAGAGATGTATATATATATATATATATATATATATATATATATATATATATATATATATATATATATATATATATATATATATAGGAAGATATTTATTTGTATGTATACTTGTTATGTTTGGAAATATCTGGGAATCATTATTTTGAGTCTAAGATTAGAACTCTAGTCAAAGGGCGAATACTCATTTTTTGCTTCGAGTGAATGTAAATATATAGTCGCCCCACTTGAATATAGTTGAAAGGTTAACATTAGCGCATGCCCAATGAGACGATGAGTCGTCGTTGGCGCTTCCGTGATGACGGACGGATCTTGAAGGCTATCGGACATATGAGAGTCCGAAGTTTTTGGTCATTGTGATTGATTCTGGGGAAGAGAGGAGTTTTCTCTCAGTATACTATGATGGTCGATACTTTTCCCAGAATATATATGTTAGTGTGCTAGTTACTAGTATTTCCTGAACTTAAGGTAAAGAAGAAACATTTTCTAAAACTTTACCTAGGCCTAACGACGCCATAGATGTTATATCATGTTACGGTAGATTAATTGGCATTGTCTGCTAGAGGTTAGCAGCATGCGATTTTAGGGGTTACAACGTTTAATGTAATGTAAAAAGAATTATTAGCCTAGTGAACGCTGTGACGTTTCAGCGTTGGTAGTCACGCACGGTGACCAAGTAACGGGACCCTTTTTCAAATGACCGTCAAACGGAGAAGACGTGTCTTTATATTCTTATAGTGTCGGGCAGGAAAAGCCACACGGTTATATTGTATTTTCTCATGGACATGGGTCAGTCCACTGTTATGATGAAGAAAGATGAAGTTACAGGTTAGTAATTGACTAAACCTTGTCGAGATGAATTAACAGTCGTTCTTTAATTATACTAGTGCCAGACGCATAATCTCACTGTCGGTCGTTGGATTTACCAACCACGCGTGCATATAGTTATGTCGTTCTGCCTACAGTAATTCAGATGTATGAGACAAGGACTGATTTGTAAAGGAATCATAGATGAAGTATGAACTGCAATTATTATGTATAATTCTTCATGATGACCATGTGTGAACTGTTCGTGTATGGAATTGATATATTAAATTTTATATGGACTCAAGGAATGACTTATCAAGTCTCTGAACGTTGGAAGTTGAATATATAATGATGTTGACAAATATTCTATCCCACCTTCGCGTAATTTACCATCAATAGCACGATACCATAACTGACTAAGAAAGACAAGGGATAAAAATGAAAGTAATGGTAATCACTGAAGAACCCTTTTGGTAACACTGGATTTGTAACACTACTATAAACGACGACCCCTGCAACATATCATCTATCTATATATTTGATGGATCGTATGTAGACGATTCCTGTACTAGCAGCACTATGAGTGGACATATGTAACATTCCTTATGGGTATGGAAAACCCAAAGACATTAGATGAGCAAATGAACGGAACTTTCATTTGTAGTGAGGATATCTTTTGGATGAACACCGCTCACTGGGACCAGCGCCATTTTGAATCCCACTGTTGGTCTGTTTGAATTGTCAATCGGAGAACGGAGATATCTTATTACCTGATGGCGATACCAGGACCTACATTGTATTGAAGTCTACCCTTTGTTATTTGAGATTGTCAACCTTAAAAGAAAGACCCCGTTGAAGCTAAAGCCTAAAAGACTTAGCCTGAAAGACGTAGTCAGCAGAGGGTCTGTAAGGGAGCATTGTGATGACCATTATTATTGTTAACTCAAACTGATGCGATTAGTCAGTGGAGATATGAGACGATAGACTATCATAACTATATATTTGCTCCTATCGTCCGATTATATTTACCTGCTATGAGATTGCTAAATTGCTGTTGCCACCCATTTGTCAAGTATCCAATGATTTGTTGTGTCAACCTGTTCCAATGACTGTCAACCGTGCTGTCGGAGTGTGTATCATTAAACTGTGTACAAAACATCTACACCAGTACCAGCTTTATCACCTACCATATCAGGCAATTAGGTAAGAGTGTGATGGTGGCCACTGTTTCAAAGAGGGTGCGAGTATTTTTCTTGTTTGCGGGAAAACTATCCATATATCTGATATGTCTAAAAAGTTTTTTTTTAAAACTGGGTCTCATAGAGTACCACTACTGTTCATTCTGTAATATAGTGCTAGGCTTCACCTTTTGGGTTAATAATTTTAGGGTTTTTTTCTCCTTTCGGGGAGGGTGCATTTTTTCTGCTTTATTTCATATGCAAGTAAATGACTCTTTGATCTTTTTCCTTGAGATATTTTGATGTTGTCGAGTTTAAATGATAATAAACTACAACGATGAGAAAGGAAATGAAAAGAAAGAAAACAGAAGCGAAGTCCCCCAGGTTAAGCAACTATATAGCAAACAGTACAGTCAGCTGGACAAGGAAGTTAAACGCCAAACCAGGGCCAACAAAAGGAATCTCCTAGACGATCTTGCAAGACAGGCAGAAGAGGCAGCACTGAGAAATGAACAAAGCACAGTATACAAAATAACTAAATTCATCCGCGGAAAACGAGGTGCAAACAATATTACATTAGTAAGAGATAAGCAAGGAAATCTCAATACGACAGCAGAGGGACAGAAAACAAGATGGGCAGAGCATTTCAGAGAAACTCTGAACAAGGAATCACCAGAGACACAATTGAATGTTCCTGGGGCTAAAAACGATCTAGATGTTAATACAAACATTCCACGAAAAAAAGAAATCATCACAGCAATCAAAGGGTTACAGAATGGAAAAGCTCCTGGCCATGATAACTTAAATGCAGAGCTATTTAAGACAGACCCTGAGCTAGCAGCAGAACTATTAGAACCACTATTTGCACAAGTCTGGAAAACAGGGACAACACCAACAGAGTGGAACAAAGGAAAAATTGTCAAATTGCCCAAGAAAGGAGATCTTCAAGACTGCAATAATTGGAGAGAAATCACTCTTCTCTCAGTTCCCAGCAAAATACTAGGCAGGATAATTATACAGAAAATTTCAAAAGCAGTAGACCACAAACTGAGGAAACAACAAGCAGGATTTAGAAAGAACAGAAGATGTGTAGATTATATATTAACTCTCAGGAACATTATAGAGCAGTGCTCAGAATGGCAAAGACAGCTGTACATTAATTTCGTTGATTTTGAAAAGGCTTTTGACAGTATACATAGGGACAGTTTATGGAAAATACTGAGGGCTTATGGAATTCCAAGCTGCATAGTGTCAGTCATAAAAAGCCTCTATGCCAACTTTACGTGTAGTGTTGGGCAAAGCAACCTAACCTTTGAGGTGAAGGCAGGAGTACGACAGGGATTCCCCTTATCAACCACTCTATTTTTAACAGTCATAGACTGGGCGATGCACCAGACAACAGAGGGCAGTCCAAAAGGAATAAGATGGACTACATTTTCTACATTGGAAGATCTGGAATATGCAGATGACATTGCACTACTAACACATTCACATCAACACATCCAAGAAAAAACGGATAGACTTAATAAGTATAGCCAGCAGGTGGGCTTGAACATCAGTTTAAAGAAGTCAGAGGTCATGACGCTCAATGTGAGCAACCCTGAGCCCATATCAGTAAGGAATCAGCAACTGGTACAGACAGACACCTTCACATACCTAGGATGCATAGTAACACCAGACGGCGGGGCAAGCAAAGGCATCAACAATAGAATGAACAAAGCAAGAACAGCCTTTTTTATCCTAAACATTATCTGGAAGTCATCTCAATACAGCACAAGCACAAAATTAAGATTATATCAGAGCTGTGTGCTTTCTGTGTTTCTCTATAGTGCAGAATGCTGGAGAGTTACAGAGAAGGAAATGTTGAAATTGTCCTCTTTTCACACAACATGCCTAAGAAAAATTCACCGAATCTTTTGGCCGAATACCATCACCAACCAAGATCTGCTTACTCGGAGCAAGCAAGAGAACATGAACACCATCATAGCTGGCAGACGCTGGAGCTGGGTTGGCCATGTCCTCACAAGAGATCCCGATGCCATCACAAGAACAGCTATGCTTTGGACCCCTGAAGGAAAACGAAAGAGAGGCCGACCAAGAACAACTTGGCGGAGGACTGTGGAGGCTAGATGCAAAGAATGAACCAGAGTTAGGGTACTGTACGAAGGATGGCCACCGACCGAGCAAAGTGGAATAAATTTGTTTTTGCCCTACAAGACGCCACTAGGCGTGATGGCCACTGACTGCTTTGACGGTCGGCGGCTAAGGATCAAAGAAGAAGAAACTACAAAGAAACTTACCTTTGTGTGTTGGTCAGACCCATACCCATTTATCCGTAGTTTTTCACGTTTGTGTGTCTTATTGTCACATAGCTGTGTGGGTGTAGAGAAACTTATCTATTCTTGTTAGGGAGGTAAAAGCTGTCTTGCAACAAAGTACAGTCGTACGGATAGGCTGGAGGAGACAACCTAATCACTCCAGAGACATATCTCTCGCTCAGTCTACCACCTGTGAAAAAATCTATTTCTATACCTTCTCGCGTATCTGTCGACATTCACTCTACTCAGACGGGCCAAATAAAACAATTAACTTTCCGTACGACACTCAATGTGTGTCCTATCCATCGCCAGCGTCTTCTTCTCCAAAATGAAGATACCCTAACAATGAAAGGATAAAGTTTGAAGGCTGAGAACAACTTACCTTTAAACAAATATTAATATTTAAAAAAAAAACAATATTAGCAACATATTAGCAGCTTCTACAAGACCAAATGCTGGGCTCGCCTTGATATTTCCAGGGGACGTCTAAGGTAGGGGTTCTCAACCTTTATTTGTTCATGCGGCCCCCCCCCCCTTTTCTGAGCCATATTTCCCCCCCCCCCCCCCCCTCCCCCAACCAAGTCACTGCTAGCTGGAAAAAGGTACTTTACCATCTTACTATCTAGAACTATGTCATGGCCCACGTTGAGAACCACTGCTCTAAGGCGACAATGACAGAGTAGGACTTTTGCTCCATCAACTAAAATATGAGGTTGGCTAGCTCATCATGTAAAGTACTTTGCTCCATCAACTAATATGAGGTTGGCTAGCTCATCATGTAAAGTACTTTGCACCATCAACTAATATGAGGTTGGCTAGCTCATCATGTAAAGAACTTTGCTCCATCAACTAATATGAGGTTGGCTAGCTCATCATGTAAAGTACTTTGCTCCATCAACTAATACGAGGTTGGCTTGCTCATGATGTAAAGTACTTTGCTCCATCAACTAATATGAGGTTGGCTAGCTCATTGTGTAAAGTACTTTGCTCCATCAACTAATATGAGGTTGGCTAGCTCATGATGTAAAGCACTTTGCTCCATCAACTAATATGAGGTTGGCTAGCTCATCTTGTAAAGTACTTTGCTCCATCAACTAATATGAGGTTGGCTAGCTCATCATGTAAAGTACTTTGCTACATAAACCTATGCTCCAGTCTACCCAGCTATAAAATGGGTACCTGACTCTGCTCTTGCTTTAGGGAAGGAAAGGGAAGCGAGAAACGGAGCTGGTCACCCCCACCTCTCTGCAAGAACACATATAGGCCTATGTTATGGTGCTGGCTTCCTCTAAAGGAAGCAGCTGCAGAAGTGGCACCAAGGGAATTAAAAGTGTGTGTGTGTGCGTGCGTGCGCGCGCGCGTGTGTGTGTGTTTGAGTGTGTGTGTGTGTGTGTGTAAAAGAGGCAGCGAGAGAGCATGCAGTGTTATTGATGATGATTAATTTAGTCTTTAATTATGGCCATTAGAACTGTTAAGAACATGCTATCGTTTGATGGAAGAATATTAAAGAATATTACACCTTTATTGAGCGTCCGATTGGTAGAGTAGTTAGAGCACTGGCACTCGAGGCAAAGATGCCGGGTTCACAACGCTGTATCGTCACGCTCCAGTCTACCCAGCTATAAAATGGGTACCTGACTGCTCTTGCTTTAGGGAAGGAAAGGGCAGCGAAAAACGGCGCTGGTCACCCTCACCTCTCGATGAAGGACCAAGCATAGTGCAGTCTCTCACACTTCATTCCCCAACGACAGTATCTGCTATGGGAATACTTTTACCTTTTGTATTTTACACCTGTATTGTGTCTCATAAAAACAAAATGAAGAAAATAAATTCATCGCCGGTGACGGATTCACCTGTCCGCTTCTATTAGGCACTGCATAAACAAACACACATTAAGTTAAAATAAGCACGTAGAAAGGAACATTGACGCTTGTTTGCTATGAAATCGGCCTGTGTTCAATTATCGCGTTAGTCACACATACATACACACACAAAATTAGGCAAATGTCTTAAGTTTGAACAGAACGTTTAAAAAAATACAACAGTATTTTGTGGAGGTTACATACTAAATGCTAAATCCTCCTGAAAACAGGCTGTCCCGCTAAATTGCTGGAAATGATAAAATCATTCCATGAAGGCATGAGAGGAACAGTACAATTTGCTGGAAGCGTATCACAGCCCTTTGACATATGCAATGGCGTAAAACAGGGCTACGTTCTGGATCCAATCGTCTTCGTGATCTTCTTTGCTTTGCTCTTGAAACATGCATTCAGATTGGCAACTGAAGGAATATGCCTTCACACTAGGTCAGATGGCCGACTGTTCAACCTCGCATGGCTGTAGGCAAAAATAAAAATCAGAAGGGTCACTATAAGAGACTTGTTATTCGCTGATGACGCTGCAGTCGTCACTCAAAGTCAACAGGAGCTTCAGAGCTTGATGAATCGCTTCACCCAAACATGCAAGAACTTTGGCCTCACAATGAAAATAAATGTGTGAGTCAGGGGGTGGATGTTCCACCAGTTATCACCATCGATAACTATGTCATCTCAGAGGCACATTCCCATAGTCAGTTATAACTGAAGGGGCTATTATTATTATTATTATTATTATATACTAAAATTAAATTATTAAACTGACTCATAGTTTTAATTTATTGATAATTTCACCGTTAGAATCTGTACACAAATGTGATATTACCAAAAACAAAAATTAACATATACAAAGCACTAAATAAAAATATCTCCATTCCCTCCCCTTTTTTGCAACAACATCAGTAAGAGAAGTGAAAAAAAAAAAGACTACCAGTACGGTACTAAAAAATCAACAAATGTCCAGTGTGTTTATGTTTTTTTTTTTTTTTAATATTATTTCGTAACGTCTCTCTCTCTCTCTCTCTCTCTCTCTCTCTCTCTCTCTCTCTCTCTCTCTCTCTCTCTCTCTCTCTCTCCTCTTTCTTTCTGTGTGTTTTGACGGTGCAGATAGCTTTACTTCTTCCCTCGTCATTTATTTAATGGATCCTTACTTGTAGGCTATTATTACTTTATGTGCTTATGAAACTTCAGCGACTCACGTTTTCCCATGATTTCAATTGTACCTCTTTCAATTGTATGAGTCTTTCGTCCAATACGGCGTGTCTTAAAACCAACAAATTCTTCAGGTCTCGGGTATATTTTTAGACTCAACATTTCCCAAAATACCCACAGCTGTGTACAGGTTATAAAATTCGCTGAATTGTCGGAGTAACAATGATAAACTAATTTAACAAAAGCTGGATTGCGCAATTTTGTGATCTGTACTGATGTGCTTCTCACACACAGCTATATTTAGAATTTTGAAACTCGTGTTGTTTGTGTGGTTTGTAAGAGCAAAAATTTGCATTAAACTTACCTCATACATAGTGGGTGACTTTAAGAAACTTTCGCCCCCTTAGTTATTTTACATACAAGATAATGACGCACATAATGCCAGCTTAGCATTTCTAGAAGCAGTTATTGTATTAACTGAACTGACGTGTACATAAATAATATAACCATTTTCTTTTGCGCTCCTTATGGAGCATCAAGCCACCACTGTAGCTGGCTCACTTGCAGGACCTAGGGGACGGAGTGTCTCAGATATCGTCCGCATCTAATTCTAAATATACCGGGTTTGCTCCCAGCAAAGGGAATATAACTGATGGACATTTTTTTCAGAACCAGTTTTTTTTTCTAATCATACTCTCCCCTAATCTCCTGGGGGAAAATAGGAGTCCCGGTGTGCAAGTTGCGCACGTAAAAAAATCCCTCGGCAGTTGAAAATTGTAAAGAGTAGGCCATTCAGCTGCTGCCCTGGCAAAATTAAAAAAATTAGGAAACCTACTTAACACAAAAATAGTTATAGAATGTGTGATTCCTGTTTACACACATTGGGATCATCGCCGGTGCTGCGGAGTTCGTGCACTTTGCTGAGATCCTCCTTGTGTGATCTAAGGAAGCACTTATGGAGTTGTCCGTGTGCAATGAAAATGGTCACCCCTGTCTATGTAAAAAAAAATCGCACGTTACGGAAACAACAATAAATGGAAAAACTTTGCTGCGGGACGGACATCCGGAGTCTCAGGCTCGTATGACTGACAGTGGTGAAAGCCGAAAGGAAGCCACTGGCATGAAAACGGATGCCCCGACCGCAAAATACGAAACCAGAATTGGTTTTTGGAACGTCAGAACTATGAATGAGGCAGGAAAGCTGAGACACATCACAGCAGAGATGAGGAACTACGAGATACATATCCTGGGAATAAGCGAGAGCAGATGGACAGGTAGGGGGAGAATAAAGACAGCTACAGGGGTGTAGTGGATTTTGATGGTATTGTATGGTTGAAGTCACTTAGTGTGATGTATGAGGTCAGTTGTGAAGGCTCCTGAGATAAATGTAGATGTGAATTACAGAAGGCCCTTCGTACTACCACTTACGACCTCACACATATCTTTTTTACTAATGAATGTGGCTACGTTAAAATCTAGGGTAATGATATGTACTGTGTTGTGGTAGAGTACATACATACACACAGAGATATTTAAGGAGTCTAATAATATTAATAAAATTTATGACACACTGAACTAACTCAGATTGTTTTAGTTATTCAAATTAATCTTTTGATAAATTTATTTTGTTCTGAACCAAATGTTTAGTTGGTCAGAACATAAGAAATATTATGGAGTCATAAATTGAATGCAAAATCATATTACATAATAAAATGGAAAAATGTGTAATTATTTATTTCAAATAACTGGTTAGTAATAAATATATTAAGCTAGTCACAGGAGGAACTTATTTCTAGATATGCTGTTGGAGTGGTGTCATCACTCCTAGTCTATGACTGCCAAACATTGTCCGTTGACTTAAGGGATAAATATATATAGTTTAATTTCCCCAATGTCTTGGCTTTATTTAATGCTGAATTAGGGGTAAGTTAGATGAAATTGTTGTTGGTGAAAATCCAGCAGGCCAGATATGACTTATCTGCCTGCATCGATCCTGTACAGAAGTCTGGCGGCCCCACCTCTCCGTGCAGGGGGCAAAATACGGCTGCTCTGACACAATGACAGACTGCTCTGGTCCACACTTGTATATATTCATACAGTATTTGACACCGCTTTGGTGCCAAATAGAAACTCACAGTTCTGAAACAAAAGTATTGGTCATGTGTCAGAACTCTATCTTCTGAACCACTTCTGTACACAACACTACACACAACAACACCACATAGACTAGGTCAGATCTCTCTGACCACACAGCACACCTTACCAAGTTGGTTTCACATAGTATCAGTTCCCCAAGACTACAGTACATCTGAGATATGTTCAATAGCTTCCTGCTATTAAATAAGATAGGTGATATGTTCCACTGATCTCAACACTAGATCCTTTTCATAGTTTCATTAGGCGTTCCTATATATTTGCTTTGTATGTATGTCTCTAGACCCTGATCTAGGGCTGGGGATCTAGAGCGAACACTTACTTGTTGTAAGGGGTAGATTTTGATATGGCAGTATCAAATCACTCGAAATATTAAACAATATTAAAATATACAAAAGAAATGCTTTCATTCTTACCAGAATTACGAATAGAGAACACAGTTATATTCTAGCAAAACTCAGCTGAGCTGCTGGCTCTAGTATGGCGTCCCTCTAAATATGGAATAGCTTTCTGGGAAATACACCACTGAATTATTTACTGTGTCTACTACTGGACAGCTTTTAGTTGAATGGCAAAAATGCGCGTCTGTGCGCCAATAATATGATTATCTTTAGCCAATCACCGACTTCCCCCCTTTCAAATTTCAAACCTACAACCAAAAGTCACTTCAGTCAAATCTCAGTCAAGTATGTATTACGGTCGGTTAGTCCGTCTGCCTCTACTTGTTTTTTTTTTTTTCAAACAAAAACACACTTGGTTTTTCATGCCTTTCCTACACGAATCTGCTACTAAGTTATTTTTAGCTACAATTCTCCACCACATTCCCTCTCTTTAATTACAGCTCGATTTTTACGTTTGCAGACTCAAGGCCAAGATTTTGGTTATTTTTAGTGACATGGGGTTAACAGTGTAGTCGTTCGTCTGATATGAACAATACAGTCTTTTGTCAATATCTTCCTTATTATCTATCCGTCTGTATAATTGAAAGCATATTATTTCTCTGCTCAAGATGGGCTATCAAACTAGCTAGGTTTTATTTTCATAACTCTATTATTAAGAAAAACGTATTTTTTTCTCAAGTTTAATTTTTTGAAATTTGTTCGAGATCCTTCCTTCATGTGTTTTGCCGCGGCATTCAAATAAAGACCAAGTATCGAAAAACGCTCAAGAAATGACTGTCTCGATCCAGAGCTAATGTCCATTTCCTGTCCATTTCCTTACTTTATGTCAACTAGGGGACGTGAATTTTTTTCCTTTCACCCCCCACTTGCGTCTTTTTGCCGTTCGAACTTCAAACACGTGTTCAGTCATATTTTTCCTTTTTAGTGTCCTCCGTTCTCTCCCGTCTACAAAGGGTAAACGTTTCGTCTGCACTTCTAACTCGTTAGTTTTAAATGGCTGTTAGTGAACCGCGGCATGGGCGATCATGTCTTCTAGTAGCTTACGCATTATTTTTATCCCTACACTTTATCTTGATAGTTGGAGATATTTTAACGTTGTATCATTGTGACATCATCACACATGTCCCCACCTGAGAACATGCACTACGGCAAGTTCCAGAACCAGTGATACACATAGATAAAATCTCTCCTCACGCCTGCCACTATCTAATCTTGACCACAGGGGTGCCGACTGAGGAAATCTGCACCGACATTCAATGACCCTGGGATATATTGGATAATAAACTGATAAGGTTGCAGTAATAAAGACCACCTCAGCAATCTTGCGTTTTCATGCTTAGCCTGAGATAAGAATACGAGGGGCTGATGATCCGTCTGGACCACAAAAGTCCTACCATACAGATAGATTTGAAACTTCTTTATTGCCCAGATTAACGCTAAACATTCCTTTTCGCTTGTAGAATATCCTTGTTCCGCTTTATTCAATTTGCGGCTTGCATATGCGACTGGGTTCAGTTCCCCATCGGGTGAAGATGACCTCTGCAACAAGGCCGCCCCGAGGCCTACATTACTTGCATCTGTTCTCACCACAAAGTCCTGTGTCAAATCAGGCAATTTGAGAATAGGCTTGCTAGTGAGTTTTTCCTTTAATTCTTGGAAAGCTAATTCACATTGCGCAGTCCAAATAATTTTATCTGGAAGTCCCTTGCGAGTCAGATCAGTCAGAGGAGCACAAATAGCGTTAAAATTTTTGATGTATTTTTGATAAAATCCGCATAACGACACGAATGATCGCACGTCTTTTTTTGTTTGTGGTCTAGGTGCTCTCTGCAGTTTTTCCAAGTTCTTGGGATCAGGGGTCATGTTACCCTGATATACAGTGTGTCCCAAGAATTCCAACTCTTTGCATCCAATGCAACATTTTGTTGGCCTAGCAGTTAAGTTCGCCTCCCTAAGCCTATTAAATAACATTTTTAGAGCGTCAATGTGTTCTTCAAATGTCTCTGTGGCGACGAGAATATCATCCGTGAAATTCGTGATACATGGGTTATTCAGGGGATCCAACAATTTGCGCATTATCCTTGAAAATACACTCGGAGCATTTTTCAGTCCGAATGGTAGCATGTTGAATTCATAATGTCCTTCCGATGTGCTAAACGCTAAATAAGGCCTCACTTCAGGCTTCACTGGAATCTGGTAATAGCCTTTACTAAGATCCACCTTTGAAAAGTATTTTGCCTTGTTTAATCTGGCAAATAACTGTTTTGTGTCTGGTAATGGATCCACTTGTCCTTCTGTGACAGCATTCAGTTTCCTGTAATCTATGCACAGTCTGTGTTCCCCAGACGGTTTTCTCAACAAAAGAACACTGGAGCTAAAAGATGATTCACTGTGTGAAATAATCCCCTCCTTCAACAAATAATCTATTTCTTCCTTCAGTGCCTTCTCCTTCGCGAACGGAATAGAATAGGCTCTCATACAGATTGGGTTTGAGTCTATCAGTTTCATTTCATACTGTAGCAAATTTGTATGTCCTGGTTTATCTGTCAAGACATCTGTATGTTCCTCCAGAACCTGTTGAACTCTCTCCCTCTGATCTTTAGTCAGGTGATTACTGACTTTTACTAGTACCGCTGTTTCACAAGGATGTAATGGGTATTCATGCGAGGTGAGTGGTTCCTTTTGCATTTGTGTTGCGATAGCCAGGGTCAGTAAGGGGGTGCTTTCCTGGAGTGGTCTGTCCAGATACTTCTTTAACAGGTTTACATGATAAACCTTCTCCTTCCCCTTTTTTGTCAATTTTATAGTTTGTTCTAGACACCTTCTCTAGAACCGTATATGGACCTTGCCATCCAATTTGTAATTTATTCTGGCTGCCGGGTAGTAGAAGAAGCACCTTCTCTCCCACAGCTAGTTCTCTGTCCTTTGCCTTCCTATTAAAATATGCTGCATGTTTCTTCCTGGCTTGTCTCAAATTATCATTTGCCAGTTTCCATCCAGCTTTCAGACGAGTGGTCAGTTCGTTCACGTATTGATAAGATGAGGTAACAGTCTCTTCTGCCTTCTCATCTGTCCAGGTCCTTAATAGTGCTTCTAATGGACCTTTTATTGGCCTCCCAAATAGCAGAGTTGCGGGAGCCATCCCGGTTGAACTATGTGGTACCTCCCGATACGCAAACAATGCGGCAGGCAGGAATTGATCCCACAGATCCGGTTTTTCGTGTGCCAGCTTCCTCAGGATAGAAATGAGAGTCCCATTAAACCTCTCTACCTGGCCGTTCCTTGTGGATGGTACGGACTACAATGAAAGTGTCTGGCTTGAAATAGCTTAAAAACTTCTTCCGTTAGTTTCCCCTTGAACTGTGAGCCATTATCAGTCAAGATTTGATGCGGGAATCCTAATCGGGTGAATATGGTAAGTAGTGCCTCTGCTACATGTTTTGAATCAATTGACGGCAGGGCTAACGCCTCTCCCCACATAGAACAAGTGTCCACCAGAGTAAGGATGTAACTGTTCCTCCTCTTGGTCCGAGTGAGAGGTCCCACAATATCCACTGCAACCCTCTCAAAAGGTGTTCCCACTATGGGCATTTCCCCTAGGGTTGCAGGAGCAGTCCAGTGCTTTGGAGCTACCCGTTGACATTCTGGGCAGGATTTGACATATCTTTTTATATCCTCCGTTATCCCTGGCCAGAAGTAATGACAAGCTATACGGTGTCCTGTGGCGCTGATCCCCATGTGACCACTGAAGGGAATCGCATGCCCGAGTTCCATCACTTTATCTCTATATGAAGTGGGAAGAACCAGCTGGTTGTGACCATTTGTTCCAGTTCCGGCCTTCCTGTATAATAGTTTGTTCTTCATAAAATATTCCCCCTTGCTTGGAGGTGTGTGGCATTTGGGCAATTTTTTAAAACATGGCTTGAGTGTCCTATCCTCAGCCTGCGCCTTCCTCATCTCCTCTGGATGAGCATTTATAGGTTCACCTTCTTCCTCCTTCTTCTGTGACCTGGTCTGCACTGTCGCCATGATCACAGGTATCTCGGGATTCCCCAAGAAGACGTATCTACACCCCAATATCAGAGGGTAGATTGGTTCATCTATCACTGCTGCTCTGATTTCTCCTTCCACATAGCGAGTTTTCACCGTTATCCTTGCGATGGGAAGTGTCATGAGTGGTATGTCCTTAGTCGCCCCTTGTATTTCTACTGTTTCTGAGGTATACTGACTTGGGTCCACTAGGCTAGACTTCACAACTGAATCATAATCCAAACCTGTATCATAAAGGCACCTTATGGTGACCCCATTACAAATAACATCCTCACAAACTGGGGGGTGATAAGGTTCCTGCTGTCCCTTAGGATTAACCTTTAATCTTTGAGTCCCCGACTTCATTGCAGCAATGTTTGAAGGTTTCCTTCTACAAAATTCGGTGTTATGGTTATCTTTCTTGCACCATCTTTTTCCTTGGTTAAACGGTTTTCTTTTATTGTATTTTTGATCATTGAACTGTGAGTTTCTGTCTCGATAGTCATTTCTTGGCCGTTCAAAGTTTGTCCTGCCTTTATTACCCTGTTCTCTATTTTCAAATTTATTAAATGGCTGTGGAGCTTTAAAAGTTTCTATGTGCTTCTTTTTAGAGCCACTTACCTCTGCCTGGGCTGCCTGATACCTCTCAGCGACATTTAAAATCTCCCCCAACTTCTCTGCACCTTGTTCCATGAGAAATGTTCTCATGTCTGGAGCCATGGACTCTCTCAATTGCTTTATCATGATCATCTCTTTAAGATCTTGGGTCTTCCCCAGAGCAGTGCATTTCTCCAAATAGGTTTCCAGTCTGGCAGAGAATTGGTGGTATGTCTCCCCAGACAACAGTTTGGAATTTCTAAATTTCTTACGATGAAATTCACCATTTTTTTCGTACCTCAATAACAAAGCCTGCTTTAACATGTCATAATTGTCTTGGTCTTCTCTGTTCATTTTTGCGAAGACTTCGTAAGAAGTACCTCTCAGTCCCTGTGATAACTTTAAACTCCACCTCTCTTTCTCTAACCCATATGTAGTAGCTAATAACTCAAAACGACTGAGGTACCCCTCGATGTCATCGTCTTTTTCAACAAAATGGTCTAAATGAAACCCCATAGCTGAGTTTGAGGCACCCTGACTAGCTGCAGCATCTGAGGCAAAAGGGCTGGCACCATTTTCAGGAGTCTGGCCTTGTAACTCCAGCTCCCTTAGTCGTAATTCGTGCTCCCTTTGCAACCTTCTATCTTCTGCCTCCCTTTCGGCAGTCAATCTTTTATCTTCTGCCTCCCTTTCGGCAGTCAATCTTTTTTCTTCTGCTTCCCTTTGCTGTCGTTTTTCTTCTGCCTCAATCTGCAGCCTCTTAATTTCTTTTTCAGCCTCTAACCTCTTCTCTTCAGCCAACCCTTTAGACTCTAATTTTCTTTCGGCCTCTTTTTCTAGTCTTCTTTCTTCCCGTTCAATATACTTATCACATTCAGCAGTTACATACTGAATTAAAACCTGACCATCCATTCCCATATCCTTCGCCGTTAGCACAGCAGCTGATCTGAACTTAGCTAGCTCAGCCATACTTTTTAGACAATTTAGCAATGAGCAAGATAAATCTAATTATCTAATAGCTAAAGTAATTCTAATTAATTACTAAACAAGGTAATTTTAACTATATAAAATAGCCAGGGTAATTTACATTATTTAATTAATTAACTAATTTCCACTGGCTGTGAAGATTCACCAACTTTTATTCTCACTTTCAATTTTAAGGGACAGTTTTAATTTTTACAATTTGTTCCCCTAATTTTACTTCTCCCACCAGGAGATCCTAATATTACTGATAAGCTAATTATCCCTGGACAAGACCCCAATATATGTAGTGGATTTTGATGGTATTGTATGGTTGAAATCACTTAGTGTGATGTATGAGGTCAGTTGTGAAGGCTCCTGAGATAAATGTAGATGTGAATTACAGAAGGCCCTTCGTACTACCACTTACGACCTCACACATATCTTTTTTACTAATGAATGTGGCTACGTTAAAATCTAGGGTAATGATATGTACTGTGTTGTGGTAGAGTACACACACACACACACACACACACAGATATTTAAGGAGTCTAATAATATTAATAAAATTTATGACACACTGAACTAACTCAGGTTGTTTTAGTTATTCAAATTAATCTTTTGATAAATTTATTTTGTTCTGAACCAAATGTTTAGTTGGTCAGAACATAAGAAATATTATGGAGTCATAAATTGAATGCAAAATCATATTACATAATAAAATGGAAAAATGTGTAATTAATTATTTCAAATAACTGGTTAGTAATAAATATATTAAGCTAGTCACAGGAGGAACTTATTTCTAGATATGCTGTTGGAGTGGTGTCATCACTCTTAGTCTATGACTGCCAAACATTGTCCGTTGACTTAAGGGATAAATATATATAGTTTAATTTCCCCAATGTCTTGGCTTTATTTAATGCTGAATTAGGGGTAAGTTAGATGAAATTGTTGTTGGTGAAAATCCAGCAGGCCAGATGACTTATCTGCCTGCATCGATCCTGTACAGAAGTCTGACGGCCCCACCTCTCCGTGCAGGGGGCAAAATACGGCTGCTCTGACACAATGACAGACTGCTCTGGTCCACACTTGTATATATTCATACAGTATTTGACACCGCTTTGGTGCCAAATAGAAACTCACAGTTCTGAAACAAAAGTATTGGTCATGTGTCAGAACTCTATCTTCTGAACCACTTCTGTACACAACACTACACACAACAACACCACATAGACTAGGTCAGATCTCTCTGACCACACAGCACACCTTACCAAGTTGGTTTCACATAGTATCAGTTCCCCAAGACTACAGTACATCTGAGATATGTTCAATAGCTTCCTGCTATTAAATAAGATAGGTGATATGTTCCACTGATCTCAACACTAGATCCTTTTCATAGTTTCATTAGGCGTTCCTATATATTTGCTTTGTATGTATGTCTCTAGACCCTGATCTAGGGCTGGGGATCTAGAGCGAACACTTACTTGTTGTAAGGGGTAGATTTTGATATGGCAGTATCAAATCACTCGAAATATTAAACAATATTAAAATATACAAAAGAAATGCTTTCATTCTTACCAGAATTACGAATAGAGAACACAGTTATATTCTAGCAAAACTCAGCTGAGCTGCTGGCTCTAGTATGGCGTCCCTCTAAATATGGAATAGCTTTCTGGGAAATACACCACTGAATTATTTACTATGTCTACTACTGGACAGCTTTTAGTTGAATGGCAAAAATGCGCGTCTGTGCGCCAATAATATGATTATCTTTAGCCAATCACCGACTTCCCCCCTTTCAAATTTCAAACCTACAACCAAAAGTCACTTCAGTCAAATCTCAGTCAAGTATGTATTACGGTCGGTTAGTCCGTCTGCCTCTACTTGTTTTTTTTTTTTCAAACAAAAACACACTTGGTTTTTCATGCCTTTCCTACACGAATCTGCTACTAAGTTATTTTTAGCTACAATTCTCCACCACATTCCCTCTCTTTAATTACAGCTCGATTTTTACGTTTGCAGACTCAAGGCCAAGATTTTGGTTATTTTTAGTGACATGGGGTTAACAGTGTGGTCGTTCGTCAATACAGTCTTTTGTCAATATCTTCCTTATTATCTATCCGTCTGTATAATTGAAAGCATATTATTTCTCTGCTCAAGATGGGCTATCAAACTAGCTAGGTTTTATTTTCATAACTCTATTATTAAGAAAAACGTATTTTTTTCTCAAGTTTAATTTTTTGAAATTTGTTCGAGATCCTTCCTTCATGTGTTTTGCCGCGGCATTCAAATAAAGACCAAGTATCGAAAAACGCTCAAGAAATGACTGTCTCGATCCAGAGCTAATGTCCATTTCCTGTCCATTTCCTTACTTTATGTCAACTAGGGGACGTGAATTTTTTTCCTTTCACCCCCCACTTGCGTCTTTTTGCCGTTCGAACTTCAAACACGTGTTCAGTCATATTTTTCCTTTTTAGTGTCCTCCGTTCTCTCCCGTCTACAAAGGGTAAACGTTTCGTCTGCACTTCTAACTCGTTAGTTTTAAATGGCTGTTAGTGAACCGCGGCATGGGCGATCATGTCTTCTAGTAGCTTACGCATTATTTTTATCCCTACATTTTATCTTGATAGTTGGAGATATTTTAACGTTGTATCATTGTGACATCATCACAAGGGGAAACAGTACTTTATTCTGGCAGAGAGGATGGTCAGCACAACGAAGGTGTAGCCATTATCCTGAAGAAAGGAATGGAAAGGTCTTTACTGGAATGGAAACCCATCAACAACAGACTGATAAGAGCAAGACTAAGAGGGAGGTTCACCAACACCACAATTATACAATGCTATGCACCAACAAACGACAGCGATGAAGAGATCAAGGACGAGTTCTATCAACAGGTACAAAAAGAAATGGAAACTACACCCAGGTACGGTCTTATTATAGTAATGGGAGACCTAAATGCGAAAGTGGGAGCACACAATAATTATAACGAAAGAGTAATGGGGAAATGCGGCAGTGGAACAGCAAATGAGAATGGGGACAAATTAATAAGCTTCTGCAGTATTAACAACCTGGTCATTGAAGGAACACTTTTTCCACACAAGGGAGTGCACAAGTTAACATGGGAATCACCAAACGGACGAGACAGAAACCAGATAGATCACACAATGATCAATGGCAGATGGAGACATGCACTACAAGACGTGAAAGTAAGAAGAGGCGCAGATGTGGGAAGTGATCATCACCTAGTAGTAGCAAGACTGAAGGTGAAACTCAGAGCTGCTGGACCAGTTGCAGTCAAACAGAAAAGATACAACATCACGAAACTGAAGGATCCCCTCACCAGAAAAGCTTTCGTGGTCGACGTAAAGAGAAGATATGAGATTATCAAAAGCCAGGAAAGAACAGAGACCGATGATGTTGACCAGAGATTCAACACCATCTCAACAATATACAGTGAAAGCAGCAAGTCATGCTTGGGATTCCAGGAAAGAAAGAGCCAAGACTGGATAACACCAGATACGCTAAACACCATAGCGAAGAGAAAGGAAATGAAAAGAAAGAAAACAGAAGCTAAGTCTCCCAGATTAAAGGCAATATATAATGAACAGTACAGTCAGCTGGACAAGGAAGTTAAACGTCAAACCCGTGCTAACAAAAGGACATTTCTGGATGTCCTTGCAAGACAGGCAGAAGAGGCAGCACTGAGAAATGAACAAAGCACAGTATACAAAATAACTAAAATCATCAGTGGAAAACGAGGTGCAAACAATATTACATAAGCAAGGAAATCTCATCACAACAGTAGAGGGACAGGAAACAAGATGGGCAGAGCATTTCAGAGAAACTCTGAATAAGGAACCACCAGAGACACAATTGAATGTTCCTGAGGCTGAAAATGATCTAGATGTTAATACAGACATCCCACAAAAAGAAGAAATCATCACAGCAATCAAAGAGTTAAAGAATGGAAAAGCTCCTGGTCATGATAACTTAAATGCAGAGCTATTTAAGACAGACCCAGAGCTAGCAGCAGAACTATTAGAACCACTATTTGCACAAGTCTGGAAAACAGGGACAACACCAACAGAGTGGAGAAAAGGAATAATTGTCAAATTGCCCAAGAAGGGAGATCTTCCAGACTGCAATAATTGGAGAGGAATCACTCTTCTCTCAGTTCCCAGCAAAATACTAGGCAGGATAATTATACAGAGAATCTCAAAAGCAGTAGACCACAAACTGAGGAAAGAACAAGCAGGATTTAGAAAAACAGAAGATGTGTAGATCATATATTTACCCTCAGGAACATTATAGAGCAGTGCTCAGAATGGCAAAGACAGTTGTACTTTAACTTCGTTGATTTTGAAAAGGCGTTCGACAGTATACATAGGGACAGTTTATGGAAAATACTGAGGGCTTATGGAATTCCAAGCTGCATAGTGTCAATCATAAAAAGCCTTTATGCCAACTTTACGTGCAGCATTGGGCAGAGCAAACTAACCTTTGAAGTGAAGACAGGAGTATGACAGGGATGCTCCTTATCAACCACTCTTTTTTTAACAGTCATAGACTGGGCGATGCGCCAGACAACAGAGGGCAATCCAAGAGGAATAAGATGGACTACATTTTCTACATTGGAAGATCTGGAATATGCAGATGACATTGCACTGCTAGCACATTCACATCAACACATCCAGGAAAACACGGATAGACTTAATAAGTATAGCCAGCAGGTGGGCTTGAACATCAACCTAAAGAAGACAGAGGTCATGACGCTCAATGTGAGCAACCCTGAGCCCATATCAGTAAGGAATCAGCAACTGGAACAGACAGATGCCTTCACATACCTAGGATGCATAGTAACACCAGACGGCGGAGCAAGCAAAGACATCAACAACAGAATGAACAAAGCAAGAACAGCCTTTTTTAGTCTAAATAACATCTGGAAGTCCTCTCAGTACCGCACAAGCACAAAATTAGGATTATATCAGAGCTGTGTGCTTTCTGTGCTTCTCTATGGCGCGGAGAGCTGGAGAGTTACAGAGAAGGAAATGTCGAAATTATCCTCTTTTCACACAACATGCCTAAGAAAAATTCTCCGAATCTTTTGGCCGAATATCATCACCAACCAAGATCTGCTTACTCGGAGCAAGCAAGAGGACATGCACACCATCATAGCTGGCAGACGCTGGAGCTGGGTTGGCCATGTCCTCAGAAGAGACCCCGATGCCATCACAAGAACAGCTATGCTATGGACCCCTGAAGGAAAACGAAAAAGAGGCCGACCAAAAACAACTTGTGGGAGGACTGCGGAGGCTGAGATGCAAAGAATGAACCAGAGTTGGGGCATTGTACGAAGGATGGCCGCCGACCAAGCAAAGTGGAATCAATTTGTTGTTGCCCTACAAGACGCCACCAGGCGTAATGGCCACTGACTGCTTTGACGGTCGGCAGCTAAGAATCAAAGAAGAGAAGAAGAATGAAAATGGTCATCAAAACCAAACCAAACCCTTGCAGGAAGCCTCCACCAATCTGTCACATGTTCTTGCAGCAGTGGTTTCTATGGTGATACGTATGGTTTTTACGTGATAAGGTAGCTAGCCTCATGCACAACTTCATTTTAGTTGCATTGTACGAACTGCCTGAGGTGACGCGCACAACTTATCCATAAATGTTAAGCATTGGAAAACATTGAGGAAACCTGTGGATAACATTACAAAACAGTCTTTATTCTGGAACTCTCCAGGGTAAGAGAGGTTGAGGTAGACCAAGAAACACATGGCGACAAGAACTGGAGACATAAGTGAATTTGGTAAGGAAAAGCGTGAGAGCTTGAACTGATGGCACGTGACAGCAGGACTAGGTATGTGTTTGTTGAAGGTCTATGCACCTTAGGGAACTAAAGGGCATTGATTGATTGACTGGGACCTAAGACGCGTCAAAAGTGGAATGCAGTCAGCGACCCATAGCTGACTGCTTGCGTCAGGGTCAGCGAACCAGAGCTGACCAAGACCCGTCTCCACCTCCAAGTGGTGGTCCTGGAAACAGGCTGCATCACTGCAGTCTGGCTGAGAGCAGGGATCGAAGTGGGAAGGCAAACCCGGTACTAAAAAATGCCGTGCCGAAGTCGGATGTGTCGGGCCAAAAGGCGCAGATATCGCAGCTTTGCTGTAAACGGTGACACAACGCATCCAACGTCCTTTTCAGGACGAACGCAGAAGAAGATTGATTGACTGGAAATGGTGAAGCAGTTACTTACTTCCTCTACTTTTTGTGGGTCCACATCTTGTCGTGAAGCGACTTTTAAATTGGAATTACATTATTGTTTAAGCATAGGGTAGTCTGAACGAGAGGGCACCATAGGCTGTTGATCGGCTACATCATTAATTGGACAAGAGTACCGGTACTTTACAGCCTGGCTATAACCTGTGCCATCCATACACCAGTGCTCTTTTCTGAGACTGGGGTATTTCTTTTTGTCCAGACTTCTTGTCTGGCACTATCACCTGGTATCATCTAGATACACTTATATATTACCATCTCGTCACAATATATATATATATATATATATATATATATATATATATATATATATATATGTGTGTGTGTGCGTGCGTGTTTATATGTATAATTGTATGCGAACATATTCGTATGTATGTATATACACAACAGATATATGCATATGCACGTACGTATTTATGCAGAGATACATGTGTAGGTGTATTTTTAGATCATTTGAAAAACTGTAAGAAAATATAAATTGTTTTACACGGGGTTGCCTTCACCTTCGCTACTAAAGAAAAAAAAAGAGATAACCTTGACAGTTGTTGGGCTGTGAAAATTCACGGAGAAATCTGTGAATTACACAAGGTTAGGAATGTTGCATTTAGGAGAAAACTGCGTAAATCCGAGGTGTTTCGGCTCAGAGATGAACAGTCTTGTTTGCTAAAAATATCGACACCTGAGTATGTTTATTATGCTATCACTTTTCCCCCATCGGCAATACTCAAGGGGCCAGAATATGTGCTCCTGACTGCCTTAAGGTTTTTGTTTCCCTTCCTTACTCTTCAATTATTCACAGTTGGCTTCCCAAACAAGCGTTGCCAATCCTACGTTTTATTATCTATTTCCAGTTCTCTTCTCCCTGTGTTCTTTGATCTTCCTCTAACTCTCTTGTACTGAGTATTCCAGAACACGGACTGTCTTGTAATGCTACCAACATGTTTTCTCAGTGTGTGTCATACTTATCACCAGCGTTTTCTTCTCATCTCTTGTTCCACTGGCACTTTTCTGGTTCCTGTAATCAGTTCCACGTTAGTGATCTTGCAATGTCGGATTCTTAGGCGTCTCGGCTGTGTATTTAATCTAAACACAGCACAAACATTTTCAAACAGATGCAGGAAATTCCATGACTGAACATCAGTCTTCGATATGTAGATGATACAGTTTTGTTAGCTGAAAGTGAACAGGACTTAGAAGAACTACTGAAGCAAGTAAACCGCATAAGTCACGAATAGAGATTGGACATTAACATTGAGAAAACGAGAACTATGATAATTAGCTAAACAGACGATACGCCAACATTAAAGATAGGCTTAAATGGGAAAATTCTGGTACAAGTCAAGAGTTTCTCATATCTTGGTCATATAATAACAGAAAATGGCGTGTGAAACTGAAATCAAGAATAGAATAGTAATGGCCAAAGCTATATTCAACAACATGAGACAAATCGGAGATTCATTGCAGCCGACCTTCGTTGCGGAGATGGCAGCTGATGATGATGAGCTTTCTCGGATACGGGCGAAAA
The DNA here is from genome assembly GCA_024509875.1 of Oreohelix idahoensis. Lineage (NCBI taxonomy): Eukaryota > Metazoa > Mollusca > Gastropoda > Stylommatophora > Oreohelicidae > Oreohelix > Oreohelix idahoensis. The sequence goes on from JAMPIV010001683.1 coordinate 1,331,284, forward strand.
AATAAAACGTCCGTGTGCGAGTTGCGCACTTTAAAAATCCCTCGGCAATTGGACATCGTAAAGAGTAGGCCATACGGCCACTGCCCTGGCAAAAAATTAGGGAAAAAAATATTTATAGAATGCGTGATTTCTGTAAATACACACATTGGCATCCTCGACGGTGATACAGAGTTTGTGCAGTGTGCTGAGATCCTCCTTGTGTGATTTAAGGGTCGAGATAGGAGCGCATATGGAGTTGTCCGTGCGCTATGAAGATGGTACTTTAAACTAAACAACTCATGGATTTTGCCATACCACGTTCATCTTTCTATTCTACGCAATCACACATTTATTAAAGTCTGTATCTTTTTGGTTGTTGTGTTAGAGCCATTCAATAAAATTGACTTCACATTTGAATTGAAAATTTTTATTTTTATTTTGGACTTGATTTCCTTTGATCTCCATATATTTCCCATTGCAACTGAAGCTCCTTTAGCCTTTTGTATTATTATTTTGGTATCACTGTCGGCCTCTCCAACTGTGTCTATATTGCTGCTGAGATATATGCATGATTCTAAATCTTGTAATGGTGTTTCTTCAAACTTGCAATAGGTTTATAGTACGTTGATTTGTCAATGCCACCACGAATAATAGTGATGATCAAGTTCAGGAAGTTGACAGATGTAGCAGAAATGTGTCACGTGAATTGAATGGCAGAATGGAAGTTGCTAACACAATCATCAATGAACCTAGAAATTTCAGTCTCTGGAACATGCCATCACTGATATATCTAAAATATATTGTAGCGAAAGGACTTTGATATTGCTCTCACATCCGATATTCCAATTAGCCCATGAAAAGGCAAGCACAGCTGGGACCCATAGCAACTCCACTGATCTTTCCAATAAATTTTCCACTGAACTTAAAGCAGTTGAGTTTCACAACCAGTTCTGCGAGATAAATGAGAGCAGATGTAGTTACGGAGTTCTCGTCAAAAAAGAAATGGAAAGTAAGGAACGGAGGTTATACAGTTAACAGACGTCTGATAGAAAAAGACAGTAGGTGCAGTCGGGGGGGGGGGGGGGGGGGGGGGGGGGGGGATTAGAGGAGACATTCAATGTACGATTATTATCTTGTTGTGTAGTTTCTGGGGTTTCCAGAGGAGACAAAGAAAGAATCGACCTCCTGCTCTCGTAGGCATATTGTAACAGCCGACTAATATGAGGTTGGGCATACGTCTGAGAGCCTCATCATGTAAAAGAAATGGCTATAGAAACCCCACTGCACGAGCTTGTGCATTTGTTTATGCTTCCTCCAGGACGCCGTCTGCGATGGTGGCTACATACTCCATAAGGAGTAAAAAAGGAAATGATGTTAAAAAAAAAGAGGGAAGATTATCAACAAATAGTTGGGCGATGCTGTCGAGGAAATCAGAAATATGTTTTATGAGGGTAGGCCCTGGCCGAGGTATTGGGTCTGCCGAAAAAAGTAAGCATTTTCATTAAATTATCATTACGCGAATTTTTGTGTGGAAAGCCATGTTTGTAAATTAAATATTTCCATTTAATTCTTCATCTTCTTTCTTTTTTTCATCGATCAACTCCCAAAGAAGCATAGACCTTCAACAAACGTATGCCAAGTCTTCCTGTCACGTGCCATCAGCTCTTTATTCCCTTCATGTCAGTTTCCAGTTCTCTTCTCCGTGTCTTCCCCTGCCTCTCTTACCCTGGCGATTCCAGAACAGGGATTGTTATTGTTATACAGAATTGACATCCTTGCACTCCGGGCAAACCCATAGGTGCTCAGTCTCCATCAGTATATGTCGAAGAGTGTGAATGCTAACTGTTCCTGTAGCTCGCTGGTTGCAAACACGACAGATGCATCCTCTCAAACGTCCATCTCTACTAGCCTTAAGTTTGATGCCAAATTCCAACAGTCTTAACCTTGATGATTCATCTATTGCAGTGTTATTCTCTAACAGGCGATTATTAATTGCTCTCAGTATATCTCCCTTATCCATATTAAGTGTCCCCACTATGGGTGCTCTTGATGCTAATCTGTCAGCTCTTTCATTACCACATACCCCAGCATGACCAGGACAGTGTATCCACACCAGCTCTTGTAGACTGGAAGCTTCTATGAATGTTTTCCATTCAAGCCTCAACCAACCAATTTGAACCTTCCGAAGCATGGACTGAAAGTCTGACACAATGATAGCCTTTGTTAATGAAGTTTCAGTTTTCCACCTTAAGGCTGCAGTAACAGCCTCGATGTCCATTCTCATGCTGGAAGTTGTTATCTTGTAAGCCCCGCTATGTTCGGCGACGATTCTGCCCTGCACCCGAGCAGAGAAGCCCCAACCGGATTTCTCACCACGGATCACAGACCCATCTGTATACACAACGGCATCATCATCCCAGGAATGATTATGTATCCGTTGATTAATTTCCAATTCTGCTTTTCCATTCCCCCAATCCAACAGGGATTGTCTTGTAATACTATCAGCAGGTTTTTTTCAGTGTGTGGCCCATCCATCTCCAACACCCTCTTCTCATTTCTAGTTCCACTAGTGCTTGTCTAGATCTTGTCATTAGTTCCACATTAGTGATCTTGACATACCATTTTAATCCTTCTATTCTACGCAAACGTCCATTTATTTTAATTTTAATACATTTTTTTATTTCCATCACCTTTAAGGCATCGACAATAATGATCGTAGAGACAATAATGATCGTAGAGACAATAATGATCTCTATGTGAACGTTCTCGTGACAGCTCATTTTATTCTTCAGATGCCATGATGGCTAGCAAAAGTGATCGTGTCTCTCCACAACCTCAATGTCCCTAGTTCTGTTTTTCACTCCTGTTGTTGATTTTTTTTCTGTGGCATGATGTCCAGCATATGTTCTTTCTGTTGTCCTCTGTCTTCTTTCCATTGACCTTTCCTTTGACATGTATTGGCAGCAAACTGCCGCTATAAGAATTTGCAACGAAACAGGCAAGTTTCAGCTGATAAAGCATAGTGTTAAGCAAGGATGTATTTTCGGTTTGCAGTGAAAGCATAATGAGCTCAAAAGAGACTAAGCCAGGAATATCATATGGTGGACATAATATAAATGGCTTACATTATGCTGATGATGCAGTCTTACTAAATTTTGTGTTGGTTTCCCCTACGTTTTTCTCAAAATTGGTGTGGTAACACTGTTTCCAACCATTTTGAATATAGAAGGTAAAAGAATCTCTCCTAAACTCGGCAGTCATTTCTCCCGAGGGAACACTGTCCTGGAAGCCTGCATGGAACTTCAATACTAAAAAGCAAGGCCATAACCATTTGACCTGGTGGAACATTAAAATGACTATGCTGTAAATTGTTTTCTATATGTTCATATGCCTGTTGAATGATTACTTTTTTGCTGTGTTTTCTCGCTGTTACTGATTTTCTAACACTTTCCCCCTTCTTCTAATTTCTTATTTTGCAACAAGTCTTTTTAATTTGTTTTATAAATAACCATACTTTGTTAGCTTTCATTAGCTTTTCATTTTCTTATTGACTTCACGTTGCTTTATGAAATAAATATGCACTTTCCTCTTAACACTTTTTTTATAACAATGTATACATTACTTTCAAACTATAATGCTGTGTGATTTAGCGTTGAACAATCCAATTTATGGTTCCAAAGGTTGTCATAGCCGGGAATTGTAGTGGCGATACGCTCTCACTACCGATGCTTCTACAGCACGCACCTCAAATAACCTCTGACAACGAAGCCCAGCTCCGGGCCTTCATGTGTGGTTCAATTTGAGGCCGGCCGAACTGTTTCCTCGTCGGAAGAAGAGGCGAAAGTGAGTCCCTGGCGCCTTAAAACCAGTAGCATCGTGCAAATAGGGCTCGTGAACCATGGTTGGTAGCCTATCTAGGAGAATGTAAAACTCTGAATTCAAACAATCGATGCCTTGCGGGAATATCCGTTTACGGGAAAGGCTTCAGGAGTAAACCCTGAGGATAAATCCGGAGTCGGGAGTCCCTAATGCAGTCTAAAGTTGATTCAACATTATTCTGGCAACTCCTGTGACGTGGCTGGTACCAAACTGTATCGGCTACTGCTGTTCATTTGGCTGCTTGGAAAGGGAGAACATGCTGCATGGGCAACAGCTTGATCTCCATATAACTGTTCCCAAGCTCGCGCCCTGAAAAGGACACTCTAGCTTCACCTTAAAGGTGTCGGCACAACACGGGAGGTAGCAGTTATAAGCATCTTGCCTAATGGGCATAGGGCATGGCGCCAGGGGCTACTTCCGACAATGGGAGAGGTTATAGGATCTCACTGGACGGCAAAATGCTGTAAAAGCACACAATTACATCCCCTGCATAGGGTGTTGTGTCAGTGCTGGGAAGAGGTAACTATCCCTCAAGACATGCGAGATGCCAAGATTGTAACACTATATAAAAAATTAAGTAGACAGAAGTGTCTGCAATAACTACAGAGGTACTTAGTATTGCTGGTAAGGCTTTTGCCAGAGTCATCTTAATGCGACTACACATGTTAGCTGAGTGCATATATCCAGAGTCGCAGTGTGGATTCCAAGCTGGTAGATCAACCATAGCCGTGGTCTTTTGTCTACACAAAGCTTCAGAAAATTCAAGAAAGCAGAAAAGGCCTTTATATATATTGCCTTTACAGATCTCACAAAGACATTTGACCTGGTTAGCAGGGATGGACTGTTCAAAATCTTCCTGGAAATAGGCATCATCATGTAGCATGTCCTTTGCAGAACGTCGCTCTATCACAGCTCGCCTGAAAGACTCTTGATCTCTAGCCAGCCTTCCCGCCTCCTCCATTGTCGTATTCAAGGTGTCTTCAATGTCCTGTGTTCACCGTCGTCTTGGTCGGCCCCTGCCTCGCCTTCCATGTACCATACCCTCCATCAATGCTCTTTCTAAACCACTATGACATTTAATGTGGCCAAAGTATTTCAGTTTTCGTGACATATTGTTTATGAGCCAGTTTTCCTCGATGTTCAGGTCGTGCAGGATGTCTATATTTTTCTTCTTTTTGGTCCACTTTAGGCTGCTACACTGAAATGATAGTCATTCCATGAAGACATGAAGGGAACAGTCCAATATGCTGGAAGCACATCACAGCCCTTTGACATACGCAGTGGCATTAGACAAGGCCGCGTCCTGGCTCTGACCCTCTTCAGGATCTTCTCTGCCTTGCTCTTGAAACATGCATTCAGAGATGCAACTGAAGAAATATACCTTCACAATAGATCAGATGGCCGACTGCTTAACCTCACAAGGCTGAAATGATGATGATGACAGAAGGGTCACTATAAGAGACTTGTTATTCGCTGATGACGCTGCAATCATCACTCAAAGTCAACAGGAGCTTCAGAGCTTCATGAATCACTTCACCCAAGCATGCAAGGACTTTGGCCTAACAAGAAATCTAATGAAAATAAATGTGCTGGGTCAGGATGTGGATGTTGCACCAGTTATCACTATCAATAACTATGAATTGGCACTGGTGCACCACTTCACATAGCTGAGGTCAACTAACAACAAACTCTCATAGGACACAGAAATTGACAGCCATATTGACAAAGCTGCAGCTACCTTTGCCCGCGTCACAATGCATGTTTGGGGAAACTCCAAACTTATAAAGGAAACCAAAGCTGCGGTATATAATGCCTGCATCACCAGCACACTTCTATATGGCAGCGAGACAAGGACAACCTATGGTAAGCAAGAACAAAGACTAAATACTTTCCATCTACAGTGTCTACACCACATCCTTGGTATTTCATGGAAGGACAAAGTGACAAATGTTGAGGTTTGTCACATGCTGGCCTTCGAAGCATGTATACACTGCTTAGACAGTGCAGACTATGCTGACTGGCTTGGCTATGTCCTCCGCATGGAAGATAGTCGCATATTGAAAGATATCTTCTATGGACAAATGGCTGATGGCAAAATAACAATTGGGCGACCGCAGCTGAGGTTCAAATATGTGTGGAAGAGAAACATAAGGGCACTGGACATAAATCCAGCAACCTGCGAGGATGAAGCTGCTCTACAGCGCCACCTCAGACTGGGCGAAAAGAAGCTCTTACGGCAAGAAGAAGAGAGGAGAAAATGTCAAAAGGAACACTAGGAAAAAAAGCAGCCAAGGGCTGTCACCTCCCATAGTCAGTTATGACTGAAGGGGCTATTATTATTATTATAATCTAATATACTCAATACAACTTGTAAATTCATGCTCCCATCCTATTACGCTGTCCAATTGGGTATTTAGCTCATCTACCTATCCTGTATCGAAGCCTGGTATGGTCATGTTCCAATATACATAGCTGTAAATGGGTACCTGACTCACCTCTTGAGTTAAAGAAGGTAAAGGCAGCGAGGAAGTGAACTGGTCACCCCACTTCATAAAAGTTGGACCTAGTAAAGCGGTCTCTAACACTTCACTCCCTTACGGCAGTTCCTGCTATGTGACTACCTTTACCTTATCTATCCTGTATTCTGTACTTTTCACCTGTATATAATTACATAAATAGTGCAACATAAGTAATAATGACATGTATTTGTACTCTCTCTTGCAGGTTGCACCTTGGTCTCTTGCAGAGTGGAGGACTCTTCATCATTAACATCACGCGTAAATAAATGTCCATCAGTTAAATGTACGAAAAAAGTTTTGTTTTCTTTCCTCCACATAAACTGTACTAAACTCTGCCAATTTATTCTCACTCTATAAGGAAAACAAAATCCAATATTATTTTCAATATTTTTCATACAGAATAATCAACAGTTCCATTGCAGCGAGTTTCTAATTATTAACAGTAATTCAAAAACTTACAGCTCTGATATGATTGTGGCACTTCTTAGCAATTATGTCTCTGAATATTATATTAATTGTACTTATGATGCATGTTTCTTTAGTCTCAGGCTGGCAATCAACATACATGTAGTTTTAGACTGGCAATCAACATACATGTAGTTTCAGACTGGCAATCAACATACATGTAGTTTCAGACTGGCAATCAACATACATGTAGTTTCAGACTGGCAATCAACATACATGCAGTTTCAGACTGGCAATCAACATACATGTAGTTTCAGACTGGCAATCAACATACATGTGGTCTCAGACTGGCAATCAACATACAAGTAGTTTTAGACTGAAAATCAACATACATGTAATCTGTTTCAATTTATTTATTCACTCTCCATTTCACTCCTTACGCCACATGCAGCCACCATTGTAGTCAATCAGTTCCTCTTGCAGGAAGCCAGCAGTCACATGCTCTTACAGTGATGGTTTTTGTAACAATGTGTTCTACATGATGAGGTTGCCAGTCCCATACATAACCTCACATTAGTCGTCCTTTCACAATATGTCTAAGGTAGCAGACGTTCTGTTCTTTCCTGGTCCCCCTCACAGACCCCTGTGAACTACATGGTTCATTGTCAATACTGTTAACTTGTTTTCATTGCTGCATGTTCCTTCTATCATTAATGTATCAGTTAACTTATTTGATTATGTGTGTATCTTTCTATTACCCATTATCTGTCTACCTAAGATAATTCATCTGGTCCTTCATAAAATGCAGTTTTTGCTAACAGTAACTGAACTTGCTGTTGACTTAAGCAGTATCTTTACAATATGGATGTTTATTCCAAGCCAATGAATAGTTGCTTTTTTTTTTTTTTTTAAACTTCACGATTTATTCTAGTAGTGCATGCACAATATCTAGAGTTTAGATTTTATGTATACATTTTTCAGATTGCAGAGTGTCTGTACTGCACCTGGCACCGTTAATATTATTTATCTGAACAGATATGATTCCTAGACAGGTTATGTCCACGGATGCATTAAGGCTTCTCTCTCTCTCATTGTTTTGGATAGCACACCTTCAAATGGGGCTAAAAATACTTGCTGCATTAATAAAAATGAAAATAAATTTTTCACTCGTGTTTATTTAGGTATTATATATAATCCTCAGTTGTGGGGTTGTTCATGTGATTTTGTGTGTACTGTAGGATGTTAAGAATGAAGATGGATGATGTAGGCCATGGTAGTTGTAAAGTTGTGGTTGTCGAACGAAAGCTGGTGATGGCAGTCATAGAGCTTATGACTTATGTATGAGCAGTTTATACAATGAGGTAAATTAAAGATGAAACCAGAGAGGTCAGGGTAAACATTAAACGTAAATTACTTTGACATAAATAATAAAGCTGTTTGAATGTTAAAGTATGGTTGAGGTATCAGAGGAAGGTGGTTGAAGTAACAAGAAGAGACATGGTCCGCAACCAGACGATAGGTCAAGGCCTAAAAACCCAACCCCTGCAGACCCAAGTAGAACAGTCCCAACTGAGATGGTTTAGCCATGTCTGCAGAATGGGAGAAGATCAGCTACCACAGCAAGCATGGGAAACTAAGAGCCAGGGATTCCCAGGACGACCCAAAGTCTGCTGGGAGGACAACATAAGGCAATCTTTGAAGGACCGAGGACTAGAATGGAACCAAGCCAGGAGGAAGACAGCCGATAGAATAGTATGGTGCTCTCTCTTACAGACTCTACACCTCACGGTAGAAGAGGAACGACTAAGTAAGTAGTAGAATGTTAAACTAAAGCAGATAATGATGAACAATATATTAACACTGACACAAAAGATTAAGGTTTCAAGGGTTTCTAATGAGACAAAGACAGAAAAACCTACAGCTCCCTCCAGCATGTAGTACAAGGAGACTAATATGAGACTGGCAACCTCATCGTTTAAAGCATACTGCTACAGAAACCACCACGGCAAGACCATGTGAATGTTTGGTACAGGGATTCCTACAGGTGGACCAGCTGTAGTGGTGGTAGTGGTCCCATGATGATAATAACAAATGATAAAGCTGATTTTAGGTTTATAAAGAAAAAACACAAGCAGGTAATGAAGAATAATCTATTAAGTTCCACACAGATGATAAAGCTGTTTTTAATGTTTAAAAAAAAAAGCAGATAACAAAAAAACTATATAAAGTTTGACACAAATAATAAAGTTGTTTTTATGTTTAAAATAAAAAGCAGATACAGGTTGGCAACCCAGAATCCGAAGTATTTGGATTTTGCCCAAAGAAGCCCAAAAATTGGCCACAGTAACCCAAGTCTACCAAAAATCGGTTTGAAATTTGTCCAAAAGTTGGCGGAAAAAACAGTTTTTAGGTCTTCGGATAACTCCGTCTAGGCTGGTCCCAAACCCGGCTGAAAAAGAAGGAGTGCGGCTTGCATGGAGGGACCCCTCCACCATGCAAAGGCACAACAGGCCAATCACCTGTTTGCTTTAAACTTTTGATTACGAGAACTACAAGAGAGAAAACCGGACTGATTCTAAAGGTGACGAACTGGAACAGACTACGACTTATGGAACTTGAAACACAAGAAGTATAAATGGAAAAGAAGAGGAGCTGGTGGAAGGAATGAGAAAAGCAATACTAGAAATCCTTGCTATAATGGAAACAAAGAAAAAAGGACAAGGAGTCATGGATCTTTATGGCAACACGATGCTCTACAGAGGTGTACCCACATCTGAAAAAGCTGAAGGGGGCGTGGGTTACATTGTGGCCAAACACCAAAAAGATAGTATCAAGGGAAGGAACTTTGTCTTGGTGCACATTATGGTTGTAAAACTAAAAGGAGAAACCATAGTCAACCTGGTCATAGTGTATGGGCCAAATGAGGATGAGAAAGCAGAGGTCAAGGAGGAATTCTTCAAGCTGCTTCAAAGGACAGTGAATGACTGCCTAGATGAAATTATCACGCTCGGAGATTTCAATGCCAGAGTTGGAAATGACCATGCTAGATGGGGTGGAGTTATCGGAACATATGGAGAAGATACTCTCAATGACAATGGAAAGCAACTCCTTAGATTCTGCAGTGAGCAGAATCTGATCATTACAAACACAAAGTTCCCCTATAAGCGCATACATGCATACACTAGATGTGAACCAACAAAGAATGAGAAGTCAGTGATCGACTATGCCATTGTTAGGAGGAGCTCATTCAAATATGTCCGGGACGCTAGAGTCTGGAGGAGGCCAGAGATTGGAAGTGATCACTACCTGCTTACAATCAAAAGAACAACTGAAAGAGTTGCTCAGCCTAGGAACTGCCCAACATCATGCAAGAAACTAAGTAAACGAACGGGAGAAATGAGCATTTAGACCTACAAGCTGAGAGAGTCAGAAATTAAGACCAGATATCAAGGGCTTATTGCTGCAGCAGTGAGCAACACAGAAGAACAACCTGATGACTTGGAAACCCTCTGGCTTAAATTCAAGGACATCATAAAGATAGCTGCTGCAGAAGCTTGTGGTGAAGTCCGACTTGGGAACAAGAGAAAGAGGACACCTTGGTGGACAGAGGAAGTCAAAGAGAAAATAAGAGAGAAGAAAATGGACAAATGGAGAAATATAGAGAATATGTGACACTTAGAACAGAAGCAAAGAACAAGGTGCTAGCAGCAAAACAGAGGTCCTGGGAAGAATTTGGAGAAAAGCTAGAAAAAGATGCGCAAGAAAACCAGAAATTGTTCTATAAGACCCTAAAGAACATGAGGAAGGAAAAACAATGCCCTCTCAAATTTATAAAGGACAAGCAAGGCAAATTGCTTACTGCCCCGAAGGAAGTAATGGAAAGATGGAAAGAATATTTCTCAGAACTCCTGGATGGTGAGCATGGTGAAGAATCAGAAATGATAACCATTTGCACTGAAGAGAAAACCAATGATGGTGAAGATGACATAAAGATGGAAGAACTGAAGGCAGCACTAGAGAAAATCAAGATGGGCAAAGCAGCAGGGCATGATGGTATAAAACCAGAAATGGTTAAGTACATGGCAGCATCAGGTACTCTTAAGGGTCCTACAGGCATGGTGGTGCAACAAGACCATACCAAAAGATTGGGAGATTGCCATCATAACACCAATTTTCAAAAAGGGTGACAATCGACAATGTGGAAACCATAGAGGCATATCCCTTCTCAGTGTCACTGGTAAAATCTACTCTAGAATCCTAGAGCAGAGACTCCGACGCCTAGCTGAGCCACAATTGGATGAGGTTCAGTGCGGATTCTGAGCAAACCGAAGTACTCAAGACCTAATCTTCACACTCAGACAGCTGAGTGAAAAGGCCCTTGAGTATAAGAGTGAGATCCATTTTTGTTTCATAGATCTGGAAAAGGCGTTTGACAGGGTCCCCTGGAGCAAACTTTGGGACTGTTTGACAAGGAAGAACATTCCAGCACCTCTGATTCATGCTATACAGAGCTTCTACAAGTCTTGCAGAAATTATGTGAGGACAGCTAACCATAAGTCAGAAGAGTTTAGGACCACTACTGGTGTAAGACAGGGAGATATCCTGTCACCTTATCTTTTCATACTCCTCATGGACGATGTAAGGAGAGAACATTTGCAGATGATGATGCCCTTATTGCTAAATCAGAGGCACATCTACAATCCAACCTGCAAGTCTGGAAGGAAGAGCTGGAGAAGAGAGTGATGATCAAAAGCAGCTCTAAAACAATTTCCATGGTGATATCACGAGAAGAAAGAAGACATCAGATTAAGCTGGGAGAACAGGTCCTGGAGCAGGTCGACCACTTTAAATACCTCGGAGCTATTATAGACCGAAAGGGAGGCATCAAAGAAGAGTTGGCCACTTGAAAGGCAGCAGCTGGGAGACTTTTTCAGGCCATAAATTGAGGATTCCTCAGCAAGAGAGAGGTTGGTAAGAAAACGAAGATGCATGTATATCGCTCCACCTATGTCCCAGTCTTGACATATGGATGTGAGTTATGGGCAATGACTACAACCCACAAAAGCCAGATCCAAACCTCAGAAATGAGGTATCTGAGGAAGGTGGTTAAAGTAACAAGAAGAGACATGGTCCACAACCAGACGATACGTCAAGGCCTAAAATCCCACCCCCTGCAGACCCAAGTAGAACAAACTAAGATGGTTTGGCCATGTCTGCAGAATGGGAGAAGATCGGCTACACGACAAGCATGGGAAACAAAGAGCCGGGGATCCAGACCCCCAGGACGACCCAGAGTCCACTGGGAGGACAACATTAGACAATCTTTGAAGGACCGAGTACTAGAATGGAACCAGGCCAGGAAGAAGACAGCCGATAGAATAGTCTGGCGCTCTCTCTTCCAAACATCTACACCTCACGGTAGAAGGGGAATGACTAAGTAAGTAAGGGTCTTCGGATTCTGGGTTACTGACCTGTAAGGTAAAGGAAAATACATCAAGTCTAACACAAAAGATAAAGCTGTATTAATGGCAAAAGCATTTAATGAAGAACAATTTATAAACTACATGGAATGATCTGGAATATACAAGACTATCTGGATAACAGAGCTTTCTTTAATTTGAAACATGATGTATATAATCTACTAAAGCACATTTTAAAATATCAAAACAAGCATCTGGTGTACCTAAATACACATTCCTTCCATTAATACATTATCTATTGAAGCAATCATTACAGGATGTACAAATTTCCCACCAGCCATTGTGTGGCACATCATTCTGAATTAATGACACCATGAACTATACCATGAATCGATTATATAGAGAGACAGAAAATCATGTTGATTGCCCATCTCATGAGAATGGAACCAAATCAATTACCACTATGTGCCTACAACAGCAGTAGATTTGGTTTTAGGGCACGGAGAAGACCGAGAGACAGATGGATAGAAAAAATCACAGAAATTCTACAACACAGGCTAACAGCAGACAATAATTCTACAACAACACAGGCTAACAGCAGAAAATAATTCTACAACAACACAGGCTAACTGCAGACAATGTGATACACTTGTCTCAAGAATGAAATCTTCAGCTCCTCACTTCGATTCATGGCAACAGTGGACTCAAAAAGTTTCAATGAAAAATAAAGCCCTTAAGTGACACAGGTTTTCTTCCAGCAGTTACTGCATCCAACTTTTCTTTCAGCAGTTACTGCATCCAACCTTTCTTTCAGTAGTTACTGCAGCCAACCTTTCTTTCAGTGGTTACTCTATCCAACTTTTCTTTCAGTAGTTACTGCATCCAACTTTTCTTTCAGTAGTTACTGCATCCAACCTTTCTTTCAGTGGTTACTCTATCCAATTTTTCTTTCAGTAGTTACTGCATCCAACTTTTCTTTCAGCAGTTACTGTTCCAACTTTTCATTCAGTAGTTACTGCATCCAACTTTTCATTCAGTAGTTACTGCATCCAACTTTTCATTCAGTAGTTACTGCATCCAACTTTTCTCCCAGCAGTTACTGCATCCAACTTTTCTTTCACATTCTCAGTACAAACACATGGGAGAACACACACACACAAATATTTACCAGAATGTGAATGTTGGTTTTTAAGTGTGGTGATAACAAAGCTTTGAATCAGAAAGTAATTAGTAAGAATTTATTATTCATTTATCCTTGAATGTTTCAAATAGAGTTCCGTAATTCAGAATGCTGGATAATAACTGCACAGTCAAGATCTTAAAAAAATTAAGATCCACAGTGGTCATCTCAATCATGAGTGTCTGAATGAGATGCACCGGCAACCTTCATCTCTCCATTTTCTAGTCTCTGGTGTTTTGTCTTGGTACTATCATCATTTTCTTACCTCACAACGTGGGCAGTTTATCACGTGATTTTCCCCGCCTTCATCTTCTTTTCAATTTGACTGTTTTCACTGTTACTAGGTTTCACCTTCTTCTGCAGATTAACTGATTGTTTTCTTCTGTATCACAAAACACTTTCTATTTTCATTTTGTCACTGTATGTGTAACAAGCTTCCCAAGATCCACATCTCTACTGCCCCTAAATGTGTTTCCCTACTTGTTCCTCACATTAGTTCATCTATTAATAGGACGTCTTTATCTGCACATGGTCTGCTAAACATGACAGGATGATCTCATATCTTCTAAGGCAAAAAAAGCTTTAAATGGAATTTAGGACATCTGTTAAGACACAAAACGTAACTGCTCAATGAAAATGACTTTTTTTTAAAAAAAATACATTCTGAACATGTATCACATTATCTAAAGAAATTGAGAAATTCACTACATCGTGTAATTTTTACAAACTCAAAGTTTCGTTTGCATTTGAGAGATTACATGTGATCTGGCAGAATTTGTAAAAGAGCAGGTAAAAATATTATAGTCTGAAGATGTATCATAACAATGTTACATCGCTATTTGAAACATGAAAGCCATTATTATATCATAACAATGTTACATCATTATTTTAAACATGAAAGCTATTATCATCATTATTTTCATTTGTGCATCTTACTGAGCATGAAGTCACCACTACAGCTGGTCCCACAGAAGCCTGTACCAAGCAGTCACATGCACTTGCTTTGGTGGTTTCTATGGCAATTTGTTTTACATGATGAGGTTGCCAGCATAAGCTGATATTAGTCACCTTGTATGACATGCCTGAGGAAAGCTGATATTAGTCACCTTGTATGACATGCCTGAGGAAAGCTGATATTAGTCACCTTGTATGACATGCCTGAGGAAAGCTGATATTAGTCACCTTGTATGACATGCCTGAGGAAAGCTGATATTAGTCACCTTGTATGACATGCCTGAGGAAAGCTGATATTAGACTGAAATGGTATGACAAGATCACTAATGCAGAACTGATGACATGAACCAGACAAAAGTGAGAGACATGAGAAGAAGACACTGGTGATGGATGAGTCACATACTGGTGAAACCTGTTCATAGTATTACAAGGCAGAGGAAGACATGGAGAAGACATGGAGAAGACAACTGGAGATATGAATGGAATAAGAAGACATGGAAAGACCTTGAGGTGATGGCATGGGACATGAAGACTTGGCATACATTTGCTGAAGGCCTATGCTCCTTGGGGAGCTGAAGGGTGATGATGTTGATGACGCGCAGATGGCACCTGATCTGATATGAACATGTCCTCTAAGGAATGTCAGCTTCATACAAGAAGTAGATTGTCAGCATTGTCTTCATGAACTCTGAATATATTTAGATTGTAAAACTGATTTTGCTATTCACTCTTGTGAGAACATGTATTTGATTCTTCCTGGAATCAGAAAAAAAAAAAACAGAAGAACTCCCTGCACATGGGACGTAACAAAACCTCACCATGTATGTCTCTGCTCAGCTAGATCACAAACGCGACTGGTTCCCTCTTTTAAACATATCCTCAGCCATTTGTTCAGCATCAGCCACTCCTTCACAACAATACTGCCAGGCTTCAGGAATCTGCTCCATCCCATACAGAGCCCCTGCAATGGCGGCTGCCATTGTAGCAATCGTATCAGTGTCTCCACCCAGACCTATGGCATATATGACTGTCTGTTCAAATTTATTTCTGCCCTGAAATATAAAATATGGAGGAACATGCGTACGTGTCTAATTTACAATGCAGCCTGCTACTCAGATCAGATCACTACATAAATTTGAGCATGAAGAATACATAAAGCAACATGGATATCAATAATAATTTTAATAGCACCTTCAGGCATAACTGACTATGGGAATGTGCCCCTGAGGTGACAGCCCTCAGCAGCTTTTTTTCCTGGTGTTCCTTTCGAAATTTTCTTTTCTCTTCTGCTTGTTGTGAGAGCTTTTTTTCACCCAATCTGAGGCACTTGGTGCGATCAGCAGCTTCATCCTCCCAGGTTGCTGGATTTATGTCCAGCGCCTTCAAGTCTCTCTTTAACACATCTCTGAACCTCTGCTGTGCTTGCCCAACTGTTCTTTTGTCATCTGCCAGTTGTCCACAGAAGATATATTTTGGGATGCAACTATCTTCCATGCGGTGGACAAGGCTAAGCCAGCATAGTCTGCACTGTCTAAGCAGTGTATACATGCTTTGATGGCCAGCACGTGACAGCAACTCAACATTTGTCACTTTTCCTTCCACGAAAAAACAAGGATGTGGCATAGACACCATTATATGGATATCACCAGACCACATATGAGAAAATCAGACTGACCATATGTGCATTAACAAGAAGTTTCAGATCATCACTCACCATCAACCAATACCTTTCAAATAAAACATACCAAGCCTTCCTGCCCTGTGCCATCCATTAAAGGCCTTTCATGCCTTCTTTATTCATTTTTGTCTCTAGTTCTCTTTTCCATGTGTTTATTAGTCTCCCTCTATTTCTCTTACTCTGGGGATTCCACAACAAGGACTGCCCTGTTATACTATCAACTGGTTATCTTAATGTGTATCCTATTCAACGTCAGTGCCTTCTTCTCACCCCTTGTTCCACCAGCATTTGTCAGGTTCTTTCTATCAGTTCCACATTAGTGATTCTGTCATACCATTGCAAAATGCTAAAAAATACTATAAACATAACTAGACCCCATAAAATGGAACTAATCAAAATTGGCATTTTTCACAACATGTTTTTGAGTTCAATTGCTGTTTTTATTTCTTTGGGTAAATGAAGATTCTTCTGCACAAAAATATTACAGTTGCTTATTCATCCTGTGTCTCCTTTGTTAATGATCTTAATAATGACTAATAAAGCTAAACTAAAGAACAATTTAACAATAAATGAGGTACAAATCCCAGACTTGAGCAGGTCAATGCAGTCTTGGGTTTGCGTATGTCTTCTCATTAAATAAATATTAGACAAACATAAAGGTATGTTTTCAGGCACTCGTAAGAAATAAAGAAGTAGAACACCAGACAACAGAAAAACAACAGACGTGAGTGGATGTCTGTCGTTCCCCTATTATACAGTATATGTCAGTCCACACAAGACAAAGACCTTGATACTGTGTCTAGTAAATGATAGAAGACTTAAGAACAGTAGTATAGAACAGAGGGTAGGTTTCTGGTATTATATAAACATTTATAACATATAAGGAAGGGAAACCCAAGGCCTGTAAACAGTAAATAAATATTAGACAAACATAAAGGTATGTTTTAGGCACTCGTAAGAAATAAAGAAGTAGAACACTAGACAACAGAAAAACAACAGACGTGAGTGGAGTATTGTATAAACATTTATAACATATAAGGAAGGGAAACCCGAGGCCTGTTGTTGTTTTTTTGTTGTTTTTCTGTTGTCTAGTGTTCTACTTCTTTATTTCTTACGAGTGCCTGAAAACATACCTTTATGTTTGTCTAATATTTATTTACTGTTTACAGGCCTCGGGTTTCCCTTCCTTATATGTTATGTATGTCTTCTCATATATGCCTTTTTTGCGACTGACACCATGAAATCTGAACCACAACTGTGCATCTGCATTGAGGCATAACAGACAGATAGTTACTTATCACATTTCAGGCCACATGCAATTTAAAAATTTATAGTTTTAAAGTTTATTCTGCTCTTCTGGCAATGTATCAAGGTGTGATAATATGACCACAATGGACAACTTACATTTAATCCTGGAATATTTTGTGTGGCTGCCCTTAAGAAAGCCAGGACTGCAGCAGGAACAGAGCCAAAAGCTGAGACATTATTACCTGAAAGAAAAATTAGCAACAGATGCTCATTAAAAAATGACAAGTCTTCAAATCCAACCACAGTATAATACAGGCATTGAAACCTGCTCCTTTGCATTTTTGTTTCACTAAATGCGCCCCCACAACTTCATTAAAGTGCATCATTTTTTTCCACAGAGAATTCTTATTAGATTAACTTTTGCTCCCTTAAACAGTTTGTGGCAGCTCCCTCTCAAGAGTGAATAATCAGCTTGATAAAGTTGATAGTCTGCATTTTCAGTGGTCCAACACAAAATGGCTCTCTTTCACAAGCAATTTCTTTTCTTTCTTCGCTATTAATTTTAACTCTTTCAATTTCCACCTTTCCAGGTCTTGCAGACTGATGTTAAATACGTGTGTCTTACTGAAGATCAAGGCTGTACTATCTCTGGTTTCAAACATTCAATTTTTTAATCAATGTTCCTCTGTTATTCCCATTCTGCCCACAGAACAGCTTCCTCTGTTTACCACACTACTTAATCTATGTCTCTTTGTTATTTCCAATTCTTTTCTAAGTGGTCAGACAAAGATCTGCCATCACCGGTGTCAATACCTTGTCGAGGTATGGCGGCTTGTGTACCCTGATTACCCCCAGAGCTATGCCAGCGGGAGTTTTACTCCTGGAAGGTTCTACCAAGCTGGACAGGTTTGTGCGGGCAGGGGTCAGACTAAAGCAGACAATAATTCTACAACAACACAGGCTAACAAGCAGACAATAATTCTACAACAACACAGGCTGGGGGTTTTAGCATAGGGCTGACAACCCTGTCTATGTAAAAAATAAATGAAGTTACAGAAACAACAACAAATGAACAAACTTTGCTGCGGGACGGACATCCAGAATCTGAGGCTCGTATGACTGTCAGTGGTGAAAGCCGAAAGGAAGCCACTGACATGAAAATGGATGTCCTGACCACAAAACATGATACAAGAATAGGATTTTGGAATGTCAGGACAATGAACGAGACGAGTAAACTAAAACAGGTCACAGCAGAAATGAGAAACTATAGGTTACACATTCTAGGGATAAGCGAGAGCAGATGGACAGGGGCAGGAAAAGTTAAAACAGCAACAGGAGAAACAGTACTTTACTCTGGTAGAGAGGATGGACAGCACAATGAAGGTGTAGCCATTATTCTACAGAAAGGAATAGAAAGGACATTACTGGAATGGAAACCCATTAACAACAGACTGATAAGATTAAGATTGAGAGGGAGATTCACCAATAATACAATGCTACGCACCAACGAATGACAGCGATGAAGAGGTCAAGGATGAATTCTATCAACAACTGCAGAAAGAAATGGAAGACACACCAAGATATGATCTTATTATAGTAATGGGAGACCTCAATGCAAAAGTTGGTACACACAATACATATAATGAAAGAGTAATGGGGAAATGCGGCAGCGGAACAGCAAACGAAAATGGGGGTAAATTAATACGTTTCTGTAGCATTAACAACCTGGTCATTGGAGGAACACTTTTCCCACATAAAGAAATTCACAAATTAACATGGGAATCACCAAATGGTCGGGACAGAAACCAGATAGACCACATCATGATTAACGGTAGATAGAGACATGCATTACAAGATGTGAAGGTAAGAAGAGGTGCAGATGTGGGAAGTGATCACCATTTAGTAGTAGCAAAACTGAAAGTGAAACTAAGAAGGGCTGGACCAAACTACACAGAAAAGGTTTGACATCAGCAAATTGAAGGACCCCCTTACCAGAAAAGCTTTTGCGGCTGACATAAAGAAACGATATCAATTTGCCACAAGTCAGGAAAAGACATTGACTGATGATAGGCCCTATAGACCAGAAATTCAACACCATTTCAACAATATATAAGGAAGGCAGCAAATCATGCTTGGGATTCCAGGAAAGGAAGAAGCAAGACTGGATAACACCAGAAACATTAAACACCATAATGATGAGAAAGGAAATGAAAAGAAAGAAAACAGAAGCGAAGTCCCCCAGGTTAAAGCAATTATATAGCGAACAGTACAGTCAGCTGGACAAGGAAGTTAAACGCCAAACCCGAGCCAACAAAAGGAATTTCCTAGACGATCTTGCAAGACAGGCAGAAGAGGCAGCACTGAGAAATGAACAAAGCACAGTATACAAAATAACCAAATTCATCAGCGTAAAACAAGGTGCAAACAACCTTACATTAGTAAGAGATAAGCAAGGAAATCTCATCACGACAGCAGAGGGACAGGAAACAAGATGGGCAGAGCATTTCAGAGAAATTCTGAACAAGGAACCACCAGAGACACAATTAAATGTTCCTGAGGCTGAAAACGATCTTGATGTTAATACAGACATTCCACGAAAAGAAGAAATCATCACAGCAATCAAAGGGTTAAAGAATGGAAAAGCTCCTGGGCATGATAACTTAAATTCAGAGCTATTTAAGACAGACCCTGAGCTAACAGCTGAACTATTAGAACCACTATTTGCACAAATCTGGAAAACAGGGAATACACCAACAGAGTGGAACAAAGGAATAATTGTCAAATTGCCCAAGAATGGAGCTCTTGCAGACTGCAATAATTGGACAGGAATCACTCTTCTCTCAGTTCCCAGCAAAATACTAGGCAGGATAATTATACAGAGAATTTCAAAAACAGTAGACCACAAACTGAGAAAAGAACAAGCAGGATTTAGAAAGAACAGAAGATGTGTAGATCATATATTTACCCTTAGGAACATTATAGAGCAGTGCTCAGAATGGCAAAGACAACTGTACATTAATTTCGTTGATTTTGAAAAGGCTTTTGACAGTATACATAGGGACAGTTTATGGAAAATACTGAGGGCTTATGGAATTCCAAGCTGCATATTGTCAATCATAAAAAGCCTCTATGCCAACTTTACATGTAGCGTTGGGCAGAGCAACCTAACCTTTGAGGTGAAGACAGGTGTACGACAGGGATGCCCCTTATCAACCACTCTATTTTTAACAGTCATAGACTGGGTGATGCGCCAGACAACAGAGGGCAGTCCAAGAGGAATAAGATGGACTACATTTTCTACATTGGAAGATCTGGAATATGCAGATGACATTGCACTACTAGCACATTCACATCAACGCATCCAGGAAAAAATGGATAGACTTAATAAGTATAGCCAGCAGGTGGGCTTGAACATCAATCTAAAGAAGTCAGAGGTCATGACACTCAATGTGAGCAGCCCTGAGCCCATATCAGTAAGGAATCAGCAACTGGAACAGACAGACACCTTCACATACCTAGGATGCATAGTACCACCAGACGGGGGAGGAAGCAAAGACATTAACAACAGAATGAACAAAGCAAGAACAGCCTTTTTTAGTCTAAACAACATCTGGAAGTCCTCTCAGTACAGCACAAAATTAAGATTATATCAGAGCTGTGTGCTTTCTGTGCTTCTCTATGGTGCGGAATGCTGGAGAGTTACAGAGAAGGAAATTTCGAAATTGTCCACTTTTCACACAACATGCCTAAGAAAAATTCACCAAATCTTTTGGCCGAATACCATCACCAACCAAGATCTGCTTACTCGGAGCAAGCAAGAGGACATGCACACCATCATAGCTGGCAGACTCTGGAGCTGGGTTGGCCATGTCCTCAGAAGAGACCCTGATGCCATCACAAGAACAGCTATGCTATGGACCCCTGAAGGAAAACGAAAGAGAGGCCGACCAAAAACAACTTGGCGGAGGACTGTGGAAGCTGAGATGCAAAGAATGAACCAGAGTTGGGGCACTGTACGTAGGATGGCCACCGACCGAGCAAAGTGGGATCAATTTGTTGTTGCCCTACAAGACGCCACCAGGTGTAATGGCCACTGACTGCTTTGACGGTCGGCGGGTAAAGATCAAAGAAGAAAAAGACAGAGATATGGTCTCAATATTCTACTTAATCCTCTTTGCTACCAATTAGATAAAGAAATCTTCCTGCAGTGGTCTGTTGGTTTCAGTTTTGAGCCAGTATTTTTTTTTGTCAGTTCATTTAAGCCCAGATACCACTGTTACATTGTGAATACTCTTTCCCCATATCTAAACTATTTGCTTTGCTTTCCTCCAGTTAATTCCGATGAATGTGTTTTTCCCCTCCACTCAGTACTGCTATTTTATGAGTAATCTTTTCTCTTTTCTGAGTTGTCTTGCTTTCCTCTAGTTCATTTTTATGAATGTGTTTTTCTCACTCAAGATGGTACTACTATATTGAGAGAATTCTTTCTTCTTCTCTGAGCCATTTGTTTTGCTTTCTACAAGTTAATTCTTATGTTTTTTTTCTCTCTAGATAATACAGCTATATTTTGAGTACTTCTCTGCTGCCTAGTGGTTTACAGTATCAATAAACAATAAATCAATTGTAACTCTGTTGTTTTTTAAAAACAACAACAAAAAATTTATAAAGTATTAAATTACTGTTCAGTATTTAAACAGTTTGTATGCTTTTGAATTTTTTTTTTTTTTTTTAAAGACAGGAATGGTGATAATATGTTAGTGATGTGGGTGTAGTTTTTTGGTTTTATACAGGTCTGTACCATTTTAGTTTTTTTAAAAATTATTCACCATTCTCCTGTGGGGTATTCTTTGATGGATTTCATTCCTATGAACAAAATTTAGATGGGCTTTCTAACCTGCAAAGTTATCTAAAAGATATATAATACACCTTTGTAACACTGCTGTGCTGTATACTACTTCTCTGGTGCAAGATGACACATTTTCACATATTATGATGGTAAAGTAAACACCATTTATTAACAAATTTGAGCTCACTCACCAAGCTCATTTACAACATCCTCCACTTTTAAGTCCCTGCTCTTCAGTAAATCTTTGATCCTTGACAGCTTGGCACAGTACGGTGTAGGGTGACTATCCAACCGTCTGGATTTAACAAATGATAATTTTAAAATATAGTCAGCATTACCGCACATTAGAGAACAACAGAAACAACAACCAAATAGCTCTAGACTTTCATAAACTGATGTTTACATAAAACTGAAGGACTGAAGCGTTATACCATGATCACTAATGTGGAACTGATGACAAGAACCAGACAAGTGCCAGTGGAACATGAGATGAAGACAAGGCACTGGAGATGGATAGGACACATAATGAGAAAACCTGCTGATGGCATTACCAGGCAGTCCTTGTTCTGAAATAACCCAGGTGAGAGAGGTAGAGAGAGACCAAGGAACACAGGGAGGGGATGTAGAAGACATGGAAAGTCCTTTAGCTGATGGCACGGGACAGGAAGACTTGGCAGACGTTTGTTAAAGGTCTATGTTACTTGGAGAGCTGAAAGGTGATGAGAAAGCGACATCACAATCACAAACACTTTTTCATTGACTTTCCATGTCAAGTATAAGTTTGCTGAAGACCTATACTCCATGGGGATCTCAATGGTGATGACAATATCCACAACCTGCTTGAGGAAAGAAGTAAATAAAAGCCAGATGGAGTATTCTTTAAAAGGACATGCCAAAACGTCAACTTCTAGTTTTTTGAGTCCTGTGAGAACATAAATCTACCAAACTCTACTGTTTTAGTATTAACTCTGCGTATGTATCATCTAAAAATGCTCCACATTGGCTAGGACATCAAACAAAATGAAGCTAAAAGATTAAGAAGAAAGTCTACACCTCTCTCGTTCACTCTCTTAGCCTTTCAGCTTTTTTTTTGAGCATAAGCCAAACCTTTCCTAATTATTTAGTCTTGAGCAGTCTACACAAGTTCTCTTCATACCATCTTTATCCTTCAGTGTCTATCTTCCACTACTTTCTCCATGAATTTCTGAGTCATCTTGTATATTTCTTTTATTCAGGGGGTTCCATAACAAGGCCTGCATGAAAAAGCTACAACATTTTTGGTTAGTTAAGAACAAGACCTATACAGAACAAATTAACAGCAGAAGATCAACTGGATATACAAGAATAACATCAGTACACAGCATAGAAACAGATCTGAAAGAAATAGATGGATAGAAAAAAGAAGTCACTAAGGTTAGACAGGAGAAAGAAGGATTATACAGCATAGGATCTCTGGTGCACTGAAGTAGATACAACCTAAGATCATTTGTATGTGAAATTCTTACACAGATTGCACATCTTCATAATTACCCTTCAATGGTGCGACAAGGTCACCAATGTGGAACTGATGACAAGAACCAGACAAGTACCGGTGGAGCAAGTGATGAGAAGATGCTGGCAATGGATTGGACTGACATGGAGAAGAGAACTTGAGACAGAAATGAAAATGATTAGGATGACACGCGACAGGAGGATTTGGCATGTGTGCTGTTAGAGGATGTTTTCTCTAGCAACTTGTTTTACATGATGAGGATTCTAGCATCATAAACAACTTCACTTAGCAATCTATTTTGGCATCCTTAGAGACCCCTGAAAACCAAAAGTGGTGTTATATAATTTTAGCCCTATCATACTACACAAATGGCTGTTTTAGACATTTTTGACTTCTTGGTTATTGTTGTGTTCTCCACGTTTCCAAAGCAATCCATCGGACATGACCGATCTGAAATTAGCACCGAAAAAAAATAAATTAGTAGACACCTAGGGACAATATTGAATAAATTACCAGGGTACAAGCTGTGAGCAGTTAAATCAACTTAGAAGACTTTAATGGCAGAGGTGAGGCTACCTTATCATGAATAAAAGCTATAAAGGTTCAGTTGATAATGCACACAGTTCTATATAATTCAGAGATATGGAGCATTAAAATAAAAAACCAAGATCTAAAACAGCTACATGATTTTGAAAAGAGAATATTCTGAAAAATACATTGACCAACCAAAGATGCTGGCACCAGTGACTGCTGAATAGCAAACAAATAAAGAACAGCATAATTATACAAAGCTAAAAAGATAGTTGCCATCCAAACGTGAAGAAGCTCTGGTTGCTGAATAAAGGTAAAATAAAAACAAAGACAATTTTTTATGTAGTCAGTTTTACAGTATAACGATACTACAAACGAAAAAATGCTGGATATTTAGCCAGAATTATAAACATGAGACAAAGACGAGAAATATAGACAGATTAAGAGAAAAAGACAAAGGAGACTGCAAACACGTGTGCAATTTCGATTCCATGTCAACTTTTTCTTTTACAAGTGAACCCCGTTTTATGGTGGGTTAGGTTCCAGGCCCTTGCTGTAATGTGAGAATTACCATAAAGCAAAGAATTACTTTTTTCTCTTGCAAATGCATAGCAAAGCCTAATAACATGTTTAGACTATGATATATTAAGTTAGCAGTAGAACTAAACATCAAAATTATAGAATACTAATAAAAATCATTGCTTACCTTAAAATATTAAATCTTTAGCTTACAGTGATTGGTAAATGCAAACTTCAGAAACAGTTAATATTTATTATTGAAAGATGCAAGAAGACGAAGATGGCTGTATACAGCTCCACCTATGTCCTAGTCTTGATGTATGGATGCGAGTCATGGGCAATGACTACAACCCACAAAAGCCAGATCCAAACCTCAGAAATGAGGTATCTGAGGAAGTTGACTGAAGTAACAAGAAGAGACATGGTCCACAACCAGATGATACGCCAAGGCCTAAAAATCCAACCCCTGCAGACCCAAGGTGAAGCCCTGTATGATGGCTGTACTTAAAGGCACATTGTAACTGGTTTGATCCTCAGTCCACACCAATAAAAGTTTTCCCCGCATCCGCATAAGGCTATCAAGCTTTCTAATCACTTAAGTGTTCACAGATGTAGAACTTTTAATTTCATTCAACACTTTGTCCTTTGCATTGTACTCACTGTTTAACATGCCAAACCTAGCTTTCGGCCTATCTCAGCATTTGTTAAACTCTGGTCACTTAGTGTTATCATTTCTAACTTTGCATTTAAAGTAATAGGGTTTCGACTCCTCTTTTTCTCACTAGTAGACTTGGATGCCGTTATAATTTAAGTAAAAATTTAATTTTGTATACAATATAACAAGTTTAATATGTTAGAGAACACTGAGAGATACAGAACGATGAAATGGCATTATCAGACTGACTGACTGACATCAAGATGGCGTCTGACTCAGATTTAAGATATTTCTATTGGTGATCGCTGGTTCGCCAAAAAGCACTGTAAGAGCAAAGAATGTGCCAAAAATGCAGAGAAGGGTTCTAAGTGAGTTGCGCCGTAAAGCAGGGTTCACCTGTATATTATTTCTTTGTTTTGTTATTTTATTTTCTTCACTGCACTTTTGTTGTTTGTTAAGATGTTTCCTGTGCTGATATTTCTTTCTTTCTTGGTTTGTATTTTAACTTGCTGTGTTGTTTATTTCTTTCCTTCATCTTTCTGGTCAACTATTTTATCAGTTTTCTGGTTTGTTCATCTGTTTTTCCACATTTCCAGTATCCTTTGTTTTCTTTTCATCTTAACCTGCCTATATTTCTCATCTTTGGCTCCTGTTTGTGACTATGGCTGACAAAGGGCAAACTCCCATGTTTTTGTTGTATCGTTCAAATTGTAGTACTGATTACATACCTATTTTTCATTATCTTTATTTTAAACTTTATCTACCAGTTTTTATTTTTAACCCGTATTGCTGAACACACTAAATATGCTGACCAACAGTGACACAGACTGAAACTATAGCCAAGCAGCAAAGAAACTGTAGGCTTCAAGCACTAAAGAAAAAAAAAACTGTCACGCCAAGTTGGATTTATATAATAAATGTCATTACTTTGAAGATTGTCTTGTACTGGCTGATGGAGGAATGTGGGCACTGGACTCTTCTTCTATTGGTTTTAGCTTTGAAATGAGGGAATCAATAAATGCATCTGCATCAACAGCTTCTTGTGGCAGCCGTAGACTCTGGTCTATAGCAAAGGCCTGCAGTAAAGCCCCATTGATGGCTAGATGATGTGTGTGGGTTAATCTAGAGATGGATGACACAAGATCCTAGTTGGGAAAGAGAAATCAACAATGTTTGTTACAACAATTGCTACCAACCCGTGCTTCGTTCATTTATTTCACTTTTATTTTTTTGCTCTTTGTTGAACAAAGAGGAGGCCACTGCAGCTGGTCTCTTTACAGGAAATCTGCACCAAAAACATTCAAATGCTCTTGCAGTGGGGGTTTCTGTAGCTACTTATTTTACGTGATGAGACATGCACGCACCTGACATTAGTTGCCTCTTATGACTTGCCTGATGGAGCGGTAGTCCCATTCTTTCCTTGTTTCCTAAGAGCCCCCTTCCCCATGAACTGTTCTTCAAATTTCAGAGTACTCGAGACAGGAAGTTGTGGAGAGACATGATCACATACACCACCAGGCATGGTACTTGAAGAAGAAGAAATTTCAGAGACTGACTTGACATTTGAGTTGATGATTCTAATGTTTGTGTTGAATATGATTCCCATATATTTCCCAATGTAAAGACAGCTCCTCAAGCCTTTTGTAAAGGCACAAATGATTTTGGAATAATAGAACATGAGAAACAGAAGAAGGCCATCAGTTAATCAAGATAAGTGCAGACGGTCAAAGTTCTTGGAACACGTTAGTGAGGAGAAAAATCAGACAGCCTGGCAACAACTGGTATCATCCTTATCTCTTTTCTGTTATGCTCCTTAAGGAGCCCAGAGTTACCCCAGAAGGAAACCTGCACCAAAGCACTGTGTGTTCTTGCACTAGTTTCTAGAGCTATTTGTTCTAAAGGTAACCAGCTCTATACACAACCTGACACTGCTTGCCTTTTATGGCACACCTGAGTCACCAGTGGGTCTATTCTTTCTTTGTCTCTTCCATAATCCACAAAGGGCAAACACTGGTATCATCGTTATCTTTTGCGCCCCCCCCCCCCCCCCCCCCCCCTTTTCAACAAACTTATCCAAAGCCCTACTGTCCCATGCCATTAGCTCCAGGTCTTTCCATATCTTCCTCACCCTCTTCATTTCTGTCTCCAGTTGTCTTCTCCACATGTTTCCCTCAACCTCCCTTACCCTGTCATGTGTTTCCGGGGCTCAAAAGGGGAGCTAGAAATAGTAATACTGTAATTTCCCAGCATGTCATAAAATGCAACAAAGGAGGGTTGGGCACTAAGTAAGAAATAAAAACAGAACATACACACATCTCAATAAACTGACCACACAATATGGGGAAAACACTGGGAAAAAAAAAACAGCTATAACAGATACTCTATTTGGGGAGTAAAGTGTTACAGACTTTGGCATACTAGGTCCAGCTTTATGGGGTGGAGGTGACCAGATCCCGTCCTTGCTGCTTTTACATTACCTGACTCACAAAGGTAGAAACTGATAAAGATACAGGTGCAAAAAATATGCATGAAATGTTGCTCTATTTCTACCTTCAGTTTTGACAGGTCATTGTCATGAAAAGCAAATAATGCTGCAGGTGCTATTCTCATGGCACTCCCATTACCATAGGAACCACTTCCTCCAAACTGCAGGCTGGCAGGTTTGAATACATCTGTTAGCTCTGGGTCTTGCAAGTCTTTAAATACATTTACTACACTGCCTCCGTATCCCCGATGAGGCTCTTTGAAATATTCCTCAGAAAACCTGCGTAAATATTCAGATATAATCACATGAGTACATTCCTCAAGGAGCACAGGCCTTCAATAAATGTTTGCCGAATCTCCATGTCATGGAACATCAGATCATGATCTTTCCATGTCTTTCTCATCACTTTCACCTCCAGCCCCACCTCTCCATATGTCTTTTGGTCTACCTCTGCCTCTCTTACCATGGGGACACTAGAACAAGGACTGCTGAGCAATGTGATCAACAGGTTTCCCCAATGTGTGTCATGTCCATCACCAGCATCTTTCTCTCATCTCCCGTTCTGCTGGCACTTGTCTGGTCCCCATTATCAGTTCCACAATTGTGACCCTGTCCCACCATTTCAATTCTTCTATTCTGCGCAAACAATGACCCAGGAAAATCTGCAAACCCTGGGTGTTGGTCTTGAGGTCCTCCATGTTTTCATTACCCAATCAATAGCCACTATGAAGAGAAATGGTGACAAGAGAATCCCTGACATATTCCAGCCCTTATCTCAAATATTCTGTCAGTTGTCCTTCATGAAGAACTCACATTAGTAAATACTAGTAACAAAATGTACAAAGGTAACTCATTTTCTTACAGATAAAACATCCGGCTGAAAATAAAAGATAGTAGAATATTTACTTCCAATACAAAAAAAACATAACACGTACCATTGCTATAAAGATTAATTAAAAAAATTGCAAGCAGACCTAAATAATTTCAAGCTCGCAAACTTGGAAGCTTTTTTAACAGCCAAAGAACTAATACATGTGGAAAATATAACTGTAGCAGCCAAAGAATGGAAGGAATAACAATTCTAAAAACTCGAAATCTATTATCACACCAATGTGAAGAAAGAAAAGACATTAAAAAAGAATGTACTACTAACAGATGCACTTACCTCTTGTGTAAGAAAGAATTTGCAAAGAAATAAAAAAAATAATGTACAACCAATAGAGGCTTACCTCCTTGTGTAAGACAGGATTTGCAAAGATAAATAAAATACAATGTACTATAAAAAGATGTACTACCCTCCTTATACAAGAAAGAATTAGCAAAAAAGAAACACAAAAGAATGTACTATGATTAGATGCACTTCACTCCTTATGCAAGAAAGAATTTGCAAACATGTGTGAAACAGATGAGACCAGTATTTAGCCAGGCATAATTTAAATTTGGGAGAAGGGATTACACAGATACAAAATTCACACTAAGCAAAGTGACCCCTTTCACTGGCATGTGACAACGACCAATTAACAAACAGAGCTATTGTTATAAACTACGAGGGGCGTTCAGAAAGTAATGCACCACATCATTTTTCTCAGCTAATAATGAAGATAGAAGCATGAAATTTTGCAAACTTTAAATATGGCATGTGCCAATTGTGTGCACCAATTTGCATTGCAACCGGCCAAATAATACGGCTGCCCTAAACCGTTGAAATGGAGCGTGTTAGCAAGTTGCGTTATAAGCAGCGAATTGTGATAGAATTTCTCATTGCAGAGGAGGAAACTGTTGTGAACATTCACAAGCGTCTATGTGATGTGTATGGAAGTTTTGCAGTCGACAGGAGTACAGTCAGTTGCTGGGTTCAGAGAATCAAAGAATCAGGAAGTGGAGATACGGAGCTGCTTGATCGGCCGCACTGTGGACGTCCTGCCACAGCCACCAACGCAGAAATGTTGAAATGCTCTGAGGGCATTATTCTTACTGATAGGCGAATCACTACTCAACAATTGGCCGCTGTCAGTCAGCATTGGTAGTGCAAATGCAGTTATAAAAACTCTCGGATTTTCTAAGGTTTGTGCAAGATGGGTTCCTCGAAGTCTCACAAATGACCACCGATGGCAAAGGAAAGCAATTTCTTCTGAATTGTTGGAGCGTTTCAATGCTGATGGAGAGAATTTTTTGGCTAAGATCGTTACAGGTGATGAAACCTGGGCACATCATTTTGAACCTGAGACAAAAAGACAGTCAATGGAGTGGCATCATCCGCAATCACCACGAAGAAAGAAATTCAAGACAATTCCTTCAGCTGGAAGGTCATGATCGCTGTCTTTTGGGACATTGAAGGTGTGATTCTTGTGGACGCTATACCAAGAGGAGAGACAATCAATTCGCAAGCTTACATTAAGACATTGAAAAAACTCAATCAACGTTTTCGCAGAGTTCGGCAGCACATGAATCCAGCAGACCTGCTTCTCCTTCACGACAATGCGCGATCTCACACAAGTCTGGCAACACGGGAAGCAATCACCAAATTGGGTTGGACTGTACTACCCCATCCACCCTATAGTCCCGATTTGGCACCCTCTGATTTTCATCTATTTGGTTCACTTAAAGATGCACTCCGTAGGACAAGGTTTGAAGATGATGAAGGAGTGATTCATGCAGCGAAGAAATGGCTACATGATCAAGACAAAATCTGGTATGGGCTAGGAATACATGCACTTGTTTTGCGCTGGCATAAAGCCATACAAGTTGACAGGGATTATGTTGAATAATACCGATGTTTACATGACATATCCATGTATATTGTGTATAAATTTCATGCTTTTTTAATAAACAGCTTCTGAAAAAAACGATGTGGTGCATTACTTTCTGAACGCCCCTCGTACATTTCCAAAATATGGAATCTAGCAACACTGTATCTCAATAAAGTCAAAGTTTCTTACAAGAACTCAAACTTGCAGAAGACAGTTACCTTTGATCTAGTGGCCAAACATGTTAGAGAAAGAAAATGTAGTAAGTATGATCTTAACATAGATTTGCAAAGATGAGCACCGTTGGCCATTCCACCACTTTCAAAATTTAGCTTAAAAAATGCTCATTAAGTATGTGATTACTGTTGCTTTCTGTATATAATGTCACATATAGTTCCTCGTGATCTCGGAAGAAATAAAGAAAGATTAGAACTCCTGCACCCACAAGCAACTCATACAGGGCAACTAATGAGGTAGTGCATAGGACTGGCAACTTTATCATGTAAAACAAATTGCTACAGAAACAACCATTGCTAGAGATGTGAATACTTGGTGCAGGCTGCCTGAAAGGGGACCAGCTACAGTGGTGATTCCATGCTCCTTTATTCCTTGACTCCGTAACTTTTTTCCACCCTGTGCCGTAATTATTTGTTTAAGAATTCGAAAAGGTGAAGTGTACTATATTTTAGTGTAAATTTTATGGTAATCTTTTCTGTGAACATGTACTTAATATATACCAAACTGTAGGGAAATAGATAGAGAATTGTAATATATAGTGTCTTTGGTAGTATTAACACAAGTGTGTTCGGTATACTTAAAATATTTTGCATGTAAAATTGAAAAACACTAAAAAGTTAACTGTAGAATACGAGCTTACCAAAGACAAATTACTGTTGTAGACAATAACACTTTCTTTTTAGTCTTCAAACATCAAGGTAATCCATTTATGAAGTAAAAAGACATTGATTATGGCCACAGTTAGTGCATTTAGCGTTATACACACCAGTTTTTACTGTGGTCCCTTTTAAGAATAAAATAAATTATGCAATATTGCACTACGTAATTTTCAAACAAATAAAGAAGAAAAACATCATATAAAAACCTTTTACATTTGTTTAATGTTTTAATAGTGTATCCCTAGCTTCATCTTCTACCTAGGATTAGTGATTAGATGTTACTGTAGGTTTATTTTGTTGCTTTTCGATCGGCCAGAATAGGACTACACCCACTCATCAACTAAATCTAATGTGTATAGCTTTTCTGCACCGATTCCGTTATTTGACAACAAACTGTGACTACTAAACAACCATCGTCAATGTCAGCAGTGTTTCTTAGTAGTTTGACACAATTATTCGCTTAGGAGACTTAGATATTGTAAATATAAAGCGTGACATATTCTGTAGCAATAACAACGAAAAACGCAAACACGCGAATCGTCACACAGGATAATAACATATGAACAATCACTGCTTGACTACACTCAAATTAGTTGTTTAAATAGTACAGGAAGTCATTTTATGAGTTTTAAAATATGAACTGCATCAAACGGATGATTTTTGGGGTTTATTTGTGATAAACTAAATACAACGTAATAAGCATTACGGTGGCATGGCATTTACAATTTTGCAACGCTCTGAGCGTTCTGGAGTCAGAGAGTTAAGGTGCACACATAAAAATGATAATGATGATGTATATAGTATTATTTTAATCAACATCTCTGAAGTAGAAAAAAAAGGTACCTTTTTGCCATATCTCTTGCATCAAAATGCTGCTTCTCCAGTAAGGATGTAGCCACACTCCGAGCCATTGCTGTGTCATCTGTAAACTCATACTCACGTGCAGGACTTGTTCCAGTCTCTTTCTGTATCTGCCAACCTGGAAAAGATCAACATCATTTTCACCCATACTCTTCATCTCCATCCTGGTGATATTGTTATATCATTTTAATCCATCATTTCTATGCAAGTACCCATTTATGAAATTCTGCAACTTCTTGATAGTTGTTTTTGTTGTTCTCCATGTTTCACTGCCATACAATAGGACTGTCTCAGTGTAAAATTCTTATTCTGAATCGAATTTCACTTATCTTAATTTCCATACACTTCCCAATGCAATGAAAGACCCCTCTTGCCTTCTGTATCTTTATTTTAATAGCGCTAGACCTTCTTTATATGTATCTTTATTTTTATGTATCTTTATATGGGTGTTTATTTTTATGTATCTTTATATGTATGTTTACTTTTATGTATCTTTATATGTTTATTTTTATGTATCTTTATATGTATGTTTATTTTTATGTAACTTTATATGTATGTTTATTTTTAATGTATTTTATATGTATGTTTATTTTTATGTATCTTTATATGTATCTTTATTTTTATGCATCTTTATATGTATCTTTCCTTTATGTCTCTTTATATGTATGTTTATTTTACTTAGCACTAGACCTTCCAACTTCGTCAAGGCATAAGTTTGAGTCCACATCATGTAGCAATGTTTCTCCAAGTACAATTAGGCAACATGTTGATATCATGACCAGGCAGGTCCTTGTTGTGGAATCCTCAGGATAAGAGAGGTAGAGGGAGAAGACAACTAGAGACAGACATAAAGGGGGGGATGAAGAAGGCATTGAAGTACCTTGAGCTGATGGCACGGTACAGGAAGACTTGGCATACGTGTTCTCACTTCGTTATGATTATGCATTAGAACAACTAGGTCACTGGTACAATCAGTCATCACATTAAAAATATTAATATAATGGTACTGCTGAACTAGTATACTATTATCATCATCAGTACTTTTCATGCCTGGAGGCACATAAGGCAGAGAAAAGAACATGCAAATACATTGTTCTATTCTGAGCCTCTCTCTGCCTTCAAATATCATCATTACTCCTCAGCTGCCAACCAAGCATAGGCCGTCATCAAACCAAAGCCTAGTCCTCCTGTCCCATTCCGTCAGCTCAAGATATTTCCATGTCTTCCTCATTCTTTCATTTCTATCTTCAGTTCTCTTCTCCGTGAGTTTTTCTATCATCCTCTACCTCTCTGACCTTGGGGATTCAGGAAAAAGAACTGTCTGGTACTGCTATCAACAGGTTTACTCAATGTGTGCCATATCCATCCAAAGAACCTTTCTTCTCATCTCCAGTTCCACTGGCACCTGTATGGTTTTTTGTCACCAGTTCCACATCAGTGATCTTGTCAAACCATTTAAATCCTTTTGTTCTAGCAAGCACCCATTAATGACAGTCTATAACTTCTTGGGTGCTGTTTCTAATATGGCTTTTTTAATTCTGGAATTCTGGACTTACTGTCAACTACATTAATGAAGTCCATATCCTATGGTACATTAACAAAGTCCATATTATCAAGTGTCAGAGTGAATACAGCACTTCCTTCTTGAGGTACAGAGGCCAAGTTCAAAACCAGGAAACAACATGCTTTAGTCTACCCACTGGGCACCTGACACTGCTCTTCAGTTAGGGAGGACCTGGGCAGAGAGGAAGGGAACTAGTCATCCCACCACACAGCGCCGAGACCTAGTATGTGAAGTCTCTAACACTTCACTCCCATACAGCAGTATCTGCTGTGGTACTACCTTTACCTTTCTTATACACCATGACAGGTAAAATAGTCACAGAATTTACATTCACTTTTGTAAGCAAAAAAAAAACACAAAAAAAATTCAATAATACTTACATTTTTCCAGTTCAGTAACGGTGCCAATTACATCAATTAATTTAACATGAAATGCGCCTTCATAAACAGATCCAATGCAATCTCCCAACACCGCACCTACAAGGCATGCCTTGAAACGGGACAACATTCTCCCTGAAACAGGTGAAACATACAATATGAATAAACGTTCTAAACTTTAATAAATGTGCTAATTTTTAACCATCTAAACACACTGGGGAATGGATATTAATGACCTCAAATGAAATAATGCATGCCCGAATAAGCCAAAAAAAAGGTGGGTTCTATGTCAGGGTGTCAAGGTCAGTGCAAAGAAGGGTACGGTATTTTGCAATGTGTCAAAACGATAGCAGATGAAGAATACGACCATCAGAAGTGTTTGGGCCCATGTCAAACATGAAAGAAAAATCACTTACTGTGCTTCATTCTCCGTCTGCCCATACTTTCTAAATATGGGTGTATGCTTTATTATTTTTTTCTAAAAAAAAAGCATGTAACACAGTGTCAACATATCTGCCCACGTGTAATTGAAACAACTCTGCGCCATTCCGGACAATCTTTCCTTGCCTGAACAAATCTCAGCACATGCCAAATGTCAATACACAAAAAACTGTTTGGAGATGTCGGGAACCTTGAATTGACTACTGCCTTTATTAGAGTCATAAATGTGGAGGTCTGAAGCGAACGAGGAAGAAGAAGAAGAATACACATTTGACTACAATGAATACAATTTGGCATTTCGCTCACATTTGTTTTTTAATGAAGAAAAAAGATATCTTTCAACCTCTGATGAGTTATAATTAGGATATATAAGGCATCTCATTTCTAATTTCCTAATTTTTTTTTAAAACAAGGTATCCCGTTCAACCCTTGATGGGTTATAACTAGGATATATAGTGTAATAAATTCAAGACAATATAGTAACTTCTTCCCCCCTCCACTCAGCCATATTAGAGTGAATCAAAACTAAAATTGTGTATATGTGTGTGACCTACCCTTTCCAAGAAACAAACAAACAATAAAAATGTTAAAAAAAACAAACAAAAAATTAAGGGGGAAAAAAACAAAGTAAAGTCTCTCATTAACAGGCCTGTTGTTAATAAGGTGAAAAGGAGCGCGAAAGCTCTGGGGTGTTTTGAGATTACACCAAATCCACCTATTATTTGCTATCATCCACACGAGCACCCATCAGACTACCCCTTATCTTCACACCATTATTGATACTTATATATTAATTTTAGTTCTTGTTATATACTGTTTTACTATACTGTGCAATTCTCTAGGTCTATCTATACTAGAGAATTGCACAATATAGTAAAACAGTATATAACAGAAACTAAAGTTAATATACGAGGAAGCTTCAAAAAGTTCCTGGAATAGAAGTTACAGACGTTTGTTTGTGTGGTGTGCCCATAGCATCGTCAGAGTTGAAAATGTCCTTGACTGAACAACGTACAAATGTCAAATTTTGTGTTTTGCTTGAGAAGTCACCCTCAGAGACAGTAACCTTCACAATGAACTGCACATGCACCGTGTTTGTCAACACATGGTTCCCAAAATGTTATCTCCTGAACAGAAAGAAACGAGACTGACACTGGCAGGAGACCTAACCACTGTGGCTGATCAAGATAGAAATTTTCTCAACAACATAATCACAGGAGACGAGACGTGATGTTTTTTGTATGATCGTCAGTCCTCTGAATGGAAATCACCCTCATCTCCCCTGACACAGAAATTTCGTTTGGACAAGAGCAAAGGAAAAGATATGTCGGAAGTTTTGTTTTATTCCCAGGGTATTGTCTACCATGAATTCATTCCTGAAAGCCGAATGGTTAACGTGG
The DNA here is from genome assembly GCA_024509875.1 of Oreohelix idahoensis. Classification (NCBI taxonomy): domain Eukaryota; kingdom Metazoa; phylum Mollusca; class Gastropoda; order Stylommatophora; family Oreohelicidae; genus Oreohelix; species Oreohelix idahoensis. The sequence goes on from JAMPIV010001683.1 coordinate 1,367,360, forward strand.
AAATGTACGCTGATATCCTCTGTCGTCTAAGAGATGCAATCAGAAGGAAACGCCCAGAAAAATGGAGAACAAACAGTTGGGTTCTGCTGCATGACAATGTGCAAGCACATCGATCCCTACTGGTGAAGCAGTACCTCACAACGCACAATGTGACTGCCCAGGAACATCCTCCATATTCTCCCAACCTGGCACCGCCTGATTTTTTTCTTGTTCCCTCGCCTAAAATCAGCACTGAAAGGGCAGAGATTCAAGGATGCTGAGGATGTTATCACCAATGCAACAAAGCAGCTGAGAGGTGTCAAAAAATGGGTTCCAGGAATGTTTGCAACAGCTGCATGGACGTTGGCAAAAGTGTGTAGTTGCCGAAGGGAACTATTTTGAAGGAAATGTAGTGTAAATAATTGTATTGTTACTTATTTCTATACAATACACAAATTCCGGGAACTTTTTGAAGCTACCTCATATATAAGGCTCAATGATGGTGTGAGGATAATTTCCTCAGAAATGGTGCTCAAAACAATTTCTGCCTCATCTATAAACATTACTTCATCAACATAACTCAGCACGGAGACTTACTTACTTACTTAGTCATTCCTCTTCTACCGCGAGGTGAAGAGGTTTGTAAGAGAGAGCGCCATACTATTCTATCGGCTGTCTTTCTCCTGGTTTGGTTCCATTCTAGTACTCGGTCCTTCAAAGATTGTCTAATGTTGTCCTCCCAGCAGACTTTAGGTCGTCCTGGAGGTCTGGATCCCTGGCTATTAGTTTCCCATGCTTGCCATGGTAGCAGATCTTCTCCGATTCTGCAGACATGGCCAAACCATCTCAGTTGGGACTGTTCTACTTGGGTCTGCAGTGGTTGGGTTTTTAGGCCTTGACGTATCGTCTGGTTGCAGACCATGTCTCTTCTTGTTACTTCAACCACCTTCCTCAGATACCTCATTTCTGAGGTTTGGATCTGGCTTTTGTGGGTTGTAGTCATTGCCCATGACTCGCATCCATTCGTCAAGACTGGGACATAGGTGGAGCGGTATACAGCCATCTTTGTCGTCTTACCAACTTCTCTTTTTCTGAGAAATCCTCGATTTATGGCTTGAAAAAGTCTCCCAGCTGCTGCTCTTTGGATAACCAACTCTTCTTTGATGCCTCCCTTCCGGTCTATGACAGCTCCAAGGTATGTAAAGTGGTCGACCTGCTCCAGGACCTGTTCTCCCAGCTTAATCTGATGTCTTCTTTCCTCTCGTGATATCACCATGGTTTTTGTTTTTGAGCTGCTTATGATCATCCCTCTCTTCTCCAGCTCTTCCTTCCAGACTTGCAGGTTGGATTGAAGATGTGCCTCTGATTAAGCAATCAGGGCAACATCATCAGCAAATGCCAGCTCTGAAATACAGACCTGTCTCATCTTCCAGTACCCCACCAGATACATTCCTGTCCTCTCCTTACATGTCTTGATGACATTATCCATGAGGAGTATGAAAAGATAAGGTGACAGGATATCACCTTGCCTTACATCAGTGGTAGTCCTGAATTCTTCTGACTTATGGTTTGCCGTCCTCACATAATTTCTGCAAGACTTGTAGAAGCTCTGTATAGCATGAATCAGAGGTGTTGGAATGTTCTTCCTTGCCAAACAGTCCCAGAGTTTGTTCCAGGGGACCTTGTCAAATGCCTTTTCCAGATCTAAGAAGCAAAGATGGATCTCACTCTTATACTCAAGAGCCTGTTCACTCAACTGTCTGAGTGTGAAGATTAGGTCTTGAGTACTTTGATTGGCTCAGAAGCCACACTGGACATCATCCATTTGTGGCTCAGCTAGGCGTCTGAGTTTCTGCTCTAGTTTTTTTTTCTCTAACCAGCGGCACTCGAGCTTTCCAGCTCTTTTGGCCCAATGACATGTCATTGCGAGGCTGGGGGGCAGTGGACTTTCCTTCCAACCCGGTCAGAAGCTTTGCTCCTTCCCATCCACACGGGATTTATGTGCAGGAGCTGTTCAGGTTATTCAGTCAAATTTCCGGTCGTAAACATTCCTTCAAACGCTGACGCCCGGGTTTGAACCATGAAAACCTGGTCGCCAGTACAACGCTGAAGCCATTACACCAGCGCGGCTCCTTCTGCTCCTGTATTCTAGAGTAGATTTTACCAGGGATCTAGAAGGGATATGCCTCTATGGTTTCCACATTGTCGGTTGTCACCCTTTTTGAAAACCAGTGTTATTATTGCAATCTCCCAATCCTTTGGTATGGTCTTGTCGCACCAAGCTGCCTGTAGGACCCTTAGGAGTAATAGGTCACCTGCTGCTCCCATGTACTTAACCATTTCTGGTGTTATGCCATCATGTCCTGCTGCTTTGCCCATCTTGATTTTCTCCAGTGCTGCCTTCAGTTCTTCCATCTTTATGTCATCTTCATCACCATTGGTGTCCTCTTCTGTGTCAGTGTTTATCATTTTTGATGCTTGACCTTGCTCCCCATCCAGGAGCTCTGAAAAATATTCTTTCCATTACTTCTTTTGGGGCAGTAAGCAATTTGCCTTGCTTGTCCTTTATAAATGTTTTTCCTTCCTCATATTCTTCAGGGTCTTATAGAACAATTTCTGGTTTTCTTGCGCATTGCTTTCTAGCTTTTCTCCAAATTCTTCCCAGGACTTCTGTTTTGCTGCTAGCACCTTGCTCTTTGCTTCTGTTCTGAGTATCATATATTCTCTGTATTTCCTGCTGTGTTGTTAGCTCCTAAGTATTGTTTCCATGCCTTTTTCTTCTCTCTTATTTTCTCTTTAACCTCATCTGTCGACCAAGGTGCCCTCTTTCTCTTGTTCCCAAGTCGAACTTCATTACATGCTTCTGCTGCAGCTGTCTATGAAGTCCTTGAATTTCAGCCAGAGTGTTTCCAGGTTGTTGTTCTGTGTTTCTCACTGCTGTAGCAATAAGCCCCTGGTATCTGGTCTTCACTTCTGGCTCTCTCAGCTTGTAGGTCTTAATACTCGTTTCCCCTGATTGTTTACTTAGCTTCTTGCGTGATGTTAGGCAGTTCCTAGGCCGAGTAACTCTTTCAGTTGTTCTGTTAATTGTTAACAAGTAGTGGTCACTTCCAATCTCTGGCCCCCTCCACACTCTAGCATCCCGGACACACTTGAATGAGCTCTTCCTAACTATGGCATAGTCGATCTCTGACTTCTCATTCTTTGTTGGTTCACACTTAGTGTATACATGTATGCGCTTATGGGGGAACTTTGTGTTTGTAATGATCAGATTCTGCTCAGTGCAGAATCTAAGGAGTCGCTTTCCATTGTCAGTATCTTCTCTATATCTTCCGATAACTCCACCCCATCTTGCATGGTCATTTCCAACTCTGGCATTGAAATCTCCGAGCATGATAATTTCATCTAGGCAGTCGTCCACTGTCCTTTAAAGGAGCTCGAAGAATTCCTCCTTGACCTCTGCTTGCTCATCTTCATTTGGCCCATACACAATGACAAGGTTGACTATGGTTTCTCCTTCTTTTAGTTTTAGGACCATAATGCGTTCAGAGACAAAGTTCCATCCCTTGATACTATCCCTTTGGTTTTTGGCCACAATACAACCCACACCCCCTTTAGCTCTTTCAGATGTGGGGACACCACTGTACAGCAGCGTGTCGCCATCGAGATCTATAACTCCTTGTATTTTTTCTTTGTTTCTGTTAAAGCCAGGATTTTTAATTTGGCTTTCCTCATCTCTTCGCTTCCACCAGCTTCTCTTCCTTCCCATTTATACTTCTTGTGTTCCATGTTCCGTAAGTCGTAGTCTATACCAGTTTATCGCCTTTAGAATCAGTTCGGTTTTCTCTCTTATGTTTCGTGTAATCTGGTTTTTAAGACAACAGGTGATTGCACTGTTGTGCCTGATGGAGGGTCTGCCTCCTTACGGCCTCCATCCTCCTTTTTCAGCCGGGCTTGGGACCGGCCTAGGCGGAGTTCAGTACGGAGACACACAACCTAATTTATCGATCGATGACCCATTACCCTGAATTTGCTAAACCCATACCCTAAACCTGTGTCAGTCTAACCCTATACTCTAAACCTACACACTAAACCTAAACCTTAAACCCACACCTACACCTTAAATTCTTAACCCTAAACCTATACTCTGAGCTTTTTTTATTTTTATTTTAAATTTAATGATGAAAAATATCCTGTTCAACCTCTATTGCGTAGAATAGAGGGATTAAAATGGTATGACAAGGTTACCAATGTGGAACTGATGACAAGAACTGGACAAGTGCCAGTGGAACAAGAGATGAGAAGAAGACGATGGCGATGGATAGGACACACACTGAGGAAACCTGTTGATAGCATTACAAGGCAGTCCTTGTTCTGGAACCCCCAGGGCAAGAGAGGCAGAGGAAGACCAAGAAGTACATGGAGAAGAGAGTTGGAAACAGAGGTGAAAATGATGAGGAGAACATGGAAAGAACTTGAGATGATGGCACGTGACAGGAGGACTTGGCATGTGTTTGTTGAAGGCCTATGCTCCTTTGGGAGTGGAGGGTTATGAATATGAACCTCTGATGGATTATATTTAGGATTTATAGTGTTTTCAATTCCAAATAATATGAACAACTGTCAATATGGGAAAGTGGCATCACATCTGTCAAATCATTGTAAATAGGGCCTAGGGCAAATCACAATTATGCTTGTATGTTAAAAAAAAAACCCCCAAACAAACAAAAACGAGATCAAACCTAACAAATCCAAAACAAAAACAGCAAACAAATATAATATTAAGGGGGTGGGGTGTAACTGCAACTACATACCTTGTATGTATTTACAACCACTTGCCCAAAATGGCAGCCTCCAGTCTACTGTCTCCTACAAGGTCCCTTTCATCTTTAGTTTCATTTTCTTAACTTTTTTAGTGGAATTCTCGGTAGGCCCTAGGCTAAAGGGGAAGGGGTAATATTGGAATGAAAGATAGTGGAAAAAGGTCATGCCATTTTGCCAGGACGTTATCTATACGGATAAGTAACTGTATCACTTCGGCACATTGCAAAACACCCACTATTAAACTAAACAAAATCCAACTAAAATGAATGAAAAATTTCCATTTCAACATCTTACAATTATGGTAATCTTTACCTTTAGTGCCGTCGAGTATGTATAGCCTAATATGTGTACTGAGTTAGGGTTAACCCTAACCCTAACTCTAAATGGTACGAAAATACACATATTATACATTCTCGACGGCACTAAAAGTAAAGATTTCACAACTATGATATATAACGCCTAAGATTTCTAATTCCATAATAAATCAAGCTCACAAAATTTTTGTTACGTGCAAACACACCGCTCTACATGCAAACACACTATACGGAGTCACAATATGGCAGCGTCTAGTTCTCCGTCCATCCCCTCGGCCGAATTATGGTAATCTTTACCTTTAGTGCCGTCGAGTATGTATAATATGTGTACAGTATTGAGTTAGGGTTAGTGTTAACCCTAACCCCAACGCTAACTGGTATGAAAATACATATTTTATACATAATCGACGGCACTAAAAGTAAAGATTACCACAATTATGATATATAACGCCTCAAATTCCTAATTCCATAATAAATCAAGCTCACAAAATTTATGTTACGTGCAAACACACCGCTCTACATGCAAACACACAATACGGAGTCAATATGGCGCGTCTAGTTCTCCGTCCTTCCCCTCGGTCGAATTGTCTACTGAGGCCTACAAACTGTACCCTGCATATCTTCCAGGATTCTGGTTTTGCCTGTCAAGACCTAACGTGCGAAATGTCTGTGGGTCCAACTGCACACTAGGACGAGTACTCAAGTGCGAAAATGCGGCTCTGGCTATTCTCACATGTGTGTGTAGCCACAGACGCTACCGGGTAACGTTTTCGTCAAGCTCGATCATTCTAAGCATTAGGCCTACAAGTATCTCTACGGATAACGTTTTTTGTGAATCCGAACCTTGTCTTGCTTACCTGGGCATGGAACGTGCTTCTATTGTTTAACTTTGACGATCAACAACTGACTTAGATCGTTTTGATACCGAAACAACAAAACAGATCGTTTTGATACTGAAACTACAAACCAAACATGAATATGGACTCGACATTAATATTGAGAAAACAAAAACAGTATAATAAATAAGCTGTTTATTTTTTACAAGAAGGGTACACGAAATGATGAGCTTATGGTGATCGGAAGCAATAGCGCATGGTGAACAGGGTCCCGCAGAAACCTAACCTTCTTTTTCCCATATAATAAATGGTACCCGTATTCGCGGATTCCGTATTCCCGTTGTTTTAAAGGAACCTAATCTTTAAAAAAAATGCCACACCAAACGCCAGATAATTAGCAGTTAAGAAAAACAAATGTGATGTACTGTACTGAAAAAGGAACACTATATACCCAAATTATACCCCATACGGGGTTGAACCGGGTATCCCATGCACAAAACAAAATCCAAAGCAGCTCCGTGCTCTATGTGGAACCAATATGGGATAAGAAGAAAGAGGAGGAAGGAATACGTCTCCTGGGCAGTTGGAATATATAGTCTGTGTTGACACTAGTCATTTCTTATATATTGTGCCATTCTATCAGTCCATATTCTTCAGTCGTTTTCTGATGTGTTGTTATTCAATAAAGAATGGGGTCGGAGAGGCTCAGTGTCCGCCTCTAATTCTAAAGGTACTGGGTTCACTCCCAGCTCAGGGAATATAACTGATGGAAATGTGTTTCATAACCAGTGTTTCCTAACGATGCCAGACCCCCACCTGATTTCCTGGGCAATGAAATCGGATGCCTAGCCTTCTCGGATAAGGCCGAAAAAAAAAAAATAGGAAGTCTCGTGTGCAAGTTGCGCACGTTAAAAATCCCTCCGCAGTTGGAACTGCTGCTGCCTTGGCAAAATTTAATAAAATTAGGAAGCCTACCCACCACAAAAATACACTAATCCCTCAGTCGTACGTTGTTCGATTAACGCTTTTTATATATAACGATGTTTCTATTTTATGCCATATGCCCGTTATACGCTTTAAAAATTCGATCATAAGAATTCCATGGGAGGCAGGAAATAATCTTTAAAGTTCATTCAGGGTAGTGGGATGGCCAAGAAGCATTGTCATTACTAGCATAATGAAACGTGACCCCAATATGGAATGCAGTTCTGTGGTAATCCGTAACACAGAACCAGATCTTCATTGCTCTCAAGGAGCTTCTTGAAGAGAAAATGGTGGCAAAACAACGCAGACTTGATTTGTAAGTCTCCACCAACATCTTCTGCCCCCATTGACCAAATAACTATGCCTTCTACATCTAGAGCCAGAGACACTTTTTCATCCCCTACAATACCTTCTGCTAACCAGTCGTCTGAAGATGAAGACAGAAGTGTGTGACAACTGCAGCCACACGCGACCGACGTGTAGCACTGCATTACATTTCCGTTGTGTATTGTCGATGTTTTCATAACCCAATCTGTTGCTAGTAAGAAAAGAAATGGAGACAAGAGGCATTCCTGTCGCACTCCCGTTCTAATCCCAAACGGTTCTGTAAGTTGTCCTTCATGGAGAACTCTGCATGTCATGTCGTCATAAGTCCTCTTTATTAAGTTAATGATCTTCATGGGAACTCCATAATGCCACATAAATTTCCCAAAATGATACTCTTTCTACACTGTCAAACCTCCATAGCAGCATCGAATCTTCAAGAACTGATATGGATATACTGTCCTGGTCATGCAGGGGTACGCGGCAATGAAAGAGCTGACAGACTAGTGTCACAGAGGTTGTATGATCATTAAATTGCCTATATCCTCTTCTTTTTCTTTCACCCGTATCCTCTATTTTTTATCACTCTTTACCTTTTTCCTGTATTTTCGCATCCATTTGTTTGCGAAAAATATTTTCTTTCCCATTCTCAATTTTACCGTTTTCTTTCTCATACATGGTAAACGCATTTATGACATAATGTATCAGTCTCTACACTAGACGGGAGAGCGTTAAATGCATTCTATGGCATTAGGTGTCAGTGGACCAAACTGTGAACATATTCGTCTGGCCAGATATAGGAGCAGACATATGTCTACAGCCTTCCCTTGCACCAGACGATTTGGCGTGAGAAGGCATTTGGTCAATCGCTGCAGATTGACGAAATACACTGTGAATATTCGCTTTCGCCAGACATATAGGCGACAGATTTGTCTGCATTTTCACCTGCCACAACGAGTGGTGTCGGCTGAACGCTCAGAAAGGCGCGATAACTGACATCTCCTCGACGCAGTTTGAGACATTTGTCTGGAAATCCCAGCTGACAAGGCACTCACGGTTGGCCTGGTCCACGCGAGGTGTGAAAACGCACGCGTGTCAGTTCATGGTAGTCTTAAGTTACGTAGTGTTAGGAAAGACGAGAGATTGCGTGGTTTTGGAAATAGGGCACATTCTTTGTGTGTGTTTCATATATCTTAAACGAGAGTTTGAGACTTAATTCACTCAGTAACTTCGCAGTCAAGACTAGAACAAGCCTTCGTTCGATTCCTAAGAATCTCTGTTAATAGAGATGGCATTTAGTTTGGTCGAAGTGGTTTAAGTTCTTAGTAGTTCTGTGTTGAGGTAAATATTATACATATTATCTAGTATTTTGTGAAGTGTTTAAAGTGTTAAATCGCTTATTTTATTTCACTAGTTAGATTTGGTGCAGAGCGCTTAATTTATATAGTCTGTATTATTTTATAGTGACGAGTTACAGTGGAAAACAGAAATTATATTTCTAGCTTAAACTCAGTCGGCTATTAAGGAATTTAATTTTACTGCTAAAATAATCAGAGAACAATTTTTCTAAACTAACTTATAAATGCTAGAAGCCTCATGAGTATTGACGGAATAAGCACGTATTCCTAATTCAGGAGGATTGATGATTTTTAAATATAACTTATTTCACAGGAAAGCTTTAAATGATAAGTCAAGCGGTACGCTTGCAGTTTAAAAATGTAAGTTATAATGTGAGTACGTAGCATGTATAAGTATTTTATTGTGGTTTTCTTCCCTATTCAGTGAATACTGTGGTACCCAAATTTTGCCGGCGTTTAGTAAAGAGACATACCTGTGAGAAACATAAACATTTTTATCGTTTAACAACGTGGGTTTACAAGTTAACACCTGTCTGACAGTGCGTGTGTCTTCATAAATAGACAGAGTACAACTCTCACTAACGGGTTTTATTAAAGACTAAATGTTTTATACTGGGCCTTTGAGCCAGATCAGATTTTCTGCATAAGCTCTATGTACAAATTTAGCCGTTGTGGCAAGAAACATATTAACGTCAGTAACATTCGGACGGAGTTTCGACTAGTGGTGTGGTGACCAAATATAGTCTTTTTCTGAAAGTAGACCCCGATCTGACATTCCTCAATTCTAGAAACCTAAGTTATTGACACTGTGCTCGTTGTTAATGTTTCGTGCCTGGACAATTTTAATGTGACCTAAACAGACATCCGAAAAATAAGAACACCCATTGAGTCGTTCCCGGAAGCAGAGAATTCATCCTGTCCTTTTGGAACTGGGGATTTCTTGGTCAAAGACTGCCCTTGACGAGTCTGTAGGTGAATGTCCTAAAAATTGTATTATCAGAAGTGGCTATCTAAGCTGTGAGTATGAACATGTGCACGTGTGCTCGGCTGAATGAATAAAGTGAATGCAGGACGGAGTGATTTTTTTTATTGTTGTAATTGGGCACCCATTTTGCTATCTTAACTTTCTGTATGCAAGTATTGCTAAATCATATTTCCCTTAAAATAGAGCAGAGATATCAAGTCTGTTCATACCTTAAGAAGGGGAAATATTAGTTAAGATTATGAACTATAGCTGGAAGCGTGGAAAAGTACCACAAGCCTGGAAAGAAGCAGTACTAGTTCCAATTCCCAAAAAGGACAAAGACCGAATGGATCCCAACAGCTACAGACCCATCAGCCTTCTAAGCTGCACGGGAAAGCTTATGGAGAGAATGATCAATACCAGATTAAGCTGGCACCTCGAAGAAAAACAAATTTTACTGCACTGTCATAAAATTAACCATGATACAACGTTAAAATATCTCCAATGATACAACGTAGGGATAAAAACTAATGCGTAAGCTACTAGAATACATGATCGCCCACGCCGCGGGTCATCACCCGCCATGGAAATTAAATTGTTAGACGTGAAGGCAAAACGTTACCCTTGGAACTGGATGAGAACGGAGATCAAAAGGGAAAAAATATGACTGAACGCGTGCTTGAAACTACCAAGGCTAAAAGACGCAATTGGTGGGGAAAGGAGGAAAAATTCACGTCCCCAAGTTGACACAAGGTAAAGAAATCGACAAAAGGGACCTTAGCTATTATACGCAACAGTCATTTCTTGGACGCTTTTGCGATAACTTAGTCCGTTTATTTGAATTCAGCGGCAAACGCAGTATAGAAGATGCTAGAAATATTTCGAAAAACCAACTAACCTTGAAAAGTAACTTTTTCTTAATAATGATGTTAGGAATATAAAACCTAGCTGGCCGGATGGCCCATCTTGAGCAGTGAAATAATATGCTTTCATTTATACAGACGGATAGATAATAAGAAAGATATTGACAAAAGACTGTGTTGTTCATATCAGCGAGCGTCTGCATTGAAACAAAAAATGTCCCTAATTTTCAAAAACTGCAGCCTTGAGACTCAAGTGCTAAAATCTAGTTGGAATGAAAGAGACGGGATGGGATGGTGAACTGTGGCTAAAAATAACTTTAAAGGCAAAATTGTGTAGGGGAAGGCGGAGTTGGTTCAAAAAACAAGTGTGTTTTTTTGTGAAACGCAAGTAGAGACAGACGGACCAACAGACAATAAGGCATACTTGACTGAGGTATGACTGAAATGACTTTTTGGTAGTAGGTTTGAATTTGAAAAGGAAAAAAGGCGGTGATTGGCCATAGATGAATATATTATCGGCGCTCAGACGCGCATCTTTGCCATTCGTTATAAGTTGTCCTAGTAGACACAGTGTATTATTTAGTGGTGTAATTCCCAGAAGCTAATTGAAATATTTAGAGGGACGCCATACTAAAGCCAGCAGCTCAGCTGAGTTTTGCTAGCAATTAACTGTGTTCTATATTCATAATTCTGGTAAGACAAATTATTTCTTTGAATATTTTAATATTTGTTTAATGTTTCGAGTGATTTGATACTGCCATATCAAAATCTATCCCTTACAACAAGTAAGGATTCGCTCTAGACCCCCCCGCCCCAGTTCAGGGTCTAGAGACAAATAAAATACATAAACTCCAGCAAGGATTATGAAAGACAGATCAAGTGTTGAGATCAGTGGAACATATCACCTATCCTATTCTATGGCAGGAAGCTAATGAACATATTTCAGAATAGGTAGTCTGGGAGAACTTATCCTATGTGAAACCAACTTGGTAAGATGTGTTGTTTGGTCAAAGAGATCTGACCCGTCTATGTGGTGTTGTTGTTGTGTGTGGTGTTGTGTCCAGAAATGGTTTAGAGGATGGAATTCTGACACATGACCAATACTTTATTGCAGAACTGTGAGTTTTTATTTGGCACCAATGTGGTGTCAAATGTGATGTTGAATATTACAAGAGTGGACCCGTGCAGTTTATATTTTGGCAGAGCAGCCTGATATTGCCCCCAAGCACGGAGAGGTGGGGCCACCTGATTTCAGCACCAGATTACTCATTCAAGATACGTGAGCGTCTGGACTGCTGAATACTCACCAACTTAAATTCTAACACCCATTATAATATCATCAATAAATGGACAATGTGTAGTCGCCATAGACAGGGAGTGATGAGGTCACCCCAACAGCACATCCATTAAACATTCTCCCAGGAAAATTACAACCATAAACAGTAGTAATATTAACTAGTATTGTAAAATCCATATGTACACTTCTTTCATTTATTATGCCATATATTCATGCATTTCATTAATAATTGCAAAACCTTTCATATGTTCTGACCAAAATAAAACCTTGGTTCAGAACAAATAAATTTAAAGAAAATTTTTCCATCAAAATTTTACACAACTTGAGTTAGTTCAGTGTGTTATAACATTCTATTAATATTATTAGACTTATTAAATATCTGTGTGTGTGTATGCAAACTACCACAACACATTACATATCATTACCCTAGAACTTTAACGTAGCCACATTCATTAGAAAAAAAAAAGATAGGTGTGAGGTCGTAGTGGTAGCAAGAAGGGCCTTCTGAAAATTCACAGCTACATTTATCTCAGGAACCTTCACAGCTGACCTCATGCATCACACTTAGTAATATCACCATCATACAATACCATCAATACCACTACATATATTGGGGTCTCTTGTCCCGGGATAATTAGCCTATCAATAATATTAGGATCTCCTGGGGGGAGAAATAAATTAGGGGAACACATTAATAAAAATTAAAAGTGTCCCTGAAAATAAAAGTTGGTGAATCTTCACAGCCAGTGGTAGTTAATTGATTAATTAATTAATTAGAATTATTTTAGACTAGAGTAATTAGATTTACTTTAGTGGTTGGAAATTTTACTTTGCTCATTGCTAGAATTGTTTAAAAAGTATGGCGGAGCTGGCCAAATTCAGATCAGCTGCTGTGCTAACGGCAAAGGATATGGGAATGGATGGTCAGGTTTTAATTCAATATGTAACGGCTGAATGTGATAAGTATATTGAACGGGAAGAAAGAAGATTAGAAAAAGAGGCCGAAAGAAAATTAGAGGCTGAAAAAGAAATTCAGAGGTTGCAGATTGAGGCTGACAAGGAGGCTAAAGCATTGGAGGCAGAAGAAAAACGACAGCAAAGGGAGGCAGAAGATAGAAGGTTGCAGAGGGAGCACGAATTACGACTAAGGGAGCTGGAGCTACAAGGCCAGGCTCCTGAAAATGGTGCCAGCCCTTTTGCCTCAGATGCTACGCCCAGTCTGGGAGCCTCAACATCAGCTATGGGGTTTCATTTAGACCATTTTGTTGAAAAAGACGATGACATAGAGGGGTACCTAGGACGTTTTGAGTTATTAGCTACTACATATGGGTTAGAGAGAGAGAGGTAGAGTTTAAAGTTATCACATGGACTGAGAGGTATTTCTTACGAAGTCTTCGCAAAATTGAACAGAGAAGACCAGGACAATTATGACATGTTAAAGCAGGCTTTGTTATTGAGGTACGAGAAAAATGGTGAATTTTATCGTAAGAAATTTAGAAATGCCAAACTGTCGTCTGGGGAGACATACCACCAATTCTCTGCCAGACTGGAAACCTATTTGGAGAAATGGACTGCTCTGGGGAAGACCCAAGATCTTAAAGAAATGATCATGATTGAGCAATTGAGAGAGTCCATGGCTCCAGACATGAGAAAATTTCTCATGGAACAAGGTGCAGAGAAGTTGGGAGAGGTTTTAAATGTCGCTGAGAGGTATCAGGAATCCCAGGCAGAGGTAAGTGGTGCTAAAAAGAAGCACATAGACAATTTTAAAGCTCCACAGCAATTTAATAAATTTGATAATAGAGAGCAGGGAAATAAAGGTAGGACAAACTTTGAACGGCCAAGAAATGACTACCGAGACAGAAACTCACAGTTCAATGACCAAAAATCCAATGAAAGAAAACCGTTTAACCAAGGAAAAAGATGGTGTAAATGGTGCAAGAAAGATAACCATAACACCGAATTTTGTAGAAGGAAACCTTCAAACATTGCTGCAATGAAGTCGGGGACGCAAAGATTAAAGGTTAATCCTAAGGGACAGCAGGAACCTTATCACCCCCCCCCCAGTTTGTGAGGATGTTATTTGTAATGGGGTCACCATAAGGTGCCTTTATGATACAGGTTTGGATTATGATTCAGTTGTGAAGTCTAGCCTAGTGGACCCAAGTCAGTATACCACAGAAACAGTGGAAATACAAGGGGCAAATAAGGACATACCACTCATGACACTTCCCATCGCCAGGATAACGGTGAAAACTCGCTATGTGGAAGGAGAAATCAGAGCAGCAGTGATAGATGAACCAATCTACCCTCTGATATTGGGGTGTAGATACGTCTTCTTGGGGAATCCCGAGAGACCTGTGATCATGGCGACAGTGCAGACCAGGTCACAGAAGAAGGAGGAAGAAGGTGAACCTATAAATGCTCATCCAGAGGAGATGAGGAAGGCGCAGGCTGAGGATAGGACACTCAAGCCATGTTTTAAAAAATTGCCCAAATGCCACATACCTCCAAGTAAGGGGGAATATTTTATGAAGAACAAACTATTATACAGGAAGGCCGGAGCTGGAACAAATGGTCACAACCAGCTGGTTCTTCCCACTTCATATAGGGATAAAGTGATGGAACTCGGGCATGCGATTCCCTTCAGTGGTCACATGGTGATCAGCGCCACAGGACAGCGTATAGCTTGTCATTACTTCTGGCCAGGGATAACGGAGGATATAAAAAGATGTGTCAAATCCTGCCCAGAATGTCAAAGGGTAGCTCCAAAGCACTGGACTGCTCCTGCAACTCTAGGGGAAATGCCCATAGTGGGAACACCTTTTGAGAGGGTTGCAGTGGATATTGTAGGACCTCTCACTCGGACCAAGAGGAGGAACAGTTACATCCTTACTCTGGTGGACACTTGTTCTATGTGGGGAGAGGCGGTAGCCCTGCCATCAATTGATTCAAAACATGTAGCAGAGGCACTACTTACAATATTTACCCGATTAGGATTCCCGCATCAAATCTTGACGGATAATTGCTCTCAGTTCAAGGGGAAACTAACGGAAGAAGTTTTTAAGCTATTTCAAGCCAGACACTTTCATTGTAGTCCGTACCATCCGCAAGGGAACGGCCAGGTAGAGAGGTTCAACGGGACTCTCATTTCTATCCTGAGAAAGCTGGCACACGAAAAACCGGATCTGTGGGATCAATTCCTGCCCGCCGCATTGTTTGCGTATCGGGAGGTACCACATAGTTCAACCGGGATGGCTCCCGCAACTCTGCTATTTGGGAGGCCAATAAAAGGTCCATTAGAAGCCTTATTAAGGACCTGGACAGATGAGAAGGCGGAAGAGACTGTTACCTCATCTTATCAATACGTGAACGAACTGACCACTCGTTTGAAAGCTGGATGGAAACTGGCAAATGATAATTTGAAACAAGCCAGGAAGAAACATGCAGCATATTTTAATAGGAAGGCAAAGGACAGAGAACTAGCTGTGGGAGAGAAGGTGCTGCTTCTACTACCCGGTAGCCAGAATAAATTACAAATTGGATGGCAAGGTCCATATACGGTTCTAAAGAAGGTGTCTAGAACAAACTATAAAATTGAAAAAAAGGGGAAGGAGAAAGTTTATCATGTAAACCTGTTAAAGAAGTATCTGGACAGACCACTCCAGGAAAGCACCCCCTTACTGACCTTAGCTATCGCAACTCAAATGCAAAAGGAACCACTCACCTCACATGAATACCCATTACATCCTTGTGAAACAGCAGCACAGGTAAAAGTCAGTAAGCACCTGACTAAAAACCAGAGGGAGAGAGTTCAACAGGTTCTGGAGGAACATACAGATGTATTAACAGATAAACCAGGCCATACAAATTTGCTACAGTATGACATGAAACTGGTAGACTCAAACCCATCTGTATGAGAGCCTATTCTATTCCGTTCGCGAAGGAGAAGGCATTGAAGGAAGAAATAGATTATTTGTTGAAGGAGGGGATTATTTCACACAGTGAATCATCTTTTAGCTCTAGTGTCGTTTTGTTGAGAAAACCGTCTGGGGAACACAGACTGTGCATAGATTACAGGAAACTGAATGCTGTCACAGAAGGACAAGTGGATCCATTACCAGACACAAAACAGTTATTTGCCAGACTGAACAAGGCAAAATACTTTTCAAAGGTGGATCTTAGTAAAGGCTATTACCAGATCCCAGTGAAGCCTGAAGTGAGACCTTATTTGGCTTTTAGCACTTCGGATGGACATTATGAATTCAACATGCTACCATTCGGACTGAAAAATGCTCCGAGTGTATTTTCGAGGATGATGCGCAAATTGTTGGATCCCCTGAATAACCCATGTATCACGAATTTCATGGATGATATTCTCGTCGCCACAGAGACATTTGAAGAACACATTGAAGCTCTAGAAATGTTATTTAATAGGCTTAGGGAGGCGAACTTAACTGCTAGGCCAACAAAATGTTGCATTGGATGCAAAGAGTTGGAATTCTTGGGACACACTGTATATCAGGGTAGCATGACCCCTGATCCCAAGAACTTGGAAAAACTGCAGAGAGCACCTAGACCACAAACAAAAAAGGACGTGCGATCATTCGTGTCGTTATGCGGATTTTATCAAAAATATATCAAAGATTTTAACTCTATTTGTGCTCCTCTGACTGATCTGACTCGCAAGGGACTTCCAGATAAAATTAATTGGACTGCGCAAAGTGAATTAGCGTTCCAAGACTTAAAGGAAAAACTCACTAGCAAGCCTATTCTCAAACTGCCGGATTTGACACAGGACTTTGTCTTAAGAACCGATGCAAGTAATGTAGGACTCGGAGCAGCTTTGTTGCAAAGGTCATCTTCAACCGATGGGGAACTGAAACCAGTCGCTTATGCAAGCCGCAAATTGAATAAGGCGGAACAAGGATACTCCACAAGCGAAAAAGAATGTTTAGCGTTAATCTGGGCAATAAAGAAGATTCAAATCTATCTGTATGGTAGGACTTTTGTGGTCGAGACGGATCATCAGCCTCTCGTATTCTTATCTCAGGCTAAGCATGAAAACGCAAGATTGCTGAGGTGGTCTTTATTGCTTCAACCTTATCAGTTTAGTATCCAATATATCCCAGGCAAATTGAATGTCGGTGCAGATTTCCCTGTGATCAAAATTAGAGTAAGGGCAGGCGTGAGGAGAGATTTTATCTATGTGTATCACTGGTTTTAGAACTTGCCGTAGGCATGTTTTCAAGTGGGGAGATGTGTCATAAAATTAACCATGATACAACGTTAAAATATCTCCAATGATACAACGTAGGGATAAAAACTAATGCGTAAGCTACTAGAATACATGATCGCCCACGCCGCGGGTCATCACCCGCCATGGAAATTAAATTGTTAGACGTGAAGGCAAAACGTTACCCTTGGAACTGGATGAGAACGGAGATCAAAAGGGAGAAAATATGACTGAACGCGTGCTTGAAACTACCAAGGCTAAAAGACGCAATTGGTGGGGAAAGGAGGAAAATTCACGTCCCCAAGTTGACACAAGGTAAAGAAATCGACAAAAGGGACCTTAGCTATTATACGCAACAGTCATTTCTTGGACGCTTTTGCGATAACTTAGTCCGTTTATTTGAATTCAGCGGCAAACGCAGTATAGAAGATGCTAGAAATATTTCGAAAAACCAACTAACCTTGAAAAGTAACTTTTTCTTAATAATGATGTTAGGAATATAAAACCTAGCTGGCCGGATGGCCCATCTTGAGCAGTGAAATAATATGCTTTCATTTATACAGACGGATAGATAATAAGAAAGATATTGACAAAAGACTGTGTTGTTCATATCAGCGAGCGTCTGCATTGAAACAAAAAAATGTCCCTAATTTTCAAAAACTGCAGCCTTGAGACTCAAGTGCTAAAATCTAGTTGGAATGAAAGAGACGGGATGGGATGGTGAACTGTGGCTAAAAATAACTTTAAAGGCAAAATTGTGTAGGGGAAGGCAGAGTTGGTTCAAAAAACAAGTGTGTTTTTTTTGTGAAACGCAAGTAGAGACAGACGGACCAACAGACAATAAGGCATACTTGACTGAGGTATGACTGAAATGACTTTTTGGTAGTAGGTTTGAATTTGAAAAGGAAAAAAGGCGGTGATTGGCCATAGATGAATATATTATCGGCGCTCAGACGCGCATCTTTGCCATTCGTTATAAGTTGTCCTAGTAGACACAGTGTATTATTTAGTGGTGTAATTCCCAGAAGCTAATTGAAATATTTAGAGGGACGCCATACTAAAGCCAGCAGCTCAGCTGAGTTTTGCTAGCAATTAACTGTGTTCTATATTCATAATTCTGGTAAGACTGAAATTATTTCTTTGAATATTTTAATATTTGTTTAATGTTTCGAGTGATTTGATACTGCCATATCAAAATCTATCCCTTACAACAAGTAAGGATTCGCTCTAGACCCCCCCGCCCCAGTTCAGGGTCTAGAGACAAATAAAATACATAAACTCCAGCAAGGATTATGAAAGACAGATCAAGTGTTGAGATCAGTGGAACATATCACCTATCCTATTCTATGGCAGGAAGCTAATGAACATATTTCAGAATAGGTAGTCTGGGAGAACTTATCCTATGTGAAACCAACTTGGTAAGATGTGTTGTTTGGTCAAAGAGATCTGACCCGTCTATGTGGTGTTGTTGTTGTGTGTGGTGTTGTGTCCAGAAATGGTTTAGAGGATGGAATTCTGACACATGACCAATACTTTATTGCAGAACTGTGAGTTTTTTATTTGGCACCAATGTGGTGTCAAATGTGATGTTGAATATTACAAGAGTGGACCCGTGCAGTTTATATTTTGGCAGAGCAGCCTGATATTGCCCCCAAGCACGGAGAGGTGGGGCCACCTGATTTCAGCACCAGATTACTCATTCAAGATACGTGAGCGTCTGGACTGCTGAATACTCACCAACTTAAATTCTAACACCCATTATAATATCATCAATAAATGGACAATGTGTAGTCGCCATAGACAGGGAGTGATGAGGTCACCCCAACAGCACATCCATTAAACATTCTCCCAGGAAAATTACAACCATAAACAGTAGTAATATTAACTAGTATTGTAAAATCCATATGTACACTTCTTTCATTTATTATGCCATATATTCATGCATTTCATTAATAATTGCAAAACCTTTCATATGTTCTGACCAAAATAAAACCTTGGTTCAGAACAAATAAATTTAAAGAAAATTTTTCCATCAAAATTTTACACAACTTGAGTTAGTTCAGTGTGTTATAACATTCTATTAATATTATTAGACTTATTAAATATCTGTGTGTGTGTATGCAAACTACCACAACACATTACATATCATTACCCTAGAACTTTAACGTAGCCACATTCATTAGAAAAAAAAAAGATAGGTGTGAGGTCGTAGTGGTAGCAAGAAGGGCCTTCTGAAAATTCACAGCTACATTTATCTCAGGAACCTTCACAGCTGACCTCATGCATCACACTTAGTAATATCACCATCATACAATACCATCAATACCACTACGCACCAACAGGCAGGCTTCATGCAACATAGGTCTACAGAGGACCAAGTCACCTACATTGCACAGGAAATCGAAGATGCTTTCCAAGAAAGAAAGCACACTTTAGCAGTCTGGGTAGATATGGAGAAAGCATTTGATAAAGTTTGGAAAGATGGGCTAAGAGTTAAAATGCTTAAATATGGAGTATGTGGAAGAATGTATAACTGGATCAGCAACTATCTAACAAACAGAACAGCTAGAGTGCAGGTGCACGGACAGTTAAGCAAAAAGACTACAATGGAACATGGAGTTCCACAGGGTGGGGTCCTTTCCCCAACACTCTTCCTCATATATATAAATGATATAACAGAAAACATCCACAAGAATGTCCACAACTCCCTCTACGCTGATGACCTGGCCATGTGGACTTCAGAACAATACATCACCACAGCAAGAGTGCGCATGCAGGATTCACTGCTAGCCCTTGAAAGTTGGTCCAAAAAGTGGTTGCTCAAAATAAATGAACAAAAAACTATACACACTATTTTTACCTTGTCAAATAAACCACAGCAAGCAAAGCTGCAACTAAATGGGCAGGCAGTACGAGAAGATGAAACACCAACATACTTGGGAATCACACTAGACCGCAGAATGACATGGAAATCACAAATTAACAAAATACAGCTGAGGGCAAAACTTCGCATGGCCATCATGAAAAAGTTAGCAGGTACCACATGGGGTGCTGATGAGAATATCCTCAAAAAGCTGTACACAGGCAGAGTCAGACCTGCTATGGAATATGGCATCACAGCTTGGTCGACGGCAGCAAAGTCAAATTTTGACAGAGTAAACAGACTCCAAAACCAAGCAGCACGTATTATAACAGGGGCCCTAAAGTCTACACAAATCAACCATATGGAAAACATCACAAGGCTACAGTCAATGGAGGATAGACGTGACAGAAGAGTCTTAAAACAAGCTGAAAAATTTAAGAGGCTCGAAGGACACCCCATGTACCAAAGAATGAATAGGCTAGGAAGAGGCAGGCTCAAGCGAACTAACTTTGTCGCCCAAGCAAAAGAAAAAATTAACAATAATACCATACTAGCAAGCTCAGTTGCAAAGAAAATCCCAAGAAGCTCAACTATCCCACTGTGGAAAATAAGATGCTTTCCTAAGTTAAAATCTGATATTTCAGGCATTGAAGGTAAGGGAAAACAGACAGAAACACAAAGAAAGTGTATAGCAACCAAGTATATTGACCAAACATTTCCAGCAAAGCTTTGGACACATGCATATACTGATGGTTCGGCAACAAATGCAGTTGAAAATGGGGGTGCCGGCATCCTCATAAAATTAAAGAATAGAATTCACTCTATGGCAATTGCCACTGGAAAATACTGCAATAACTTCTGTGCTGAATCAGAAGCCCTGAAACAGGCAGCTGAAACTCTTATTGAATGCAAAGCACAGGCGGAAAAACAGATAGTAATCTTTTCAGATGCCCTCTCAATAATATCAGCGCTGAAGAGCCACCAAACTAAAGGATTGAAAGATCTGATAATCTCCCTTGAAAGACTGGCCGAATGCTTCAAGAAGTGCACTATCCAGTGGATACCAGCCCATTGCAACATACCAGGAAATGAGGAGGCAGATAGACTTGCTAAGGAAGGAGGTGCCTTACAACAAAATGATATAGAGACAACTTACGCAACGGCAAAGACTACTATAAAGGCTACATTCAAGTCCAAATGGGAAAGAGAGCACCCGGGACATTTGAAAAATGATGCATATCATCAACTATCCAGAAAAGAACAGGTCATCATTTTTCGGCTACGCACTGGTCACAACAGATTGAGATACCATCTGTACCACAAATACAAAATTGGTGCAACAGATCTCTGCACCTGCGGTACCAGCCCAATGACAGTCGAACACCTGCTGCAATACTGCCCAACCTACAGTAATAAACGGAGTAGCATATGGCAACAACCCACTTCTGTCAACGGAGATGTCGTGAACCTTGGGTTGACTACTGCCTTTATTAGAGTCATAAATGTGGAAGTCTGAAGGCGAACGAGGAAGAAGAAGAAGAAGAAGAAGACCTAATCCTATGTATCCTTGTCTCCTTGGGGCTATCACTTTCTTCCAACGGGACTGTGGGCATACCTCGAGGGATAAGATCTAATTGTGGGTCTATCATTTCTTGTAGCAATTCCTTGTTTTTTTTATGACTATGTATATATGCTTTGATGTAATTTCTATGCGTTGTTAAGAAATTTTAGATGATAATAAAAATTTCTCTTGAAATTAATCAGCGTGTTGGTCAGCTCGTTCTAGAATATTTATATAATCATTTGTTATAGTTTTCCCACGTCTGTCATCATATATGTGCGTGCACGTGAGTGGTTATATATATATATATATATATATATATATATATATATATATATATATATATATATATATATATATATATATATATATATATATATGTGTGTGTGTGTGTGTGTTTAGACTGTCTGACTTCTCGAAAGCTGTCGTAGAAGATAGGTGAGAGAGAGAAGATTTCTCGATCTCAGAGACAGCCTCTTAATCACATTCTACCATCTCACTCGTGGAAATCTATTGCTATTATTACTTCTCACTGTGACTGTCACTTATTCTAATCTATTCAGAAGGGACCAACCCAAGTCTTAATTCCCCTATCAAAAATCTACGACAACTAGCTTCAAGAGCACCCATAGAAGGTGCAATCGACATGGATAAGAGAGAAATACTAAGGACAATTAATGATCGTCTATTAGAGAATGGCACTGCAACTGATGAATCATCAAGGCTAAGACTGCTGGAAGTTGGCATCAAACCAGCAGGGATGGACGTTTTAGAGAACGCTTCTGGCGTGTATACAACCAGTGCGCAACAGGAACAATTAGCATTTATACCCTTCGACATTTGCTGAGGGAGACTGAGCACCTATGGGTTTGCCCGGAGTGCAATGACGTCGATTCTGATCAACAATAAGTCAAATGCCTTTTCGTAGTCCACAAATCCGATGTATAGCGGAGAATTCCATTCCAGACTTTGTTCAACTCATCTCATCTCAGCCCGTAACCCGTCATGGGTCGTAGGGGTGCCATGGTGGAAGCATCAGCAGACAGGGTCCTCCACTGCTCTCTATCCTCAGCAATGCGTACAAGTGTGGAAAAACCGTGCCCTGCCCATTCTTTGATGTTATCAGCCCAGGATTTTCTCTGCCTTCCTCTTCTCCGTTTACCTTCGACTGTTCCCTGAAGGATCGTTTTCGAAAGGGAGTCATGACGAGTTACATGCCCAAACCAGGCAAGCTTTCGACGTTTCACTATTGACAAAAGTGGTTCTTGGTGGCCTGCATAGGTGTTTATCTTCTCTCTAACATAGACATTTGTTTTGTGCTCTTTATAGCAAATGCGCAAAATTCTTCTATAACATTGTTCATATAATTGTTCATAAAATTGTTCAACTATTATTCTTAATATGGCTATCTGGTCTGTATAGGATCTGTTTTGTCAAACCTGCTTGTTCATCTCTCAGTTGCTTGTCTATGGACTCTTTTAAATATCTCAATGATTATTCTGTTTAATACTTTTCCTGGCACTGATAGTAACATTATTCCTCTATAATTTGTGCACTCTTATAAATTTCCCTTCTTATGCAGCTTGACCAGATAACATTCCTTCTATTCTACAGTACTGATATTTCTTCTCTCTCCCAGATTTTGCTAAGTACAGCTAGTTAGTACTGTATATCTCTGTAGAGGTATCAATATCTGTTTTGATGGCCTGTGCTGGAATGCCATCTGGTCCAGCAGCTTTCCCATCTTTCAGAAACTTTATGACTTTCTTTATTTCTTCTCTACTGGGTCGTTCACAGCTGATTTATAGCTGTATTTCTGCTGGCTGGATGTCTGGGGGATTTGTTGAAGCTGGTCTATTGAAAAGTTCCTCAAAGGGTTCTGTCCATTTCTTTATTTGTTCTCGTATATTATTAAGCAATTTTCCATTTTTATTTTTGATGAGGCCATTTGCTTGTTTATATTTCCCTGTTAGCTTCTTTGTGTTGTTGTACAGGTCTCTCATATTTCCTTTGGCTGCAGCTTCCTCTACTTCCCTTGCCAACTCTTCAATATACTTCTTCGTGTCTCTTTTTGATGTCATTAAAAATCTCACGGCAGTTGGAAATCGTAAAGAGTAGGCTTATCGGACAATCTTTTGATGTTTCTTTTTACTTCTTTGTTTGCTTCTATGTACACTTCATGAGCCTTGGAGGCTCTGGTTTTGCTTCTGTTTAAGTCTGCTTTCTTGGGGTTTTTTTCTGTCTTCTATCTTATTTATAGTTTCTGTTGTTGTCCATGCTTTGTGCTGATGTTCTATATTTCCCAGTACCTCTCCACATCTCGTTCCATATATTTTTTTCATCTTTCAGCTGTTGGAGTATTTGGTATTTTTTGGATACCTTACTTAATTAGTAGTTCCCCTTCTTCCGTGAGGTGTAGAGGTTTGGAAGAGAGAGCGCTAGACTTTCCTATCGTCTGTCTTCCTCCTGGCTTGGATCCATTCTAGTCCATGGTCCTTCAAAGATTGTCTAATGTTGTCCTCCCAGCGGACTCTGGGTCGTCCTGGATCCTTGGCTCTTAGTTTCCCATGCTCGTCGTGGTAGCCGATCTTCTCCCATTCTGCAGACATGGCCAAACCATCTTAGTTGGGACTGTTCTACTTTGGTCTGCAGGGGGTGGGATTTTTGGCCTTGACGTCTCTTCTTGTTACTTCAACCACCTTCCTCATTTCTGAGGTTTGGATCTGGCTTTTGTGGGTTGTAGTCATTGCCCATGACTCGCATCCATACGTCAAGATTGGGACACAGGTGGAGCGGTATACAGCCATCTTCGTTTTCTTACCAACCTCTCTCTCTTGCTGAGGAATCCTCGATTTATGGCCTGAAAAAGTCTCCCAGCTGCTGCTTTTCGAGTGGCCAACTCTTCTTTGATGGCTCCCTTTCGGTCTATAATAGCTCCGAGGTATTTAAAGTGGTCGACCTGCTCCAGGACCTGTTCTCCCAGCTTAATCTGATGTCTTCTTTCTTCTCGTGATATCACCATGGATTTTGTTTTAGAGTTGCTTATGACCATCCCTCTCTTCTCCAGCTCTTCCTTCCAGACTTGCAGGTTGGATTTAATTTGTTGGATACCGTGACTGAAAATTTTTTCTCTAATTTCCTGATTTCTATAGCTATGTACTGTTGTAAATTTCTTGAGTTTTAATTTTATGTTGGCTAACAGAAGATGGTGATCTGATACCACATCTGCTCCTCTATATACATTTACATCATGTAATGA
This sequence comes from Oreohelix idahoensis, assembly GCA_024509875.1. Classification (NCBI taxonomy): domain Eukaryota; kingdom Metazoa; phylum Mollusca; class Gastropoda; order Stylommatophora; family Oreohelicidae; genus Oreohelix; species Oreohelix idahoensis. The sequence continues at coordinate 1,392,022 of JAMPIV010001683.1, forward strand.
TGACCTAAACTTCTTATTGATGCATATGTGGTCCATCTGATTCTCAGTTCTGTGATATCCATGTCGCTTTATTCATTCTTTTATGTGGAAATATGCTTCCTCCTATAGTTAGTTTATTTTTCTTCTTCTTCTTCCTCGTTCGTCCTGAAAAGGACGTTGGCTGCGTTGTGTCTGTTTACGCCGGAGCTGTGATATCTGCACCTTTCGGTCGACACATCCGACTTCAGCACGGCATTTTTTGGGACCGGGTTTGCCTTCCCTCTGCGATCCCTACTCGCTCAGCCAGACTGCAGTGATGCAGCCTGTTTCCAGGACCACCACGTGGAGGTGGAGTAGGGTCTTGGTCAGCTCTGGTTCGCTGACCCTGATGCAAGCAGTCAAGCTATGGGTCGCTGACTGCATTCTCTATTGCTGCATCTTTGGGTCCCGTTAGTTTATTTGAGGCACAGAAGTTGTGTTAATAGTTCCCCATTCTCGTTCATCGTACCTAATCAATGTTTTCCAATGATCTCTTAAAAGCCGGTGTTGTCTGTTTCTAATTTTGCGTTTAGGTCCCCCATCAAAATGGTGATGTCCTTTCTTCCCTTTTTATCCAAGACATTTTGCAGTCTGGTGTAAAACTCTTCTGTCGTATATTCTTCTTTATCATTCGTTGGAGCATACCACTGGATGATGTTTATAATTATTTTATTATTTGCTGTTTAAAACATTGCTGTTATAATTCGGGGTCCCGCCGCTTCCCATTCTATAAGTGCCCTCTGTGCTTCCTTAAAGACAGCATTAGAGCCACTTCTTCGCTGTGGTGGGAACTTTCCTCCTCATATCCTGAGGACAACACCATTTCTCATGCGATCTGTTTCTTTCTCTCTACGCCCTTCCACCATGTCTTGCAGAGACCCAGGATACTAATTCTGTAATTCTTAATTTCTGCTGCTACCTATAGTTTTTACTTGTTCATATAGAGTGCAAACATTCCAGGTGCCAATCCAGGAGATTTTTCTAGAAAAAACGTTGGTCGGCTTTCTCCGAGTTGCTTCATGCGCCCCCTGTCCAGAGGACCTTCTTCTGTCTTGGGCGGCTGATTTGACTTATCCATAGTGTCTGTTGATGTTTTTGTGGTTAAAAGTTTTTTTACGAGATGGGGTAACCAGCCCCATGCCCAACCCTCATTAGTCGCTTTTTACAACATGCATGGCAGGATACTACTCTTTGCTCCCCTTTCAGGACCCGGTAACACATGGGTGACTCATATCAATGCATACTAGAATTTAAGACCTTACAAGTTAAAAGAACTCTGTATATTGGTTTGATTTTTGGTCCATGCACAGGATACCTGGTTCAACCCCATGTATGACATACATAACGTTTCTTTTTTCTATATAGCATATAGAACATTGGTTGATTTTCTTGTGTTGGATCTTCTAGGGTACAATTCTCTGCAGTTTGTTGTAGTGTTTATCTCTCTTTACTCTGTTGCATTTTGAGGGATTTGTAGGTTGTGTTTTACTGTTATCTTTTTTTTTTACTGCAATAAACATTATCTTAAATATATCCACTGGACATTTTCTGATTTGCTTATTTCACTGATATTGTGCGGGGAATAATATTTTTTTAAAGTGTTTTTGTTCTACTTTTATTACACTAATTTGTTTTGGTACTTATATGTTAATTATTGTTTATAAAAGAAAAGGACTCTAGATTAAGGTCATATGATGAGCGCTCACTAATATGTGAATGTTTATGTGAAGATGAATATGGATGTTTGCACTATATTAGTATTGGAAGCTGAAACTGTTGCCATATGATTTATATAGTAGTAATTTGGTCATTAATAATTGAGTCATATTGGAATGGAATGTAAGGAAGGTCATGTAAATTGATTGAACACAATGCCTACGAATAAATTTTGCGTTTTTCATGAATACATTATTACAGACTTTGTGGATTGACTAATGAGCATTTGATATTTTTTAAAGTGGAAATTAGTTGTGTTGTAACTACAAGTCAATGTCACACCCCTCTATGCAATACACAAGTTTTGCTACATCTATTATTGAGTTTCAACATTCATTCATCACCTTTCAACTCCCAAAGGAGCATAAGCCTTCAACAAACTTATGCCAAGTCTTCCCGTCCTGTGCCATCAGCTCAAGGTCTTCCTATTTCTTCCTCATCCTCTTCATGTCTGTCTCCAGCTCTCTTCTCCATATGTTCTTTGGCCTTCCTCTACCTCTCTTACCCTGGGGATTCCATAACAAGGACTGCTTGGTAACGCTATCAACAAGTGTCCTCGATATGTGTGTTCTCTTCATCTCCAGCATTGTCTTCTCATCTCGTTCTAATGGCACTTGCCATCAGTGATTTGTCATACCACTTCAATGCTTCTGTTCTACCCAAGCATCCATGTATGAAAGTCTGCAGCTTTTTGGCTGTTGTTTTTGTTGTTCATGTTTCAGAGTCAAACTATTGGTTTTCACTTGGGTAATTGTTGAATTTTTCCTTATTAAAACTGTCTTCATTAATTTGCAACAAACTTATTATAAATGCTAAAGCTGACTTAGTGAATCAGTCTGTCCAGAGTATTACTCGTAGATTACTAACATTGACTTCATATTCCTGCCCAGCTACTTTATTTACTATTATACCAGTGGTGAGTGAGAGAAAGGTAAAGTGTCACCAGAGACCTACATTAGCTGAATTTCTTGGAGTGCTTATCACTAATTCAGCCTGTTATCCTCTGTAATGTTTCTTATACTCTGGCATCTCTCTCTCACACAGGTTTTGTTTTTTTAAATCACTGTTTTTGGTATAAGTCAAGATGAAACTCACTGCTGGTTTTAGGAAAGTCAAACAATTTAGTTTAGGATTTCTTAACCTTTTTTATGCCACAGACCCCTTTGATTGGCCGATGAAGGCTACGGATATCTTCTTGGAAAAAATGTACATTAAAATCATAATAAAAAACTGTAAATTTTAAATTTAAGTTATTGTAGTGAAATTGACAGAGATACAACGGTAAAATACCTCCAAAGATAACATGTAAGGATAAAAACATAATGCGTAGGCTGCTGATAGTACATGATCGCCCAGACCGCGGGTCATCACCCTCCATAAAAATTGACTTGCTAGACAGGAGGGGAACGGCGGATAAAAAGGAAAAAATATGACTGTGGAAAGATTGCGTGAGACTAGAAAGGCTAAGGAGACGCAATTGGGGGGGGGGGGGGGGGGGGGAAACGGAGAAAAGTCACGTTTCCCAAGTTGACATAAAGTAAGGAACTCGACAGAAGGGACCTTGGATATGTTACGCCACAGTCATTTATTGGTCGCTTTTGCGATACCAAGCCTTTGATTTGAATTCAGCGGCAGAACGCAGATGTTTGGAATATTACAAAAATTAAAAAGTAACTTTTTCGTAATATTAATGTTAGGAATATAAAAATTAGCTGGCCGGATGGCCCATTCTGAGCAGTGAACTAATATGTTCTTAATTTTACAGACGGATAGATAATATTGAAGATAATGACAAAAGACAGTGTTGTTTACATCAGCGACAGACTGTATGGAATAAAAAGTGTCGCTATTTGCACAAAAAAACACGACCATGAGACGCAGGTGTTCAAATCTACTTAGTAGGGAAGCGAAGGGACATTGGTGGGAGCTGTGTCTAAATATAACTTTTAACGACAAAATTTTGGAGGGGAGAGAAAGGTTGGTTCAAAAATCAAGTACGTTTTTGAAAAAAACAAGTAGAGACGGACAGACTAACAGATAAACATCCATACTTGACTGAAGCATGACTGAAATGACTTTAGGGTAGGAAATTTGAATTTGAAATAAACCTAGGCAGTGATTGGCCACAGACAATCATTTTATCGGCGCTCAGACGGGCAAGTGGGGCCATTCCTCAATAGTTGTTCGATGATAGACACAGTATTTTAAAGTGTGGTGATTTCCAAATGAAAGAAAGTGAAATAAGTTCAGGGACGCCATACTATAGCCAGCAGCTCAGCTGAGTTTTGCTAGCATTTCTGTGTTCTTTATTCATAATCTGGTAAGATTGAAATTATTTCTTTGTATATTTTGAATATTGTTTAATGTTCGAGTGATTTGATACTGCCATATCATAATCTAGCCTTACAAACAAGTAGGGATTTGCTCTAGACCCCCCGCCCAAGTCAGGGTCTAGGGACCAACAATATACATAAACTCCAGCAAGGGTTAGGAAAGACAGATTAAGTGTTGAGAATAATGAAACATATTACCTATCCACTTTTAGGGAAGGAAACTAATAAATATTTTTCAGAGTCTATAGTCTGGGAGGACCTATCTGATGTAAAACCACCATGGTAAATGTGCTGTTTGGTCAGAGAGATCTGACCTGTCTGTATGATGTGGTTGTTGTGTCCGTGTTGTGTCCAGACGTGGGTAGAGAATAGAATTTTGACACATAGCCAATACTTTGATTGCAGAGCTGTGAGTTTCAGTTGTCAACAAGGCGGTGTCCATTCAGTTGGTGATTTTACTCGAGTGTATCTGTGCAGTACGTTGTGACAGAGACCACTATTATTGCCCGCCAGCACGGAGAGGTGGGACCACCAGATTTCAGCACCAGAGCTACATATGCAAGTTGAGTGAGCCTCTGGTCTGCTGGAAGTTCACCAACGCCTTTTAGTTACTAATACCCCATAAAATTCCTGCAATTTACTGGACACTGTGTAGTCAATATAGACAGGTGTGATGAGGCCACCCCAACAGCACAAGCATTAACTATCCTCCCAAGTAGATGACTACTAGAACATTTTAATAAAACTAACTAGTCTAGTACTTATATATGTACACTCTTGCATTTATTATGTAACATTCCATGCATTTCTTTCATAATTTTTAAATCCTTTTTTTTTAAAAAAAAAAGTTCTGGTCAACATAAAACTTGATCCAGAACAAATAAATGTAATATAATTCTATCAAAAATTTTACACTCTTGAGTTAGTTCAGTGTATTATAATATTTGTTAAATATTATTAGTCTGCTTAAATATCTGTGGGTGTATCTATAACTATCACACCACATTACATATCATTACCCTAGACATTTTACATAGCTACATTCATTAAGAAAAAAAATTGAGTGTGAGGTCGTAGTGGTAGCAAGAAAGGCCTTCTGACAATTCACAACTACATTTTATCTCAGGAGCCTTCACAGCTGGCCTCATACATTACATTTAGTAATATCACCATCATACAATACCATCAAACCCACTACAGTTATGGACACAGACCCCCTAGAATTCATTCACAAGACTCCAATGGATCCATAGACCATAGGTTAAGAAACCCTGGTTTAGTCAATAATTAAACTAGTTTTCTTCCATGTTTCCAATTATTTCATAAAACGAGGCCTTTACTTGGTGTACTCTGGTTTAAATTCTTAATTTAAAGATGGCAGCCAAATGCTTTTCATGTAACTTTTAACGATGACAGTTTTTGTCAACAAGGAGGACAGCGGCAGCAGTAGCTCCATACAATGATGATGATTTTTTAATACTATTTTTCAAGCTATATTTCATCATTAGACACTGAAACACACACCAACTTGACGCTCAGTATTACAGAACTATGATAAATATGTTCACCGTGACAATTACTACCACTTTTGTGAAGCTCAGAAAGTTAAATTCAAACTTTAATATAATCTTCACATTCATTTTACAGCTTCAAGAGATGTAAGAAAATAAAAATAACTATCGATGTAAAGCAGGGGTGGGCAACCCCAATCTATCGGTAATCCCAAAAGCTCCTGGATGATTTGGTAGATCTTTAAGCAACTAAGGGAAAAAAATATAAAAGGAAAGACTTTTTAAAACTAGGGAAATTTCAGACTAGACCTCTCCCGCCGGCATTTAAAATCGCTGTGTTCCCATGATCAAAAGTACTTTTTCTTGCATTCCAAATGAAAACTCTCGAGCTGGCTTCTAAAATATATTCGTGAACTGCATGAGATAGGAACAAGATCTTTTCTTTGTACTTAAAATTACATGTAGTATATATATGTATGCATCTATGTGTGTGTGTATATATATAAATATATATATATAGTTTATCTTTAGACAGCTCAGTGTTACTACAGTAGATCCCAAAAGCTCCCGATTTGCCAACCCCTGATGTAAAAGATGAGTCTTTTGTGTAATCTTACAGGGTTAAAGTGAACAATTTTGCCGAAACTATGCAAAATAAAATGACTACAAAGATACCACTAGACTTGTAGCGGCAGAAAATATAAAAGATTAAAACTAGATGTCTCCACAACATATTAAAAGCCATATGATTCAAAAACATATAAAAAACTTATTGCCTACAGACCATGTCTGTGAATGAAATTATATGCCTTCACAAAACATCAGATAAAAATGTGTCCAATATTTTAAAATGAAAATATCGCCTACACATTTCAGGAAATGAAACTATATGCCTCCACAAAGCATCATATAACAAAACTATGCCCAATTTTTCAAATGAAGGAAACCTAGGTTAAAGCATACAGAAGATATTTTAAGCCAAAGTGCACGAGACTGGGTTTTTACATTCTGGATGATAAGACTTTGCACTATACCACTTCTCTGATGGCAAAAGAAAAAGCCTGGATATTTTGCATGTCCAAATTTATTTAAATAATTGTTATACCTTTCCAGAAACTCTTTCACTTAAAATTACATGTAGTATATATATGTATGCATCTATGTGTGTGTATATATAAATATATATATATAGTTTATCTTTAGACAGCTCAGTGTTACTACAGTAGATCCCAAAAGCTCCCGATTTGCCAAACCCTGATGTAAAAGATGAGTCTTTTGTGTAATCTTACAGGGTTAAAGTGAACAATTTTGCCGAAACTATGCAAAATAAAATGACTACAAAGATACCACTAGACTTGTAGCGGCAGAAAATATAAAAGATTAAAACTAGATGTCTCCACAACATATTAAAAGCCATATGATTCAAAAACATATAAAAAACTTATTGCCTACAAACCATGACTGAAATTATATGCCTTCACAAAACATCAGATAAAAATGTGTCCAATATTTTAAAATGAAAATATCGCCTACACATTTCAGGAAATGAAACTATATGCCTCCACAAAGCATCATATAACAAAACTATGCCCAATTTTTCAAATGAAGGAAACCTAGGTTAAAGCATACAGAAGATATTTTAAGCCAAAGTGCACGAGACTGGGTTTTTACATTCTGGATGATAAGACTTTGCACTATACCACTTCTCTGATGGCAAAAGAAAAAGCCTGGATATTTTGCATGTCCAAATTTATTTAAATAATTGTTATACCTTTCCAGAAACTCTTTCACTTAAAATTACATGTAGTATATATATGTATGCATCTATGTGTGTGTGTATATATATAAATATATATATATAGTTTATCTTTAGACAGCTCAGTGTTACTACAGTAGATCCCAAAAGCTCCCGATTTGCCAACCCCTGATGTAAAAGATGAGTCTTTTGTGTAATCTTACAGGGTTAAAGTGAACAATTTTGCCGAAACTATGCAAAATAAAATGACTACAAAGATACCACTAGACTTGTAGCGGCAGAAAATATAAAAGATTAAAACTAGATGTCTCCACAACATATTAAAAGCCATATGATTCAAAAACATATAAAAAACTTATTGCCTACAGACCATGTCTGTGAATGAAACTATATGCCTTCACAAAACATCAGATAAAAATGTGTCCAATATTTTAAAATGAAAATATCGCCTACACATTTCAGGAAATGAAACTATATGCCTCCACAAAGCATCATATAACAAAACTATGCCCAATTTTTCAAATGAAGGAAACCTAGGTTAAAGCATACAGAAGATATTTTAAGCCAAAGTGCACGAGACTGGGTTTTTACATTCTGGATGATAAGACTTTGCACTATACCACTTCTCTGATGGCAAAGAAAAAGCCTGGATATTTTGCATGTCCAAATTTATTTAAATAATTGTTATACCTTTCCAGAAACTAATCACACTGACATTATGTATCCTTCTAAAAAGTTTTATAATAGCTGCAACACTAGTGGACATTTAATTCTGATCTGAGGACACATTTATGCCAAACCAAGCCATATTATAAAACTGATTTTGCTGAACTGCAAAATACGTTTTATATGCACGAAGTTCATGTTCCCAAAAGGCACTGCTTAAAAACTCTTTGGAAACATCTTTCAAGAATAAGGAGCCATCAGTCTTTTTCTGACATTATGTTTGTTGCCGAGTCAAAAAGTTTTCTGATTCTGATTTTCTTGCTTCTCCGCTGAAAAGGAAATAATGATGATGAAAACTACAAAATGCTATAAACTCAGACATATCAAAGAATCACATTATTATAGTTTTATACAGAGTGTATACAATAAGCTTAGCAGCATTTTCAAGGAGTGTTTTTTGGATGCATAAGCGAATGAACTTTGCTTTGTGGAGACCTACACTCATTGTTTACAAATGTTCGTGGTTACTTGTTGAAACCATCTTTATCTTTTGGCTATTTTACCTTAACTATTAGGACTGCTTTGAGTTCCCAGTTGAAAGAGTGTGTTATGGACGTGAATGACTGTTAATGATGCATGTGTGGGTAGATCATGGGCTTTCTGTGAGCGATAGGAGCAGGGTACAGGTGAAAAAAAAAACGTTTTTAGAAAGTTGACAGGCAGCTGCAATTGTTGTAGTCTGTGGCCAGTGATTTGTCAGTGTATTTTTCCTCAAGAATATAACAATTGATATGATATGATATGAATTGACACTGTAAAGGAAGTTCTAAGTTGCAGTTGACTCTGAGGTATATTACAAAGTCTTACGAGGATTTGTCAATGTACTTTTTGTTGAGAGGTCACGGAATTTTACTGATTATCTCAGATAATATCTCTGAAGGTGCTGTGGTAACTTTCCTGTCCCTGAAGTCCAAGTTGTACAAAGAGAACTGAATGCATAATAGATAATCCTAATAATGTTTAGTAGGACACCCTAAAATTTCAAGTAGCTCTACACAATGTCTACTATCAGTGTCCACAATAGCATTCTCGTTATAGCACGTTTCACTAGCTTTGCCCAACTTCAAAATGTTATATCTCAGCGAATATATAACGCATGTAAGTGAAATTTTGTGTGTGAATTTGAAATGGTATAGACCCTATGAATTAAATTTTTCATTAAAATGCAGCCATTGGTTTCAATTTTCGTTTCTTTGCGATATAATATCAAAAGTCTACTTGCCAACACACATCACACACACACATTTTGAAATGTCTACAGTAAAATATACGACATCATTTGCACATAATTGGTTTATCAAACAATTGGCATGATTTTAGCGTGAAATTGTGTCAAATTGCACTTCTTGAACACAAAACAGTTTATATCCGGTGTTACTCACACATTGTCAATCAGTGGCGTGTCTACAAAAAGTATTGTGTGGTTAAGTAGGAAAATGAGTCTGCGAGTACATTTTATGACATTACAGCTAATCACAAATAGGATTTTTAAGTATTTCTGCAATGAAGCTACTCGTGGAAAACTATATCATTCTATTTCAAACCCACAAAAGAGGACTATTCATGCCTTGGGGATAATCAAACGATCATTGCACCGCTGGATAGCGACATCTGAAATTTCTAATTCCAGTGTTTTAAACACGAAAATTAGGCCAAGAGTGGTGGATAATTTTGACAGAGAATTGATCCGCAGAGAAATTTGCAATATGTTTCACAATAATGAGGCAGTGACTTTAAGGAAATTGAAAATTTGGTTAAGAAAGAATAATGACATTGATATTTCCAAATCTACGCTATGGAGGACTATTATGAGTTTGGGATTCACTTTTAGAAAATATGTTGGTGGTAGAAACCTTATTTGTGAGAAGCCTCATATAGTTGCAATGAGAAGCAAATATTTACGCGAGGTCAGAGAAATGAGATGAGATTGTTATGATTTTGTGTATTTAGATGAAACTTTATCAATTCTCACCACAGTAATGAACGAGAATGGCAATCATCTGATGGGACAACTAAGAGACTAGTACCATGCAGCAAAGGACAGCGCCTAATAATTGCACATCCAGGAAGCAGCCATCATGGGCTTCTAAATAATACTGAACTCATATTTGTTTCAAAATCCACAGATAATAGGGATTATCATACAGAGATGAATGGCAAGATATTTCAAGATTGGATTGTGAATCATGTACTTCCTTCCTTGGATAGACCGTCGTGTTTGATAATGGACAATGCTTCATATCACAACGTTGTGGCACCAGAAGATAAAGTTCCTAATTCATCAAGTACTAAAGATGTAATAAAGATTTGGCTGACCATAAACAACATTCCATTCAACGAAATGTCCCTGAAGCATGAATTACTTGGAATTGTAAAAAAGACACAGCATACAAAGATATTTCACACAGACAAGGCAATCCATGAACATGGTCACAGATGTTTAAGATTGCCTCCTTACCATTCTCACTTAAACCCAATAGAATTAGTATGGGCTAAAATTAAGGAACAGGTAGCAACAGAAAATAGAACTTTCAAATTAAAAGATGTTGAAATACTGATAAAAGCCGCCATCTCCAATATAGCCAGGGATTATTGGATGTGAGAACCATGTGTTACAAGAGGAAGAAGAATATTGGAAGAATGATGGTTTGTCCTTCATTCAGCCGAGATTGATTATCAATTTCTCAGAGACATCTGATTATGATTCGGATGAAGTTTAATTTCTTTAAAGATGACCTTACCGTTATTTACAAGCACATTAGAGGAGCAACGTTCCATTATGATATTTATGAACCACAAAGAGGTGATACCTATTGAAATAATTAGATCAATGAAGGTCCAGTTTGGTAGCGCATTAAATGTCAATGACAAACAATGTCACGAGTATCTCGCATGCAGATCATTTAAAAAATCATCTTCAACAGGTATTCATATGCAAACGTGATGGCCGCATTATTGTAATAGTAGACACGCCTATGCCTAATCAATTCACAGAATCTGTGCATGAAGTGGTAAAATTTCTTTTCTCGATACACAATAATTAGTATGCCGACAAAGATCAAAGGATTTCATCCGTTTATGGGAACTGGACAAGATGCACAGATATAAAGTATATATTTGTTGGGTCTAGCCCAATATAACATCGTATGCAAAAAATGGCATTAATACGTTCGACGGTTAATCAGATAATTACATTTGTTTGAGGGCAAAGCTAGTGAAACGTGCTATACAATCCCGTTATTCCCTTATTATCAGAAATTTTCTTCATGTAATATTCTCTCACAGGTAGGTTGGAAGATAGGGTCCAATCGAACGGCCTGTGAGATCTCCCAATTTAATTCCAGCAGATTATTTATAGGGATATTTAAAGGGCAAGATACATGGTCGGAAATTTAAAAACTTAGATCTGAAAACAGCAATAACAGATGAGTTTCAAAGAACTGACCAACATTTATGTCAAAGAGTTTGTGGACATTTTCTAAGAAAGGCTGACTGTATGTATGTCCACTCATGGTCACCGTTTTGAATGATAAATAACTTTATATTTATCAGTAAATAATTTTTGTCCTTTCAGTCATGGTGTATTTCATTTACATATACCATTACTTGTTTTCAGCAAAATGATATGGCTCACCCTTTAATATGTATGTGTGTATACATACTGTGATTGAAAGGTCACTTCATATTTTAAAAATAATATTTTTTCCAATTATTTTATATGAAACAAATGTCAAGATAAAGAGAACTGAATGCCATTTTGGTTTGGTTTTAAGGACTATCTTCATTGCACAAAGACAAATCCTTCAGTGATCCGATCTCCTCCTTTAGATAATGCAAGGAGGATCTCAGCACAGTACACGAACTCCATAGCACCAGCGAGAATCCCAATGTGTGTATTAGGAATCACACATTTTATAAATATATTTGGTGGGTAGGTTTCTAATTTTTAAATTTTGCCAGGGCATTGGCCTTATGGTCTACTCTTTATAATTTCCAACTGCCGTGGGATTTTGAACACGATCAACTTGCACATGGAACCTCCTATTTTTTCACCCTTATCTGAGAAGGCTTGGCATCTGATCTCACTACCCATGAGGACCACTGATTCTGAAAAAAAAAAAACTTTCATAAATTATATTTCCTCTACTGGGAATTGAACCCGGTGCCTCTGTAATTCGAGGCAAACGCCAAACCTCTTAGCTACTCCGACCCCCAAATGCCAATTTTATTACAGAAAATGATATGTCACATTAACATTATGGCTTAACGTGAGATCCATAGCAGGTAGCATTTTTTTTGCTGTCATATTGCAACGTCCCTTTATGGCCATGTTGTATTTTATTTTATACTTTGTTTCCAGGAACACATACAAATGTTAAATGGCAGTTATTGCTCATTGTTTTGACACTTGTTTCATGTACACGCAATAGACAAGTGTCAATATATAAACGTTTAAAAAAAAGAAGTGCCTTATCGATCACTCTTTAGCTTACTGGAGATTGACACTGTTTTTCTCTTGAGTTATATTTAATTTACCATCTCTTGGGAGCGAGTTAATGGTGGAGGTGTATTGTGAAGTCGCAGCATCTTTATCTGTCTATATACATCCCACTACAAGAATATGTTTGCTGCGTGGTCCATGTGAACTGATAATTTCAATGTACAATTCAGGGGTTCTCAAACATTTTTCGTTCCAGTCCCCCATCAACCTTAACATTTATTGTATGTCTTTTCACTTTGTTTTTATGATTCTAAGATCTTTCATTACCCATCAGCTCCCTAAGAAGAATAGGCCTTCAACAAACATATACCAATTCTTCCTGTCCTCTGTCATGAGCTCAAGGTCTTTCCTGCGTGCCCAATTCTCAACCCTTTGAAAATAAAGTTCGTTCGTTCGTTCCATGTGTTTTTTGGTTTATCTCTGCTTAATTTACCCTGAGAACAAGGACTGCTTGGTAATGCTATTAACAATTTTTCTTAATATATGTCCTATTCACTGCCAGTATCCCTTTCTCATCCTTGTTCCACATTCACTTGCCTGGTTATTGTCATCAGTTCCACACTGGTAACCTTGACTTACCATTTCAATCCTTCTATTCTATGCAAATATCCATTTATAAAAGTTCTTGGTTGTTGTTGCCCATGTTTCCTAGCAATACAATAGGACTGACTTAACATCTGAGTTCACCCGTGTGTTACCGGGGCCCTAAAGGGGAGCAAAGAATAGTAACACTACACCCTATCATGCATGTCGTAAAAAGCGACTAAGGAGGGTTGGGCATGGGGCTGGTTACCCCATCCTGTAAAAAACTTTTTACTACAAAAACAACAAACATGGACAAGTCAAATAAAGAATATAAATCAACTCAGCTGCCCAAGACAGAAGAAGGTCCTCTGGAACGGAGGTGCATGAAGCAGCCTAGAGAAAGCCGAAAGGAGTCTTGGTTGCCGACTAACCTTTTTTCGTCTAGGAATATCTCCAGGATTGGCACCTGGAATGTTCACACTCTGTGCGAACAAGGGAAAACTGCACAGGTAGCAGCAGAAATGACAAATTACAGGATTGATATCCTGGGTCTCTGCGAGACACGGTGGAAATGCATAGAGAAGAAGAGATTGATCACAGGAGAAATGGTGTTGTCCTCAGGACATGAGGAGGAAAGAGCCCACCACAGTGAAGGGGTGGCTCTAATGCTGTCCAAGAAAGCACAGAAGGCACTTATAGAATGGGAAGCAATGGGAACCCGAATTATAACAGCAAGGTTTAAATCAGCCAAAAAGAAAGTAAATATAAACATCATCCAGTGTTATGCACCAACAAACGATAAAGAAGAATCTGTGAAAGAAGACTTTTGCATCAGACTACAAAATGTCTTGGACAATAAGAAAAGAAAGGACATCACAATTTTGATGGGGGACCTAAATGCGAAAATAGGAACAGACAACACTGCCTTTGAAGAAATCATGGATTAGGTATGATGAACGAGAATGGGGAACTATTAGCAAACTTCTGTGCTTCAAATCAACTAGCTATAGGAGGAAGCATATTTCTACATAAAAGAATACATAAAGCAACATGGATATCACCAGACCACAGAACTGAGAATCAGATTGATCACATATGCATAAGTAAGAAGTTTAGGTCATCATTGCATGATGTGAAAGTATGTAGAGGAGCAGATGTTGTATCAGACCACCGTCTTCTGTTGGCTAAAACAAAATTAAAACTCAAGAAATTTAGAACAGCATTTAGCTATAGATAACAGTATAATGTGGGATATCTAAGAAATCAGGAAATATGAGAATAATTTTCAATCACAGTATCCAACAAATATCAAGTACTGCAACAGCTGGAAGATGAAACAAATATGGAAGATCACTGGCAACAAGTAAAAAATATATCGAACGACACATGTGAAGAAGTACTGAGAAAAAAAGAGAACATCAGCACAAAGCATGGATAACAACAGAAACCATTAGTAAGATAGAAGACAAAACAAGAAAGCAGATTTCATCATCATCAGTTGCCATCTCCACAACGAAGGTTGGCTGTAATGGATCTCCAACGTCTTCTGTCTCTTGTCTTGGTGGTACACTCTGATAGACTCTTTCCCGTCCATCTCTTGATGTTATCTTCCCACTTATAGCGCTGTCTTCCCCTTGCGCGTTTGCCTTCAACTCTCCCTTCTGTTATGGTCTTCTGAAAGGTGTTATGCCTTTTTATGTGGCCAAAGTATTTTAGCTGCCGAACTTTGACCTCTCTCATTAGTTCTCTTTTCATACCTAGATTTTCTAGGACCTCCTTATTTGTTTTCATCTCTTTCCATGAGATACGCCCCATTCTTCTATATATCCACATTTCAAGAGCCTCAATTCTTTCTTCCAAATGCTTATTCATCGTCTATGTTTCTGCACCATACAGAAATGCAGAATATATATAACACTTTATGATTCTGTTTTAATTTATGAGATAACTGTTTGGATGTCAGTATATGTTTCATGTTGTTGAATGTAGCTTTGGCCATTCCTATTCTCTTCTTGATTTCTGTTTCACATCTGCCATCTTCTGTTATTATATGACCAAGATATACGTAGCTCTTGACTTGTTCCAGGATTTTCCCATTTACGCTTATCTTTAATGTGGGTTTATCGTCTGTTTTGCTAATTATCATAGTTTTAGTTTTCTCAATATTAATGTCGAGTCCATATTCATGACTTATACTGTTCACTTGCTTCACTAGTTCTTGTAACTCCTGTTCGCTTTCAGCTAACAACACGGTATCATCTGCATATCTAAGGTTGTTTATTGATCTTCCACTGATGTTCAGTCCTGGTATTTCCTGTATCTGTTTGAAAATTTTTTCGGTGTATAAATTAAATAGGCAGGGGGACAGCACACAACCTTGTCTGACACCTCTTTTTATGTCTATGTATGGTGAATAATTCCTTCCCGATCTTACTGTGGCAGTTTGCTCCCAATAAAGGTTACTGAGTATTCTTATATCTTTTCCATCAATACCTATGTCTTTGAGGCATTCAATTATTTTCTCATGATGGATTCTGTCAAAAGCCTTCTTATAGTCAATGAAGCACATATACATACTTTTTTGGACCTCTGTATATTTTTCTGCTAATCTTCTTAGGCAAAATATTGCCTCTCTTGTTCCACTGTTCCGTCTAAAACCAAACTGTTCTTCTTGGATTTCGCTGTCTACTTTACTTTTTATTCTTTCCTGTATGATTTTGAGCAGTATCTTAATTGCATGACTCATCAGGCTGATTGTTCTGAAGTCTGAACATTCTGTTGCATTTGGTTTTTTGGGCAATGTTATAAAAACTGATGTCTTCATGTCGTGTGGTAAATATCCTGTATTGTATATATCATTGCATATTTCTGTGATTGTATCTATACCAAAGCTCTCCAGAGCTTCTATCATTTCAATGTTTATGTTATCCATGCCTGCTGATCTTCCTTTTTGTATCATATGAATGGCATTCTCTACTTCTGATCTGAGAATGTTTGGGCCTTCATTAGAATCTGGTGATGGTTTTTTACCTCTGTTGTCCTCAAATAGTTCTTTTACGTATTCTGCCCATCTGTTTGATGTCTTTCTCATCAAGTAATATTACACCATTTTTGTTCTTGATACAGCTTCCTCCTTGTGCAAACCGCGACCGATTTGATAATTTCTTTATTTCTTCATGCATATCTCTTGTCATGTGCTTCGCTTTCAAGTCTTCTATTTCCTTACATTTTGTTTCTATCCACCGTTCGTTTGCTTCTCTACACATAGTACGTATGTCATTGTCTATTGTTTTATATTCTGGAGTGTTTTTTGCAGATTTAAACAGAAGCAAAACCAGAAGCTCCAAAGCCAAGGCTCATGAAGTGTACATAGAAGCAAACAAAGAAGTAAGAAGAAACATCAAAAGAGACAAGATGAAATATATTGATGATTTGGCAAGAGAAGCAGAGGAAGCTGCAGCCAAAGGAAATATGAGGGACCTGTACAACACAAAGAAGCTAACTGGGAAATATAAGCAAGCAAATGGCCTCATAAAAGATAAAAATGGAAAATTGCTTAGTAATATACAAGAACAAATGAAGAGATGGACAGAACATTTTGAGGAACTTCTCAATAGACCATCTCCAACTAATCCCCCAGACATCCAGCCAGCAGAAATACAGCTACAAATCAGCTGTGAACAATCAAGTAGTGAAGGAATAAAGAAAGCCATAAAGCTTCTGAAAGATGGAAAAGCAGCTGGTACAGACTGCATTCCAGCAGAGGCCATCAAAACAGATATTAATACCTCTACAGAGATATTATACAAACTACTTGGCAAAGTCTGGGAGAGAGAGGAAATACCAGCAGAATGGAAGGAAGGCAATCTGGTCAAGTTGCCTAAGAAGTGAAATTTACAAGAGTGCACAAATTATAGAGGAATAATGTTACTATCAGTGCCAGGAAAAGTATTAAACAGAATCATCCTTGAGAGATTAAAAGAGTCCATAGATAAGCAACTGAGAGATGAACAAGCAGGTTTTTGACAAAACAGTTCCTGTACAGACCAGATAGCCACATTGAGAATAATAGTTGAACAAAGTCTGGAATGGAATTCACTGCTATACATCGGATTCGTGGACTATGAAAAGGTATTTGACAGTGTAGACAGAGAATCGCTTTGGAAATTGATGAGGCATTATGGAGTTCCCATGAAGATCATTAACTTAATAAAGAAGACCTATGAGGACATGACATGCAGAGTTCTTCATGAAGGACAACTTAAGAACCGTTTAGGATTAGAACGGGAGTGAGACATGGATGCCTCTTGTCTCCATTTCTTTTCTTACTAGCAATAGATTGGGTTATGAAAATATCGACATCACACAACAGAAATGGAATCCAGTGGAATCTGACTAAACAGCTTGATGATCTGGATTTTGCAGATGACTTGGCTCTTCTGTCCCATAATCATAATCAGATGCAAGAGAAAATGAAAATGGGCCTGAAATACACAGGGAAAAGACAAATATTGTGAGAATAAATGCAAGAAATGATAGCAAGGTTGAACTTGAAGAAACACCACTAAAAGATGTAGAGTCGTACACATATCTTGGAAGTAATATAGATAAGGTTGGAGGGACAGACAGTGATATCAAAATAAGAGTACAAAAAGCAAGAGGAGCTTTCATTGCACTGGGAAAGATATGGAGAACAAGAGAAATCAAGTCCAACACGAAAATAAGAATTTTCAACTCAAATGTGAAGTCAGTCCTATTGTATGGCTCTGAGACATGGAGAACAACAACCAAAAAGCTACAGACTTTTATAAACGGGTGCTTGCATAGAATAGAAGGACTGAAATCGTAGGACAAAGTCACAAATGTGGAATTGATGACAAGAACCAGACAAGTGCCAGTGGAACAAGAGTTGAGAAGAAGACGCTGGCGATGGAAAGGACACACATTGAGGAAACCTGTTGATAGCACTACAAGGCAAGCCTTTTTCTGGAATTCACAGGGAAAGAGAGGCAGAGGTAAACCAAAAACACATGGAGAAGAGAACTGGAAACAGAGGTGAAAATGATGAGGAAAACATGGAAAGAACTTGACGTGATGGCACAGGACAGGAAGGCTTGGCATGTGTTTGTCGAAGGCCTATGCTCCTTGGGGAGCTAAAGGGTATTGACTGACATCCGAGTTCAAGATTCTTATTTTTTGTGTTGGACTTAATTTGATTTCCATGTATTTCCCAATGCGTACAGATGCTGCCCTGGCAAAATTTAAAAACCTCCACACCACAAAATTTTTATAGAATGTGTGATTCCTGTATACACACATTGGTACCCTTGCCAGAGCTACAGAGTTCAAGCACAGTGCTGAGATTCTCCATGTCTGATCTAAGGGAGGAGATTGGAGTACTTGTGGAGTTGTCTGTGTGCAATGAAAATGGTCCTCAAAACCAAACCCAATGCAGTGAAAGCTCCACTCAAATTCTGTATTTCGCTTTCACTATCTGTGCCTCCAACTTAACTCATGTTATAATAAAACTCCTATTCTCTTACCTAACATTATTGGAGATTTGAAGAAGTCAATTGTGTCACTGGTGCTCTCAAGAGAGGTGGGTGTGTCCACTCTCAGTTTCCTGAAGATTTATATTTAGAGTGTTAGACAGTACAATCACCACTGATTGTAAGAAAAAAATCGGTTATTTAGGAGGGAAGTCAAAAATCTGTGACTGTGAGCAGTAACAGGGCATATAAATGCATTTCACAGAGGACAATATCAAAGACAGTGACGCATACATTACTGTTCAATAAAACATGACACTGGAATGTGTGACCATGTCACGAAAGGTTTGAGATGTTATAAAATTTAAGATATCCTGGACAAAAAGATGTATCAGATGATACCAGGATAGTGCCAGGTAAGAGACTGGTCTTACAAGAAATACCCCCTTTTCTGGAAAAGAATAAGGTTAGAATCCAGCTGTATAAACCTCCAGGCGTTGAAATGATATGTCCTGAAAATCTGTTTGCCCCTTTCAAAGATTCTCCTTTGGTATTATGTGTTATTATGTATATTTGTTTATGTTGTGTATGTTGACAAGTTGTTCTAGGGGTATTAAATATGGTCTAACTCTCAATCTAAAATAAGTATCAATCAAACTTGAAACTTTAATGCAAATAATTTCAGCAAGTCTGATGATATGTATTTACAATTTATTTAACCTAAACTGGTTCTCTTTTTGGTTAGGTAACCTAGGAAAACTCAAAGGTATTTACATCATGAAATAAATAAACACAGAAACTTAATTTATGAAAACATAATATAGTACCGTTACTGAAGTTTCTATGGTCTTCTACACTGATGAATATTTTACTTTACTAAAATGTCACTGATTTTGACTGTGAAGATAGGGTGGATTCATACTGTCCTTAAACTCATCACTCACTATAATGTTAGTAATATATTTATAGTTTGTGGTAGTGCTATCTTTTATTGAACACGCTGATCAGTGGCAATGTAAGGCCACTTAACTGTCAAATCAGAAAATCCCACACTCTCCTGCCGTGGATGAACACCTCTGTGACCTGCCAGGCAGTGGAACAATGGTGACTAGCTACAATGACTTCACGAGCATTCGCATCTCAGAGTCCAATCGAGTTATAGGAATCAGAAACTTCGGGTAATTTGCAGGATACAATGTTTGCAGGATAAAACCTGAAATGCAAATAATCACAACCCTGTATGGTCCAGCACTACTCTGTTCTTACCCACAATGGACATAACATACAGTGTCAGACATTGTGCTATCATATGCACAGGACAATTTACCTCTCCACCCATCACAGCCAGTTCACTGTGACTAAAATGTCCTTATAATTCCTAAGTTGATTCCTTTATCCATGATTTGCTTCCATACAATGATTTGGTACAGTATAAATTTACTAAGTAATATCTTCATTGATTCATTACAACAATTCCTGTTAATCCTTCCTTAGGTTCCACGATACATGTCATTTCTTTAACAAATACTCTTTCAAATGTATTATCAAACTTGCAGTCGTATTTTTGACATCATTCTCAATTATCCTACACATTTTACAATGCTGGCTTTCGCCTCTAAAATCAACACATGCTTTCCAGCAAGCAACACATTCATCCTGGAACTCGTAACACAGGCTTATTTACTTTCTAACACACAAGTGGATTAAATCACAGGAATAATACATAAATATGTACATATATATATATATATATATATATAGTCATTCTTACCCTCAGACAAAACACACAGGCTGTTAATGGCTTCTATGGTCTGCACAACAGATGCGGTTGGCAAATGTACAATACGATTACAGTTTACCGCTTCTTTCTGGGCAGCTTGTGGTTTGAATTTGCTAGTGGCGTCAAATAGCCAAGGGCAAGGTCTTTTATAGTAACGCCTCCGGCGTATCGGATGACAGGGTAAGGAAGGGTGTTAAAAATTCTCGAATTGAGACTAAATTTTGCTCTCTGTTCAATGTATAAAATCTAGTTTTTCAATTATTTTCGGGGCGATTTTGGTCATTTAAAGTTTAATTTATACTGTGAATTATTTAGTATCAGTCTATCTATAAATTAGTTAGTTTGCAAAATGCATTTAAATATATGGATGCTTTAACTAGCTAAGTTGGACTAATCCTGATGTACGGTAACACAGCTCTTTTATTCGTTATTTCTATCTTACTAGAATATTATTCGATAAAGTTTTTGCACTTACCTCTAAAGTAACATTCCCGTTTGTGAATTAAATAATCCTCCCCAGTGATACTTCTTTAATCTTTCCACAATTTAATATTATCGTACTATCACTTACACAAAATTGGCTTCTAGGTTTTAGCACAGTACGTTTCCTACTACAATAATAATAAAGGTACGTTTTGATTGGTTATTGTATCAGAGAGTTCCCTACCTATGGCGTGTGGTATGGTCAGATTAGAAAACCGTGTTGTGAGACAGAACTAAAACACGACAGACCACTTTCCTAGTCCTACACAACTAACTCTGACCTCCAAAATGTATTTTTTTTTTTTTTGCTCTTTCATCATCGTCACTCTTCAGCTCCCCAAGGAGAATAGGTCTTCAACAAACTTATGCTAAGTATTCCTGTCCTGTGCCATCAGCTCAAGGTCTTTCCATGCCTTCTTCATCCCCTTCAAGTCAGTCTCCAGTTCTCTTCTTCATGTCTTCTTTGGTCTTCCATTACTTCTTTTACCCTGGGAATTCCAGAGCAAGGACTGCCTGGCAATGCTATCAACAGGTTTCCTCAGTGTGTGTCCTATTCATCCCTAGTGTCTTCTTCTCAGCTCTTGTTCCACTGGCACTTGTATGGTTCATGTCATCAGTTCCACATTAGTGATCTTGTCACACCGCTTCAATCCTTCTTTTCTATGCAAGCATCCATTTATGAAAGTCTGTAGCTTTTTGGTTGTTATTTTTGTTCTCCCTTTTTCAGAGCCATACAATAGTACTGATTTGATAGCTGAATTGAAAATTCTAATCTTTGTTTAGTTCTGATTTCTTGCAATCAGAGCACCTCTAGTCTTTTGTATTCTTAATTCGATATCATCATCTTCCCCTTACTGCTGCCAAGATATGTAAATGATTCCACATCATGTAGGAGTGTTTCATCAAAAGCAACCTTCTTATCATTTCCTGCAATTATTCTCATTATGTTAATACAATATGTATTCTGGAATCAAAAGCAGACTAGGTAAAAAATATTCAAGATTAAACTTATTAAAAACAATAATCTAATGTTTAATTGAGATCTAAGGTCCTGGCAATGGATAGTGCACACTGTGAAATCTGTTAATAGCATTACAATGCAGTCCTTGTTCTAGAATCTCCAAGGTAATAGAAGGAGGAGACCAACACACACAAAAAAAAAAATCAAAAAAAAAAGGTGGTTGAGGCCTAAAGACACAAATGAAAGGGAAAAAGGTGACACAGTAGGGCCCTGAGCAGATGGCAAAGTCCATACTTAGTGTGAACCTGCTGACAACCTATGCTCATCAGGGAGTTGTAGGGGTAATGAATAAACAAATACAGAATGGCTAGAATGACTAGCAGCCCATTACATGCATTAACCTTTGCCTTGCAGACTAATTTTCCATCTATACTCATATGTCAAACCTAAGCCAACCAAACATTTCTTCGATTGAAAACAGCAGGTTTACCCTTACCTTTCTAGACCACCTCGTGAGGCAAGTTTCTTGCTAGGAGACAGGGAACTGTTTGGAAATTGCAGAAATGAGACTGGTAACACATTGATGTTTTTAGACATTTGTGAATGATGTCCTGTCCCTGGTGAATCATAACTGCCACCATTCAGAGTTGTTTTGAAATGTATACTTTCATCACTGCAGGAAAGAGCTAGACGTCTAAAGCGCCTCAGTCTTTGTAATAACTTCACTGGCCTGTACGCTGACAATATCTGATAATATATTTTTGTTTAAATAAAGGAGAAAAAAAATAGAATTGTTTGTTTAAAGAGAGAAATGGAAAACAAGAATGTAAATTTATTAGGACAACATTAGACAATCTTTGAAGGACTGAGGACTAGAATGGAACCAGGCCAGGATGAAGACAGCCGATAGGATAGTATGGCGCTCTCTCTTTCAAATCTCTACACCTCACGGTAGAAGGGGAACAACTAAGTAAGTAAGAAATACGTCCTGACAACTACAAAATAATTAATTATTGAGTAAATAAACACGACAGGAGTAAGCATAAATTTATGTGCAGCAAGAGCAGTAATGGGATTTTGGATAATGTCAGATTGACTCCTACCAGGTAAATTGAATAGTGGACTATTAGATATTAATTTTATACAAATGTTCGCATCAACAATGACAGTTATGAAGAAACTGTCACAATCGACAATGAACTTCCTATTCAGCTAAGGCCCAGTGTAAATCTCATGAAACAATCGTGGTACTCACAAACTTCAATGCAAATGTTAGTAATGACTGACAGATACAGCCTAGAAGAAACAAATTAAAAAGCAACAAATTGATTGAGTGGGCAAGAACACATGAAAATAGAAAGTCCCCTGTTTAAACAACACTGTAGATGAGGAAAAACCAAGGAAAAACATGGTTGTCACCAAAATGACTATATACTGGCAGGAGATGATGAAACAGTTTGTAATCTGTGAAAAATATGCCAAGAACAGACTGCAAAGACTATGAATTGATAATAGGAATATGTTGTTGTTTGCATTTGCTCTCAGCCATATTTCTCTGTTACAATGCTGGCCGTTAGTTTTGAGCAGTAAATATGTTGTGTCGAAGTTTACAACGAGGCTGCGATATCTGCACCTTTTGGCCTGACACATCCAATTTCAGCAAGCAATTTTTATGGGTTTGCTCCCCTGCCACCTCACGCCTATATGTATACTATACTTCATGTCCATCCAATAGATCAGTGAGGTAGCTGCACCAGTGATCGTCATCGAGGGTGAGACGCAACTCTGCCCCAGATCTGAGGATGCGAACCCCCAGGCTAAACACAATGGATCTAGAGGAGCAAACCTCGGTAATAAAACCGGTGCACTACACCGTACACACTCTGTGGGTGGAAAGGAGCCAGATGGATACTAACAAAGTCTTAGGAGTGGGAATGAGTATGAACTACTTCCAGAAGACAGGAAC
The DNA here is from genome assembly GCA_024509875.1 of Oreohelix idahoensis. NCBI lineage: Eukaryota > Metazoa > Mollusca > Gastropoda > Stylommatophora > Oreohelicidae > Oreohelix > Oreohelix idahoensis. The sequence goes on from JAMPIV010001683.1 coordinate 1,415,787, forward strand.
CCATCGTACCGGCACAGGTGCTCAGGACGTGACGATCCTATTGCCTTCAACTTTTGGTCATATGCCTAGAGCCTTGGAGAACTCGGCGTAACCAGCAGGTAATTGGTGGCAGGGAATGAGCACTGTGAGCCCTACCTTGGCTACGTATCTCAGGGAGATGCAGAAACACCCCCTTTATCTCCCATAGAGCTGGCAAGTACACTTCTAGCTTCTACACAGGGTGGGTAGAAAATCTATAGCATCATAATGCCATGATGATGAAAATGTCAAAATTGATCAATTCAAATGAGATCGGATGACGCCTCGGTTATCAAGGCCTGCGCCAGACAGTGGGTAATGTGACTGTAATGTGTGAAAAATTTATTACTGGAAAAAACCCGAAAGACAGATTTCTCAAGAAGAGGAAAAGTGGGAGGAGCAAAACACATCTACACTTAATATTCTGCAGCTAAATATCTGTGGGCTTAGAAACAAAAAGCTTGAACTTGCCAAACTGCTAGACAATCACAATGTACATGTGGCTGCTCTACAAGAAACTCTACACAAAGACTTTGACCTGCAGCTGTCTGGATACACTAGTTAAGCCTGTAAGTGCATACATCGAGAATGACATCCAAGGAGATGTCACACAGCTATCAACAGCCTATCCCCCAGATGTACAAAAAGTTAATATCTGGCACAAAGGAGGCAATACAATGTGTATATCCCACCTCAGACAACATACCAGAACTAAACAAGACAGTTTCACAAAACCCTTCTTGGCGGTGACTTCAAAAGACACTCCCCCCGTTGGGGTTATCCTGACTACAACAGTACATGAAGGTACATTGAAGAGACCTGTGAAACAACCAACCTGTCAGTATTACAGGATACAGAGTCCGCACCAACTCTGCTGCACAGGGCCCACCTCTCTCTCAGCCGATCTGACTTGACCATCTGGCTCATCTGACCTAACAGACTCTAGTCAATTTCAGGTTCTAGGTGACATTGGAAGTGATCACAAACTACGACTCACCACCATAACCACCCCCAGTAAAGCATGTTTCAAACAGAGAACTCGCTGGAATTTTCAAAAAGCGAATTGGAGGCTATTCCAAGAAACATCTGACAGCCTCCTAGAAAAAATTGATACCAACTGTGTCGAAACATTCAGTGAAGAACTGACAAAATCAATCTTGAATGCAGCATCTCAGTCCATCCCTAGGGGCAGCCGGAAGCCACAATAAACCATTCTGGAACAAAGAAATACAAATTGCTATATCTGAAAGAAGCAAAGCAAGAACAACACTTGAGACCACACTTTCACAAGAAGCAAAAATTCAGTACAATAAAGCATGTGCCAAAGTAAAACTTGCAGTTAAGAAGGCGAAAAAAAAACTAAATGGACAGAAACATGCTCCAACTTAGATCTCAGGTAAAGGATCCCGTTACACGCTGATTGAGGCATATTTTCTTGACCATCGGCACACTAGGGGTGATGTGGTCAGCATCACGCCGGCCGCCTTAACCTTCCCAGAAGTTGCTCTGGTACCCAGTTGGGGCTGGGTCGACCAAGGAGCCGTTTGCGGCCTAAAAAAATCCCACCTCATCTGGGGATCGAAACCATAGACTACTGAGCTAGGAAGCCAGTGCACTAACCACTATGCTACCGTGGTTCATAAGCAGAAGATCCTAAGCCTTAGATCTCAGGCAGAATGGAAATAAAGCATGGGCATTATTAAATAATCTTTTTAGAAAAAGTAGAAGGATGAATCCAAAGCCAATGATAGAGGGAAAGAATACAATCACTGAAGACCAAAAGAAAGCAGAACTCTTCAACTGTTACTTTGCCAATGTGAATAGAGCAGGAAAACTCACAGAGCTGGACAGGAAACAATTATGCCAGTTAAAGAAACAAAAGAAAGCCTCATCAGTCAATGCCTCCCTATTTAAAGAATTTAGTATGAAAGAGTTAGAGCAAGCCCTGAAGAAATTAAAACCTAGAAAGTCTCCAGGACTTGACAAGATCCATAATGAAATGCTACTCCACCTGGGAGAGAAGCATTCCTCGAGCTAATAAATAAGACATGGAGATCAAGCAAACTCCCGAAAGCTGGAGGAATGAACTTATTGTCCCTATTTTAAAAAACCAACAAACCCCCAGATGAACCCAAAAGCTATCGCCCGATACCTCTAACATCGTGCCTGGGCAAAATTGTTGAAAGAATGAAAAACACACGTCTCTATTGGTTCCTTGAGAGTTCCAGTATTCTGTGTCATGAACAGGCAGGCTTCAGAACCAGCAACTGCACAGAAGACCAGCTTTTTTGGTTGACACAAAGAATTCAGTATGGCTTTCAGAATAAGACACATACTGTGTCCATCTTCTTTTACCTCCAGCAGGCCTATGATCATGTATGGAGAAAAGGCCTCCTAATGAAGATGATTGGCATAGGAACACATGGCAAGTTATTCAATTAGATAAAGTATTTTTTGATTGATAGAACAATCCAAACAAAGATAAACGATGCAATCTCATCTAAAGAAGTCTTAGAGGAGGGCTTACCACATGGCTCATCATTAAGCTGCACTCTATTTCTCATCTACATCAATGACTTAGCTGACCAAATCATAGCCGAAAAAGCTCTTTATGCTGATGACCTGGCACTATGACAGAGTCATGAGAATGTTGAAAGTGGAGCTCAGACTTAACGGAGACCTTAGAAGACTGCACGAGTACCGCCAAACATGGAAATTAAAGGTAAACTATACAAAGACTGTGTACACTCTCTTTACCAAAAGCCTTAAAGTAGCCAAGAAGAATATCAACCTGTGGCTAGACAAACAACAAGTGACAAAAGAAGAACATCCCACATATCTTGGAGTCACACTTGATCAGCAGCTCAACCTCAAGAACCATATTGAGAATACAAAGAACAAAGCACTGATGCGATTACAACTATTGAAGAGGCTTGCTGGCACTACATGGTGATCAGACAAGGATACTTTGAGAGGCTTGTACCTTGGCTATGTTCGTTCTGAGATAGAATACAACAACTCACTGCTTACAACCTCCTCCAAGATAAACTAGACTCTCTTGACAGAGTGCAAAGCAATGCCCTTCGATTAATTAGTGGAGCTATGAAGATGTAAGAGAATGAACCAAAACCACCCCAATGGACACCTTGTAGAAAACTGGGAACAAAGAATAAAACACAAGTCAGTCTTACAACATGTCCATGAAATTCAGGATAGATACCACCTCCCAGAAAGAAGACAAGATATACAGAAAATAGTACCACATACTCGCTTAAAAACACCAGAAGTACAAATAAAATGAGTAGATGGAACAACCAAACAATCCGACCCAGTCAGTCTTATGAGTGCATCACAATGAACCAATGATGCCTACCCTGAAGAATGGTTGCATGTCTATACTGACGGATCAGTATTTAAGGCCACCATCAAAGCAGGTTATGGTGTCTACATATGGTACCCAGATGGATCCTCCGACGAGCTGTTTGATCCAAGCGGGGAATTTAGCTTCAACTACAAAGCTGAAATCATTGCACTGGAAACAGCCGTAGACCATCTGAAGACTGTATTTGATGCCTTTCCCTCAAAGGCTCAAAACACCGTCATCTTTACTGATTCAATGTCTGCCCTTCAAGTTTTGGATCGGTATTTAAGGCCACCATCAAAGCAGGTTATGTTGTCTACATATGTTACCCAGATGGATCCTCCGACGAGCTGTTTGATGCATGCGGTGAACTTAGCTTCAACTACGAAGCTGAAATCATTGCACTGGAAACAGCCATATACCATCTGAAGACTGTATTTGATGCCTTTCCCTTAAAGGCTCAAAACACCGTCATCTTTACTGATTCAATGTCTGCCCTTCAAGCTTTGGAAGGCAGTGGACATTGTAGAACTGAATTAGCCAAATTAATCCAGGATGCTGATCATCTTATCACTTCCTACGGCATCAGAATAGTTATGCAGTGGATCCCTGGTCACTTAAATACACCAGGTAATGACAGGGCAGACAGATTAGCAAAGAAAGGAACAAGACAAGAACAACCACTCACAGCAACAACTCTCCAAACAGCCATATCACTCATATGAACAACAAACAAAGAAACTTGGCTGAACAGATAGGCCATGGGAAACACTGGGAGAGAGGTTTACAGACATCTGGCCGGTCCTGATCCTAATGACAACACTGGTCATCTTACAAGGTGGGATCAGAGCACCATTTTTCGGTACAGAAGACAACACGTACCACTCAAAAGTCACTTGAACAGAATCCAACCACAACACTCTCCAGAGTGCCAGCTGTGTAACTACCCCTACAAAATTGTTGACCACCATCTCTTTGAGTGCCCAGCACTCGATGATGTTAGGAAAAAGCTCCTTCCTCCGAGGCCAGATAAGTGGAACACCTAGTATGGAGAAACAAAACAACATGGCATTGAGCCAAAGGGCGAGAGCCCAAGCGCCGCTGGATCAATAACAACATAAACAATCTGTTCTCTCTGTCTAGTTATGCAAGGAATATCAGTTGGTGAGCATAATTATAAACAATGCTGATACTGTCTTAGCAAAAAGTGAAAAAAGATTAACAGAAAATGATTTATACATTATTGACAAGAAGTGGAAACAAAGACCTAAGCCTAGACAGCAAAAAAGACCACCTTGGTAATGATCACTTGGTTATTCAAAAGAAATGGACTTCTCCAGAACGCACTGTCAAAGTAAATGGGACAGCTTTGAAATAAGGCAACAGATTGAAACATCTCAGCACCAAGATGCATTTCAGAGGTGAAGAATAGAATAGGCTGGGCAAAAGTACCATTGCATAAATCAAAATGTATGTGTGCACTCGCAGTTTTTGTGTGTGCAAAAAGAGACAAAGGACTTGTATGTGTTCATTAATTATGAATAATCTTATTCACATATCATATATTTATTCATTATTCTTTACTTAAACATACAATGAATTACATATCAGTGTTTCAATTTCAAACTAGTATCTTTGCAGCAAAAACGTGTTTTTGGTTTCCAGCCAATATTAGACAGTCAACTTTAAAATACAGCAGCATTTATTTAAGAAACAATAGAATGTTCATTCTAATACTCACCAAGCGATTAATGGTAGCCCCTTCACATAAATCTTCTGCATGCCTTGTCTTGCCGGCATAATCATCATAAGCAACATCATTTTCTGGTGTTTTGGTGCATGCGTAAGTATTTCTGATGTCCGATTCTTTTCTACCTCCTTTGATCCATCTTACGTTTTCTATTCTCTTTGCTGTGAAGTTTCTATACTTCAAAAAATTATCTGAATCACCTTCATTTATTGCTGATCCACTAGTCATATCTAGAGTCATTTCCATAGTTTTTCTAGCAACGGATCTGCTTCTAGCCGTCATCTTCATCCTCAATGGTGTATTTAAAAGTTTCTCAGTTACCAACAAAACACTTGACTTTGATTCATTTCTATTTGCATTGCTCCTTTCAGTAATAGTAGTGCTGCCTTCAGATCTATCACATGAAAGTTTCAATGCTAGTAACACAGATTCTGAACATGCATCTACATCTTTCAGTGTTGTGTCTGAACTCAGTAAATTTGTATCTGAGAGACTGCTAGTAATTGAAAAAGAATGATACTTAATTTTCTTCAATAATTTTTTGATTTCCTGACTTCTTGTTAAATGCTCAGCATCCGAGTCAAGTGAACTGAAACTGTCTTTTGTGATAGTTTCTTCATCCAAGTTTTCAATTTCAAGCTCAACAGCCGGAACAGAATGGGATAACACACCACTTTTCTTGGAACTTCTATCACTAGAGGAGAGTTTTTGACTATCAGCATTTTGCTCTTTCTTCCTTCCAAGACATGGCATCTTTGTTAGTGATTTTAAATCAGGGTTATCTGAGCTAGCTGCCGTTTCTTTAACTGAGACAGCCTTATTCTCCACCATCACTGAATTGCTACCTTTTTCAACCTCCATATTGTTCAATTTACCACGTTTGCACATTGTGTCTAAATGCACAAGGCTATTTGTCATAAGCCATTCACTACTGTCTTCTTTGCCTGCCAGTTCTTTGCTACACAGAGATCCATTGCGCTGCTTTACACTTTCAAGTGATGATCTGTCAATAGAGTGAGCCTGAGAACTCTCCGCAGACTTTAAGTCACAGTCTATTTTAACATTTGCTGGGTTTCTTGCCATTGGCTGAATCCATTTCATTCCACTTTGGGTGTTTTTTCTAATTTTCTCTGTGCTTTTTTCACAATCACTTTGCTTGCTGTCATGTGACCGAGATCTGGTTTGATAATCTGACTCTGTTGTTACAAGAGGACTGTTCTTATGTAGCACCTTATATGTAAAATCTTTATTAAGTAAAATTGTTTTCTTTTTTAAGCTTGGACTTTGCATGTGGGATGTTTCTGCTGAGGACATCTCAACTGAGGCTAAGGTTTCCCCAGTGTTTCTGGAATGAGATCTGTTTTTGCTTAGAAACAGGGGCGGTGACAAACTGGATCCATCAATCTTTCGCTTTACTGTATGTGAGAATACAGGAGATTCGTCTTTAAAATAAAACTCTGTATGTGGTTTTCTTTGGAGCAAGTTCATAACTGTACCAGTTTTCAGCTTTTTTGACCGTGATGCACTTTTAGGATGAGTAACAGGATCACTCTTGCAAATTCTATCAGACTCTTTTCTTGGAGCTGCCTGCACACACTGTTCTGGTCTTGAAAACCTTGTGCTCATACTATCAGGAACTTTAGCTTCTGGTGTCTCACATATGGTTTCTTCTTTTTGTTCATTTTTCTTTTGACTTTGATATTTGGAAAAATATTCTATTTTATCTCTGATGTTGATGTTGTCTGATATCGAGGCTTTCCTTGATAAACCAACATGCTGAGTCAGATTATTTTCCACACATGCAGGCAATTCTAAACTATCTGCAGTGAACACAGTGTGTTTCTCCACAGCATGGCTAGGCAAACAGCGTTGGATGATTGTAATATAACTTTCCTTGTTGCCAGATTTTACTAAGTTCTGCTTATTATCACTAGCCAAACTGAATTCACTGGGGGTGATTAAGTCAAGATTTTTAACCTCAGCTTTTGTCACACATTTTTTAAACTTTTTTTTACCAGTATCTAGTGAGCTTTCCTTTTTTTTTGTTAAAGCAATTCGATTTTGGAGCGAGGGATACCGTTTAATGGGTATTTGTTTTCCTGAAGATTCAAACGTTAACTGACTTAACTCTTCCCGAGGAGTCACTGACGTTTGTTTTAGTCTATTTTTTTTCTGAAGACATTGTTTTTGCTTCTTCATTTCCATGGAAGACGAGTTTAGTAATGGTGCTGAGTCATAAAAAAACTGTAGAGGATTTTCAGTGTCAGAATCTAACCATTCAGTTTCTTCCCCATAATTATCACCTAATAACTGTGGCACTGCAATATCTGAGATAACCCCATTGTTGGGAAACCCATCTGATGTTAGAATAAAAGTCTCCTGCCTCTGAACTTCCTCATCCATATCCATTCTTTGATTAAATTTAGCAGCATCTTTTTTCATATATTTACAGTTTCGTTTTTCTGGCTCCTCAAAACGTTTGAGAAAATTCACATGCAATTTTGAAAGAAGATTTTGTTTGTTCTCAAAGAGGGAGTCAGGTGAAGTACATCGTGAAGCTGAGGAAAATGAAAAAAATTACTTAAATGTTATCTTTGTCTTTGAAAAGCTGACTGAGGTGTACATTTTTTTTCTTTTCCTTCTCCCTATTTGCTCTTTAGGGAAGAGAAGGCATTATTTTTGGAAGCGAGTTATTTATCATGAGGTTGCCAGCCCAATTCACAAACTCATGTTGGTCACCTCTTATAGTATGCCTGAGGCAGCTGTAGTCTGTTACTTTTTTGTCTCCCCTGCGACATCTGTGAAACACCTGGAGTAAAATGTAGTAAAAGAAAAAGTGTGTTACTGGGACTTGAAAAGGAAGCAAAGAATAGTAACACTGCAACCTGCCATGCACTTCATAGAAAAGTGGCTAAGGAGGGTCGGCATGGGGCTGGCTAGCCCATCCTGTAGACATTTTAAGGAAAAAAAAATATGGAGCATTACAAGGCAGTCCTTGTTTTTGGAATCCCTGGGGTAAGAGAGTTAGAGGAAGACACACCAGAAGAGAGCTGGAGGCAGACATGAAAGGGATGAGGAAAACATGGAAAGACCATGAGGTGATGGCACAGGACAGGAAGACTTGGTATAAGTTTATTGAAGGCCTATGCTTCTTGGGCAGCTGAAAGGTCATGACGATTTTAATAAAGATATGGTTAGATTCAACTTTATACTTAGTCACTACCCAATAAAGTTATAACCCAACAGTTGTATTCCTATGAAACATCACTTGACGCTAAATCGAAAATAGAAATAACAGTTTTAAAAGGCCCAAAAGCTTCCTCAATCGAACACTAAATTGTAAAGTGTACTCTTGTTTCTAAGACTCAATACATAATTTAGAATGTAACTTTTTACATAAACTTGAAAGTCATACACTTGCTTATGAAATGATCCATATTCAACCTAATGGGCATTAATACGTGTTTTATTATAAAATGATCAATGAGATACACATGATGGATCATACATGGGCAGCTAGGCCCTAAGGGGTTAATGAGAAGCTCTCATGAAAATGGGGTCGGGCAGGTCACATAAAATACAGTAGTCATGACCTGCACATAACATAGCATGCGCAAAATATAATTAGATGATAGTCTAAAATGAACTAAAAACAACCTGTTGCAAGAAAACTGATCAAGAACACGAAAATAATGATAGACGATGCGGTTATTGACATTTTATTTTGAGAAGATGTGAAGAAAAAAACCTGATGCAGGGGAGGAGGAATGGAAAGTGTGGGGTTGTTAAGTTTTGTCTGACCTCTATTTATTCATCACATTGCATCTGTGCAATTAAAAACATGCATTATAGCAGAACCCAATATATTCGTTCAATTTCCAAAATTAGCCACTCCATACAAAAGTTATAGTTAAATTATCATTCTATGACATTTTGTTATGGTTTATCCCCTTTGTGACGGAATTATTGGGTCGATCTCTTGTCCCCTCCGGCCATATTTAGTTACATTATGTTGTGCGTACTAATTACGTGGAATTTCCATGGTTGGCACATTTCTTTCTCTGCTATCAAGCAGATAATTGGTATTTTCATATCACCTTACACTCCTTTCAGTAATAGTTGTCATGTTTGTTTGCCCGCTTGACCTTTTTTTTTTTTTTTTTTGAACGAACGAACTTTATTTTCAAAGGGTTGAGAATTGGGCACACAGGCCCGTCTAACACTCTGCCCTTCCTTTCTCTCACCTTTCATACTGAATTCCTTCATTCTCATATGCATTTTACAAATCAATTTCAAGGAATTCAACGTTGTAAAATAAAATAATAATATAGCACACTCATATTAATTACTTATAAGCATGACATAACATATGTTGAAAAGTACAAATATCGTCATTAGAACCTACAGTTGATATCATAAGAAAAGATAATCCGATTAGGGGGGCATGTAATCAGAATTCAGAAAGTATTCAAAAAGTCTATGATTGTATGAATAGGGACTGAGGTTGCTTCTTAGGTTATGTGAAGACAATTCCAAAGACGAGCAGCTGAGTACGCTAAGCTTTTCTTGAATAAGTCAAGTCTAGGCTTGGGCACTTGCAATCTATTAAAGCGTTGACTGCGTCTTTCAATGTATTTGAACATTGGCCACAGATATGCTGGAGCATTGTGTGACAGGATTTTTTGAACAAATTTAGCTTTGTTAAACAGAAGGCGCTTTCTTAAGGGTAGTATTTGGAGATTTTTATAGAGATCTACACACTGAGTTAGACAGTTGTCAGAGACTAGACGCACTGCACGCTTTTGTAGTGCACGGAGTCTCTTTGTGTTGGACATTGAGCAACCATCCCAGATTGTGGAGCAATAAGTCAAGGTTTGCTTGTATGTGAGATATATAGAACAATTTTCGTGCATCTTCATCTAGGAAATGTTTGATTTTAGCTAACTGGTAAACTTTCTGTGCCATTTGCTTGGTCAGTGCATGTACATGTGAGTTCCAATTTAGATGCTGGTCAACGATTATACCTAGAGTTTTATGTTCATTAACGTTTTCAATTAGTGAGGTACGAATGTAGATCTGAAATGTTGTTTTCTCTGAATTTTGTAATTTTTGTCTAGTTGATATTAACATGCATTTTGTTAAGAGTAGGCGGATAATGCAACATTAATCGACAATTCTGTGATAAATATTCTCGTATACCAGACCGCCTGTCTCATACGAACAATCGCCCGGCGAATTTGTTTAATCGCTGATAAGGAGAGTGTGACTTTCTCATCCAGATGGTAATACGACGAATTGTGTTTACCTCGGAGTGCCAGGCGATAATATATCGACCTGCTGGTAAGCATTCGGCAGACTCGACATGACATAATCGCTTCCTGTATGACTCATTACGAACATATTACTTTAGATAAAAATAAGGAGTTGTATTTGTAAACAGTACGGAAATCCCACTTCAATATTTGGAAGACATGACGTTTGCATTAACGCATAGAAATTTCCTAGTGGAAATATTTTGAATTACCCCACCAAAACCCAGGTTTTGAAACAATTGGAGGGCATTCGAAACATACGAAGATTGGACTCTACCTAAATCGTAACAAAGTACTGCAGGGGGAGCGAAGTGTAATATAATCTGACACTTTAGTCAGCTTAGGACACTGTGAAAATTCAAATCGTGCCAAGAAGACAACCAGACCTTGATAGAGTTAAGAATAGCAGTAGCTTTTATTTACCAGACTGGACCTTGTTTGAGCATCTTGTGGACTTAGAGCCCAGGAAAACTATCATTTTAACAGGGAAAACCGGAATCTGACGAAACTGTCGGACAAAGTCAACTTCTTCTTCTTTGATCCTTAGCCGCTGACCGTCAAAGCAGTCAGTGGCCATCACGCCGAGTGGCGTCTTGTAGGGCAACAACAAATTGATTCCACTTTGCTCGGTCGGCGGCCATCCTTTGTACAGTGCCCCAACTCTGGTTCATTCTTTGCATCTCAGCCTCCACAGTCCTCCGCCAGGTTGTTTTTAGTCGGCCTCTCTTTCGTTTTCCTTCAGGGGTCCAAAGCATCGGGGTCTCTTCTGAGGACATGGCCAACCCAGCTCCAGCGTCTGCCAGCTATGATGGTGTGCATGTCCTCTTGCTTGCTCCGAGTAAGCAGATCTTGGTTGGTGATGGTATTCGGCCAAAAGATTCGGTGATTTTTTTAGGCATGTTGTGTGAAAAGAGGACAATTTCGACATTTCCTTCTCTGTAACTCTCCAGCATTCCGCACCATAAAGAAGCACAGAAAGCACACAGCTCTGATATAATCTTAATTTTGTGCTTGTGCTGTACTGAGAGGACTTCCAGATGTTGTTTAGGCTAAAAAAGGCTGTTCTTGCCTTATTCATTCTGATGATGTCTTTGCCTGCCGCGCCGTCTGGTGTTACTATGCATCCTAGCTATGTGAAGGTGTCTGTACCAGTTGCCGATTCCTTACTGATATGGGCTCAGGGATGCTCACATTGAGCGTCATGACCTCTGATTTCTTTAAATTGATGTTCAAGCCCACCTGCTGGCTAAACGTATTAAGTCTATCCATTTTTTCCTGGATGTGTTGATGTGAATGTGCTAGTAATGCAATGTCATCTGCATATTCCAGATCTTCCAATGTAGAAAATGTAGTCCATATTATTCCTCTTGTACTGCCCTCTGTTGTCTGGCGCATCACCCAATCTATGACTGTTAAAAATAGAGTGGTTGATAAGGGGCATCCCTGTCATACTCCTGTCTTCACCTCAAAGGTTAGGTTGCTCTGCCCAACACTACACGTAAAGTTGGCATAGAGGCTTTTTATGATTGACACTTTGCAGCTTGGAATTCCATAAGCCCTCAGTATTTTCCATAAACTGTCCCTATGTATGATGTCAAAAGCCTTTTCAAAATCAACGAAATTAATGTACAGCTGTCTTTGCCATTCTGAGCACTGCTCTATAATGTTCCTGAGAGTGAATATATGATCTACACATCTTCTGTTCTTTCTAAATCCTGCTTGTTCTTTCCTCAGGTTGTGGTCTACTGCTTTTGAAATTCTCTGTATAATTATCCTGCCTAGTATTTTGCTGGGAACTGAGAGAAGAGTGATTCCTCTCCAATTATTGCAGTCTGCAAGATCTCCCTTCTTGGGCAATTTGACAATTATTCCTTTGTTCCACTCTGATGGTGTTGTCTCCGTTTTCCAGACTTGTGCAAATAGTGGTTCTAATAGTTCTGCTGCTAGCTCAGGATCTGTCTTAAATAGCTCTGCATTTAAGTTATCATGGCCAGGAGCTTTTCCGTTCTGTAACCCTTTGATTGCTGTGATGATTTCTTCTTTTCGTGGAATGTCTGTATTTGCATCTAGATCGTTTTCAGCCTCAGGAACATTCAATTGTGTCTCTGGTGGTTCCTTGTTCAGAGTTTCTCTGAAGTGCTCTGCCCATCTTGTTTCCTGTCCCTCTGCTGTCGTGATGAGATTTCCTTGCTTATCTCTTACTAATGTAATATTGTTTGCACCTCGTTTTCCGCTGATGAATTTAGTTATTTTGTATACTGTGCTTTGTTCATTTCTCAGTGCTGCCTCTTCTGCCTGTCTTGCAAGATCGTCTAGGAAATTCCTTTTGTTGGCTCGGGTTTGGCGTTTAACTTCCTTGTCCAGCTGACTGTACTGTTCGCTATATAGTTGCTCTAACCTGGGGGACTTCGTTTCTGTTTTCTTTCTTTTCATTTCCTTTCTCATTGTTATGGTGTTTAATGTTTCTGGTGTTATCCAGTCTTGCTTCTTCCTTTCCTGGAATCCCAAGCATGATTTGCTGCTTTCCTTATATATTGTTGAAATGGTGTTGAATTTCTGGTCTATATCATCAGTCAATGTCTTTTCCTGACTTTTGGCAAATTGATATCGTTTCTTTATGTCAGCCGTAAAAGCTTTTCTGGTAAGGGGGTTCTTCAATTTGCTGATGTCAAACCTTTTCTGTGTAGTTACAGTTGGTCCAGCCCTTCTTAGTTTCACTTTCAATTTTGCTACTACTAAATGGTGATCACTTCCCACATCTGCACCTCTTCTTACCTTCACATCTTGTAATGCATGTCTCCATCTACTGTTAATCATGATGTGGTCTATCTGGTTTCTGTCCCGACCATTTGGTGATTCCCATGTTAATTTGTGAATTTCTTTATGTGGGAAAAGTGTTCCTCCAATGACCAGGTTGTTAATACTACAGAAACTTATTAATTTATCCCCATTTTCGTTTGCTGTTCCGCTGCCGCATTTCCCCATTACTCTTTCATTATATGTATTGTGTGTACCAGCTTTCGCATTGAGGTCTCCCATTACTATAATAAGATCATATCTAGGTGTGTCTTCCATTTTTTTCTGCAGTTGTTGATAGCATTCATCCTTGACCTCTTCTGTCATTCGTTGGTGCGTAGAATTGTATTATTGTAGTATTGGTGAATCTACCTCTCAATCTTAATCTTATCAGTCTGTTGTTGATGGGTTTCCATTCCAGTAATGTCCTTTCTGTAGAATAATGGCTACACCTTCATTGTGCTGTCCATCCTCTCTTCCAGAGTAAAGTACTGTTTCTCCTGTTTCTGTTTTAACTTTTCCTGCCCCTGTCCATCTGTTCTCGCTTATCCCTAGAATGTGTAACCTATAGTTTCTCATTTCTGCCGAGACCTGTTTTAGTTTACCCGTCTCATTCATTGTCCTGACATTCCAAAATCCTATTCTTGTATCATGTTTTGCGGTCAGGACCTCCGTTCTCATGTCAGTGGCTTCCTTTCGGCTTTCACCACTGACAGTCATACGAGCCTCAGACTCCGGATGTCCGTCCCGCAGTAAAGTTTGTTTATTCGTTGTTGTTTCCGTAACTTCAATTTTTTTTTTTTATAGACAGGGGTGTCAGCCTGTGGTGAGTTGGGATTATATAAATATTTATAGGGGACTTAGTGTACTGACTGAGATCAGCTGTGAAGGTTTCTGAAGATAATAAAGCTGGTGTGTATACAGAAGACCTTACTTGCTACCACATTTCGATCTCAATCAGACTTATTCTTGAATAAATGATTAATAGCTTCGTTTAGTGTCTAGGGTTATGATAGTGATGAAGTGTAAGTATATAACAACCAACTGACATATACACAATTCCTTTAATAATTTCCACAATTTACAGCACTTTGACAATCACAACACATAACACTCTAAAAGACTATCTTATTAAGTCAAGGGTTAAGTTTTTTAAATGTATTAATGATCTTTCAATATCTTTCCTGATTCTATTGTATTTGTGAATCAGGAATCACAATAAAAATGTAATCACAATATTTATATACCAGTATTTATACACTGGATATTTATCCAGTCATAGACTGTTATAGCAATATGAGTGTGGTGTTGTTGTGTAATATTATGAGGTTATATTGTCATTAATAGCTAGACTGTTGGTTGTCATCATGACTTCATGTGTTTGTTACTGGTGGAAATCTTATTGAGGGATTCACAGATTCCGTTTCTTTAAAATTTCTGTCCCCTTTTATATAATAAGTTCAGTTCAGGGTTATTTGATTCAAGGTTGAGTCTTTTCGTGCTGACAAGCTCTTATCTCATAATGCAGTTGCAGGAAACCTGTATCCTCTGCTCGCTTGCTTCTCAGTTTGATAGTAAGATAGACAATGGCCGCTATCTTGTGCAAGGAGTCTGCTGCCAGCTTTCTGGATCACGCAGTACTCAGACCGGACGATGCAATATCACCATCTATACCACGGTACCTGAAAATGAAGGTTATGCATCCTTCTTACTAACTAGTATATAATATTATTCCCTACAGAAGTACATGACAGTACAAACAAACATAAAGTTCAGCGCTTTAGGCCAACTGCTAGCTTTTCATGTGACAATATACACCAGTATTCCTCTCCCTAATGGTTACAACGCCTCTGCAATTCCAGCTGTAATCCCTTCCATACCATAGGATAGGTGTTATGTTACTATATGGCAATCCAATATATATATAGGCAGTTATACTCCTCTCTGACAATCTTTTACATGGTAGAGCAATATCTAGGCTTTGCCTCATGTTTGCTACTGAACCGCACACATACAGGCATAATTTATCATTTCACATTCAATTTTCAATAAAAATACAGATCAAAATGTCTAGCTTACCACAATTCGTAAGGAAAACACACTAAATATGACTGACACAGTTTGATCTGCGGTATGTCCAAGCTGTTATCTTATATTTAATTTAGAATAACACTGCTTGCTCTCATCTCTCAAATGTGTAACGATATGGCGTCCCTTCTAAGATTTCTTCTGTCAATATCCAGTGTATTGACCAATCGTTTTGAATATATTCAAAAGAGTACCCAGTCATTACAACATTTTCATTCACTTCTACTCCATTTCTAGGCATTTTTTTGTTATTCATAGGTCACCCAATCCAATTTCTTTTAACTTCATAGTTTAGCCAATGGCCTCCCACATACTATCTTAGACTTTCTGTCACTACTATGTTTCACAAAAATCAGGGATTTCCATCCCAAGCAGATATGACCAAACATGACAGTATTTCTGTTCTATATATGTTTATTACCAATATTTACTTATCTAATGGACTTTTTAGATAATTTATTACATATTCCTAGTCCACTAGCCTTTCTGTACACGAATATATGATTTTCAAGGGGCTAAGTGGTGTAGTTAAGAATACGATCTTTTTTCGATGTTAAGTGTTTAATTCAACTACCACCTGTTCAATCCTTTACGACTGTACTATCAGTATAAAGTCAGGAGCCCTGCGAAAAAATCAGGTTTCCTAATAAGAATTTAAACCTGTTTTCAAAACTTAACCTCGTATCGTTAGTTTTTTTCATCACTGTTTATTTGAAAAAAATTTAGACCATGCACACTGCGAGTTGGTTTATTTTTTGACACACAGCGAGTGGCTTGCGCGACTGTGTTACATGGTCCGTCTTCCCCTCTCTCTCTCTCTTTCTTCTAAGCCCGTCTGTCTTTCCGAGGCTAACTTTGTGCGCGATTTTGCACTAGTGTTAGTTTTTAAAATCAAGGTCGTTCAGAAAATTATACTACACATTCTATTTTTAGAACTACGGGTATCGCCGTATTGTTAGGCTCAAGCATTTTATTAGGAACGAACGAATTAGGACAAGTAGAAATCTTGTGTTAGCCATTACGGCGTTATACAACTAAGACGTTATCTATACTGGGAAAGCACTGGTCTTTCTCCATTCTTCTTTCTATCGTATTATTTCGTTCGGCTTTACATTTATGTTCTAATTTATATATGGGTATTAGAATTTTTCACCACACAGCCCTATGCTAAAACCCCCAACCTGGAGGACCCCTGCCCACGCAAACCTGTCCAGCTTGGTAGAACCTTCCAGGAGTAAAACTCCTGCTGGCATAGCTCTGGGGGTAATCAGGGTACGCAAGCCGCCATACCTCGACAAGGTATTGACGCCGGTGATGGCAGGGACAAAGTCAAAGTGGGAACTTATTGCTAAAATAACAACACCCCAGACGATGTGTAAGAGGCATCGTCAAGCTGCCTTAAACTATTTCTCTGAGCCAGCAGTCTGTGAGCCTAAAGATTGGCTCGGTGGTACCAACTGAGGGTACTATCTCTGGAACAAGTGAGGGTATAAGTGGCCTGAAGTCGACGCTAGACACCATCACCAGACGGGTCTTAGAGATGCGGGACCAGCTTGGCACTTCTTGGAACGTGCTTCAACTTTCAAACTTGACCAGTGACGAGTCTGATCCAGTCATCTATCTACAAAGAACCAAACATCAGCTGGAGCAGAACAGACAAACTCATTTCCAACTTTTCTATAGTGGTTCTTTTTATGTTGATACTTCTTGCATGTTACACATAATAATTTATGGTATTTTTCTCAAGACATGTTTTACAGCAGGGTTCCACTGTCATAAAATATCCTGTTTCTAGTTGCAATCTAATCCGGTATTTTATTTTTTTAATTGCAGTGTATTTTTAGCTCTCTAGATAACTAACATATGTGTGCTGGATCTTTCAGCAGCATGTGGGTGTATCTTCCTTATGTAGCTCTGTTTCCCTTTCCTTCGCTGTAATAGTTTATTTTGCTTTTGATACACCTGTCATAGATTTTGATAGGTATTTAAGATAGATTCTGGTCCCGTCTGAATAGAACTGAAAAAGGTGGTAACTCAGTGAGAGATAAGGTAAAGAAATAGATTTCACAAGTGAATGGTGAAAGGTAGAATCTGTCCCTGGATTGAGAAGATACTCTAGTCCAGCCTATCTTTACGACTGAAATTTGTTTATCAGACAACTCTCCCTTCCGTATATATTAACATATACACTATTAACCACTCACATACACACACACACAGAGAAGTGATGACAATCAGATGCACAAACGTGAAAACTATAGTAAATGAGGTATGGATATTGGGCTGAGCTGGCCAACACAGGTAATTAAGTTTTGTTAAGTTTATTATCATAAAAAAACTTCACAACATCCAATATCAATAGAAAATCATAGGTTACTGAAATTAAAGAAATATAAACCCATAAGTGCAATCCCCTCTGTTGAGACAAGATCCCACAAGGATGAAGTTAATAACCCCAAAAGGTCAAAAGATTTGCGCTATGGTATAGAAGTTGACTATACTGTAAAAAACAGAGTTCCTAATTAATCTATCCTGAAAATAACAGTATTAGCAAACAAAAAGAAGAACAAAAGTGAGTACAATGATCATACAATAGAAGAATTATCCTCTCTTTCTCTCTGCTCTGACAAACCTGTGGCCACATTCAGTCACGCTTACCTAATAGTTGTTTTAACAACGTCTGGAACATATCTCCACGATACACGTAACAAATCCAGTGTTTGGGTTTTGGCAAAATAAGCCCCAGTTCCTCCAAGGCTAATTAATCCTCCTATTTGGGGAAGGCTTATTTTGTTACTGTTAACTGGATCTGTTTATGTCACATCAATTAGTCCAGGTAGGAAAATAATTACGAGATCGAGTGTTCCCAGTGTACAGTAGCTTGTAATTTCCGATCATTAAAGAGAATGTCAGGTTGTCGCGAGAGGTTTGGATGTTATTGAAAGTAAAGATATCCTGGACAAATAGATGTATCAGATGATACCAGGATAGTGCCAGATAAGAGACTGGTCTTAAAAGAAATACCCCCTTCTCTGAAAAGAGTAAAGGTATATCGACATCAAAGTGGGGTCAAGCTATGTAAATCTACAGGTATGATGATAGTGTTGGGTCCTGAAGATCTAACTGCTACCTCCCCAGATCCCACAATGAATAATGGTTATATATTTGTTTTTGTATGACTAATTATCTAGGGGTAATTAATTATTAACATGTAATATCTATCAAACAGAACATTGACTTAATTAGAATAATTAAGCAAGACTGAATAATAGTATTTACAATTTATTGTTCCTAAACCTGTTTTCTTTTGGTTTTTTTTTTTTTTTTTTTCTTAACCAGCGGCACTTGGGCTTTCAGCCCTTCGGCCCAATGACATGTCATTGCGAGGCTGGGGAACCTGAGGACTTTCCTTCCAACCCGGTCAGGAGCTTCGCTCCTTCCCATCCACAGAGGGTTTATCACAGGAGCCATTCAGGTTATTCAGTCAAATTTCCGGTCGTAAACATTCCTTCAAACGCTGACGCCCGGGTTTGAACCATGAACACCTGGTCGCCAGTACAACCGCCGAAGCCATTACACCAGCGCGGCTCCCGTTTCTTTTGGTTAGGAAACTTAAAATCAGGTTATAAGGTATTTACAAAATGAAATAAATAATATGGAATGTCCTCCATAAAAGGCAATAATATGCGCTTATATTTATTTATATAAGCAATTACAGTTCAATTACTCATTCACAATCTTGGTATCAACGTCCCTGGCTGGTAACGTAATAGGGGTTGAATATGGTCCTCCGTGAATCATCATGTTATAATGTTTCAGTCTCTAACAAGTCTGTATTATATGGGTTTTTACTTTAAGTCTTTAATATTTTTAGTTTCTCTCTTTTAGTTATTTTTATTGTTGCTGGATCATCTGAACAGTGGATCTATGTGTCCACTTATCTTGATTGAAGTCGCAGACACCTCCAATCCTGGCTGGGTTCGCACAGAATATGAACTCCCGGCTGGGAAACGTGGCTTTCGTTCTATTTAGATGCAGAACAGTACACCACCATAGTTCCTCTCAAGTGGATGTCTCATGAACTTGAAATATTACCAGGACAAAACCCTCATGTAAAATACATAAGCTGATACAGGCTTTCAATGGTTCTCTAAGTCTGCTTTAGATACAGGCGGCAAAATATTGACAGTTTACATTTGCGCTCTTCCTAGTATCGCTTATGATTCAAAATAGTAGTGGCAAGAATCCGACAAAGTTCAAAGCCCTATATATCGCCATGCTCGACCAATCGAGACACAGTAAAAAACTGGCGTTAAGAATTTTCACCCTGCCCGTTTTTCAGCCTTACCGTTCAATGTGACTAAGTTTAAATATTAATTATTTTACTTATTTTTGGGCCGATTTTAATTATTTAAAGTTCTAATAAAACTAGGAATTGATCTCTGTCGTTCTAGCTATTAATATTTTAGTTAGCCCAGTACATTTAAATCTGTGCATACTTTAACTAACTAAATTGAGGACTACCCTGAAGTAAAATTATCACTAAAACTGATTTTACTCTTACAATAAAGTATTATCATGAGGAAGTATTCGCAAAAACCTCTTAAGTAATATCCCCGCTATAAATCTAGTTATTCCTTTCTTTTTACAAATCTTTAGTTATTAAGAAATAAAATATCTTCGTTCTGTCAAATACACAAAATAGGCCCTATTATCAAGCATAAAAAGGTTCCTTATCACTACTAGAAAAAGGAGAGTTTCTATTGGCTGTTATAATTGTACTGTTTATCTTCGATATTTTTGAGCAGTAAATTTGACGTGTTGTAATACAGACCAAAATATGACACAGGTGAGTAAATCTTTCTGGATAAATCCTCGCCACAACACAGTGGTCAGTAGTCAGGTAGTGTTAAGTTTGATATTTTCGTCACAGCGGGCTGAATGTAAATGAAAAGAAATCTGGGTATCTATATGTCACGTTATCGTTATTCTTATTTGTCAAATGTTCATACTCTCTCTCTCTGGGGGAAAACAAGAGGGCCGAACAGGTCAACCTCGAAGACCCAATATTACATAAGAATGTTTCTGGTACTATTTGACTTAGACTCCTTTTCTCAGATTAAGGTTTGGTTTGTGACCCGTACTAGATTTAGGAAGAAAATGCAAAACATTAAATCACACTATCAATATTCTATCCTAACCCGCGTTATGTTTGATTTCTTATTCATACGGTTATTAAATTAGATTTGAAATCACAAATGTCTAGCTTATCTTATCGTTTTTAACATGTGAAATAAGCGCTAGTCATTTACAAAATTACACATAATGGATTAGAGATAAATATATATTTCATCAGTACTCTAACGCCTAGTGTATTTACTAGTCAATTAAAAATCTCTCTTTCTGGGTGGTAGTGAGTAATTAAATTTACGTTAAGCTGGGAAAAATTTGCTATATGTTATTTAATACGCTAGTCAATTAACACAGAAAATCCTAGTGAAATATACTGACAAACTTTTTAACAATTAAATCACTCAAAATGCTAGTATATATATTTACCGCAACACAGAAAATGAAATTATCTCCACGAAATACTAAGTAATTCCACTTCTACAATGGGTCTAGGATTCGCGCTAGATATTCCGAAAATTCTAAGGCTACTAGATAAATTGATTGTAAAGGATGGGGTATCGTATATGAAATTGGTACAAGTTCGCTAGCGAGTGTGAGATATCGCGCCTAGCCCGTATTTTGGGAAAATCTGCGGTTCATTCCTGAATGAAAGCTTTATTTCACACTTATGCCGACCGCATAGACATTTGCTAGTGAGCAGACGACTTTGATCTCGTCTCTTACTGTAGCTAATTACGTTCCATGAACAAACGGGTGAGGTCGGTAACTGTGGTTATCGCCCCTTTCTTTTCTTCATTCGCTTACTCCCCCCTGTCAAATATAACCATCAAAGATATGTCTTCTGACTTATTGCCCTTGATTCTACCATTAGACGACCCGTTCTTTCTCTATGTGCATTCTAGTTTGATCTGTCACTATTTCAACGATTGCCCAATCACTCGCGTGATAATTCAGTTAACGGCTCTACTCGCTGGCTGTTTACTTGTCCCGTCGTGGACTAGCTAATAGGTCTGTTTGTAAATACTCGCTAGTGCCTGTAAGACATAGAGGGAAAAAAATAGGCGTGGCTAGAATATGAGTTAAGACAGATATTGGAGTGTAGGGGTTCTGTGTTTAACAAAACCGTGCATACTAATAAGGAAGCAAAGGTGGGAAATCATGTAATCTATTTACATAACCTGTCACACTACCATGTGTCCAACCCCATGTTTAAGTGATTTGGGCTGCTTCTTCCTTTCTTTGTCTGCCACCTCATTTCCTTCTATTCCAAAGCGCAACAGTTTCCATGTTAATAGTACTGAGCAGCCTCTATTAATTAGGTTTGTATTAAGTTGCAACATTTTCTCTGCTGTATCTGATTGGCTACATTTATGTGCATTCTTAGTGCCTGAATAGCTGACATCCAATCACTTAAAACTGTTAGTTTTGTGGTGTGTGGGCGGGATTTGAACGCACTTATCTGTAATATTTCTAATGCTTTTGCATTGCCACCATTTACAGGGTGAAGGATGGATGTGTCATAATAACATTTTTCTTTAGCTTCCGTGCTGGAATTCCTATACCAAGTTCTTCATATTCTATTTTAGGGTGGATGAATTTGAAAAAAGGTGATTAGTCCTACTAGGACAAAAGACAAACAAAATAGCCAACCTTGCAGCTACAAGGCCTTCATTGGGGAGAGGAAAGAAAGCAAAAGCTAAGTAAGAAACATGAGAAAATAAATAAAAATGGATACTACCCTAAGATCTGTTAAGACCTAGCATGGCCTATTGAGTCAATCAGAGATTGCACCATGAAAACACAAAATGGCTGCTGCTTCTGTGCGTAAAAAGTAAATACTAAGTAGGGAAAAGGAATAAGAAACAACCTAAAAATAATAATAATAAGTGAGAGGAGAAGAAGAAGAAATGTGTAAATTGAAGGGACCAAAAAAAAATTAATAATAATAATAATTTTTAAAAAAGTTTATAAACAGTGATAGGAGAAATAAAATAGGAATGGAAAAGGTCACTCCACATTCTATTTTAGATCAATCAGTGTATAATGTTAAAGTATCCTTAATTATTTGTTATATACTCATTTGCTATGATTTTAAAGGTTTTTTTTTCTGCCTTTTTATTAATTACTTCTGCAAGATGACAGCCAAAGTTTGGCCTCCTGAGTTCCCATGGTAGTATCACTGGTGTGTATTTTCCACTTTAATAATATTGCATTAATTATGATGTTGTTTGAATTCCTCCATGCATTGCCACCCTTTTCGGCATCTGGTGGGGTCAAGTGGGTGATTCCTCAAAAATGTGCAAGTTGGGTAATTTTTGTCAATCAGTACTTTGGCCATGTAATTTAGTTTGAAGTTTATTTTTTTTCTCCACTTTAGATGCATTATCCCTTATGCTACCTCTAGCGCTTCAAGTGATGTAATTGTGCATAGTGCCTGATGTTGTGTTCTGTCCAGTTTTTTGTTGTTGCTGGGAACTGCTGAGTCACATACAATACTTGCAGAGTCTTATCTTCCCCCTGACAAGCAGAACGTAATCATTGCCTGAGAATCCTCTGCAGCTCTCGACTAGTTTGTCTATATGTTTATTCCAGTTTAGTTAATGCTTTGAAGTCATGCTTAAATATCTAGTGGTTACTGCTGTTTTTATTTTGTGTTATAGGATCTTTATGTTGATTGTTTTATTTTTGATTACCCTACTTCTATTTGTATTGGAGCCACGGTAGCGCAGTGGTTAGTAGTGCACTTGCTTCCTAGCTGTGGTCCATGGTTCGATCCCCAGTTGAGGTGGGATTTTTTAGACCGTAAACGGCTCCGGTGTCGACCCAGCCTCATAACTGGGTATCAGAGCAACTCTTGTGTGCCGATGGTCAAGAAAATATGGGCCTAACACCATATTCCCAATATGCCTCAATGGGTCCTCAAAAGGGATCATTTTTTTTTCTATTTGTATGATTCAATAATTAGTCATTTCTGTTGAAAAACATACCTGTATTTCCATAACTGGAAACCCGTGATAATTATTATGGCTATTCACCAGGTCACAGTTGGCCAGGCCTGATAAAAGTTAATTTAATTCTGAAACTTTTACTAACATCATAACTCTGGATCTTAGATTATGTGAAAAGGACATCTTTGATACTAGATATGAATGTTTGATGTCCCAAAACAGAAAGGGGCAAAGGAACATGAGTGGTGGAGGAGGGAAAACAATCTTCTTCTTCATTCACTTTCAGATGTCAATTTGAATTTGTTCAGAGAAAGCAGTGGTCATGTTATGGTTGTTGGTATCTCCTTAGAGTTTTCCAGGAATGGTTCTGGTGATGGCCATATCTGCTTTCCCTGTTCCTCATTTGTTGGGCACATTTTAAGTAGATGTTCAGCAGTAATTTTATCGGTGTCACAGTTACACTCATCAGTAGTTCCTATCTTAAGCTTCTTGAATAGATAGTATCCCAATCTGTTGTGACCTGTGCAAAGTCTGAAGATTACTGCTTGTTCACTTCTGTTGAGCTGGTAATATGCATCATTTTTCTGGAGGCCTGGGTGCTCTGCTTCCCACTTGCTCCTGTATCTGCTCTTGATAAAACTCTTGGCCTCTTCATAAGTTGGGAAAACAAACAATAGAGCATACCTTTAAAAAAAAAAACCCAAGCAAAACAGAATGGGCACCTGTCACTTTACTATCATTCTGTCTCTCACTATTCTTCACCTTCTTTATTTATTCATTACCCTCCTGCTCCCCAAGGAGCGAAAGCCTTCAACAAACAAATGCCAAGTTCTCCTGTCCACCCCATGTTATCAGTTCTAGGTTCCGTGTCTTCATCCCTTTCATTTCTGCCTTACTTACTTAGTCGTTCCCCTTCTACCGTGAGGTGTAGAGGTTTGGAAGAGAGAGCGCCATACTATCCTATCGGCTGTCTTCCTCCTGGCCTGGTTCCATTCTAGTCCTCAGTCATTCAAAGATTGTCTAATGTTGTCCTCCCAGCGGACTCTGGGTCGTCCTGGGGGTCTGGATCCCTGGCTCTTTGTTTCCCATGCTTGTCATGGTAGCCGATCTTCTCCTATTCTGCAGACATGGCCAAACCATCTTAGTTGAGACTGTTCTCCTTGGGTCTGCAGTGGGTGGGATTTTAGGCCTTGACATATTGTCTGGTTGTGGACCATCTCTCTTCTTGTTACTTCAACTACCTTCCTCAGATACCTCATTTCTGAGGTTTGGATCTGGCTTTTGTGGGTTGTAGTCATTGCCCATGACTCACATCCATGTCAGGACTGGGACATAGGTGGAGCGGTATACAGCCATCTTCGTTTTCTTACCCACCTCTCTATTGCTGAGTAATCCTCGATTTATGGCCTGAAAAAGTCTCCCAGCTGCTGCTTTTCGAGTGGCCAACTCTTCTTTGATGCCTCCCTTTCGGTCTATAATAGCTCTTCTTTTTTTCTTTTCTCTTTCAGATGTGGGTACACCACTGTAGAGCAGCATGTTGCCATCGAGATCCTTGACTCCTTGCCCCTTTGTTTCCATTATAGCCAGGATTTCTAATTTTTCTTTCCTCCTCTTCCACCAGCTCCTCTTCTTTCCCATTTATACTTCTTGTGTTCCACGTTCTATAAATCGTAGTCCGTCGCCTTTAGAATCAGTCCAGTTTTCTCTCCTGTAGTGCGCGTAATCATGTTTTAAAGTAAACAGGTGATTGGCCTGTTGTGCCTTTGCATGGTGGAGGGGCTGCCTCCTTACGGCCTCCATGCAGGCCGCCCTCCTCCTTTTTCAGCCGGGCTTGGGACCGGCCTAGGTGGAGTTACTCATTTCTGCCACCAATTCTTATCTTATCTCTTGCCCCACTTACACTTCTCTTGTTCTTTTATCAGTTCCACACTGGTGATCTTGTCGTGATATTTCAATCCTTCTTTACTAAACAGTCTTTTTGAAATGACTGTTGCTTCTGTATTTCTTCCTGTTTCAGAGCCTTACAGTAGGACTGACTTGAGTTGCAGATTCTTATTTTTGTGTTCAACTTGGTTTATTTTGATTTCCATATATTTCCCAATGCAATGAAACCTCCTCTTGCCTTTTATATCCTCATTAAAACGCATATTAATATAGACAAAATACAGAGCAAATGTTATATTATTAGCCACAAAGAGATAGTATAATGTGCATATTATCAGCTATAAAGAGTTAATAGAAAGGGCATAGTATTAACACGGAAATAAATACTAAGAGTTCAGAACTAAACAAAAAACAATAATATGTATGGGATACTGAAAATAAAGAGGTAAAACAAAGTGCAAAGTATCAGCCACATAAAGAAAATTCAAACATTTAGCTACAGAGAAATAATACAAAAGAAACATTATTAGCTAGAAAATATGGAATCTATTAACATAATACTTTCAAGACGTTCACAAATGTAACCTGTGTTCTTCTCATCTTCGGAAGAACAGAAGAAAGATTGTTCCCTCTTCAATTTAATGTCAAATGGCTGAATCTTTCTCAAGAATGTATTGAAATCCTCATGCACGTTACTGGTTTGAACAGAGGCAGAACAAGCTCCATCGTTCAAACTATGAGAGTTTAAATAATATAGTTTTAGCAATGTAAGCTGGGAATTATCAATAGCATGTAAGATGGGAATTATCAATAGCAATGCAAGATGGAAAACACTAATCTAAAGTCATGCATTAAAAAACTGTGTTTCCATATAATTCATTACTACATCAGTGCTTCTTTATCAGTGCTGTGTGCATCCCCTGGGGTGCTCGATCCAACTTTGTGGGGTGTGCGAGGTATGCCATATATTTAGAAGGTAAATCTTCTTAAACACAATGTAAAACACAGAACTAAAATGTAATTTTACAAAATTGAAAAAATGAATTCAATACTTAACCTAAGTGATATTATTAAATACTGGAACACTTTCTCAAGCATGATGGAAAAGAAGCACAGATGCGCTGTCAGTAATTGCAACAGTCAAGAATCAGAATAATGCAGAACTGGATGACCTAAGAGTAACACTCCACAAACTATGTCAGCAATTCAAAAGATTTGTGATACAGTGGATCCCATCTCATTGCAACATCCTCAGAAATGAAGAGGCTGGCAGACTGGCAAAGGAAGGTGGAAAGTTACATTAACTTGACACACGCATAACTTATGAAGTGGCCAAGAGTGTTATCAAGCGCAGATACAGGAGCAAATGGGAAGCAGAACATCCAGGCCACAATAAAAATGATGTGTATTACCAGCTCAGCAGAAGTGAACAAGTGGTAATCTTCAGACTTTCCACAGGTCACAACAGATTGGGATACCCGGTCCCATCTATTCAACAAGTTAAAGATAGGAACTACTAAAATGTGGAACCCATAAAATGATTGCTGTAACATCTGCTTCAAAGGTGCCCAACATGGGAGGAACAGAGAAAGCACATACGGCCATCACCATTACTATTCCTGGAAAAACTCTACGAAGACATCAACAGTCTCCAGCTGACCACTGCTTTCTTTGAACACTCGAGTTGATATCTGAAGGTGAACGAAGAAGAAGAAGAAATAGAAAAGAAGCAGCAACAGAAGGTTAATTAATCTAGTAAACTCATGATTACTGGCAAATGTAAAATGGTTAAATTTAATATATTCTAGCATTTATAAAATTTAAAAATTATTTCTCTAGCATTCCTTAGTTATAAATAAATATATATATTAACAAATAAAACAATATTCAATCAGTTTTACAAATTAACGGTACATGAGAAACACGGGACGTTTCGGGTTTCACCCTTCGCCAGCCAGTTACAAATAGGCAACAAGGACACGAAATATAGACAGGCTAAAGAAAAATACTATAGACACTGTAAACACGTAATATATAGATGAAATATAACAAGGTGAAGATTAATAATAAAGAAAGGTAAATACAAAACCAAAAAAAATTAACAATGCAATTAATCAACAATCAACGAAAATCAAAAGCAGAAAATGGAATAACAAAACAAGAAGCCCTGCAATGACAATCTTCGTTAAAAGATTCGGTGAAGCTATGAACACAATGGCGTCAGTCAGCACGAATGAAAGTCATGTACTTAGTAATTAATATATTGTTCTAAAAATAGTAACCTTCTCAAAACGTTTCAAATATTTGCGCAGGTTATATTTAAAGAATTATTTTCACGTCTACTGCTGTATTAAATAATGCTGAAAATTACTGCTAAAACCACACCAAATTTATGCACCTCTAATGACCAGTTTCCTATTCTTTGGGACTTGCTGTAATATTTTTCTTCCCATTTCATGTAAGAAGACATACTTTTATATTTTGTCCACATTTCTGGTGTAGTTTCTGAGCTTGAAAATAACAGGGTGTAAGGTTGCTTAAGATGCTAAAAAGGGGCACGTGACCTCACCTCTTAAAAGTTAAACACTGCTACCGGCATAAACAAAACTGTAAGTTAGCATTAACTAAATATAATCTGTGCTTGTTTGTTTGTTTTTTTTTTTGGCTTTTTGCTCCCAGTGGTTCATAACCAGACAACCATGCTTCTCCAATCCTGCCACACATCTGCTCCAGTTCATTAGACTGTTGTTCAAAACATCAATAAATACATACTCAAGTAAACTTAAGTACTGGCAAGCTCATTTTGGGACTAATACCTCATATCAGCTGAAGCAAACCACTTCTCTGTAGGTGGTGAAGCACAGGACTTAGTCATGTTTGAGACAGGGATAGCTCCAAGAGGATTTTTAAGGAAACAAATCTCCGACAGCTCCGCAAGGGTTTCAGCAAAGCCTGAGGCAAGGCTATTGAGAACACATATTTTCTTCTTCACAAATCCCATTTGTTCCTGAAAATGTAACAGAATACTTTTTTCCCTCAATCAAGCAGTACTGACATAATAAAAAATAAGAAATAAAAACGAGGTAGAGAAGGGAAAGGTTCTATATTAAAGACAAGCTTTATGATATATAACAATATACAGCCAAAAGATCACGTTCTGTAATGTTAGCTTGTAAACACTGCTGCAACAACACCCCCCCCCCCCCCCCCCCCCCCAACAAAAAAAGCAAACCAATAACAAGGGAGTGGTATTTGTGTTTGTCTGGATCTTTCAATCAATTCTACATTACTTGCAATACCATTTTACTCCTTTACTGTACAAGCACCCAATTATGAAAATCTGTAAATTCTTAGTGGTTGTTTTCCATATGTCAGACTCATACAACTGCCTTAAGATTTAAGTTGAAGATTCTTATTTTGTGTGTGTGTGTGTGATAAACATGGTTTCTTTTGATTCCATATATTTCTCACTGCAATGAAAGTCGCTCTAGCCTTTTGCAATCTTATTTTGGTATCACTGTCTGTTACCCCAGCTTTATCTACATTGCTGCCAAGATATATGAATGAGTTGAAATGCTTGCTATTGATTTTGATAGCACTAATAACAGCAGTTTTAAGATGCAGGCATTAATGATAGTGAAGATACTGCAAGCCAGATAACATTTTTATTTACACTGGCTAACACAAAAGGATCCCACAAATCTCTCTTGTAAGAAGTTTTCCAAATAATTATAAGATCTGTGTATTAAGGCAAATTTCTAAATCTTGTGTATGGCACCGTCTCTCCAGACCTCATGATATTCCAGTGCCACATCTAAGAAAATTGCTACTGTTTTTTTTTCATTCTTTTTAAATTCTACTTTAACTTCATGTTTTAGTTTGAGTAGTTGATCTACTGTGCTATGGTGTCTTCTAAATCCTGCCTGAGTTGGGGTTCACTACCCCTCAGCTCTCCTAGGAGCATAAGCCATCAACAAATTAGTGCCATATCATCCTGTCCTGTTCTATTATTAGCTGAAGATCTTTCCATGACTTCTTTATCTCTGTTATTTATGTCTCCAGTTCTCTTCTCCGTGTTTTTTGGTCTCCTTCCACCTCTCAAATCATGAGAATTCCCGAATAAGAACTGCCTTCTAATAAGCTGTGTGTTTGCAATAATTAAACTATTGTAGCTTTGAAATGTCCCCTTTTCAAACAGTACAAGGATATTTTTACTAAAGAACATGCCACGAATCGTTCGTTCTTAGAAATACTAAACACATAACAAGATAATTTTCAAAGCACTATCATTCTGGTCACAATGAATGAATAATAAAAATATTTTTAAAGAATATTTCTTGTTGAAGTTATTTAATCAGCTTCACTTTTCAAAGTTTTCCCTTCATAAAAATTACTTTGTCATAAATGTACGTGGAGGGGACAGATTAAAATACCCCAGAAAGACTCATACTATATGTCCAGAAAATAAATCCCAGGATAAACACACGGACATACTAATGAATTTTTTAAAGTGGCAAAGGAATCCAAAGGGTAATGACTGATAGAATTCTGTTTTGCTATAGTCGATCACAAAATCTGACATTGCAAACATTTTACTGATATTGTGAAACTTGTCCCCTAGCTCGCATACATGTGCACGCACACATACACACACATAGAGGTACTAACCATGTATCTTTTGTTCACTTCCAATTCCATCAACCGTCCAGGCGTTTTTAATTCTAAAACTTCTCGTCTTAGCTCATGATTCTGTTCCAGAAGTTGTGTATAATGTTTATGCACTTGATCAAAGTCTTGCCTTATTTTTCCTAGTTTCAAAGCTAATGACCTGTTAGTGGCTCGTAAGTTCTGCATAGTCTGCACCGAGTTTGCTGAATGAAGGACAGAACTATCTGTTACAATTTATAAATATTATGAAAATATTTCACAAATCAAACTTTTCAGTGAAAGAAATTCTCTTGTCACCTGAACAGGAAACTACTTTTGTTACATTGAAATATAAGTAATTACAGTTCTTATTGTCAAATTTGACGCAAAAATATTGTTGAAATTTAAAAAAAATATATTAAAATAAACACGGTGAGCTTCAGCAAGCCTGTTGCACTCATTCTGAATTCATGAGTGATCCAAACGCTAATGCATGGGGAAATGTTACATTCATCTATGTTTCCAGGGGAGCCGCGCTAGCGTAGTGGTTACAACACCGCTCTGGCGACCGGGTGATTCAGGATCAAACCCGGGCGACGGCATTTGAGGATTTTTCGTCGACCGGGAATTGGACTGGATTAACTCGAGACCTGGCGAGAACATTTGAAGGAGTGTTGTCGACCAGGGATTGGCGGCTCCTGAGCCGACCCAGCTGCAATGGGTACCTCCGAAATCGGAGAGTATTTGCCTGAATGGCGAGGGACACCTGTCTCTGTACAAGTAAAAAGGGATACTCACGTAAAATCAATGTCAGGTTAGACATAGTAATAACCTGAGATTTCGCCTCGAGTATTAGCGGGCGTACGAAAAAAAAAAAAAAAAAAAAAAAAAAAAAAAAAATCTATGTTTCCAAGAAAGGTAATTGCAATTGAACATCAGTTCAACTTTAGTTTTTTTTTAAGTGTTCAGGCATGATAACAGAACAGGAAATGTCCAAACTGTCCTCTTTCCACACAACCTGCATAAAGAAAATTCTTCAAAATTTCTGGCGATCACAATAACCAACCAAGAACTGCGGACTCGGAGCCACCAAGAAGACATGCACACCATCACAGCGGGTAGATGCTGGAATTGTGTTGACCATATCCTCAGGAGTGACCCTGACACCATCACCAGAACTGCCATGCTACGGACTCCAGGAAGGAAAGCGAGGCCAACCAAAAACTACCTGGTGGAGAACTGTGGAGGCAGAGATGCAAAGCATGAAACAGAGCTGGGGCACCACATGAATAATGGCTGCCGACCGAGCAAGGTGGAGGGAGTTTGTTGCTGCCCTACAAGATGCCACCAGGTGTGATGGTCACTAATTGCTTTGTCAGCCAGTGGCCAAGGACCAAAGAAGAAGGCATGATTAGGGAAGAAATGTTTAAGCCATTTGAATTTAATAATGAAACTCATTACAGTGATCGTTAAATGCAGATGACCAACCTGCAAGGTAACTGTTAAACTCTTTCTTTGTGTGTAGTTGTTAACTCATACTGGCTACTAGTTGTTGAATCATGCTTTATTTGTTAAATGATGTGAATGTCCACCAGTGGATAAATGTAGATGTTGGGACTGGTGTAGTAAAGTGTAACGATTGTCAACTCATCAAACCCAGCACAGTTTTGGTCATACAGGTCATCTTGTCCTGGAACATGATGAGGCCCGGCAAGAATGTGAGTGTAAACAATGAGTGTGTATCTGAATGTCAGTACGCGAATGGTAGAATGATTCGATAGAGTTGACAGGTTGGTAGTACATCACTCATACTCACACTGTTCGAATTCAAGAAGTACTGGAACTACGGTGGTCTTTTTATAACATTTAATGGGACGCACACTTGGACAGTACGTGTATGGTTACAGGAACAAATGTCGACATAGACAGTATAATGTTGATCACAGGAATATCATCTTAAGTTAGCATTCATGCTTGGCAAATATCATAATGGAGCATTCGTAAATAAGCATTCAGCGTTCCATCATGTAAATCATCTGGCTTTACTGACTGGGCACGTCAGACCATAACCGATACATAGGAAGGCTCCTAGACCTAACCTCGTCTAGCGAATATTCCTTCACGTAAAGTTCAATATATATATATTTCATAATATAGGAATCCCAGACATGGGTTCTCACATGTAGCAGTGATCTCTTGGTTCATCGAGCGATAGTACAGGCATCCCTTTTTCTCACTCGATAAATACAAAGTATATGAATTTCAACATGGCTGTTCTCTCTCTCGGAGCTTCACTCACTATAGAATATAGACCAAAATTAGTCATTCATTAAATGTCCTCATTTCTTCATAGGTTCTCTCATAGAGGTAATTGAATAATATCATACAATCCAGTGCTGATACATAGGAATGTCTTCTTCCTTTGAATGGATATTCTTTTTAAAAGTACCACTGTGCATCTGCTTATCAACAACGATGGCGAAGCCCAAGTTCATAATAAATTGTGGTTTTACCTTTTTATGCGAAATATAACTTTGCCATTCCTTGGCAAAAGAGAATAAACACTGGGGTAAAGTACATACAACATGTCTAAATGATTATCACTTTTCCCCATCCATATATAGATCACTATTTCGGCAAAAAGCCTGCTACAACAAAACTCGGCATCCTCACAGGATGACAGCCATGGATCACACCCTTTTGCTAGCGATACTTCCGCTGCATAGCCTTTGACCTTTTCTAGCGACAACCAAATTAGTTCGACTTAGAAATGCAAAGATATCCATATATAAGACAGACTCGTCCTACTCATACAAACACTACGTATAAATTCAGGCCATAGATATACTGAAGCAAGAACAATCTATTCCTACCCAGCCACAGAATAAATCACAGTAGGCCTAGAGTCGTCTGCGGAGTCCGATCGAAGATGACAGAACTATTTTCAAGGGAAGCAACCCAAAAATGACTTCTCCTTAAACACTTAAAAAAGGAAATACTTTGCTTACAAAATATTTGCGAACATAATAAGAATATAAATGTATTATATTGCAAGATAGTAAAAATTGCCCTTTACAGTCTTACCACACCTCCCGGGAAAAAAAAAAATAAAATTTTTTTTTTTAAATACATCTAGGAGCACCGTAGAATAGGCTCACAACGCAAGAATACTGCGCAGATGAAAATATCAGGAATAACTATAATTCCTAATATGACTGGTGAGAATATATATCTCAAAATCTGAGAGAAATTGTTTCCCTACGAATAAATGTTTCCAGGAAGGTGTGATGTACGTATAATACAATTCTGGTAATTATACAATGCATACCAAAAATTCACACTACAATCTTAAATTTATGATTTATGAAGAAACAATCATCAAAGAACAGCGGTGAATTAACATCAATAAACCGCTAAGTAGCGATACCATCATTCTATTATTAAATTACAAATGTGTATCTTAGTAAAGAAACAAAAAATAACTGTTGTAAAGTTATACATATTAAAAAGATCCAATATTTAACAGTTAAGTGGCATCATGTGGGCATCTGGACAGAATGTCCGCCATCACATTTTCTGAACCACGGATAGCTCGTACCGAAAAATGAAAAGGTTGAAGAGCGATTGCGTATCGAGTTGATCTCGAGCTCTTCAAGTTCTTACTTTGGATAGCCGTAAGAGCTTTTTGGTCAGTTTCCACTACGAAATGCGCGCCCAGAAGGAATCTTTGGAGTTTGAGAATTGACCAAACCATTGCCAATAATTCACGGTCTAAAACCGAGTAATTCCTTTCTGCAGCATTAAGTTTTCTGGATATGTACATTACAGGATGCAGAGTTCCAGAGTACTCTTGCATTAGTGCCGCTCCAATCCCAGTGGATGAAGCGTCACTACGAAGAACAAATGTCTTATCTGTTGTAGGCAACACTAAAATAGGTGGTGATGAAAACATAGTTTTGATCTTCTCTAGTGAAGATTGGCATTCATGAGACCAGTGAACCATGTTAGGCGACCCTTTCTTTAATAGTGTAGAGAGAGGTGCCATGATAGAGGACAGATTCGGAATGAAACGTCCATAAAATTGTATGAGACCTAAAAGACTTCGCACTTGCTTTTTAGTCCTAGGGATAGAGATGTTAAGTATCTTAGTGATATTATGGTCTTCTGTCTTCAAGAAACCGTGACCTACTCGATGGCCTAAGAAAGCAATTTCGCTAAAGCCAATACAAGCTTTAGATGGTTTTGCTGTCAGGTTATACTCACGCAGAGTTGATAATAATTCAACTAATCCTGAATAGTGATCTTCCCAAGTATCGCTGAAAAGACAGATGTCGTCTAGATAAGCAATGACATCTGACCGATACGATAGGATTCGACGCATCATGCGTACAAATGTAGCTGGTGCGTTCATAAGGCCGAAAGGCATAAAATTCCATTGGAAAAGGCCTCTGGGAGTAGAGAAAGCGGTAAGAGGTTTGGCGCGTTCGGATAATGGAACTTGCCAATATCCTTTAGACAAATCAAGTTTAGTGAAAAAATGCGATTTAGAAAGACGAGTAAGTAACTCTTCTAGTAAAGGCATAGGTTCAGCATCGAACTTCGTAACTTGATTCAATTTGCGATAGTCAACGCAAAGACGTATGTTATTGTCTTTTTTTCGAACAATAACCATCGGCGAAGAATATGCAGAAGTGGATGGTTCGATTATTTGTAAATCTATCATTTCATCCAACTCCTTTTCAACCTGTGTTTGGAAATGTATAGGGATAGGATAAGGCCTAACCCTAATTGGAGTATGTTCAGTTAGAACAATGTCATGCTCAATGACATGAGTTTGTCCAGGGATGTCAGTGAGGACATCCTGAAATGTTTGTAACATAAACGAAACTTGTCGCCGTTCTCCTAGAGACAAATCAGGAGAAACAGTAACGTCTTTCCATGATTCACTAGAATGAAGTGGGATCATTGGAAGCGGGAGATTAACATCCGAAAAACTTGTTTCCTCATCCTGTATTACAGACAGTGATGAGTAATGACCATGTTTGACATGAGAATCGTCCGTTGCCTGGAAAATAGGCTGTAGATAGTCAGGACGTTCATGGAACTCCGTAAGCATATTGATGTGGAAGGTTTTATGCTTCCCGTTAATATCGACGATGTAGTCAACATCTGAAATTTTCGATATTATATCGTACGGACCTTTCCAACTAATAAGGAGTCTATTTTCACGACAAGGTAGCAAAACAAATGCTTTGTCACCAGGACAAAGTTGTCGTAAAGTTCTCTTCTTATTAGCAAATTGTCTTGCCTTCTGCTTAGCAAACTCAGAAGAGGACGTTGCCAATTTGCATGCTTCGATAATCTTTTGTCTCAGCGCGATGACATACTCGTAAGAAGATTTTGTGTCATCGTCAATATTGTCAGCTGTTATAAGATCATGCAGCAAAGACATTGGGCCGCGCGGTCGCGCGCCAAAGACAAGTTCAAAGGGCGAAAACCCTGTATGTTCATTGGGGACCTCTCTGTACGCGAAGAGGGCCGCGGGTAAAACCCTATCCCAATCTTGAGGATGATCCTCAGTTATCTTCCCTAATAAGTTCTTAAGTGTTCTATTTAGTCGCTCGACCATCCCATTGGACATAGGATGATAGATGCTACTCAAAGATCTCTCTATCTGTAGAGTAGACATTACTTGAGACATGGTATCCGATATCAGTTGGGTGCCATGATCTGATAATATTTCTCCGGGGAATCCCAGCCGAGAAAATATAAGCCAAAGAGCATCTGCAATGTCAGCGGTAGTAATGCTCTTTAGAGGGATAGCCTCTGGCCAACGTGTGCACATGTCTACACACGTTAAGATAAACTGATGTCCTCTAGCAGATTTGATCTTGAATGGACCAATGATGTCTATCGCCATTTTCTGGAATGGACGAATAGGAATATCTGCAGCCTGAATAGGCGCAGCATGACGAGGACCTTTGGATTTGACTTCTTGACATACTTTACAGGATCGACAATAGATCCGTATGTCCTTGTTCACAAAAGGCCAAAAGAAAGCCGCAAGAACTCTTGACTTAGTACGGGAAAAACCCATGTGACCAGCACACTGAGAGTCGTGTGCATGTTG
This sequence comes from Oreohelix idahoensis, assembly GCA_024509875.1. Taxonomy (NCBI): domain Eukaryota; kingdom Metazoa; phylum Mollusca; class Gastropoda; order Stylommatophora; family Oreohelicidae; genus Oreohelix; species Oreohelix idahoensis. Next base: position 1,451,854 of record JAMPIV010001683.1, read on the forward strand.
TAAGATCTTAACTCTCAAATTCTTGGGTACAAGAATCTGAGAATGACTTGACTTAGTGGAGTCTTGCACCATACGTACAAGTACGCCATTCTTCATTGTAATCCAAGATTTACAATTTGAATCTTTATTCGGATCACCATTTGTTACAAGAGTGAAGAATTTCTTAAGAGTCGGATCTTCTTCTTGTTGTTTTATAAACGAGTCACGAGAAATTACCAAGGGATCATCTTGGTTATGCACTTCATTATCTTCAACAGATGAAGTTTCAGGCATATTGAGAGCTTGAGCTCTAGTGACTACTGCATTAGCAGATTGCATATTTTGATTTTCCCAAACGGAAATTTGCTCCGGAGTGCATTCTTTGACTCCGTGAATGCGACCGATGATAAGATCAGCGATCGGATCCGGCAAAAGACATGCGTGTACATCTCCTGTGAAGAAAGGAGTAGCAATCCTAATGATAGCGGTAAGTATTTCTCTATGGTGCCGCCAAATGTTACGCATTTGACTACTTTGCCTGTAGAATGAGAAGGATCTATGAGTGACTGCCTAACCCCAATAGTTGTGCATCCAGAATCAAAAAGTACTGAGACTGGATTGTCATTTACTAAACCTTTGTGTAAGACAAGAGAACCTCTCCCATCATGCGCGATTGACGCAGGAAGAGCGGGAAGAGGATGGCCACAGCTTAAAGTAGACACTGTGGTTGGCTCAAATAATGTTTTGCATTGGGGGCACTGAGATGCTCTCCCAAAATCAAAAGCGGCACATGCCATATTATTAGAGTCATCATTATCTTTATTTTGTTTATAGGCTTCGTGGGACTCTTGCTGTGCAGAGTTCGCCTGGTAATGAGCTTTATGTTTTTTGAATTGTGCTCTACCTCTGTTATTATTGCCTCTGTACTTATCATTGTTTTCCACTATTATAACCTCTACTCGGGTTTGAATCATAGCTCCTTTGGTTACTATCATCATATTCATTATAATGAGTATCTCGGTAATTATGATCCTGTTGTCTCCATGAAGGAAAACTTGGATAGTTTCTAGAATGACTTCCTTTGCGAAAGTTCCTGTAATTATGACCACCCCTGAATCGAGGGCTGTCAGCTCTTCTCCAGGTATTCGAAGAAGAACCCTGAAATGATTGGTTACCTTGGTTCTGATAACTGTAATAGTTACCTTTTTTATTAAACCTATTTTGAGGTCCTTGGAATTTGTGAGAGTGATTAGGGTTGTATGGTGTTGCAGAAGCAACTGGCATACCTTCTTTAACCTTACTGTTGCTAATGGCTACGTCCGGATGTGCAGTGACGTATTGGGTACAATACTGTTCCATTTCTTTTAGAGACTTAGGTTTACGCTCATGTAAGAATTCGAGGAAAGGTTTATTTATACTTGACATAATCTTGTCTCTGAGTATCAAGTCCATAAGGGCTTCATAAGTCTTTTCTGTTTTGGATAGCTCAATCCAACGATCAAATGTAAGTCGTGTCCTTGCAATGAATTCTGAGAATTCTACACCTGCCTCAGGCACCATTGTCTTAAACAACTTCCGATAACCCTCTTCAGACAACTGATACTTCTTTAATAAGGCTGCCCTAATAACATCATAGTTATCTTTGTCAGCCTCTTCAACCAAACTTAAACTAGTCAGAGAATCACCTTTCAGATTTTCTGATAACTGGTTAGCATATTGTGATTTGTCCACATTATGTGCTCGACACGAGCGTTCAAATCTGTTTAGCCAGAATGTTATGTCATCACTGGAAGGGTTGAACGCTGGTACCTTGACCTTGTAAGTAAAGGGTTTACCATTACCACTAGATGCTTGATTAACATTACTTATGTTTGTTAACTTTAACTTTTCTAACTCAAATGCTAAAAGTTCTTTTTGGTGTTCATGTTCTCTTATTGCTTTTTTTTTCTTGAGCTTCAGCTTGTAATTTTCTCTCTTCTGCAGCAGCCTGTAATTTTTTCTCTTCAGCAGCAGCCTCATCTTTTCTTTTCTCTTTTTCCATTTCCATCTGGAATCTTTTTTCATCAGTCTGTATCTGCAATCTCTTTTGTTCATCCTCTCTTTGTAATTTTTTTTCCTCAGCTGCTAATTTCTTTTCTTCAATAGCAAGTTTTCTCTCTTCTGCAGCTAATGCTTTGTCATATTGAGCAACTGCCCATTCTTCTAACTGCTGACCAGTCTTATCAAGAGCCCTGCCTTGTGTGATAAAATAATCCAAGGTAGACATCTTGTCTAATAAGATCAGTACTTTGCAAAAGTAAATAAATTTACTTTCTTAGTCTTAATCAAAGACTTTGTATGATAACTTTGTAACCTGTGAAAAATAGTACTTAACTATCCCAATCACTGTGGGAAACAAGCCTTACAAAGGTCTTGTATAAATCCTTATATAATAACAGCTATAAGTTGCTGGTCACTCTATAATATAAGTGCAGTGCACCAGAAATAGTGTTTTATATCATCAACTGTGTACCTTTAGTAATAGCAATTAACTATCAGTTGATTCTTGTACATCAATTTATATGATCAACTATATTTTAAATAGTGTATGTCGATCAGGCACAAAACAAAACAGTTATACAGAAAAACATGAAAACATTTGCGGAAATGAAATAAATAAAATTGGAAAAACAATAAAAGATAAACCGCAAGAGGATAACAAATACAAATAACGCCACAGTATATAAATATAAATTGAGAATAGAACTGAAAGATAGAATAGGGTAGACCAACAAATTACAAACAAATCAAAACAAACTAAAGAACAGAGGAATATTACAAAAACAACAATGAGTACAGACTTCACAGCTAACACTAATAGCAACAGCTGTCGCAGCAAATTTCCAATGAAGAAAATTGCACCTATAGAAACGCACACATCAGACCCTCTATTACGTGGGATACTCTGCTGTGTGACACCGCCCAACCGAAACAACAACCCGCTGGATACAAACAAATATCACATATAAATAGTTAAACATAAATACATAAATGCATAAATAGTATGGCAATATGATGTAAATAGAGTGTTGCAGAAAAGAATGTGTTGGAATGAAGGCTCAGTTACACTGCCTAATAGTACAGTACTGTGGTACTTTATTAAACAAATACTTCTGGTCTAATTATTTTAAATTCAACACAGAAATAGAAGCTCCATCGTTGATTTGAATGATAACAATCAATGTAGGACTTCTCAGTTCAATAACATTTTCTTTCGCAAACACTGTCAAATATTCTCCAGTCCTGATGTGTAATGTTCTATGTTTCAACCAAGCTCGCTGTGTAACACTGTCAGTTGTATGGCAAATGTCCAATGAACCAAATGTCAACAAACCCTGACCTAGTTACTGCATACTCTCGACAGGACAGGTCACGCTGACATCACTGTAGAGTTGTACTGTTGATGTATTTGTGTGTCGTAACAGACCCCAAGGAACGTCTGGTCTCAGTAGTTTACTTCTCAATATGGTCACTGTGCAGGTTGACCCAGGAAGCTGGCCACCAGTTGTTAAACTCTCTTTCTTTGTGTGTAGTTGTTAACTCATACTGGCTACTAGTTGTTGAATCATGCTTTATTTGCTAAATGATGTGAATGTCCACCAGTGGATAAATGTAGATGTTGGGACTGGTGTAGTAAAGTGTAACGATTGTCAACTCATCAAACCCAGCACAGTTTTGGTCATACAGGTCATCTTGTCCTGGAACATGATGAGGCCCCGGCAAGAATGTGAGTGTAAACAATGAGTGTGTATCTGAATGTCAGTACGCGAATGGTAGAATGATTCGATAGAGTTGACAGGTTGGTAGTACATCACTCATACTCACACTATTCGAATTCAAGAAGTACTGGAACTACGGTGGTCTTTTTATAACATTTAATGGGACGCACACTTGGACAGTACGTGTATGGTTACAGGAACAAATGTCGACATAGACAGTATAATGTTGATCACAGGAATATCATCTTAAGTTAGCATTCATGCTTGGCAAATATCATAATGGAGCATTCGTAAATAAGCATTCAGCGTTCCATCATGTAAATCATCTGGCTTTACTGACTGGGCACGTCAGACCATAACCGATACATAGGAAGGCTCCTAGACCTAACCTCGTCTAGCGAATATTCCTTCACGTAAAGTTCAATATATATATATTTCATAATATAGGAATCCCAGACATGGGTTCTCACATGTAGCAGTGATCTCTTGGTTCATCGAGCGATAGTACAGGCATCCCTTTTTCTCACTCGATAAATACAAAGTATATGAATTTCAACATGGCTGTTCTCTCTCTCTCGTGAGCTTCACTCACTATAGAATATAGACCAAAATTAGTCATTCATTAAATGTCCTCATTTCTTCATAGGTTCTCTCATAGAGGTAATTGAATAATATCATACAATCCAGTGCTGATACATAGGAATGTCTTCTTCCTTTGAATGGATATTCTTTTTAAAAGTACCACTGTGCATCTGCTTATCAACAACGATGGCGAAGCCCAAGTTCATAATAAATTGTGGTTTTACCTTTTTATGCGAAATATAACTTTGCCATTCCTTGGCAAAAGAGAATAAACACTGGGGTAAAGTACATACATCATCATGTGACATATTCTTTCCAGAACGTTGTCTCCATTACAGCTGCTCTGAACGCATCACGATTCTGGGCAAGTCGACCTGCATCAGCCAAAGACAAGTTCAGACTCTCTGTGATGTCCTGGGTCCACCGTCGTCTAGGTCGACCCCTTCCCCTTTTTCCAGGGACCGTGCCTTCCATCACTGTTTTTTCCAGACTATTATGTCTTTTTATATGACCGAAAAATTTCAGCTTCCTTATTGCGATGGTATTTAGGAGCCAATGTTCCTGTACGTTTAGTGAGTGCAGTACTTCTCTGTTGGTCTTTTTTTTTGTCCAGGGTATTCTCAACATCCTTCTGTAGCATTTCATTTCGAATGATGTAATCTTTTTTGCAACTGTTTTATTGAGTGTCCAAGTCTCGCAGCCGTATGTTGCTACTGGGAATATACATGCTCTGATCAGTTGTAACTTTGTTTCTTTGCTTGTGCCTTGCCATAGGTTTTTCATCTGTATTAGCTTATGTGAAGCAATTGCAAGTCTTCTTTTAATTTCTACTGCACAGTCGCCAGAGCTGTTAATGATTGATCCTAAGTATTCGAATTCATTGACACTTTCCAGTTCTTCGTTATCAATTTCAATTTCTGGTTTGGTCTTTACTTTGTCTGTTGTCAATACTTTGGTCTTCTTGGTGTTTAGGTATAGATTCTGGGCCTCGCTGTGTTTTTTGGTGGACAGAAGTAATTGTTCAAGTCCTTTTGGGTTGGTCGATAGGAGGACTGTGTCGTCAGCATATCTGATTTCCGGGATCTGGTACCCGCCGATGTTAAATGAGTCAAACTCTGTGTGTTCTTGGTCATCTCTTACGAAAGTACATACAACATGTCTAAATGATTATCACTTTTCCCCATCCATATATAGATCACTATTTCGGCAAAAAGCCTGCTACAACAAAACTCGGCATCCTCACAGGATGACAGCCATGGATCACACCTTTTGCTAGCGATACTTCCGCTGCATAGCCTTTGACCTTTTCTAGCGACAACCAAATTAGTTCGACTTAGAAATGCAAAGATATCCATATATAAGACAGACTCGTCCTACTCATACAAACACTACGTATAAATTCAGGCCATAGATATACTGAAGCAAGAACAATCTATTCCTACCCAGCCACAGAATAAATCACAGTAGGCCTAGAGTCGTCTGCGGAGTCCGATCGAAGATGACAGAACTATTTTCAAGGGAAGCAACCCAAAAATGACTTCTCCTTAAACACTTAAAAAAGGAAATACTTTGCTTACAAAATATTTGCGAACATAAGAATATAAATGTATTATATTGCAAGATAGTAAAAATTGCCCTTTACAGTAACCATTACCTTGAATTTAAAATGTACAAATATAAAGTTAATCTTCTACAAGCAACTATCAAAGGAAACATTTCCACTGTTATGAGTTCACGCTTATTGTGACTGTTTGCAAGTACTTATTGTTTAAGCAAGCCTATACAGCAAAGACATTGTTCAAAATAACAAAAATAAGCCTCAGCTAATAGATGAAAATATGTATGCAAACTGCTTTAGCTGCAGATACACAGTCAGATAACACTGACAAACAACATTTTTCTTTCTTATATAAGAATAAGTGTTCTTAGGTCAGTTTCTTGCGCTGATTTCAAATTTGAAATCCGTTTATCTCTATCACATCGGGTTCTTAAGATATTTGTGAATAAATATATTTTTGGGAAACCGTTATTTGCTCCGTTTCATTTTTACTATATAACTATTAAAAATTAATAAAATGCAAAATAATTCTACTTTTTATATTCCTAAAAGATGCGTGACATATGTTACGCTATTTTTTTAATAGTTACTGTATTTTGAAATAATTCTGAGCGAAATATGGCTTCTAGAAGTTGTAGAAATTCGGCTGATCTGTTCTGTTACGTGTGCGGATATTTTACCGATCGTGTTCACCAGAAAAACTTTACACCATTTTACAGCATATGAACTTTATTTCGATTCGAAAGTTGATGATGCAAATAAGTCTTGGAAGCCAAATGCAGTTTGTTCGACTTGTGCAAATACATTGGCAGGTTGGTTACGAAAATCGCCGAAACATAAGTCGATGCCTTTTGGAGTGCCAGTAATATGGCGTGAACCGACAAATCGCGCTACTGATTGTTAATTCTGCTTGACAAATATCCATGGTTTCACTTTTAAAACTAGAAAGTCTGTGGTTTATCCAAATATTGAATCGGTTTCGAAACCAGTGCCTCATGATCCAATCACGTGTCCGATCCCAGTTCCACCAGAACAATATCCGTTGGACGTGAATGAACCATCAGAAAGTGATAGTTTACCTGCTTTCGAAACTAATTCTGACGCGGATTATATACCGGTGAATGATGGTGTTCACTTAATTAAACATTCAGAACTTTCAGATCTAATACGTGATCTCGCTCTTACCAAAGGACAAGCGGAATTACTCGGTTCGCGGCTCAATGAATGGAATCTTTTAGCTCCCAATACTCCGATATCTAAATTTCATCATAGACAGACCTTGTTCAATACTTTGAGATGGATGATGACATTTGCTATTGCAAAGATGTAAATGGTCTAATGGTGCACCTCGGTCATGAGCACATAGTCAACGAATGGTGACTTTTCATCGACTCTTCCAAGACTAGTCTAAAAGCCGTGTTATTGCATAACGGAAATTTATTTTCATCAATTCCAGTCGCCTACTCTGTTCATATGAAAGAAACTTATGACAATATGGCTATACTTTTGGAAAAAATAAAGTACAATGACTACCAATGGCGGATTTGTGGAGACCTCAAGGTCATTGCAATTCTCACGGGCATGCAGACTGGGTATACTAAATTTTGTTGCTTCCTATGTGAATGGGACAGCCACAACAGACAGGAACATTATGCAAGAAAGGTGTGGCCTATCACAGATCGTATGCAGCTTGGGCATAAAAATGTAATACACGAGCCATTAGTTAACAAAGACAGCATCATTTTACCACCGTTACATATAAAATTGGGGCTCATGAAGAATTTCGTAAAAGCATTAGATAAAACGAGCAAAGCTTTCACTTATCTTCGAGAAAAGTTTCCGCAAGTTAGCGATGCAAAGATAAAGGAAGGTATCTATGTAGGACCTCAGATTAGGAAAGTTATTGCAGACAAACAATTCGAGAACTTGTTACATGGTAGTGAACTTCGCGCATGGATGGCATTCAAATCGATCGTCGATAACTTTCTTGGAAGGAAATCACAAATCTGTCGACTATGTGCATATTGTTAAGCAGTGCATAGATGCATACAGAATTATGGGCTGTAACATGTCCCTCAAAATCCATTTGCTCGATTCGCATCTTGACTTTTTCCCTGACAACCTTGGCGAAGTCAGCGATGAACATGGAGAACGATTCCATCAAGATATCGCCGTAATGGAGTCACGTTATCAAGGACGGTGGAGTGTGACCATGCTTGCCGATTATTGTTGGAGCTTCATCGCGATGTACCACATGCCATTCACCGACGAAAGTCGTCTGCAAAGAAATTCAAGCCTACATAACTGTTATACTTCTTGTGCGAATGATGTTGTGTTACTGTATGCGTTATTAAAAAACTTCAATTGCGTACTCTAGAGATCCCGACCGGATAGAGAAAAACGGTTTGCAGATTTAAAAACAGCACATTAAAATTGACCAGAAAAACAATGAAATGTTAGAGAAAGAAAAAAAAATTTTTTTTTGTTAGCCAGTGTAATCAACCAATACCCTTTAGCTCCCCAAGTAGCAAGGGCCAAGAACAAACACACAGCCAAGTCATCCTGACACGTGCCATCAGACCAAAGTCTCTTTTCATCATTTTCATTAGTCTTCAGTTTTCTCAATGTGTTCTTTGGTTTGCCTCTACTTCTCTTACCCTGTAGATTCTAGAACAAGGACTCTCTGGTAATGCCATCAACAGGTTTCTTAAATGAGTGCCCAATCCATCTCCAGCATCTCTTCTCTTGTTCCACTGGTGTCGTGAAATATTCTAATCCACATATATAAATTATCAGGTAAATATAAAGCCTAACAAATAAATTCTAATAAAGAAAAGAGCAATGGTAAAATAACAGTGCTGTCACAAAGAATGTACTCGAAATCCCCCTTTGTTTTATGCTTCGTCTGCAAATTGTAACGTTTCCACGTTAAATATAAGCCACTGCATAAATACAAGTGTTTCCACAACACATTAAAACGGGTATTGCCTTTCTAAGAAAAACATTGAGAGGCACTGCGTAATGACCTAAATTAATCCTAACATTAATTATACTGCGTTACCAAAACGAACGAACAGATGGACTCAAATAGAAAGAGAGAGGCAGGGCTGAAAATCAGGAACGCATGCAACACGCGTCGCGCGATACACAATTACTACTATCACGCGTGTAAGGCCACATGCACTAACTTTTTTTTCAGACGGACAGTGATAAATTCACTACCCTTCCCAGAGTTAGGTTTTTAAATCCTGAAAAACTCTTATTAGGAAAGATGACAATAGATGGGTTTACGTTTGAAAACATTACAGTACCCAGACAGCACATCTTCGAAACAGGAGGTAGAAGAAATTGCATATTTTGAACGCAGCCACTTAGCTCTTTTAAATTTGTATATTTGGGTTCCTTAGGGCTTGCTGACAAAGAATATGTAAAACGTTACGCAAATAGTCTAGGAATTAATAAATTATAACCAAAATAAAATAGTGGGGATGCCTGACAGCATGAAATCATTTCTGCTCATAAAATTTTTTTATAACGTGTTTGAAAAAAACCTTACGTACGGAAATAGCCTACCATGTAAACTCCAAATTGATTGGAGCGCAACAAATATAAGACTAAACACGATTGGTCGGACTATAAATACTATCTTTGGTTGTTAGGGGAGACGTAGGAAGGTAAAATTTTTTCAAACACTTGTCGAAACGTGGCTCCATTGGCCAGACTCGCTGATATAATCACTTAGGAGCGTTAGTTCGAGACCACTAGTTCAAATAAGCTTGATAAAGCAACAGTGCGTTGAAGCCAGCTCATATTTTTGCTAAATAAAAGCCTGGAACATAAGCAGATGGGAATTTGTGCCAGTATTTGTGCCAGAATTCATTGCTAGTCAACGTATCTTTTAATGAAAATTGAATGTGAATTGTTAATTTATGCCTATATATATGTGTAGTTCAGTAGCGAACATGAGGAAAAGCCTATAATGCTCCAGCCTGAACAGAAGGTGTCGGAGGAAAGTAAAACTGCATGGAATGGCCAAACAGTACACTGACACCTAGATTATTGATTAGACAGAAATAATGCTGGAATTGCAGAGGCGTAGTAACCATTAGGGAGGGAAATACTGGTATAAAGTATTTCAGATGAAGCTGACAGTTGGCCTAACGCTCTGAACTCAATGTTTGTGATGTATTGTGCTCAGTGTAAAAAGAGAGTATAAATTAGTTATGACGTAGAAGGTACATCCTTCTTGTTTTCAGGGACTGTGGTCTTAACGTTATTGAGCAGCACCTGGTCAGAGCTTTGCTGAATCCAGAGTCGGACAGCATACTCCTTGGTCCATTTAGCTATCAGTGAGGTGTCTCCAGAGCACAGGGGAGAAATCGAGCAGAGGAGTCTTTTCCTGCCGCCATCACGCAAGATAAGCTGATCTGGCCAGCTGAGCTCAAAATTATGTACCCCCATCTTAAAATAACATTGTAACATAAACTTAAGAGGGGAAGTAAATTGTTTTAATATCAGGAACTGAGAACATCTCCAATACTAGTTCCAATAAAGACAAACTATTGAAGTCATGATGACAAATACCAACAGAGCTTGAACAAAACAAAACCAGTATTACCTCATATTACTACTACACAACTGACACACATAGGATACTTTTAATAATATATGTCACTACAATATTCATATTGAGAAATTCTGTACATATAACTTGTAATTAAAATTGATTGTGACTCCTGGTTCCTTTGTATTTGAATCAGGACACATATACATTCATGACAGCAATGAATACATATTGTTATTTGAAAAGTTATCAGTGACTCCTTTAAGATATCCTTGTAGAGTGTTTTATGTATGTGAGTGTCACAGTGTTGTCAAGTGTAGTGGAATAAATTAAATTGTTTATCTGTCTGTTGTTGTTTTGACTTACACTTCATCATACACATACCCTAGACATATAACGTAGTCATCACACTATTCCAGAATAATTCTGACTGAGATATATATATATATGTGGCAGCAAGTAAGGTTATCTATAATACACTACTCTTATTAGATATAGATACCTTCACAGCTGATCTCAGTCAGTACACTAAGTCCCCTATAAATATTTCTAACATCCCACTTGACCACATATATTGGGGTCTCGCTCTTGGGATTTTGAATCTTTACCTATTAAAAAAATATTGGGGGTAATTCACTTCAGGGAATATAAGAATTAAAAGGTATCCTTGGGTGGAATTAAATAAGGCTGAGCTCACGGTGCCTGTGTTGTCCATTAGATATATATTTAGAGATTGAATTGTTGGTTAGACATTGTATAAATTTACCTGATAGACAATGGCGGACCTGGCCAAGTTTCGATCTGCTGCTGTTCAGACTGCAAAAGAGTTAGGATTAGATGGGCAAGTTATGGGGGGCCGCGCTAGCGTAGTGGTTACAACACCGCTCTGGCGACCGGGTGATACAGGATCAAACCCGGGCGACGGCATTTGAGGATTTTTCGTTGACCGGGATTTGGACTGGATTAACTCGAGACCTGGCGAAGACATTTGAAGAAGTGTCGTCGACCAGGGACTGGCGGCTCCTGAGCCAACCCAGCTCTAATGGGTACCTCCGAAATCGGAGAGTATTTGCCTGAATGGCGAGGGACACCTGTCTATGTACAAGAAACAAAGGGATACTCACGTAAAATCAATGTCAGGTTAAAATATTAATAATAACCTGAGATTTCGCCTCGAGTATTAGCGGGCGTAAAAAAAAAAAAAAAAAAAAAAAAAAAAAAAATGGGCAAGTTATGGTTGCTTATGTCACTACGGAATGTGACAAATTTATTGGACGCGAAGAAAGAAGGTTTGAAGCCGAAAGAAAGTTAGAGGCTGAAAGGGAAATTAAGAAGTTACAATTTGAGGCTGAGGCTGAGACTAAGAAGTTACAATTTGAGGCTGAGGCTGAGACTAAGAGGTTGCAGATTGAGGCTGAGGCTAAGAAATTGGAGGCAGAAAGAGAAGACAAAAGATTGGCTGCAGAAAGGGAAGAGAAGAAATTAGCTGCAGAAAGGGAAGCAGAAGAAAGAAGATTGACTGCAGAAAGGGAAGAGAAGAAATTAGCTGCAGAAAGGGAAGCAGAAGAAAGAAGATTGACTGCAGAAAGGGAAGCAGAAGATAAAAGATTACAAAAGGAACATGAGTTACGACTAAGGGAGTTTGAGTTTCAAGGCCATGCTCCTGAAAATGGTGCCAGTCCCTTTGCCTCTGATGCCACTGCTAGCCAAGGAGCCTCAACCTCAGCTATGAATTTTCATTTAGATCATTTTGTTGAGAAAGACGATGATATAGAGAGCTACCTAAATAGGTATGAACTATTAGCTACCACGTATGGTTAGAGAGAGAAAGGTGGAGCTTAAAGTTATCTCAGGGACTTCGTGGGGCAGCTTATGAAGTTTTTGCTAAAATGAGCAGAGGTGATCAGGAAAATTATGACATGCTAAAGCAGGCTCTTTTGTTAAGGTATGAAAAGAATGCAGAATTTTATAGGAAAAAATTTAGGAATGCTAAACTACTGTCAGGTGAAACCTATCACCAGTTCTCTGCACGATTAGAGACATACTTGGAGAAATGGACTTCTCTGGGGAAAACCCAAGATCTTAAGGAAATGGTCCAATTGGAAATGTTGCTGGAAAGGTTATTCAGTGGAAGCTAAATTTAGGTTTCAGTAGGGTAGGGTGATGTCTCTGGGTAGAGTTGCAACATTGGATTACCTAATAACTAGCTACGGGGTCATTCTTGACTCATAGCTAGGGGGCACTGGTTTTCCGACATCTCGTCCATAATAATTGTAGACTGATACTAAGGAGCGTCAAAATTGCTAATGGTCTAGGCACATACATGTTGATGGGAACAATATGGATGCAGGGTTAACTCTGTTACTGCATTTGCTATGAAAATGTTGAACACAGTGGAACCTATTTTTAGTAGAGGCTATCAGAGTCAGCTCATCGATGAAAGGGAAATATGGAAAGATAAAATATTTCAAACCAAGAACGGTGTGGAATACCACTTTTTAGTCGAGCACCAGAAGAACTATTAATAAATTGATCCTAGAGGATGAAAAAATTGAACACGGAATACGGGACTCATTACGAGTACAGGGGCCCACGGAAGCTGAAAATCTAGAACTACATGCACTGATAGATGACAATTCGATCATTGGAAAAAAGGAAAAAGATGAAAGAAAAATCCTTAGTCAAGCCCTGAAGTATAAGCTGATACAGGTGGTGAAAAAATTTACACACCATCCATGTGAGATGAGTCATATGACAGTATGATTTCTCAGCTATTGACCCATTCTGTAGTGTAAGGTTTTCTTCGTCATAAATTCTTGGTTGACTCAAGTTAGTGTTTTTTTTGTCTGCATTGAAAAAGGAAATAACGAAGGTCAAAGGAAGAACAACTGTTGAATTTGAGTACCACCCCCGATGTCGCATTTAGCATGAGTGTCAACTATAAGGTCATCTAGATATGATGACAGGTTTAGATTACGGCTAATAAGATGCCGTTATATGATACACTTGCTCACATGAGTTTAGGCGAATACAATACATTCCAGGGCGTTTAGATTTCCGTTGCTGGTGTGTCGAGGCACTAGATGCAAGATTCGACAAGGGTGACGAACCAATATCTTAGCTACCATAGACACAGTCTGTATGCGAATATATTTTTTTTCAACTACTATACCAAGGAGTAGCTAACCATGATCGAAATATATGTACGCGATATGCTGGAACCAGGACATAATCCATAAAAGCAGCACTAGGAGTATACGAATAGAGTGAATTAGTAAATCAAGCAGATTAAATTGATAGAAAGCGCCAATCTTAGCCCTCTAATATTGGATGGTTGTGTAGATATTGTCGCTTCTTTCTGAGGGGGGAATCCCAATGTGTGAAACCCTAGTGAAGTGATCCGATGGTTTGATAATTGCGCACAACAGTGGAAGACCCGTGAGATGACAGTACTCAAAAATAGGGAGAAGTAGGGGTGGATACATTCACCATAAATACGATAGGACTCACTTATCGGTTCAGATTGTGTAATGTATGGGAGGTAGACGAAAGGCATGGACTAGTAGCTTATCATGACGAATAAAACCACACTAAAGCGATGTCATGAGGTAGATACAGGGTGTAACAGGGAGGGATTATGTTGTGAGAGAGGAAGGAAGACGTGATACGGGAGAAAATGGACTGAGACTCTATGCGTGATGAGGTGAGAGGTACTGGAAGTCCATATGCTTTTTAGGCACGGACACTCAAAGCTATGAGGGTTGTATATGGCCCAGGAGCTTGTAATTCGGACTAAAAGTGTGGACATTTAGGGCATACATAGTATTCCCTTCAGTGTGTAAACATAGGACCCAAATCATGGGAATCAGCGCATTTAGGACAGCGAATATAGCTTGTCACTATTTCTGGCCAGGACATGATAACTGGTAGTAGGGATAGATATAGAATGTAAGGATTTGTTAGGAACTTCCTGGTCTAGTGTGCCAAAAAATCCGACTAGTAGTTGCACCTAAAACAATTGTGAATGATTACCAGCATAGACCATAGTAGTCTGTCGGGGGGGGGGGGGGAAATTGCCCTATAGTCGGGGATATAGACTATTGACGAGTGGTTGCATGATTTGGAAGGGCACTTGTGGGATGATCTTCCGGACACGTGTGAGACAGAGCAATTCAGCTACTTTATGATCGTCAGGTGGACTGTAGGGTCTATTGTGGGAGGTGTGGCTGTAGCCTGAGACATTAGCATGGAGAGTGAGTATACTGATGGAGGTGGTGGGGACGGTTCATCCTTCCAAGGTGATCTTGGATATGGGTCTAAACTTTTATGGCAGAGGGCATATGAACACAATTTAGAGTTACAAGGTTTGGCTTTCCCAGATATATCTGAGGTGTTGTAATGGTGGATCCTGGGTGGTCAAGGGGGAGTGTATTAAATGAAGGAAGTACACAACATGGATGAGGAGATTTAGTGTCTAGGCCAGATGCGGTTAAACAAAGTTTCTGTTGTAGCATCCCAATGTTAGTGGGTTTTGTTTTTTGGGTTTGTTTATAGTTTTTTTTATTAGTTATATGTTTTTAATTGGGATACATTGGTGTCGATTTCATTGTGAGAGAGTTATTAGGGTTTTTTATGGAAAGAGGACAGGATTTAGTATTGATATGACCATTGAGTAGGTAAATGGAAAAGATAAGTGAGATAGTTATGCGGGAGGTTATTGCATATGCATGAAGAATAGTTGGATGTGATAAGTATGGGTAATGAAGAAAAAAAAAAGACATTATTGGATAAACACTTAGAGGTA
The DNA here is from genome assembly GCA_024509875.1 of Oreohelix idahoensis. Classification (NCBI taxonomy): domain Eukaryota; kingdom Metazoa; phylum Mollusca; class Gastropoda; order Stylommatophora; family Oreohelicidae; genus Oreohelix; species Oreohelix idahoensis. The sequence continues at coordinate 1,467,099 of JAMPIV010001683.1, forward strand.
AAAATAGGTTCCACTCAAAGGATGGATTTGGTCATGGATTGGGGAGAACTGTGGAAAGAAAGTGTGTCGAAAAAAAAAAAAAGAATTAGTGCAAGTAGGGAAAAGATTACAATTTTAAATACCAAAAAGTGCAATATGTGAATGGAGGATGAAATATCAATGAGGAATAAAGAGTACTTGCAAAAAAAATTTATAACTGATATATGAGAAAAGAAAAATATGATAAACAGAGTCATTTTGAAGAATTAAATAAGCTGTACTTGGGAAACTTGCCAATGAAATGAATATTTGAAAAACATAGTCAAGCCTGTGTCCAGGGGTACATTAAAAAAAATAAAAAAAAAAGAAAGTGATACAATAAAAGAGCGGATAGAAAAAACATGAGAACTGATGCCAACAATGCTTTCTCTAACGAGAGAGGAGTAAAGGAACAACACAGGAAACTCAGACCTCAGCTGTTACAAAATGAGAATACAAGGGGTGAATGGGTAACATGCTGCCTATTTTACCAACAGCGAAGGCAAAGAGCTCAGCAAATTTGAGAATAATGGGTTAAGTTTCAATGTACAAAGTTTACAAAATTCATTCCAGTGGAGTCCAGAATACAGTTCGCAATTAGGATGCCAACCCTCCCACAAACTAGAGCTACACTCAGAGAAGCCCCCCCCATCTCCGCCAACACAAATGCATAAGATAGATAAGAAGGGGAAACAAAAAATCTATCATGTGAAACTCCTGAAGAAATATTTGGAAAGAGAACATCAGGAAGAGACACACTTGTTGACCTTGTCCATTGCCATGGAGATGAAAAAGGAACCACTTTCATCATTTGAATATCCATTACACCCCTGTGAGACAGCAGCACAGGTGAAAATCAGTACACATTTAACGAAAACTCAGAAAGAGAGAGTGCAACAGGTTCTAAATAATCATGCAAGGTGTTAGACAGTCCGACCAGGAACATACAAACCTATTGGAACATGATATGAATCTGATAGGACCCCCACACCTTTCCTGTAAATGAAACCATATTCGATTCCCGTATTTGCTAAGGAAGAAAGCTTTGACGAAGGAAGAGATTAGAACTCAATCTATGTGAAGGAAGGAAATATTTTCACCCCCGCACAAGTGAATCTTCGTACATATAGTTTTCCGGTAGTTGTAACTCTTAAGTGGAATGCCCAATCTGGGGGACAAACATAGACTCTGTCTAGATTACAGGAGAACTGAATGCTAATTACAGAAGGACAGTGGATCCTTTGCCCGGATACAAATCCACTGACTCGTTTGCCAGATACTAAATACAAGCTAAATACTTTCTCGGCAAGTGGATTTGAGTAAAGGATCACTATCAGATTCCTAGTAAAGGCACTGAGGTCTAGATCAACGGTAGTCACGTAGTACCGGGTCGGAGACAAAACCTAAAGCGTGCAAAAAGTACCTCACTAGCAAAACTAGAGTTTAATAGAATGCCATTTGGATTGAAGGAAATGCGCCCTATGTCAGAAGCACTAGAATGATGATAAAATTGTTGATTATTGGAGTGTAAATATTTTTCGTAGTAAACGTAAATGAATCTTCTGAGTTTGTGCCTCTGGTTTGATTGAGGATATTCCCGAATGTTTCATACATTGATAATAATGAAGATTGTATGGGCATCCCCACTACCCGAAAACTCCCCCCTGCTACCCCTTCAGCCAGGTATATGTTATCTCTCCCTCATAACGTACATTTTTGAGGAAAATATAATGGTTCTCCTGGAACATGTCATTGCGCAGACTCAGAGAAGAGAAAACTTGGTGAATACGGTTGCGAAGCAGCAATTAAGCGTACAAGCACTCACACATTGCGGCCTGTTCAGTAAAACATAACCTATTCCCAATATAGTATATTCGGTTGTAGAAAAGTCACTGAGGCAGATTTTCATAGAGTACCCCCCCCCATACTCTGAATGGGACCCAACTACATAAAACCATCCCCCCATAGCCACCACAGCCAGAGTAAAGTCGAAGCCCCCCCATTGACTTACAATTTTAGCTATGTGTAATAGAATAAAGGACTGACATGCGATAATAGTCCTGTTTTAGAGAGGGAGGGATCGTGAAAATATTCTAATCCACATATATAAATTATCAGGTAAAATATAAAGCCTAACAAATAAATTCTAATAAAGAAAATATCAATGGTACACATAACAGTCCCCCACACTAAAAAATGTACCCGAAATCCCCCTTTTTTTAACCCTCGCCCCTTAATGCAACAACCGTATACCGCGTCCCCCCCGACGACAATATCAGTGCCGCCCCAGCTGCACCCCCACACTCACACTCCCCCCCCCAATCCCTCCCGCATAACCACTCACGACCAGGGTCACCAACGGGGGTCCACACCGCCCCCCTGCGCCAGTTCTGGGGGCTGAGGAGGATTTTCCTCCCCCCCCCCTTCGCTTTCCTACTTCCGCACCTGTCCCCTCCACCCTAATCCCCAGGGCAACGTCGTCGAACCGAGCAATCCACAATCGCCTCCCCCCTACTAATGAAGCATACTGGCGGAGGGGGGGGTCCCCACCCCCCCCCACTAACGCCGCCCCAGGGGAGCCCACCCTACTTGTTGGGCAAACCCCCACGTTCACCCCCACTCCGCCCCCCCCTTATGGACGTCCATGCTTAGGGGGGCCCAGTCTTTCCCCTAACTACTCATTGCGCGGCCCCTCTCCATCAGCGTCCCCCGCACACTCGCTCTCAGGAACCCCCCAGTAGCAACCCTCGTTGAGATTCCACCCCAACCCCCAAAATAAACTTTCCAGCACCAATGGGGCATGGGACATGCCCCAGGGAACTCTGCCATGCACGACCGCCCCACCCTCTTCGCGCTACCCCCACCCCACCCCGACTATCAACGTGTAACGCACCTCTGACTCACTTTTTGCCACCAGACTGACCACTGACCCCCCACCACTACCTTCACACACGAGCCAAATACCCCCGATTTAAACTCTCCGCAAAGCTCCTACGTAGACAGCTGACAATTCCCCCCCACACCCCCCATAGGGCCCAATCCCCACAACTTTACAGGGTGGGGTCCCGATGGCGGGCCCCCCCATGGAGCGAGGGCCCCCCCCCGATCACCCTCACCAAAGACCACCCTAACCCACCTGGCACCTCACCGAATTTCACATTCCCTCCCCCTCCCCCCCCCCCCCCCACAATGTGAGGATTTTGGTGTTGGCCCGTTAATTTGTGTTAATTTTTATAAATCGAAGGGGGTTGCAACACGGGGGTGAATCTGGACCCTGGGTTGGGGCCCATTTTAATATATCAAAAAAAACCCCAACCTCACAATGTAATACAGTCCATGTCCCGCCCCCAGTGGGGGGGATTCCTGTTGACCCTCCAACACTCGGGTTCCGATGGACACTCCCAAAACTCACCCACCCACCAACATACACCCAACTCACAGGGGGAATAGATTGGGTGGTCGGGTGGCCTTTTTTTTAATTCGGTGGAGTACTATTGACCCCCCCCCCCCCCACTCCCCACCCACAGTCCCTGTCCAAAAAGTTGGGGGGGGGGGGATAGCAAATTACCCAGGCGTAGGGTATCTCAACCCTTCACACATATTCCCTATGGGGGGGGGAAAGACCTAAAGTGGTAGTGCGACTGAGCCTACGGGAGGGGGTCCCCATCCCAAATGGCAACCATGAACTCCCCGCGCCCCCAGGACTCGATCAATTCACTGGGGGCTTTGCATCGGGGGGGACCCCCCCTGGGGGAAGGGGGACAAGGGAACATCGAAAAGGTGGAAACCCAAAAGGGACCCTAAATGGCCCCTTCTGGCGGGGGGGTGCGGAGACCCCCTGGGAGCTGATAACCAATGTGGGGGAAAAGCAGGGTGGAGGACTGGGGAACCCCACACACGATAGGAAAAAAGTTTTTGATTTTTTTGCCCCCTCACACCTCCCGCTTCGCCTGCAAATGACCCACCTACAGCCTTCACCCCCCAGCAAATTATCATTTAACCAGACCACGCCACCCACACACCCCCCTCTTTGGGACATAGTGAGGCGGGTCCCCGGGGTGGGGTCCCCGGAACATTTTTATAATCTATCCTTGACACCTCATTGGGGGACATTTAGTTCTCATTTGTGTTTCTGGCGGTTCCTTGGGGAGACCCAGATAAGTCCCCCCCCACCCCCTCAGGACATAAGGGTCCCGGGGGTAAACTCTAACCAGTGGCTTCGAACGACACACCTAAAAAAACCCAAATCCCCCCTCACCTTAATTATATGCTCACGACAAGCTCCTACGACCCACTCAACAGCAAACCCCCACCCAAACAACCTCACCTCCCAATAGTGCGACCCCACACCGCAATCAAAACAAAAAATCCCACCACTAAAAAGGGTTGGACGCCCCCAACCTAGCGTTTTACACGATTGCCCCCCTCCCCAACTAACACGGTTTCTTTTATTCCACTACCACACAGGGCCAGTATGTCTTTGGGACATTTAGCACACGCTAGGTGCAGGGGCCCTTTTTTCCCAATAGGGGGGGGGGTAAAACCCGAAATTTGTCACGTGCTGAAAAACAACCCCACTGTTGCACAACCCCCCAACAGCCCCCCAACTTACCTTTTTGACAACTTTAACAGGACCCCGCCAAAATGTAGCCCCAACCCACTACAACAAAACCCCCACAGCATCCCACATCCACTCCTGAAAGGGGCCTAGTATTAATAAAATTGCCAAAAACAGACCACCCTCGAACAACTACCACCCCATCCACACCCTGGTCAATTTTTCCCCTCACCCAAAAAAAAAAAAAGAGAGGCCCCCCCCCCCCCAAAAAAACCACCCCAAAAACACCCCAAAAAACAACCACACCCAAACACCACCCCCAACACACCATAACACCCCCAAAAACCCCACCCCCACACCCAAACAACAAAAAAAAACAACCAACAACACCACCCACAACCCCCCTAACCCACCAACTTAACACCCCAAACCACCACACCACCCAAAGAAACCCCAACCCCAACCCTATCAACCCCCCACCCCCACACCCCAACACCTAACCCAAAGACAACCCCACCCCCCCGACCACCCCCACCCCCACCCCCCCCCCCACCCAACCCCACCCCAACCCATTTCAAAACACCCATGACCAAACACACCCCCCCCCAACTACATCACAATCACCCAAAACCCCCCCTCCACAACACCACCCCCCCACTAAATCCCCCCCAAAACCCCCACACCCCATTTGCGCCCCAACAGGTTGCTAAACCCCTTGGGGCGCCCCCCACCACTTAACACAATTTTAACTTTCTTAAACTCACCTACGAGTCACCACAGTATTTTATAGATCCCCACACTAAGTGATTTAAAATCCTACACAACCACAAACACATACCAACCATTACCACTCCACAATAAATCAGCTATAGATTGACAGGTGTCTTTAATCCCCCCCGGCCCAAATTGGGCTACCCCACACCCCACAAGCACGAGCCCCTTCTAATACTAACCCCCCCAGGGGTCCATAGGATGCACTTTTTTTTCCCAGTTTGACCCTCACCAAAGAGTGGGGGGGTGGTGGGGAGGGTTTTGGGAACAGAAATCCACGCCCCCTTTCCCTAATCCCTCAATCTAGAGGGGTGCTTGTTTTTTCCAGTCGGGGGACCACCCCAACCCCATCAAATACAATAACCCCATCGGCCCCACCCCCCAATTCTTAATCTACCGGTTTAATTGGTGAGGGACCCCCACCTTGGGATGAATGGGGGCATCCCCCATATTTTCCCCACACCCCAACCACCGTTCATACCCCTATTCACAAGTGAGTGGGGGTCCCCCCCCCACGTATGAAGTGTTGTGTCCCCCTCGCATAATGGGGGGGTTAATGTATTAACGGGGGGGGTGGGGATGGTAAGACTGTTGGTGAGGGGTGGAACAGAATTGTTTGAGGTCCAATATCGTGGGTAGGTGGGGGGTTGGGGTGTTTTGTTGCGAAGGGCTGTGTGGGGGGGTTGGTAGGGGGGGTGGGGTTGGGGGGGGGGGGGGGTGGTTTTTGACAAGGGGGTGGGGGGGGGGGGTTGGGGGGGTGTTTGGATTTGGGGGTGGTGGGGGGGGGGGGGGGAAATTTTGGGGGGGGGTGGTGGGGGTGAGTGTTATGGTTTGGTTTGTGGCCATGTTTTGTTGGGTTGGGGTGGGTTTTGTGGGGGGGGGTGTTTGTGTTAATGGTGGGGTTGATTAAGGGGTGTTTTGATAGGGGTTGGGGGGGGGGGGTTGGTTGGCATATGGGTTTTGTTGTTTGTTGGTTTGGTTGGGGTAGCAATTTTTGGAATTGGTGGTTGGTTGTTTTTTTTGGTTGGTGTGGGGGAGTTGGGGGGGCATTTGTTTTAAAGGGGGGGGGTGTTTATGTGTGTGGGGGGGGGATTTGGGGGGGTGGGTGGTTGTTGTGTTGGATTTGGCCCTGTGTTTGTGGGGGGTGGTTGGTTTTTTGTGGGTGGGTTTGTTTGGATTATGGGGTGGGGTGTAAAATAGGTTGGGGTTGGTTGGTATAGGGATGGGTTTAAACAAGTTTTTGTGGGGGGGGCAAGGCCATTTAATGTTGTGGGGGGGTGTGGTGGGAATGAGGTTGGGGGTTTTGGTTTTTTTAATGTTTGGGGGGGGGTTTAGTGTGGGGTATAGATTTGCTAAGTTGGTAACAAAAATGTGGTTTTGGGTATGAATGGTGTGTTTGGGGTGGGTAGGTTATTGGTGTTTTTTTGTGGGACATGGGGTGGAGGGTTGGGGTGTGGGGGGGGGTATTGGGTAGGGGGTGGGGATTGGTCTTGGTTATGGGGGATTTTTATGTGAGTGGTGGGGGTGGGGGGGCTTATATTTGTTTGAAAATGTGGGGGGGTGTTTGGTGTTAGTATTAGTAGGTTGGGGGGGGGGGGGGGGGGGTTGGGGGGGGGGGGGGTTGGTTTGGGGGTGGTTGGGGGGGGGGGGGGGGGTTTGGGGGTGTTTGGGGTGGGATTTGGGGGTTGGGGGGGGGGGGTGGGTGGGTGGAAGGAGGGGGATGTGGGTGGTGGGAGTTAATGGTGGATTTGGGGGGGGGGGGGTTAGGGGTTTTGGGGGGGGTGGGGGGGTTGTTTTGGGGGTTTGGGGGGGGATTATGTTGGTGGAATTTATGGGGGGGTTGGGGTTAGTTTGTGGGGGGGTTGGGGTGTGGGGGGGATAGTTTGGGGGGGGGTGGGGGTGGTGGGATGGGGTATGGGAGGGGGGGGGGGTTGGGGGGGGGGGGTTAGGTTGTGGGGGTGGGGGTTTGGGGGGTTGTTTATTGGTGGTTGGGTTGTGGGGTTTTTTTGGTTTGGGGTGGGTTTGGTTTATTGGGATGTATGGGTTGGGAGATGGGGGGGATTTGGTGGGGGGTGGGTGGGGGTTTTAGAGGATGGGTTGGGGGGTGTAGGGGGTGGGTTGGGGGAGGGGGGGGGATGGGGGGTGGGTTTGGGGGGGGATTGGGGTTTGGGGGGTGGGGTGGGGGTGGGGGGGGGTGTTGGTTGGTGTTTGTGGGGTTGGTTTATATGGATTGTTTGGGGGGGGGGGGGGAGGGGTTGGTTGATGTTGTTGGTTTGTTGGGGTGGTGGGTTGGGTTGGGGAGGGGTGGGGTGGAAGGGGGGGGGTTTTGTGGGTTACCATTGGTTGGGGGGTGGGGGGGATTATGTTTGGGTTGGGGTTTGGTGGGGTTGGTTGATTTGTGGTGTTATTGTGGATATTGAAAGGTGGATTGTTTTTTGTTTTGGTTTTGTTTATGTGGGGGGTATGTTGGGGGGGGGGGGTTGGGGTTTGGGAATGATGTATGTTGGGATTGATTGGATTTGGAGAGTTTGGGGGTTTTTATGTATTGGTAATAGGTTGTGGGGTTTTTGGGTGGGTGGGGGTATATTATGGGTTATTGGGGTGGGTTTGGTATGGTGGGGGATAAAGTTTAGGGGAGTGGGTGTGGGGGTGGGTTTTGTGGGGTGGGGTGGGATGGGTTGGAATAGTTTGTGGATAAATAGAGAGGTGGGTGGGTTATGTTTGAGATTTTTAGGTGTAAATGATAAATGGTTTGGGTTAGGTTATTACATTGGAAATGGTGGGGTAACTTTAGGTACCAGGGTTGTTTGGGGGCAAATTTGGTTTTTATTGGAAGATGGGTTGAGTGATGGGGAATATTGTGATTGTTTTAGTTTATAAGGGAAGGGTTTGGGTTTATTCAACAAGAGTGGGATATGGGGTTTTGGTAGGAATTATGGGATGGTGATTATTGAAAATTAATGTGGTGTGTGTTATTAGATTAATAGTGGGAATTTGAAGGGTGGGGGTGGGGGTAAGTGGTTAGTATTTGTTAGAGTTTTTGAAATTAGTGGTGTATGGTTTTGTTGTTTGAATATTGTTGGTAGTGGTTGAAGGGTGTAGGTATGGTGAGGGTGAATTGTGTGATTGGATGGTCAAAGGTTGGGTTTGGTTTTTGTGTTGAAAGTTGGTGTTAGGAGGGTGGTTTGGGAGGAGGGGTTTGTTGGAGTAGTGTTAGGTTGGGTGTTTTGTTTGAGGTGTGTGGGGTTGATTGTTGGGTTACTGTTTTTTTGGGGTAGGAGTTGTTGGGTGAAAGGTTGAGATGGGTTGTGAGGGGGGGGGGTATTGGGGGTATTGGTAGGGGTTGATTTGGTTTTGTGTAATTAAGGTTTTAGGTTAGATTTGTTTTGATTTGGTTAAGGGGGGTGTTTGGGGTGGGTGTGGGTTGGGTTGACGGGTTTTAAATTTGGGGGGTTTGTTGGTAGATTGTTTTGGTAATTTGTGGGGGTGGGTGATAGGGAAATATTGTTTGTTGATGGAAATGGGGGGGGGGGGAGGGTATGGTTTGGAAGTTTATAGTTTGTGATGGGTGGGATAGGGTGGGGTGGGGGATGGGATGGGGGGGGGGATTACAGGGAAGTGTTAGGTTGATAATAGATTTATAGGTGTTGTTGTGGGGGGATTGTAATTAATGATGTATTGTTTGGGGGGTTGGTGTAGTGGGTAAATTTTTTAAATTTTGTGAAGGGTTTGTGTGAGTGTGGGTTGTTAGGGGTAGTATGGTGGGGGGATTTTGGGTTGGTATGAGGTTGTGGAAATTGTTGGGGGGTAGTGGATTAAGTTTAGGGGATTGGTTTGGGTTTTAGATGGTTAAGGAAGGATTATAGGTTGGAGGGTTGGTAAAGGGTGTTGTAGGGTAGTTAGTAGGGGGTTTGGTTGATGGGTTGATTGGTTTAGATTTGGGTTGTATTGGTGGTTTTTGGGATGTTGGTATTTAAGGATATGTTTTTAATAAATTATTGTAAGGGGTAGGATTTAGGGTGGTTTTTAGGTGGGTATTTATTATTAGTGGGGTTTTTAGAGTTGGGATGATGGGGGATTAGTGTGAGTTTTGAAATGGGTGAAATATGTAAAAGGGGATTTTTGTTATATTTAGGGATAGGTTGAGGAATTTGGGAGGGTTTGGGAGGGAGGTATTAGGGGGTGTGGATGGGTTATGATAAACTCCTTGGGTAGGGTTAATACGTTTTATATTGTAGGTGGGTTTTGGATATTAGAGATATGGATGTATAGGGATGTTATGGTAATATATTGTGGGATTTGTGGGGGGGGTAGTTGGGGGTGGTTGGGTTGGGGGTTTGTTTGTAGGTTTGGTGCGGGAGTGATAAGAAAAGTTATTAAGGACAGGTAATGGGTGTAGATATATAATATAAGTATTTGTAAAGGGGGGGTTTTAGGTTTTATTTGATTTATTTAGGAAATGATTAATGTAGATTTTTTGAGTTTTATATTGTTGAGTAGTGGTTGTGGAGAGTGTTAGGTTTTGGTGGATTAGTTTATGGTATTTTTTAGGGTATTTGGTGTGGGGGGTGTGAAGATTGTTGATAATTTTATGGAGATTGGTTTGTGACAAAGTTTTTGTGTTGGATTAGATTTTGGATGTGGGGTTTGAATCTATTTTTAAGGTGGTAGTTTAAATTTGGAAGGGTTTCGTTTAGGGAGGGGGGGGTTTGTAATTAGGTGATGGTTTAATTATTGGGTTGGGTAGTTGTAAGGTTTTGGGGTATGGTGTATTTGATGGGGTTTTGGTTGGTAGGGAGGAAAATGGGTTTAGTGTTTATTGGGGTTGTGGTGGATAGGGTTTATATGATGAGAATTTTAATTGTTGGGGGATTTAATTATGTTAGGTGAATTTGATAGGTTTGTTGGTGGGGAAGTTTGATTGATGGATGTGTGGATGGATGTGTATTGGTATTGGATGGGGAGTTGATTTGAGTAATAATTTAGAATTTGTGCAATTAGTGAAGTAGGGTTTAGTGGAGTTTTGGGTGATTGATTTTAATTGAGGTATGATTTGGATTAGTTTTTAGGTAATTATATGAAAGGAGGGTTTTGATTTTAAATGTGTTATTAATGTTTTATGAGGTTGGGTATATATTTATGTTTTATATAGGGTTTAATTTTTATTGTAATTGTGGGGTTGGGTAATTATTTTCAGAAGGGGTGAAAGTGGGTTGGTTTGAGTGGGGGGGTTTGTTTGATGGGTATAATTTTTGTTAGTTTTTTATTCGAAGTGATTATGTGTGGGTAGTAATGGTATGATAAGAAAGTTGTAGTTTTGGGAGTGGAAGTTTAAATTTAATTATTTAGGTTGGGTTGATGGGAGGGTGTTTTGGGGGGTGGGTTTACAGACTTGGATAAAATTTGTGATAGCCCTTGGTATTGGGGTGGGTATTGGATGATGGTAATTTATTGTGTTTATGGTTGGGTCTGGTTCTGATTGTGAAAATTGGTTGGGAGAATCTGATTAATATGACCTCATCTCCAGTGTTAAATATTAGTAGGGTAGTGGGTTAGAATGTTGATATTTTTGTTATAATAGGGGGAGTTTGTTTCCCAGATTTTATTGGATCCACCAAATGTTGGGCTACTTTCTTAACTTCACGACTTCATTTGGGGGTGTGTTGTATGTTTATTGACATTATAGAGGACGGGAATTTAAGTTTTGTTAAATTCAGATGAAGTTGGTATCCAACCCGAGCATTTGACACCATATAATAATGAGTTTTAATATAACCCTATTAGACAGGATAGGATGTAACATAGAGGGTTTGAAGAGTATGTTGTGACTAACCTTTGGATCCTGAGACCATGAAAGATTGAAAGGGTGGGAAAATTCTCCTGTAGGGTTTATGAGAATACTAGAGTATAAACCATGTAGTTATCAATTTAGTTTTTAAGCGAGTTCCCCCCAAAAATTAGGGGACCGTTAGATTGTACGTATACATGTATCGGATTTTTTCATAGGGTTCTTATGACCTAGGAATGTGTGATTGGATGAAAACTTGCCAAATCTAACAATGATTATTTGTGTTTAATAATGAAGGATGTTTTTCCCACATTTTGGGGTCGGTAATAATGGATTTAGGAGCTCTTTGACTTATTGAGTCTTATTCACCTTTATAGAGATTTAATTGTTATCAATAATTAATACAGGTGATGATATTACATATTCTAATTTATTGTGGTTGTTGGGGGGTGGAACTTAGGATGAAGATGTTCAGGGAATTCTTGTAGGACCTTAGGGTATGTTCTTAGGGAGAAGAAATTAATTGGTCACTGTAATCGTTTATTCACCCTCCCAAAATTACAGCCTTGTTACTGGCGTAATGGAATAAAACATTTTGAAGGGTCCTTACTCCACCTTACTGGTTTATGGACAGGTACTTTAAACATCAACCTCCTACAAATGATAGTTTGGTTCAGGTAACCTTCGGAGATGTTTTGTGGTACAAATGGGTCCAGTAAATGCCCATTATAGCGTGAACTTCCATAGAATTAATTATCACGTTTTCTCTCTAAGAGATGCCAATGACTACCCCCACTTTCCAATGGATGGATATTAGCTGGTTCTCGGATGTTAAACCTCCAACAGTGATGATCACCAGAAAAGGTTTCAACTTAATAGATCTGGTCACAAGCGAGTTTGAATGGGAGTATTACCAGAAGACTCCAGTAATATAAATGTTCGACCCAACTTTTGATATGAACGTTGCTACAAACACCTTACCAACTTGTTCTTGGATAACGCGATTGTGAAAAAAGGTTTGGACTACCGTGCAACTATTTTTTTTTGAAAAGCTACCCTGTACCCTGTGGGAGGTGAATAGATTTTGGGGGGGAAAATGGGTATGGACCACCTGAAGTCCCCTAAAACTCCTCCCCTCAAAATTAAACCTAATGGTTGAATGATTTTTAAGGTTTTGCCTCTTGGACTAGGTGGCCGAGCGAAGCCTGTATCTGGGAGGTTTGAATCCCCTGTCCTTTCTTTAATTTGTTCGATATTACCTGGAACCCTACTGGGATGTACCACCACTAAGTGTGTAGGAACCGCTCTAAAAATTTGTGGAGAATGCTGATTTAGGACCCACTCCGTTATATACATCCTATATTTCCAACCTAATCAACCTTTCTCATCAGCAGCGGTTGGAGCTAACTACCCTCCGCTGTAGGCCCCGTACCAAATAATTACAACCTATTTTTTAGGAGGTGTAAACCCCTATTTATTGAATATAAACCGAGATGCAAAGAATGAACCAGAGTTGGGGCACTGTACGAAGGATGGCCACCGACTGAACAAAGTGGAATCAGTTTGTTGCTGCCCTACAAGACGCCACCAGGCATGATATATATATATCATTTTTTTTTAAAATCACTACGGACTTATTTTACTTGTCATAGGGGAACATAGCTCTGAAAATATAATGAAAAATACTGATAAGTTACAACAAACCAATTTATTATTATGGGCCCTACTTGCCAAATTCCATATCACAAACCTCAGTCTAACATAGTAAATGCTTTTGCATTTAAGAAAAAACTTAAACATTGCAAAAATGTATTAAAATCTGTTTTATCATTTAATTGATTAATTAATAGTTAAAAGATCCCAGCCCTAATATATATATATATATACGAGTATATACACACACAAACACTACTGCAGTATAACCTTGACTATACCAGTACATATTCAAGTAAGACCTGCCCGCGGTGTTGAACTAAAATGCAGTCCATACGGTAAAAGCCTTGACATGCTGTTACAGCTCTTTGACTTCAGTTTAATACATTTTGAGAAGGCACACTAACAGCAGGACCTCTGTTAAGGTCTTACCAGTTCACACAGTAGTGTGAAAATAAATTAATGTGTGCATACCACTGGGAATGATCAGTACAATAGTCCATCAAATGTATTTCATTAAAATGTAATAGAAGTTGAGAATGTACATTAATTCTGACATAAAGCTTCATACTTACTGGTTAGACTGAAGGCAGTTTTTATTTTTTTCTTATGTGCATTCTGCACGGGCAAAGTTGTTTTGCTTTTCTTTAAACTCTTTGGTTTTTGACCAGCATACCTCATAGTGCTATCCATTGTTAAGTTTTACTAGTTGATGCTGAAAGGCACAAAAGGAAGTATAAACTAACTCATGTTACACTATTACTTATGCATGTGACTCTCATCTTGGAGAACCTTATGCTATTTTGGTGGTTCAGTAATCATTTCTCAAAGCACGATCAACATGAACCAGTGATTGCAACTGCTCCACAACATAATCAATGGGGATGACCGTATTTCTTACAAATATGATTTTGCACAAAGGACCTATACGAGGATTTGTGAGTTGGGGGAGGAAAGAGAGAGAAAGGGTGATGCAGTCCAGGGTTTATCCAAGGAGCAAATTATGAGGGCATCAGTCTGAGAGAAATGGATATTTTTCAAATTCAGCCACTCCATTTTGTATTTTACTTTTTCTGACTAGTCGTTGTGCAAGGACAAGATGGATAAAATAAAGTGTTGTACTTGCAAGAAATTTGCCCAGGTCATGTTTGAACTAGGTGTATTTGTAAAAAAACTGCAACAAAAGTTTGTTATATCCACCAATTTACATGAAATAAAAATGATCATTATCAACCCTTTTTGTCACTTTTATGACAGAGATACAAAAAGATAAATTGGAAAAAGTTTATAGAAGTAACTGAAAAGTGTTGCAACGAGATTAGCACACATTACAAACAAGTGTGTGTGTGTGTGGTGGTGGGGGGAAGTGGTGGAAATGGTAAATACAGCATATAGTATGAGAATTTGATAGCATGGAGAGCTGTAATAAAGCAAAAGTCTGTGAATGAATGTACACACTGATAAACCACTTCCTCAGAACAGTACGCTTGTGTGTCAGTACAAAGACATCTAAGCCTTGGAATGAAACTAGAACAAGTAGCATTCCAAGCACGTGTAATATCATTTACACAGTTAAACAATTCACAGCTAGCTTTTTGCTGACAATCTAGCACTATGAGTATGGTTAGTGTAATATGAATACATTAAAGTACGAACCACACATTGTAATATAATGCGAATCTTGACATGTACGATATTCCTGTAAATAAAACATGGCTACAAGCTGAACATGCTTTTACTGAGTGCCTTCTGAAACATGTGTGTGTGCTTGTGTAGATGACGAGGTAATGCTTATATACATACATCATAACATTACATGGTGGCAGCGGTCGATACCGGACTGACGCAAAACAGCTACACTGAAAAAAACGTTCTGATTTACAATGATTTCTTCACTCGCATCAAGGAGAAAACAAGTGTATGTAAATGTAACAAAGAAGAAGAAAAAGAGCGAATTATCGAACAGATCCTTCTCAGCACACCAATGCCAGAGTTCCAGAAATGGATACTGAGCCAGAGTGATACACTAAATTTACAACAACTTCTGGATGAAGGCAGGAAACACGAGGCACAAGCACTAAACATTAAACAAATTCAGCAAGGTACAGTAACAGCCCAGGTGGATGCAGTAAAAAGCTATAAACCCAAACAAAACAAAGCAACTGGTTCGAAGCAACAAGAAAAAACACAACACAAGCAGAGGTGCTATGTGTAAATGTTGTGGCCTAAACCACATACAAAACCACTGTCCAGCTAAAGACTCTACATGTCATTACTGCAGAAAGAGGGGCCACTGGATAAAATTATGTTTCAAGAGGAAACAAGACAGTGCTCAACACAACTTTCACAGCAGAGAGTCATCAAAACAAACACACTTTATGATGACTGAGGACCTTGACTCCAGTGAAGAAAGTGATCCTTCCACATTTGATACTGTGAAGATACTAACTTTCAGTAATGAACCAAAGAGAACGCAGGCTTTCTGCAAAGTACAATTCCGAATACCAGGAATTAAAAGGCACAAAGAAAGATATATCCGGTTCAAGATAGACACAGGTGCCCAAGGTAACACTCTACCCTTAAGAATATTCAGACAGATCATGCCTGACAAGGTGGATAAGCAAGGATTTCCCACAAGGGATGTAAAAAGTAGGAGTGGCAGGACAAAGCTAAGAGCTTACAATGGAACAAGTATAGACTGTTTCGGAGCAGTAACACTTGAATGTTTATACAGAGACTCTGAATGGACATCGTCAACATTTTACTTGGTAGATGTTGAAGGACCTGCAATTTTGGGTTTACCAATGTGCGAAAAGCTGAGTGTGGTAACTATTAACAACATTAAAGCTGACAAAAAAGAACATCTTACTCTACACGTCACTGGAGTAGATGACCTTAAACAGCGATTCCCAGAACAGTTCGACAGAATAGGCAAACTTCCAGGAAAGGCAAGATTCTTTTTAAAAGACAACGCTGAGCCAAAGATAGACCCACCTAGAAAGTATCCTATACATGTTAAACAGAAACTTGCCACAGAACTAGAAAAGATGGTGCAGAATGATGTTATTAGAAAGGTTGAAGAGCATTCTGATTGGTGTAGTAGTATCACAACCGTTCTGAAGCAGGATGGTTCTCTTCGGGTTTGCCTTGACCCAAAACACTTAAACAACAGTCTAAAGCGCTGTCCACACAAAATGCATACAGTGGAAGAGATAACTCACAGATTCCACAATGTCAAATATTTTTCTAAACTAGATGCTGTACACGGATACTGGAGTGTTGAGATAGCAGAGGAAAGTCAACTCCTTACAACTTTTCGAACACCATTCGGCAGATATTGTTTCAAGAGACTCCCATTTGGTTTGAATGTATCACAAGACATCTTCCAACAGAAGATTGACAACATTGTTGAGCAATGTTCTGGTACAGTGGCTATTGCGGATGACATTGTAGTCTGCGGCAGGTCAGAACAAGAACACGACCGTAACTTGATTAACTTGATGCATGTAGCACAGGCCAATGGGCTAACATTCAACAGCAAAAAGTGTACAATTAAGGCAACGGAGATACAATTTTTTGGATTGCTGTACACCCAGAATGGTGTAAAACCAGACCCTAAAAAGGTTGAAGATATTCATGACATGCCAACACCAGCTACAAAGAAGGAACTGCAACAATTCTTAGGTGCTGTCAATTTCCTAGCACAATTCATACCAAATTTGTCAGCTGCTGCAGAACCTTTGCGATCTCTACTACAGAATGAAACTCCGTATGAATGGTCAGAAGACTACCAACACATATTCAACCACTTGAAGACCCTCATATCATCTGATGCATGCTTGAAATACTATGACATGCAAGCACCCACTTTTCTCATGGTTGATTCCAGTCTGAAAGGCCTAGGAGCAGCACTTTTGCAACCAGACAAAAATCCTGAAGGACACTATGCCAAAGAACTTCGTCCTGTAGCTTACGCAAGCAAATCATTAAGTTCTGGCGAAAAGAAACTTGCAAACATTGAAAGAGAAATGCTAGCTGTACGTTTTGGAATCAAACGCTTCCACACATTTCTTTTCAACCGCCCATTTACAATTCTCTCAGATCACAAGCCACTTGAGATGATTCATAAAAAAACCAATAGCTTCAGCACCACCACGACTACAAGCTCTGTTATTGGAAACACAAGGTTATGATTTTAATATTCAGTATATCCCAGGAGAGGATATAGGTCTTGCAGATGCTCTCAGCAGACTACCAAACCCCAACAAGACAGCAGATCTTACCCCAAACATCAAAGTTGATTTTGTCAAGTTTAGCGATAATAGGCTTGAACACATCAGAGAAGACACAATGAGAGATCCTATCCTTAACTCTCTCAAAGAACTGATATACCATGGATGGCCAAGCTCTATCAGGGAAGTTCCAACACACATCCGTCCATACTACTCGATGAGGGACGAGTTAAGCATCGAAGATGGTCTGATCCTTAAAGGAGATCGCATTGTTGTACCAGAAACACAACGCGATATCATCCTTAAACAGCTCCATAATAGTCACCTTGGTATTGTGAAGACACAACTGAGAGCAAAGAAAGATGTTTACTGGCCACAGATAAACAAGGACATAGAAACACTATGTAAAAACTGTTCAATTTGCCAAGAACATGCAAATAGGCAGTGCAGAGAACCTCTCATACCATCAGACATACCATTGAGCCCTTGGAGCATTATAGGAACTGATATTTTCTCAATCGACAATAATGACTATCTTATTATTGCTGATTACTACAGCAAATTTCCCATCATTGAGAAACTTCCACAACCCTCACCATCAGCTGTTATTGCAGACATTACAAAGAAGTATTGCAGCATGTTTGGCATCCCAGATGAAATTAGATCAGACAACGGTCCACATTTCTCAGGTCAAGCATACAGAAACTTCACTAAGGACTGGAAGATCAAACACACAACATCATCACCTAGATACCCTAAATCTAATGGTTTCATTGAGAGACAGATACAAACTATCAAGTCAATCATGAAGAAAACAAGAACAGAGGATGTACACCTAGCACTCTTGAGATGGAGAACAACACCGGTAGACAGTAAGATCGACAGTCCAGCAGAACTTATGTTTGATAGAAGAATTAAAGACCTCCTACCATCTAAGGTCCACTTCCGTCCACAACATAGAGACAGCACATATGATCAACTTCAGCATCGTCAGCAAGTTCAGAAATCCAACTATGACAAATGTGCTAAAGACTTACCACCATTATATCCTGGTCAGCATGTGACTACCTACAACCACAACAATGACACATGGTCAAAAGCAACAATCATTTCCAGAAACCCTGAACCCAGGAGCTATACTTTAAGACCAGACAGCAGCAGCAACCTCCTGAGGCGAAACAGAGTGGACATAAGAGAAATCCCACAGAATACAACAGAACAGAGAATTCCCATGCTTTCAACAGACAATGCAGTAACTCCAGACTTTGGTGCCCCACAAAACCAACAAGCGCCAAGGCCGAAATCACAACCAACTCAAGCTAAACCAGGGACTTCCGCAGAACCACCAGCACTTTACACCACTCGTTCTGGCCGTACAGTGACACCTCCCAGCCGATACAGACAGTGACATATATACTCACACTGAGCATTACACATACTTATCCTTTCTCACATGAAACATTTCGTTGGAAATGTTTGCACACATTTTTTTTTTCAAAAAAGGGGGGATGTAATATGAATACATTAAAGTACGAACCACACATTGTAATATAATGCGAATCTTGACATGTACGATATTCCTGTAAATAAAACATGGCTACAAGCTGAACATGCTTTTACTGAGTGCCTTCTGAAACATGTGTGTGTGCTTGTGTAGATGACGAGGTAATGCTTATATACATACATCATAACATTACAGTTAGCAGATGAAAATATTAAAACAAGCATATTGTAGGATATAGGAAACCTTACACAAACTAGATAAATGGACATAAGAATCATCATTTTCATTTGTGCTCCATATGAAGCATGGAATCACTATTACTGCTTGGTGCAGGCTTCCTGCAAGGGGACCAACTGCAGTTGTGATTCTATCCATGGATTTAAAAATGCCAACTAAAAAATTAAATTATAAGAAAACATGCTAAATTTTCACTCTCAAACAAGGAACAAAAATGTCATACTGAAACTAAATGGAAATGAGCTGCCAGAAAAAAAAGAATCCTGCACATCTTGTAATTACATTGGACAATAGACTAACATGGAAAAATCACCCTGATAAGTGCCAACAAAATGCTAAACAGCAAATGAATGAACAATTTTGGAAAAACTGCTTTTGACTCAAACCAATATTTAAGGCTGCTGTATGCAGGAAACATTACTGACACTGAATTATGGAATCCCAGCCTCAGAAACTGCCTCAATATCCAACTCTGCTAGAACAATCAGAATAAAAAACCTGGCTGAGAGAATCATCAATGGAGCAATGAAATCAACCGCAATAAGTGAAATAAAAAAGATGATACAGCTACAGTCCATGAATGACTGAAGACATTATGGTGTAATAAAATAGGCAGACAAATTTAAGACTTATAAACCACCCAATCAATGACAGACTGAAAGGATATGGCAGGGATAGATTACACAGAACTAGCTTCACACAAAAAGCAAAATAACTCACTTCTATTGTACCAGATCTGGCAGAGACAAACAATCAGCTCCTAATGATAAAAAAACACTTTTCTACGATTTAGGAGAACAAGATCTACAGGAATCCATTTAAAAGATGCAGAATGGACCAATTGTTGCATCGCTGAAAGGTAAATAGACAAGATATGAAAATGTACAAAAGCTCTCATTAAAATATGGCTTGTTAAGAAGAGATACATACTTAGGATACCAAGGTGAAAAAGAGAAGGTTAATATTCTCTAGTGGATAGAGCAGAAGAATTATAGTGTGTTCTAGATATTTAGTGGCTATCTTCCCTTTAATATCCAGACTGAGTAAAGGATAAGTAACTGATATTATCATAGCCCCTACTTCTGTTAAGAAGACATACACATATTAATTAATATATGTATCTAATTAAATGAGACAGTATGAGTGATGAAATTACTCTGTGGTAAAGGTTTCAAACACTGTACACAAGTCTAAGTTTATTACTGACATATATGGTAATGATCAAAGATGAAAATAGATGATATAACAAAATAATAAATCAAATAAAAATTAACACCAATCAGGAATCAAATTATGTAACTTAAGTCAGGCACTTTGTGATGCAGTAAGTTGTCTCACCCATCAGTTCCCTAATCCATTGGTGAACAGCTGTTTAATACTGTTTTTTTTAGCATGTTCATCCACACTACTTTGTACTGGTGCATTTGCTGCATATTGCATTAGTTATAATTAGGCTTGGTATGCATTAAATTATGAAATTTTTCATCAATGTTTTCAACATTTAGTGCTCTTCACTGTAGATACAGCTCTTTTCCATGGTCTTTGTCGTAAAACGTGTGTGTAAACCCACTTCTTAGTTAAATCGCTATGTCGAGATACAAATATCCATCAGCCAATCAACAAGCAACGTTCACCAGTCTCTGAGCCAGAATAAATTACACGAAGTATACACCAGGAAAAAAACTTAAGCCCTGTTTTTCGGATGTCGGTCGCGGCCATCTTGTCTCCCAATATGGCGGAAAACAGAATAAAATTAGGCATAAGCCCTGTTTTTCGGGAGTCGGCCTAGGTCACGGATTGTACGGCGGATGGTACGGAACCGCATATAGCCAATCAGCTTGCCACGCCAAGAACCAACCAACAGCATTCCTTAAGCAGAAAAAGTTACCTCATCTACCTATATATACGGGTGAGATTTTATTCAAAATCATGCACACACCAACATGAAGCCAGCTAGACGACCGACTGAAGAAGAGAAGCTGTCAGACTGATTTATTGCTCACCTGCATTGACAGGGAACTCTTACTTCACTAAAGTCGACTGGCCTGTTTAAAATCTTAGAGGGTAAATATATTTACTATAAACTTGTAGGAAAATAGGCCTACAGCAGATATATAATGTTTGTATTTGTTGTGTGCCTTTTATACTACCTACACCTGTATATATTTAATATAAATTGATTCACTATGAATGTATCATGTTACTGATTGTATCTTGGGGAATTAGGTGTAATGATTGTATTTCCTAATATGATTGATGAAGACGAAAACCAACTGGAATATAACCGAAACAGTCCTTGTTAGGACTCTGTTAAGTCATATTTCTGAGGTGGATGATGGAGTGAGTTGAAGTAAGAGTTTCACCAAGAGCCGACGCTCAGTGACAGTGGATCAAAGAAGAAGAAGAAGAAGAAGTAAGGGTCACTGGGGTTATTAATATTTAAGTTTCACTCAGCGATTGAGTTTGGGTCTGACTTCATGTCAGTATGTTGTGACTTGGAGCGTGCGCATGGAGAAAGCGTGTTTGGTGAACTAGTCTGGGTGGCTGAGAGAGTACCCGGATGTGACTAGAGGGAGTCTGGTTTTGATAGCCGAGCTGTGTGCTTGAGGCTGTGAATTGTGGTCGAGCTGAGTGCTCGTATTATGTGACATTTATGATATTTTATAGTGATTATGAAAATAGTGATTATGTCTGACATATTGTTGTTTAGGTGATGTCTTCCCGCCTAAGTGTTCTGGAGGAACTTTGGTTAATGTTCGTGGAGAACATATTAAGGCGACGAGTTGGTCCCGCCTTTGGAGCTACGGTGGAGTAAGGCATTGAGTATTGTTCGCCTTGTAGCTATATGGGAGTAGAATTTATATGGCGATGTTGCATAGAAAAAAAAGAAAAGGTAAAGGAACCCGTTACACGCCCATTGAGGCATATTGGGAATATGGTGTTAGGCCCATATTATCTTGACCGTCGGCACACTAGGGGTGATGTGGTCGGCATCACGCCGGCCGCCTTAACCTTCCCAGAGTAGCTCTGGTACCCATTTGGGGCTGGGTCGACCCAGGAGCCGTTTGTGGCCTAAAAATTTTCCGCCTCATCTGGGGATCGAACCATAGACCACTGCGCTAGGAAGCCAGTGCACTAACCACTATGCTACCGCGGCTCCAATGTTGCATGCCGCCAATCATAATCACTTGGGATAAGTGATTTACACCTGGATGGTGAATGAATTCGTGCGAGGGTTGAATGCTGCACATAGAAACGTGTTGTGTGTACTGTTAGTGCGTGGACGGTCAGCCAGTCCATAGAAGTATTGTTATAAGTTATTTCTACAGGCAGTGTCAGCCTGAGTGTGATGTAATGCATGTGTAACGATATTACTGATGTTCAGGACTTATGTGAATGTTCTATTAAATGTCATGGAGCTGTACAAGTGAAGTCGTGTTATTCATATCCCTAGTGTTGTTTACCTTCTACACACGACACACTCATAATTACCAAGCCCTAACAACTTGGGGAGCTCGCAAAAAGAGTATTTTGGAAACCTGGGACAGCTTTTAGAGAATCAACAGAAACACCCAGTAACATGAGTGATGGCCTGCATGGCCTAATATGTAGAGGTTGGCTGTTAAAGAAAACAAACTTTAACAGACTCATATAACTCCAATCTATTGTCTCCTATAACTCCAATCTATTGTCTCATATAAAACCAACTGAAATATAACCAAAAACAGTCCTTGTTAGGACTCATCTAACTCCAATCTATTGTCTCCTATAACTCCAATCTATTGTCTCATATAACTCCAACCTGATATATATAACCAAACAGTCCTCGTCTCATATAACTCCTATCATCAGAACACAACAATATTGTTAGGATATATGTTACCAGCCAGTATAGCATTTGTCAGAGAGGGCCTGGTATATTATAGGGGGAAGAAAACGGTTGTATCACACCTATGTGTACAGATTATTGGATGTATTCATGTATTGAATTTATATTATTGGATGTATTCATGTATTGAATTTATATTATTGGATGTATTCACGTATTAAATTTATATTATTAGATGTATCCATGTATTAATTTATCAGAAAGAATGTTTTGCAAGTAGACACCTGTCTTGTCTCGCTATTGCTAACTCATACTGAGCCATGTTGTCATTCATCCTACATGCAGACACCTGAGACATGCTCATCTCATACACAATAGAAATAGGTGGGCTAGAGGACAGAAATTAGCCCCTATTTTTACTTGTTACAGGTTTTATTCGTGTCATCCAACCTGAGGTCGTATGTCCAGTCAATCCAGCTGCCTGAAACTTCGCAGGAGCACAGTGATTGCACAGGAGCTACATCTTTAGTCCCCCTCAGTCTTGGGTAGACTAACGAAACGACCATCAGCAGGTGTTGTGTGCAAGAAATTAAGGACAGAACTGTTTCAAGAGATGAGTACACATTAGTACCATTTCTGTCAGCAATTGTGAGCATTAAACGGTCAAGGACAAAAAAAACTGAGTTAGCATAGCAAGCGACAAGAATAACAGCATAGCTGATAAATTTTATATACGTAATTAATAGCACAGCTGATACATTTACTAAAATTGAGTAACAGCACAGCTGATAAAATTTTGTTCCTATAATTGGAAGACTTGTAATATATATAAATATATATATATGTAAATCATTTGTAAACTTACAGATCCATTACATTCCATCTTTCAACATCCATCCTTCAGCACAAGAGTAGATAGTGTATATACTAAATAAATAATAAGGAAATTGTATTTGAATGACTTGTCAATTTTATAATTGTTAAGTAAAATCTGTTTCCTTGTTTTAATATCACAGTTAGTTACACAGCGGGGGTGGCAATTTATGACTGTCTCCTCTCTACTAATTTTTCGAGATCAGATCATTCACAGCCGTAACTAAGTTGTGATACCAGTAGTTCTCTCAGACACTGGGACTTTATCATTTTCTGCAGAAATTCTATTTCTGTAATTGTCAGTACTATACTGATCCTAGAGCCACTAAAAACCTCATGCTACAGTCTTTATGGCCTACCTGGAAATTTCTACTTCCATTTCTTTGATACTCATTTAATGCTATCAAGTTATTTAACCTTTTTAGACATTATGGGTCTCATCCTCTTATACTGCTCAGTCGAGACTTGATTAGCCTCAATTCACTTAATGTGTTTTGGCTTAGTCTGCTCAAGTTTAGGATGTTCGCTACTGATCAGTTAATACATATCATTATGTGTATTTATTCTCTATAAAATTAACAATATCTTGAGATGGTCTTCTGGCTGTCTTTACAAAAATATTGCAGCTGCACTAGATCTTAGTTAAAAAGTCAAAGGAGTGTGGTCATCGTTAAAATTAATGTTTTATAAACAGCTGATGTTGTTAAACCTGACAACACCTTTGATGTCATGTCTTCCAGCATATAATAAATAGGCTCTTGGATCACTGCTAAAACTAAGGAGTGGCTGACAAATAGCATCAGCTTACTAACTCTGGTATCAATGTCAAACATGGTCAACATTTAAAACATGTGAGACAGCATTCTCAGAGAGCAAAAATCACACTTCAAATAAAACATTTTATTTCACAATAATAGAATAAGTAATGAAGAGATCAGAACAGTAATAGTAATAGCCCCTTCAGTCATTACTGACTATGGGAATGCGCCCCTGAGGTGACAGCCCTCAGCTGCTTATTTTCCTGGTGCTCCTTTTGACGTTTTCTCCTCACCTCTGCTTCTTGTGTGAGCCTCTCTTCGCCCAATCTGAGGTGGTGCCGTAAGTAGCATCGCCACTTAGTGCGATCGGCAGCTTCATCCTCCCATGTTGCTGGATCCATGTCCAGTGCCCTCATATCTCTCTTGCACACATCTTTGAACCTCAGCTGTGGTCGCCCAACTGTTCTCTTGCCATCTGCTAATTGTCCGTAGAAGATATCTTTTGGGATGCGACCATCTTCCATGCGGCGAACATGGCCAAGCCAGCGAAGTCTGCGCTGTCTAAGAAGCGTATACATACTTTGAAGGCCAGCACGTGACAACACCTTGACATTTGTCACTTTATCTTTCCACGAGATGCCGAGGATGCGGCGTAGACACCGCAAATGGAAGGTATTGAGCCTTCTTTCTTGCTTAGCATAGGTCGTCCAGGTCTCGCTGCCATATAGGAGTGTGCTGGTGACGCAGGCATTATATACCACAGCTTTGGTCTTCATTATGAGTTTAGAGTTTCCCCAAACACGCGATGTGAGGCGGGCAAAGGTAGCTGCAGCTTTGCCAATGCGGCTGTCGATTTCTGTATCCAGTGAGAGTTTGTCATTGATGGTAGACCCTAGGTATGTGAAGTGGTGCACCACTGCCAATTCATTGTTATCGATAGTGATAACTGGTGCAGCACCCACATCCTGACTCAGCACATTCGTTTTCTTTAGACTTATTGTGAGGCCAAAGTCCTTGCATGCTTTAGTGAAGCGATTCATCAAGCTCTGAAGCTCCTGTTGGCTTTGAGTGACGACTGCAGCATCTCTCTTATAGTGACCTGTAAAGTATGGTGTATGTATGAAGTAGTAGTGTAGAGTGTGATTACCGCGAATGGTGTACTGTTCGTGTGCTGACCAATATAATCACTCATACACATGTGTCTACAAGGCACCAATGCAGACTGCTGGAATCTTAGTTTACTCAATTTATTCAGACGTACACACTGGGACATACGAGTACATCAGGCTTTGTTGACATAACAATTTGTAGGTATACATAGCAGATCTGAAGTCATGACACATGCAGAAATAATGGGTAGTACATCAAAGTTCAATGTCATGATACATCATCTTATGAAACCACGAAAAGGGGGTTTCTAGCAGGATTGAGATCTCTCTGTCACTGTCCGATAATAAGATAAATAATCTGTTCTCTTGGCAGTGATCAAAACAGACGATGACCGAAATCCAACATGGCTACCTTCCTGAGTTGTCGTTCACTCATTCATAGGAAGAATATCAGCCAAAGTTAATTTACAATGGATATATAAAGGATTTCATGAATGGTTCCATGCAGCACTACGGTGATCAGGTTAGTTCACGTAGCCATAACCGCTGCAGGAAAATCTGTCATCTTCGTCGATACAAAACACGACACTAGCATATCGAAGCACCCAAAAGTCAAGCTAGGCCTAACCGACGAGAGATCATCAAAAATACGAGCTGGGTTTACCTGGAGTCCGAATCATCTATATACTGACATAAGGAGAGTCTCTAACACAAACTATCGTAGAGACACTATCTCCTCCAGAAGAAAAAAAACCACTTCGTAAGACATTTTTTCTTGACGAAGGGACCAGCTCTTGAAAAACGTACCCCGCCATTCTTAGCAGTACATCGGAACTCATCACGACTTGTTAAGACAACTCATACTTCCGCTAACAAGAATCTAGTCCCTCATACCCATCCAAAATATACAATATAGGACTGATTCTACTTGTACTAATAATATGTAATACATATGAATTCAGGCCATAAACACAATAAGCAAATTAATATATTTTCTGGCCCTAAAATTAAGTACAAACGCAAGCGTACTATTCTTGCGCTGGATCGATATCCAGACCGATTACTCCTATAATCAAAAGTGTGAATCAAACATGGATTATCTCGCTTTTACAATAAACAGCATTTTCATACACAGATGGATGCATGACTATATTTTTCCCATATTAAATAACCATATCGATTTTTTTGTAATATGTGCGTCAAAAATATGCACGCAACAGATTACCACACCCCTCGGGAAAAAAAAAAATGGTACATTTTTTTTTTGAAATACATCTAGGAGCAACATACAATAGGCTCACAACGCACCAATAACAATGCGCAGATGATAAGCATAAGTTTTATGACCTTAGAGAAAGCACTTCTCTAAGTATTAATATTTCCAGAGAGGTGTCACCAACGCATACTACAATATTAGCAATGACACAATTTCCACATTAGTTTATACATAAATTCCATCTAAGATATCTTAACATCATGATCATCAAAGACGAAAAACATTGAAAAAATCAGCGGTGAATAAATATCCATGAACCGCTAAGTAGTGTTACAATCAATATATGATATATTACATATGTGTACACATTTCAACATAGAAACAATTGTATCAAAGCTGTATAACAGTTATGAATCATGTGGGCATCTAGACAAAATATCTGCCATCACATTTTCTGACCCACGGATAGCTCGCACCGAAAAATGAAATGGCTGTAGAGCAATCGCGTATCGCGTTGATCTCGCGCTCTTCAGATTTTTACTCTGAATAGCCGTAAGAGCTTTCTGGTCAGTTTCCACAATGAAATGCGCGCCCAGAAGAAATCTTTGTAGTTTAAGGATTGACCAAACCATAGCCAATAATTCACGGTCTAGGACCGAGTAATTCTTCTCTGCGGCATTTAATTTCCGAGAAATATACATCACAGGATGCAGAGTTCCAGAGTACTCTTGCATTAGTGCAGCTCCAATCCCGGTGGATGAAGCGTCACTACGAAGAATAAATGTCTTATCCTTAGAAGGTAATACTAGGATAGGTGAAGTAGAAAACATAGTTTTAACCTTATCCAAAGAGGATTGACATTCTTGAGTCCAATGGACTACATTAGGAGACCCTTTCTTTAGCAAGGAAGAAAGAGGTGACATAATGGAGGACAGATTCGGTATGAATCGTCCATAAAATTGTATTAGACCTAAGAGACTTCGTACTTGCTTTTTAGTCTTAGGAATAGAAATGTTAAGTATCTTACTTGTATTATGGTCTTCTGTTTTTAGGAACCCATGACCAACACGGTGTCCTAAAAGAGATATTTCGCTAAAACCAATACATGCTTTCGATGGTTTCGCTGTCAGGTTATGCTCGCGTAAGATAGACAATAGTTCATTTATACCATTATAGTGATCGTTCCAAGTATCACTGAAAAGACAGATGTCATCAAGATACGCAATGACATCTGAGCGATGAGATAGGATTCGACGCATCATGCGTACAAATGTAGCAGGGGCGTTCATAAGACCGAAAGGCATGAAATTCCATTGGAATAGACCCCTAGGCGTCGAAAAAGCAGTAAACGGTTTGGCGTGTTCGGATAGTGGAACTTGCCAATATCCCTTAGACAAATCGAGTTTAGTAAAGAAGTGAGAATTCGATAGTCTCGTAAGTAGCTCTTCTAGTAAAGGCATAGGTTCAGCATCGAATTTAGTCACTTGATTCAATTTGCGATAATCCACGCAAAGACGTATGTTATTGTCTTTTTTCCGTACTATAACCATCGGCGAAGAATATGCTGATGTGGATGGTTCAATAATTTTTAACTCTATCATCTCATCTAACTCTTTCTCTACCTGTGCTTGGAAATGTATCGGGATAGGATACGGTCTGACTCTTATAGGACTATGGTCAGTAAGAATAATGTCATGTTGAATGACATCCGTTTGACCAGGAATGTCAGTAAGGACATCCTGAAATTGTTCTAACATAGTAGAAACTTGTTTCTGCTCTCCTGGAGATAATTCTGGAGAAATTGCAACATCTTTCCATGATTCATTAGAGTGAAGAGGAATCATTGGAAAAGGTAAATTTACATCCGAGAAACTCGTTTCCTCATCCTGTATTACTGACAGAGATGAGTACTGTCCATGTTGGACTGGAAAATCGTCCGTTGCCTGGAAAACAGGTTGTAAATAATCAGGACGTTCATGGAATTCCGTGAGCATGTTGATGTGGAAGGTTTTACGCTTCCCGTCAATATCGACGATATAGTCAACATCGGAAACCTTTGATATTATATCGTACGGACCTTTCCAAGAAATGAGAAGTCTATTTTCCCTACAAGGTAGCAAGACAAATGCTTTGTCACCTGGACAAAGTTGACGCAAACATCTCTTTTTATTGGCAAATTCCCTTGCCTTCTGTTTCGCAAATTCAGAAGAAGCAGTTGCCAATTTGCATGCTTCAATAATCTTGTGTCTAAGTGCGATGACATATTCATAAGAGGATTTTGTGTCATCGACAATATTATCAGCAGTTATAAGATCATGAAGTAAGGACATAGGACCTCGCGGTTTCGCGCCAAAGACAAGTTCAAAGGGAGAAAATCCACCCCAGACG